>CM060702.1:148118401-148785901 GCA_030686995.1 Artemisia argyi | reverse complement strand
CATTGATGACTGTTAATCATTTTTTTTTATCCACAGTGGAACTTTATCCATGTTTTTTTTTGAACTTTATCCACACACACACACACACACACACACACACACGAAATACATATGATTATGCACTTTATAAGTTGCATATTCAAATGTACTAATGTCATTATTTAAACTTTTGACTAGCTTTGGAAGATGTTAAAAACATGTGGGGTAAGAGTAAAATTAGAATTGAGGTTGTTCATCTTTTAGAAGAAATATGAGTATATTGCAGTCGCAAAGACTTTTACTTCACCAGTTCACCTTATGCTTAAGTCTAGTATTTCTTAAACAGACAGAGAATACAGAGCAACTTTATTCCATCACTATAAGTCTTTTTAAAAATAACGCATCGAACTGTTCTTCCGTCATCCGATTCTTTATCTTTAGCTGTACTATAATTATTGGTGCTACATTTACCCTATTTTTATCAACCCCATTTTTGAATTCTGATTTTCAGGATAACATTGGTGTACTTGTGGATCAAAATGGCAAGCTCCTTCAAGAAGGCAGAATTTGTTGGTCTGAGGCCCCATCAGTAGTTGTCATTCAGAAGCCTTATGCTACAGCACTTTTACCTAGACACATTGAGGTATTCAGGCATTTTACACTACCAACATGAGTGCTGATTTTAATTAATTTCATATAAAGCATAGTTGTTTAGGACTCATACATGCTGTCAACTTGAGGTTTGCAGATACGGTCTTTACGAGTCCCTTACCCGTTGATACAAACTGTTGTTCTGCGTGATGTACGGCGTATTCACCAAGGAAAGAATGCTGTGATTGTTGCCTTAAACAATTCTATTTATGGATTGTTTCCTGTTCCTCTAGGCGCACAGGTCTGTTTTAAACTTAGCAAAATAGTTAGGACTTTAATTTAATTTAAAGTTGAATGCTTTGTAGATTCTATACTTACTGAGAGCCATGAATAGTTAAGCGTGACATGCATTATTTAACATTGTATCATTGTCATTTACATATAAATCCAGTTGGTGCAAAATGAAAAGGATGAGGCTTTTTCTAATAGCCATATATTGTTTCATAGAAGAAAGATGTTTATCTTTATATTGTCTCGCTGGGCAATTGAGTGGATTTGTAGTTGTAACCTTGCCAAGGACACAAAATGGTTACCTTCATACTCCTAAAATTAGGTTTCACAATGCAGATTATACAATTGACAGCATCTGGAAATTTTGAGGAAGCCCTGGCATTATGTAAGTTGCTTCCACCAGAAGATTCAAGCCTTCGAGCATCAAAGGAGCAGTCCATTCACATTAGGTAATATAGTGTGCATAGTTTTAGCTACACGCACCCAGGATGTATCCACAAAATTAAATGTTATGTGTTGCTACATACGTATTTTTAAATGTCATAATGCACCCACGTCAGCTAAGTGTTTTCTTGTTGATATTACATGAAGTTATTGCCACCTGTGTTTCCTTGGTAGTGGGAGTTTTGGCATTCATATTCTGTAATGATATGAGGTCAAAAATTGTTTTTATAAACACCCCTAAAAGAAGTGGACTTGTTTGGAGTGTTAGCAGTTTAGTATCGGACAAAGTTGTGAAACTTATTGGTGCATGGCTTTGTTGTGCTCAATGATTTTTCTGAAGTCCTTAATAATGAGTTAACTTTTTTAGAGATTTCAAGTATCCCCTAAGCAAGATTTTCATTCTTAACAATCAAAATCACCATAATGGCACTCGTGACATTTTGGATAGTGGGGGTATCAAAGTTTAACGTAGGTATCAAAGTTTTTCTAGAGCTGATGTCAATCTCGAATATTTTAACTAGTCTACTTGACACCACAAGATTCTTGTACCTTCATATAACATGGTGTGCAAGTGGGGACTGGGGAAGGATGATATAAGAGATGGAGATATAGCTGGGCTGGGAAACAGGTTAAAACGGGTCGGCTTAGGTGACTTACAAACACCCCTTTGTTGTCCATGTATTAGAAAAATCATGAGCAACTAATGTGCTTATTATGATTGCAAAAATGGTATTATAATAATAATAATAATAATAATAATAATATTAGTAGTAGTAGTAGTGGTAGTGGTAGTGGTAGTGGTAGTGGTAGTGGTAGTGGTAGTGGTAGTGGTAGGTGGTAGGTGGTAGGTGGTAGGTGGTAGGTGGTAGTGGTAGTTGGTAGTGGTAGTGGTAGTGGTAGGTGGTAGTGGTAGTGGTAGTGGTAGTGGTCGTGGTCGTGGTGGTCGTGGTGGTCGTGGTGGTCGTGGTCGTGGTCGTGGTCGTGGTCGTGGTCGTGGTCGTGGTCGTGGTCGTGGTCGTGGTCGTGGTCGTGGTAGTAGTAGTAGTATGGATATATGAATAAAATGATGTCGAAGGTTGTAACTTGTAAGCGATAAATATAGACTTTAGTTGATATTCAACCCATTTGACCCTTCCCTTTATCCAACTTTTTTTTTATCTGTTTAAAATAAAAACAATCTAAATCGACCAATTCAAAAGTAAATGCATAAAAACTGCCATGTCGTTCTGATATGTTGTCCCTTGTTACAGATATGCACACTATCTATTTGAAAACGGGAGCTATGAGGAGGCAATGGAACACTTTGTGGCATCTCAAGTAGAAATAACATATGTTCTCTCTCTATATCCATCTATCATAATTCCAAAGTCATCTGTAGTGGCTGAACCAGATAAGTTTCCGGATGTGACTGGGGAGGCGTATTTATCAAGAGCGTCATCTGGTATGTCAGATGATATGGACTCTTCTCATCTACTGGAATATGATGAGAGTTCAGCTCTTGAGTCAAAGAAAATGTCTCACAATACTCTAATGGCCCTGGTCAAGTTCCTGCAGAAGAAAAGGAGCACCATAATTGGGAAGGCGGCTGCTGAGGGAACAGAGGAGGTTATCTCAGATGCTGTTGGCCACACCTTTGTTTCTTATGAAAGCAGCCGCCCCAAGAGATCAAGCAAGGTAAACATGAATCTTCTCTAGTATTGCACACTTGAAGTTCTAGATCAATTGATACACTTATGCTTGGATTAATGTTAAGGAATATTGGGCCTTGGCCTGTAATAATAGGCTCAGGTTCTATGGATAACTTAGAAGTAACATCCTTCTATTTGATTTTCTTGGTGAAAATTTATATGATTGATGGGTAGAAGAACTTGATAGTTGATTTATGGGATTTGGTCGGGTGGGTTGGGTACTGGGTGACACCATGTTGTTTCATAATGCGGATACTCGACTAAGTCATGTTCGGATTACTCACACACTTTCTTTATTCAAGATTATATTCTTAAAAGCAGTTTAGTATCTAAATTATATTATAAAAGCTAAGTTATATAGATACTCCAACTCGTTTTCTATAATAAAGCGATTTAGAATTTAGAAGCCTGTAATGCATTTGAATACACTTTGGATTACCCTCAACCCGTTTGACTTTATTAAATCTTTTAGTTGTACTCATTTAACCTATTGACTATATAACATTTACGAAAGTAATGTCACTACTCCTAGCCTGTAGCTTAGGAATAGTTACGGAAATGATATAATATAAATGCAACTCAAGAGAGTAATATTAACAAATGTGACAATGGTTGAGTGGTAAACGTTATGCCCTTTGACCCAATTCGCCCAGGTTCGAGCTTTACATCAAACACGTATTTTAAAACTTCTATCATGCGTAGAAAATCTGCAACTACCCCCTGAATTTATACTTATTTTTTATTTAATTATTTTTTTATCTGTTCTAAAATATATATATATATATATATATATATATATATATATATATATATATATATATATATATATATATATATATATATATATATATATATATATATATATTAAGTTTTTACCATTGTTTTCACTTTTATTTTATTTTATTTTACCACACATATTATTAATTGGTATCATGCTAATAAAGTTTGGTTAGATGTATAAACTTTGAGCTCACCTAATTTGAGTTACTAAACTAAGTAATCCCATTTTTATTAACCCATAAACCTGAACACGTATAATTAAAATATAAGTAATTTTATAAGATGGTCAACCGAACCATATAGTTTTTATTAGTATTATTATTATCATTCTTGAACTATCATTGACTTTTCTAACTCGTCATTTTTTTAGAGTTGTGTAACTTTTTTTTTTTTTTTTTTTTTTTTTTTTTTTTTTTTTTTTTTTTTTTTTTAATAAATATAAAACCATACTATTGAATTCCGTCTATTGTGTGTGCCTTGTGGCCATTTTACTCCTTCCATTTGTCACCACTTATATTAACAGGGGAGGGGTAAAATGGTCACAAAACACACACAATAGACGGAATTTAAAAGTATGGTTCCAAGTTACTATAATTTAGCAGTTGCAACAAGGTTATAATTTGTGTCTCACATATGAGAAAAACACTCTATCTCAATAGCGAGAGGGTAGAAATATTATAATTTATGTATCACACCGATTTGGATTAGCTCAAAAGTTAACTGAGTATAACAAATATCTTTAAGTTGTTTTCCTGGATAAGGTCACACTATGAACTAATACCAGCTGCAACGTGCGGGGAAAAGATTATTACTAGAGATAAAAATAAACCGAATGTCGAATTTGCCACCTCTGGGATTTACATTCTTTATTTGGGTAGTTGCTAGCATTTTTGACAGATAATCAGGCAGTCTTAAAAATAGTACCTGATTGAATAAATTATATATTTAACTGCAACATTTTTTTTTCCCCTTCAGGGCAGAGTCCATATCCCTCTTGACTCAGGTGCTAGAGAAACGGCAGCAGTATTGGACACTGCACTTCTGCAAGCCCTGCTTTTGACTGGACAGTCCACGGCTGCTTTGGATTTGCTGAAAAGCCTCAACTATTGTGATGTAAAAATATGCGAGGAGATATTACTGAATGGAAATCACTATTTCTGTTTATTAGAGCTTTACAAGTGCAACTCGCTACATCGTGAAGCTCTCAAACTTCTTCATCAGTTGGTTGAGGAGTCCAATTCAAACGAACCCAAAATCGAACTCACACAAAAATTCAAGCCTGAGATGATAATTGAATATCTCAAAGTAAGTCCTTTTAGATCTAATAGCAAATTTAATCCTCCGTAGGGAAGATGTCACTAAATAGTAACAGCATTACCCTTTTTTCTACGTAGGTCACTAAACCTTTTTTTAGAGACGGTTAAGTACTCAATTTTTTTGAATCGGTTTCTTGAAAAAGGTGGCCTGCAAGCCATATTAGGTTCTATTCAAGTTGACGTCAGTGTGCTAATTGTCTACAATAGCTGGCTTGGTGTCCGAGCTGTGTAGAATTAATAGTGTTGTGTCCAAACTATTTTACACAATGGGAATCCTTGTCATCATTTATATACAATTGGGATTGTCCCCTTAGCTACTTTCGCCACACTTGCATATGTATAACGGCTGTATGACAGGTTGCAGGTCGGTTTCTCAATATTTTTCTCAACATTGAAATATAACTGAAACTCTAATGCTTAAACCTCTTAAAAAGTTGGAGTGACCTAAGTAGAACAATGGTGAACCTTGACTTTTTTCTCTATAGTTTGCTAAACCTTGGCCCTTCTTTATATATGGATCTTTTCTAATTTCTGGTTCTTAAGCAGCCTCTCTGTGGGATTGACCCTATGATTGTACTAGAATTCTCGATGCTTGTGCTTGAAAGTTGTCCTCAGCAAACCATTGAGCTCTTCTTGTCGGGAAACATTCCTGCAGATTTGGTCAACTCATACTTAAAACAGAATGCACCCAGCATGCAGGCTACATACTTGGAGTTGATGCTCTCAATGAACGAACATGGCATCTCTGGGAACCTGCAGAATGAAATGGTATATATTTTGTCTTTTCACCATAGCCTTCAACACACAAAATGAGTATTAATAAATAGAAAATGGTTTGGTGGCAATTGCAATTGATGATAAGTTCGGACATAATTGGTGGCCAAGCCAAATGGAAGGGACACAAATGGGATTATTAATCATAATTGGTGGCTAAGCCAAATAATTTTTGTGCTCCACTTCCTATGTTAAAAACTATAAAGCATACCAAAAGAAAGTTTTATATTTGTTAGTGTTTTGCTAGATTAACCGCGGGAATTTTCAAAAAATAAGAATAATAATAATAAATAATAATAATAATAAAAAATAAAAAATCCTCCAACCTTTGACATAATTAACTGTGCTATTACCTGGGATAAAGTTCTGGAAATCAAATCAAGCAATATTTTATTACTCTCTCCGTCCCATAAAATGCAACTTTTGACTTGGCGTATAGCTGAGAAAACTTGTTGACCACAATCATTCTTGCCAATTTCTTTGTAATGATTGCTAGGAAATTTTGAGAAATCTTTCTAGAAACTGTTAATTATATCTGTTAGGAAAAGCCAAAATATGAAGTGTGACATTCTGTTGCGATAGTAGGATTGATATGTTTTTCTACAAGAAAAGGCAATTAAAATATTCTACTTTTTCATGATGCTTCCAGATAAAAATAACAATAAATTATATCTTTATTTCCCCTTAAATCACTGTCTTGTAGGTCCAAATTTATCTTTCGGAAGTGCTTGATTGGTATGCTGATCTCACAGCTCAGAAGAAATGGGATGAGAAAGCTTATATCCCCACAAGGAAGAAGCTCCTGTCTGCATTAGAGGGCATTTCAGGATATACTCCGGAGGTTTTGTTGAAGCGACTACCAAAAGATGCCTTATATGAAGAACGAGCAATCTTATTAGGCAAAATGAACCAACACGAACTTGCATTGTCCATATATGTTCACAAGGTATAATTTTATTTTATTTTATCTTATAAAGTAGGGTAAATATTGTTTAAACTTATGTGCAAATTTTCTTGGTCTTCCAGCTTCATGTTCCAGACCTGGCACTGTCCTACTGTGATCGGGTGTATGAATCAGGACTTCACCAACAGCCTGCAAAAACTCCTGGAAACATATACCTCACATTACTGCAAATCTATTTAAATCCCCAGAAAACAACAAAAGATTTCGAAAAAAGAATAAATAAAATAGTGTCCTCTCCTAGTGGGGCCACTCCTAAAGCTGGCTGGACCTCACTTAAAGGTAAAGGTAGAGGGGGTAAGAAAATTGCAGATATTGAAGGCGCAGAAGATACCAGAATTAGCGCTAGTGGCACAGATAGTGGGAAAAGTGATGGTGATGGTGATGTTGATGGAGATGAGGAAGGGATTTCCAAAATCATGCTAGATGAGGTTCTTGATGTTTTGAGCCAAAGGTGGGACCGTGTTCATGGAGCTCAGGCCCTGAAGCTCCTACCTAAAGAGACTAAGCTACAGGTAATGACTTACCTTTTGTTTTCTTATATGCTTAAAATTCGCAAGATGTTACGGCAATTTTGGCTCATATACCAACTCACGGAGTGATTAGGGCTATATAGTATCTCTATAGAGTTAAACGAGCAGGTATCACCCCGCGCGTTGTGGCGGGCTTGCCTTAAACATTCTTAATAGATAAAACAAAAATGCATAATAAATAATAAGATATAGTAGCTAAATTTCGTAGTTAATAGATAACAATGAAGTGCAAATATTCATACATCCACACCTAATATCAAGCCTAATGTCACTGTCATGTTTCAGTTGAGGTATCTGCATTAGTTTACTATTTATATATTTTGTAGAGGAGAGATCATTTACATACCAAAAGTTTCATGCATACCAAGTGACAAATCTCAACCACTCATTTTTTATTGAGAACAAGGGGGGAGATTAATTAATATTTTAATCAAAAATGCAATTACACCTATTTTTTATAGTTTAAATATCTTTTGAACTCGCAACAGGCATTTTATTATCTTACAATAGAAGGGCACTTTCATATACTTTCGAAGATTTTTTTCCCCGTTTTTCTGTGTTACTTTTTCATGTGATTTAATACTAATATGGTAATTCAAACACTAAACAACTATACTAAAATTGGCATGAGTATTTGTTTATAAATCAAAGAATTTTCCTATTTTTTGCAATGGAAAACACACATTGGCTTTCCAACCATACATCACACACTACCATACGTCACACATTGTATTTGAATTCTAGATTATAGTCCCACACTGTATTTGAATTCTAGATTATAGCAGTTCATTTATAGAACTTCTATAATCACATGTGGTAAAAATTACATCTAATTAAGGTGGTGGCAGTCATGATCCCATACCTCACCACCCACCAATAATATCATTCCACCTCATCCCATACCTCACCATACTTTTTTAGTGGCAACCATGATCCCATACCTCACCTAATTTTATTTTTTTATTTTTTATATTAATAAATTATATTAAACAATTTAATAAAAACATAATATTTCATTAATAATTAAAAGAAAATTACATAATACTTAAAAAAAAAACATAATTAAAAGAAAATTACATAATACTTAAAAAAAAAACATAATTAAATAACTCGTCGGATGAAGAAGAAGAGGATGAAACCATTGTAAAAAAGATTGTTTGTGTGAAAATATGTGAATTGTTTGTGTGAAATATGTGAATTGTAGGTAGTTTATAAAGTTTTTTTTTTTTACCCCCCAACGTCTCTTTTTAATCCCAACGGTCAAATAATAAATGGGATAACGGCTATATTTTGTTCACCTCCCTTCCATACCTCTTCGGTATGTAATCCTGCTGAGCTTGCCTAAAGGACCATGCCGATCGGTATGGTCCATGCCGACACGTGTGGTAAAAATCACATGTGTATTTATGTGTTTTATTCAACTTTGACGAACTAACTGCACTAATCTACAATCTTAAATATAAGGTGTTATATATGGTTGGATAGCCATGAATGTCTAGTTTCCAGGAAAAAAAAAGGTGAAACTTTTAGAATTTTGTAAAAAAAGTTATGTTCATTTTACTGCATGTTTAAATATTCGAATATTCAAATTAGTGTTTAAACAAATGTGGTTTCTCATGCAGGTTTCAACAACGAAAAAAAGCAAAAAAGTGACCAAAAAAAAATGTTTGTTGAAAGTATATCAAAGTGCCCGTCTATTGAAAGATAATTAAATGCTTGTGGTGATGGTGTAATTTTTTTTGCTTAACGATTAACGGTTTAAGAGAGAACAATTTTGAAAAAAAGCGGGTGAAAGTGGGCTTGTTATTTAATTATAAAAATGAGTGACTATGATTAATCCCTTGGTATGCAGGAAACTCTTGGTATCTAAATGATATCTTCTCATAGCGTTGAATATACCTTAAAAATATATTTTTTACGTTCCCTCTTATCAAATTAAAATATGTTTTATAAGAAAACTATTATTTTATTGTTTACATCTCATATAACCATGTTGATAAAAAGTTTGAAAAAAATCACGAAAATAACATCACATAGAGCTTAAGGATTACAGTATCACTTTTATAAATATAGGGTTGTTTTTTAAATTCTTGAAAATTGATATATTTATTACTAAGTATTGAAAATATCATTTCTAATTTATAATAAAACCTCTGTCACTATGGTTTGTAAATGTGTAATAGTAATGGGTAAGACATAACTATACTAACAGAAAGGAATCGGGTCATACGTCACCTGATATTTAAATGAATCAAACCTCATTAACCAATCTTAGAAAAAAGTTAAGTTTATTGCGATCATATTGGTAATATTAAAATAATGGAGAAGTGTTTGTGTGTTAGTCTAATCTGACCGGAACCACTTCGAATTGCAGTGTTCTAACTCCGTTTTGACTCGTTGCATACTTGCCCATTTTGACACCCCACACAGGACTCGATGGATGAGCTCTTAAACGTAGTTATATGTCATGTGGTGAATTACAAAATGAATTTTCTTTTTGCTAGAGTCGAGCCATATGTATGTGATTCAAGAGGGTTTCTATTGGAATCTAATTAGATAAGCAAGGCTACCGAGTAGTAGAACCTTAACTATAGCTCTCCGAAGGAGAATATTATTAAATTTTTTGTCTTTGATGCCTGAAAAAAAGAAAGGATAGATTATTGTCTATCTATTGATACATATGGACCCTAATGCGCCCTTAAGTTTCGTTAATCGCCTTTTCCTTTTCTAACTTCTTTTTTTTTTTTTTTTTTTTTTTTTTTTTTTTTTTTTTTTTTTCTGATTTCACATGTTAATAATTTGAATAGAAGCCCCCATGTGTGTGTTAAAATCACACAAGTATGTTATGTTTCTGAGATTTTCTGCCCTTTGATTAATCAGAACTTGATTCCATTTCTTGGACCTCTACTGAGAAAAACAAGTGAAGCACACCGGAACTTTTCAGTTATCAAGAGACTCAGAGAAAGTGAAAATCTTCAGGTATCTCTAATCTCTCTTTCACTGGAAACATACAATCTATCTTCCTTTTAGAACTCATTTTTGTGCTGAGGAATTACCAACGGCATTTTGTAATGGTAAAGTTGTCTTTTTAAAAGAGATGGTATTTATGAGGATGACATTGTACATATGTATGGGCTAAGAGTTGTAAACTTGTTTACCTTTACAAGTATGCAACTTAAGTGTATAATTGGTATCTTATTCCTGATTATCATCACTAAAACTTTTTTACATATTTGCCAATTATCATCACCAAAACTGATGTATTTATTCTGAAAAGCAAATCATTGGTAATTTTTTCAGTCTTTAAGACTCATATTTGTTAAAGGAAATTTCAGATGTTTGACTAGTCAAAACATGTTCCTTAGAGCCATATGCAAAATGAAACTTGCAATTTTGGGACAGATTTCACCCTTGGACTTGCATTTCCGATGGTCTGCAATATTTATACCTGCTTCTTCTAACAGATTTGCGTACACTTTGCAGGCTAAAGATGAACTGTATAGCCAAAGAAAAGCGGATGTGAAGATCACAGCCGACAGCATGTGCTCCCTTTGCAACAAAAAGATAGGAACCAGTGTTTTTGCAGTTTATCCAAATGGAAATACAATCGTGCATTTTGTTTGCTTCCGGGACTCCCAGAGTATGAAGGCTACTGGAAAAGGTTCAGCCTACAGGAGAAGATAAAGTTCGTTTAGTAAACTCTGAGTCGAAACCTGCAAAGTGAGCCTTAATATCTGTCCAAACAAAGTTCTATGCTCCCAAATACCAGTTCACAAATCATGTGCTAACCATTCGAATATGCCAGATTTGGTGGTAATTTGTTTGCTTCCTCCACTTGGTAGTCAGAGGAGATCAGTTTTTTACAGTCTTGATTCAACTGCAAAAGCACCAAAGAGTAGCGTGTAAAGCTTGTTCGTCATTTGTAAAGTTCTTTCTTAAAGAGTTATGAGGCTTTTATGAGTGGTATCAGCGTGGTTCGTGTGAAATTGGAGTGACGTCTCTTTTGTGAAAGTTGTATATTATAAATAAATGTATTGATATTTCGTGGATAGATCTCAAGTTGGAGGTTTCATTTGTAATTTAGCCTCTTGCAGGAAGTATGTGTTGAAAGAGACTTCTATAAGCGGTATAGAACAGATGTATTTGAAATGCTATAATTTTATTTTAAAGTGTAATATTTTCTTTCAATGATTGATAAGTAATGATAACAATGCAGCAACTTAAATGTCAAAAGCAATACATTTCTCTCTTGTTTTTAGGCTTCATTGCTTCGTATATAGCAAGTATTCACTTTTTTGCTAACATAGGTAACAGAGTAAATATTGCAAGATATTCAAATATCAATTTTTGTTTTATGAACTCACTATATAGTGGTTTATGAAAAGTTTTTAAAACAGGATAAACAGGTCTAAATTTCTTAGGGTGGTGGCAATGGGAGTGGGGTGGCCAATGGTTTGCCTCAAACCGCCGGGAAACACTGCCGCCACCCTAGCGGTTTGGTTGGGCGGGTTGCTCCAGCGGGGAAGTTCACTGCAACGGTTTGAAACAAATGTATACGTTGGTCATTGAATGTTTGTAAACCTTGGAGGAAAGAAGGAAAAAAAAAAGACATTGGGAGTTATGCGGAACAACATGTTGCTTTGGCAAAATATATTACCCGGTTTAGAAGTGATATCATGGATGAGTTTAGTTGTTGTTTTTGAAGGTGGTGAATGGGTTTGGAAGATGAAGATGAAAATATCCTGTGCTTCTACTCATTTTTTCTTTTCTTTTGGTTTTGGTTGGTTGGTGGTACTGTGGTTTTGTTTATTGGTTTCTTTTGGTTTTGGTTTCCTCATCTTTACAAGAGTTAATTTTCTTTTAATTATGTTTTTTTAAGTATTATGTAATTTTCTTTTAATTATTAATGAAATATTATGTTTTTATTAAATTGTATAATATAATTTATGAAAATAAAAAATAAAAAATAAAAAGTTGGTAGGTTGGGAGGTATGAAAAAAGTATAGTTGCCACTAAAAAGGGTTGGGAGGTATGAAAAAAAATGTGAGTGAGGTGGAATGATATTATTGGTTGGTTAGGAGGTATGAAGGATTTTGAGAGTGACCATTGCCACCACCCTTAAAGTCATAATGAAATGTGTTCCATGATTACGTAGAATGAAAAGTTATAATATCTTGAATCTCTTTTAAATTTTGCAGCGGGTGAAGGGTTTGTACTTTTAGGGTAGGTTAAGATTTACCTCTATAGATATTATGGACATAAACATTGAGTATTGTACTAGTAAGTGGTATTTCCTCACATGATAATGATCTTTAGTATAGGCCAAAAAAGAGTCATTAGAAGAGGCGGGTATAAGCGGTCAAAGTGTCATACCACATTATATATATATATATATATATATATATATATATATATATATATATATATATATATATATATATATATATATATATATATATATATATATAGTGTAACTTTATTTTCAGAACCCTGTTAAGTGCGGGAACTGCGAGAACTCCAAATTTGCATTAGAAAACATGCATGTTCATATAAAACATGTATGTTTTCTTACATACACCTTAATACGCATACCTGCGTAACATACATGTTCATATAAAACACTGTTAAGTGAACATATCAATGCAAAATGGTTTTATATGAACATGTATGTTACGCAGGTATGTGTATTAAGATGTATGTAAGAAAACATACATGTTTTATATGAACATGCATGTTTTCTAATGCAAAATTAGAGTTCTCGCAGTTCCCGCACTTAACAGGGTTCTGAAAATAAAGCTCCCCTATATATATATATATATATATATATATATATATATATATATATATATATATATATATATATATATATATATATATACTAGCTTTCAAAGCCCGTTCGATGAGCGGGCATGACTTATGATTATTCTTTAAATGTACTGCTTTATGAATAGAAATATATATTTATACACGAATTTGTTTTTTTGTAGTTTATTAATGTATTCGACAATACAATTATATTCATAATAAGAGAATGTAAGTTTATTTTTTTTTTTTTTTACCAAAGTTTAATCTGAATGTAAAATGAAGTATGAGCACTTAATTGCTTACCAAAGTTTGACGTGTCTGTAGCGGTCTTGTAATATTTTAGAGGAGAATCTCAGGCTGCCAATTATTAACTCTAATGAATTGTGATGGCTGCATTGATTACCAATAACAGTAGTTTGGCCCTTAGAACTTTCCATCATCTAATACACATGATTGGTAATCTATAGAACTTTAAATAAAACGAGGCAAGCAGAACCCGTGCGTAGCACGGGCTAAGAATCTAATTGTTAATCGTGTATTCTTTCTGTATATTGGCGAGTGTATACTTAATTATTATTTAGTATGTTGTATGAAATATTTTAACTTTCTTGTATAAAAATTTAAAAGTGTTTAATGTTGTTTTGGTTTTGTGGTGTTGTATTTTATATATGGGCTTTCTGTTATTAAGTTGTGATGTCTTTGTTTCTTTTGGCCTATTACTTATTTGCATGATAAAAAAATGGCTTTGTTTCTTTTGGTCTAATACTTAGCCCTACAATACTTGTCTATAAGATGGTTTTTGCATGGTAATATGAAGCACACGGGGTCTATCTAATTGGTTATAGTTTAATGTGCGTTAAATATTTTCTTTATTAAGTTTGTAAGTTAAAGTTTGTGTAATAATGTAGATATATAATAATGCCACATAAACTGTATAAAAATCGTTACAAACCTTTTTAGCTTCATCTCATTTAATTGTACAACTAATTTCATTGAAAATTAACATTGAAGTCTAACTAATATTACTCCGTAATAAATTTTATCAATAAACTCATTCTAAATAGCTAACTAATGAATATTAATTAACACACAATTAATAATTTCTAAAACCTTTGGACTCCACTATTATGTCTTAAACTTAATTTTATTTTTTTAATTTACAAATGGGTTTTAGCAAAAATTATATACTTTTTCTTTTATATTCATTATTCAAGTTGCATGCTTACATAAACTAATCATGCTAAAAAGTATCATTTAACCATTTAAATGTTGCTTTACATACATGCTCGTGCATATTTTTTTTTAATCAATTGGCACATGTGAGCTACATCAATTAAAAACACACATAAATTACTTGTATATGAAAATGCATTAACATAATACATATATTTATATATATTGCATTAGGTTAAATAATCAATTATTCTTGCAACCTTTTCAACTTCATCTCAATCCATAACCGACTTTTAATTGTATACTAATTACTAAGTATCATGTGATAAATTTCGGCAAGCCTTGCACTTCCATCTCGCTGTTGTATATACTTCACATTAAATGCACCGGTTTTGTTTTCCGATAAAAGTTTGAACTTTTACTTATGTTTAAAACTCAACTTTTTTATTTGATATTATAATTTACAAACGGATTTAAGTCAAAATTATGTATTTTTCCTTTCTATTCATTACTCAATGTGATATTTTTAATATTTCGTATTTTGCTATTATAGCAAACTCATTTAATTGGCGTAAATATTGGTTTCTCACTAATGATTCTAAATATAGAAAAAGAAAACACATTGCGATGCGCTGACCTTCTTCTTTTCAATAATAATTTAATTGCACACGATAAATTATTCTAATATTTCTCAAAGAGCATTCTAAAGCAACTACTTACTAAACTAATCATGCTAAAAGGTATCATTTAACAATTTAAATGTTGCTTTACATACATGCTCTTGCATATTTTCTTGAATCAACTCGCACATGTGAGTTACATCAATAGAAAACGCACATAAATTACTTGTATATGAAAATGCATTAACACAATACACACACACACACACACACACACACACACACACACACACACACACACACACATATATATATATATATATATATATATATATATATATATATATATATATATATATATATATATATATATATATATATATATATATATATGCTTATCTATAACAATCACTTAAATATGTAAGAAATAAATAAAATAGTTGGTATCCCAATGCATTAACATAATACATATATCTATATATATGCTTATCTATAACAATCACGTAAATATTTAAGAAACAAATAAAACAGTTGGTATCCCAATCTTTGGTTCCATTTATTTGAGCATACATGATCTTGTGTGATATTCATGGTACCTGCGTATGATAACTAAATTAAGAAAAAAAGAATATCAAGTTAATTACAAAGATTTAAAAGATGTATGAATCATCTCCAAAATGTTGCAAAAAAGAATTTACATACCGCTACCAACAATCAAATATCTGAAAAGATGTGTGAATCATCTTCAAATGTACATACGAAATGTGATTTTGACCGGTTTATATAGGCATGAATTATGTTAAACCATTAATTATTCTTACAACCTTTCGCAACCCTTGCACTTCATGTAACCAACCTTTAATTCTATACTAAATGCCATGGGATCAATTCGGGCAACCCTTGCACTTCATCTCCTTTCATGATTATATAGTTATTATGAGGATGTATTGAATTCCGAGCATTAGCTATCTTGTACTCTTTACAACTACTAAACGACTCCAACTTGTTTCTAACTCTAAAAACTCTATCATCATAACTCCACATTAAATTTAGGGACTGAATCTTATAAAAATTTAAAAGTGTTTGATGATGTTTTGGTTTTGTGGTGTTGTATTTTATATATGGGCTTTTTGTTATTAAGTTGTGATGTTTTTGTTTCTTTTGGCCTATTACTTATTTGCATGATAAAAAAAATTGCTTTGTTTCTTTTGGTCTATTACTTAGCCCTACAATACTTGTCTATAAGATGGTTTTTGCATGATAATATGAAGCACACGGGGTTTATCTAATTGGTTATAGTTTAATGTGCGTAAAATATTTTATTTATTAAGTTTGTAAGTTAAAGTTTGTGTAATAGTGTATATATATAATAATGCCACATAAACTGTATAAAAATCGTTACAAACCTTTTTAGCTTCATCTCATTTTATTGTACAACTAATTTCATTGAAAATTAACATTGAAGTCTAACTAATATTACTCCCTAATAAATTTTATCAATAAACTCATTCTAAATAGCTAACTAATGAAGCTAACTAATGAACATTATTTAACACACAATTAATAATTCCTAAAATCTTTGAACTCCACTATTATGTCTTAAATTTAATTTTATTTTTTTAATTTACAAATGGGTTTTAGCAAAAATTATATACTTTTTCTTTTATGTTCATTATTCAAGTTGCATGCTTACATAAACTAATCATGCTAAAAAGTATCATTTAATCATTTAAATATTGCTTTACATACATGCTTGTGTATAGTTTCTTGAATCAATTCGCACATGTGAGCTACATCAATAGAAAACGCACATAAATTACTTATATATGAAAATAAATTAACATAATACATACATACATATATATATATATATATATATATATATATATATATATATATATATATATATATATATATATATGCTTATCTATAACAATCACCTAAATATGTAAGACACAAATAAAATAGTTGGTATCCCAATGCATTAACATAATACATATATCTATATATATATATATATATATATATATATATATATATATATATATATATATATATATATATATATATATATATATATATATATATATATATATGCGTATCTATAACAATCACCTAAATACGTAAGAAACAAATAAAATAGTTGGTATCCCAATCTTTGGTTCCATTTATCTGAGCATACATGATCTTGTGTGATTTTCATGGTACCTGCGTATGATAACTAAATTAAGAAAAAAAGAAGACCAAGTTAATTACAAAGATCTAAAAGATGTATGAATCATCTCTAAAATGTTGCAAAAGAGAATTTACATACCGCTACCAACAATCAAAGATCTAAAAGATGTGTGAATCATCTTCAAATGTACATACGAAATGTGATTTTGGCCGGTTTATATAGGCATGAATTAGGTTAAATCATTAATTATTCTTGCAACCTTTCGCAACTCTTGCACTTCATCTAACCGACTTTTAATTCTATACTAAATGCCATGTGATCAATTCGGGCAACCCTTGCACTTCATCTCCTTTCATGATTGTATAGTTATTATGAGGCTGTATTGAATTCCGAGCATTAGCTATCTTGTACTCTATGCAACTACTATACGATTCCAACTTGTTTCTAACTCTAAAAACTCTATCATCATAACTCCACATTAAATTTAGGGACTGAATCTTATAGTATTATAGATGATTCACAATAGATTACCGTGGTATATGTGTAACTGCACATAAATAAACATGCTTGAGTTTTGGCTGGTCACTCAGTCTCCAGGATACAACCTCCTTCAACAGTAATTGTCCTAAAGTAACTTTTCACATGTCAAACTAATTGTGAACATCAATTAGCAACAACTATTTTAAGTCGATTATATATAAAAACTCCTAACCAAATTAAACTATAATGCTTCTACAACAAACTTTTACATGAAAATATGAGGTACACAGAAGGAATGGAGCAAAACTTACTTTGCAAATAAAACAATCTATATAAAGCACATATATATTATACTTAATAGTCCGATAATAGTACAATGGGCAATTGCCCGATATCTTAAGTCCAAGTCTAATATGTCCAAGTCACAGTCCGAGTCACAATTCGATATATCCGGTATATGTTTGATATATTTTCCAAAAGTTTCAAGTTACAAACTTAACAACTTTTGTTCAATGTCCAATGTAATTAGTCCATTACGTATCTGGTATGTCTAATATGTCTAAATCCGTTATGTCCGATATATATTTGAGTTTGATAAAGTTTACAATTGCTAATCATCCGTAAATTTGTCCAAAGTTAGTCCAATATAATCCAACTGTCCAAATGTCCAAGTTCGCTTAATAGTTCAGCAAGTAGTCTACCATAAATAGTCTTCGTCTAACGTCCAATATATAAATAGTCTGTTAAGTCTACAATATTATTATGTCCATATCTGCTTAATAGTCCAATAAATAGTCTAATCATCCCAAGTCCAATATTAATAACCTTTGTTCAATGTATTTAGTCTGTTGATATTAGTATAGTCAGATATCCATAAGTGATAAATATATTTCACTTTTACTCTAAAAATGAAGTAATTAATCTAGACAAATTATTACACTCTCTAACAATAATTCCCATTGAGCTTGCATCCCAATCTATCAAAACTAACACCTCTTATGGCCTCGGTTGGGCCTCTCGTCCCAATTAAATCCCAACGCACCCTATATGTTGTTAATGGGCTTCCGCTCAAACAACCAACACCCCTTGTTGCACAGAAAATAAGCAAACAAAACACACCCTTCTGGTGCAGAAAATAAGCAGGCAAGCGCACCCTATTTGTGCAGAAAATAAGCGGAACACACCCTATGTTGAGGCTGTTTTGCAGCCAACAAATGGCCGCTGATGGGGCTGTTTTGGCGTTGTTTTGCAGCAGCAAACGCACCCCATTTAGTGCAGAAAAATAAGCAACGAAACTCTCTCTTTAGGGGCTGAATTCAGCAGCTCTATATGCACCCTTTGTGTAGGAAAATAGGCAAACAAAATGTACCATTTTGGGTACTGAACCGAATTAAAACCAAGACACAGCCTCTTTGGGTCGTGGCTGAGAACCAAACCAAGATACACCCTCTTCAGTGTCTCTCATGAACCGAGGTCAAACACACCTAAGGTGAGTTGCGGCTGCACCATGCACCCTTAGTTTTATAGCTTACAAACGCACCTTATTATTTCTAGTTGTTGAACCAGAAACATAACACTACCCTATGATGGTTTCTTGTGAATCTGAAATTAACCAAACACATCCTTCTTAGGTTTGCGACTGACCAGAAATAAAACTAAACAAAACTTTAATGATCTCTTAACCAAGGTCTCAAAATAACCCAAACATTGATAAGTCGAAATATATAAGTTTTAAAACAAACACCCCTTGGGTGTGGCTGCAACAGCAGACAACAAACACCCCTTTTGGGTGGTTTTTCCAGTCGAGGCAAAACAAACACACCCTTTTTGGGGCTGCTGTGACAGCAACAACCAAACGCCTTATAAGCGAGCCTAACAAAATTATGTGCCTGCGGCCTAGTTTTAAACGATATCGCCAGCCTTAGAAGGAGTACTTATCTTTTTCTCTGATTTACCAAAACAATGAAAGATCCCTTGACCTGGTTCAGTTACTACATTCTTCAAAAATTCAATTCATAAACACAGATCAAACATGGATTTTCATCTTTAAGCTAAGTAACCACATTCACACATTTTAAAGAGGTCATCAAGGCCCGTATTGTAACTCTTTTCTACCAATAAGAGGGAAATAAAACACATTAAGGTGGTTGTTTGGATGTGTATTTTAAAAATGTAAATACAAACAGCCTCTATAAACGTAAAGTGCTATAAAACCTGAGAGCCTTCTTCCCAATGACGCTTTTCTTGCACAATTTCATCAACTTTCTCTTTATTATATAATTCCGGTTGTCTTGCAATCTCGAAATCAATAGCTTAGCAACCAAAATGAAGTAAAAATTTTGTCATTTATCTATTAATTTCTTTAAGAATCACAATTTAACTAACATATGGGTGTTTGTTTCGGCTTATATAGGCAACTTATGGCTTATTTGGTCACAACAACAACCACCCCCATAAATAACCATGTACAAAATAAGCCACAAAAAATGAGCTTATGAAAATATAAGACTAAAACCAAATAAGCCATAAGCCGCCTATATAATATATAAGCCGAAAAATACACCCAAACGTCGGATTTTCTAAATATTTACAGCTTAAAACAGCAAAATCACGTTCAAATACTATATCTACAGTTCGTCTTATTATGGTTGATTATCCAGTTTTGATTATTAAAATAACATGGTCATATGATATAGCGCAATGCAGACGGAAAAGGTAAGTACCTTGGTGCCAAATTGTAAATGACCAACTTGACGAATGGAAAAATTAACATCCCAATGATGTGACCCTTCTTGCATACCCTGGACAAAGAACAATTAGTTAACTGGCCTTGACTGCAATCTTTAGAGCCGCACAAAAGTCTTTGTTCTCCATCTTCTTTTCCGCCATCTCTTTGGCCCACAACGCGTCCTCTCCTGACACGAAGAAAGATTCAAACGAACAAATCACATAAGTGAGCCGCAGGTTTCTGCTCACATTCCTTCATCCGATTGAAGCATTTGGCCAAATACAACCTTATTGAGCCGCTACATAAAAATATCAAAACAACAATATTAGCCAATGGCAAAGTTAGCTCCTAAATATCATTATTGTAAATGTTTAGTTACCTAGGTTGTTGGAGGAAAGTGCTGCTATAAGGGGGTGTTTGCTGCTGTCAAAGTTGTTGGCTGGCTGCTGTAAAGGGGTGTTTTGTTCTGCTGTAAAGGCGTGTGTTGAAAACCACACTGCCAGATTCAAATCCTCAGCACACTTGATGAGGTGATTAGTGACGCCGAGGAGAATATGAGTGCCTCCTCAAGTTGAAGTTGTTCAGCATACTTTTCATCAAATATGGGGTAGATATCATCTTGATTGTCGAAAATAGGATGAGGATCAGAGCTTGAACTGCCTGCCGTGATAGTTGGTAAGGTTGATGTGCTACCAGCTTTGATTTGCAGTTTATATCATATAGTGAGTTAGTTGTTACATACATAATGGCATAAGTTCCAAAAAAACACATTCTGAAATTAAACTTTCATGTTTCATGCTATTTAATTTGATACTCCAAGTTTTAAAATCAATGTCTTTAGTAATTAATTCACCAAAAAGAGTTTTTTTGTAATCTTTTGTTGAATGCATGTTTTATAAAAGAAATTCTCGAATCATATATAGGTCAACTTTCTCCTAATTGCAAGTCGTTTTCAGGAGCTGCATAGCCCTTTATTCCTACCACCTAGACTCAATTTTTTTTTTTTTTTTAATTATTTTAAGAGATTAGTAATGTTATGGTAGTTGGTATCCAGCACTGATTCTATCAAAAGCGGAATCAAGTTATCCAAAAAATATAAACTAATATAGTGACATATTGATCCCCTGGTAACACATCCCTGTAAAACAACAAATAGAAAAGTATACATCCATTCATTAATCTCATTAAAAGCTACAATACTCATCTACCATTGACTAATTCAACGTCATTTATTTACCTGATATTCCCACCCATGTTTCTCAAATGAGCACTGGTGTAACTCAAACTTTAAATGAGTTCTTTTGTAACTAAATAATCAAACTTGCCATGAGACTGGTAACCTGCACATGAGTTAGTAAACTGCAATTGAGTTTTTTCGTGTGCTCAAGAGTTCACTCCTGCTGTTGCAAGGGTGCTAACAGCTACTTATCCTGTCATCCGAAAGAAATGATAATATGAGTTAGGCTGCAAAGTACGTTGACGCGACTTACTTTTAAGAAAATAATACCTTAATTTTGTAGTACACCTTTCCACCATCAGTTCTCAATTCGTGAAAATCCTAAGAATTTAGCAAGATAAACCTGTAATATATCAAACACGTGTGATTATTATGTTCATAAATGATCTAAAGTCAACATATTAAACAAACTGACATACCGAGAACTGGAAATCAACATAGCGGAATGATGGTAGCCCTTGATTTTGCGCATTTGGTAACGGGTAAAATCAGGCTCAGTTAACAATTAATGAGTAATACCTTTATAATTCTCACATTTGTGCGGATCTGCAATTCTAATGGCATGGCCGAATACCCGTGATGGCTGCAGCCATGTACCAACTCTTGTTTCTTTGCCAAGATACGGGCCTCAATGAAGTATGCTTATAAAATATATAAAGGAAAATTATTATCATGATATCCTCGATAAATAAACGAATAAATAACTTCAAATGACATACCCACAATTTCATACTTTCTTAGCCTAAAACCTCACAGCAGATAGTAATAAGATCAACCTTGAAACAAAAGGACAATCTGTGTTAACTACATACTCTATACTAATATCTTTTATACATATGGTCTGAATATAATGCCCACCTGACACGTACTCAAGCAATTGAAATGCCTTCTTTTATAGAAAAACATTTAAGAAACACTCGATATCATCTGGTGAGATGGTCAAAATATTTGAAAACATATGATGAACAATGCTCATGAAACGCTATTCTCACTGATTATTTAAAACTATTGTTTCACAAACAAATAACAACAATCTCAAACGCTTTCATTGAAAAAAAAACCAAAAAACCTGAATGCGACCAATCTGGTACCACAAAGAAACGTTATTGGTCTGAATTTTTAATACGTTAATTTTTTGAATCCGGTTTCAGATCGGACCAGCCCAACATGAACACCCATACAATAGACCTTAAAGACCAGCATTTTTCAGAGGAAGATGAAACTCTTGGTTTCCATAAAATAGGATAAATATTTCATAAATCCTACACAGTCATCAGAATATACTTCTACCCATTCACTCGATAGATGTCCCTATAAATACACATAATATAGAAAACATCACTCCAAGAACTGAAAAATAGAGGATACCCATACTGCTCGATCTTGATGATCGCTTTACCCTCCTAGCACCATTTTTAGTATTGCTGGCCCTGTTTAAGCTACGCGGCATCTGTTCAAACACCTTATTCACAAGAGCATAAATATTTCATAAATCCTACACAGTCATCAGAATATACTTCTACCCATTAACTCGATAGATGTCCCTATAAATACACATAATATAGAAAACATCACTCCAAGAACTGAAAAATAGAGGATACCCATACTGCTCGATCTTGATGATCGCTTTACCCTCCTAGCACCATTTTTAGTATTGCTGGCCCTGTTTAAGCTACGCGGCGTCTGTTCAAACACCTTATTCACAAGAACACTGCTCTCCAAAGCAAAAGCTGGACTCGTTGGTACTGACTCAACATACTCCGATAAAGCAGATGAAAACAGCAAACCCGAACCACCATAACCTTCTTCAGTGTTTTGACGTTGGTTCACATCATTGGTTATAACACCTAGAAAAATCAACATAAAAAAAAAAAACTCATATATCAGCTAACAATTTCAGGATACCACACTAAAAGCAATTTTCGCTCAAGAGTTCTGACCATTTTCTATCTGATCAAGATCAAGAGCCTGACCAAATGTTACCTAAATGTAAACAACATTCTACATACGACTCATATTTTAAACTTTTTTACATGTCAATAGTTAATTACAAAACCCATTTGTCAAAATGTGTCAGGTTCACATATAGTAGAAGATCAGTACCTGAGGTAGCGGAGATGGGGTGTTCAGATGCCTGTGGGAAACTCTTCCATTCCATATTCAAGATTAATTGCATAGAACGGATGTTTAATGTGTTGACTTATAACTCGATTTTTCTCGTATGCCACTTCCGGAACATATATTTACTGCCACTCACACAAATTTATAATCTGTAACTATTTGGTTCATTTTAAAAAACATACGCAGTTGCAATAAGCAATCCTAAACACCTTGTATACCAAATAGGCGTCACTAAAAGATAATGTATAATCTTGATCTGACCTTGTGGTAACACGTGTTCATTCATTTTGATCAGACGCTCATGAAGTTTCACCCATCGAAAGGACTGTGAAGAACTTGAAGTGAAGGCCACTAATGGAGCAGTTCATGAAAATAAAAAGTTCTAACATATTAATGGGTATGCAAGTAGCTAGCATAACTGACTCCTATATAAACTAATAATAATCAAAGGCACTGATTATCAACGAAATTGAAAGCACCGATTATCTAGGGCACGTTTAGGAGACCTTATTCGAAAAATGTATGCTAACACCTCTCTAAGAATACAGATACAGCCGACCTAGGAACATAAACTGATATATATATATATATATATATATATATATATATATATATATATATATATATATATATATATATATATATATATATATATATATATATATAATGCATTTGAGACTATTTTATAATTAGAAAGGTTTAAAATTCAGACTTTTACTTGCTTATTATGGAAGAATTTCAAAATTAATTGGTTAGGAAGTAGGTTGGTTAGGAAGTTTGTTAGGAAACGGTTGGTTGTTCAAACTAAAATTATTTGGCTTAACCATCTCTACCATCTCTACTTATAAAGCATAAAGACAACTAAATGTATAACCGAATAACGCAAAATATAGTCACAGGTACCCGCCGCCGCATTGCGCGGGTACCGTTCTAATATATATATAACATATCAACTATATAAAAAAGTTAATTAGATGTGGCATATTGGGTTTGTCATTGGTTTTGGGAAACGGCTTAAATAGGAAGGGGTGAGTTATAGAAATGGGGGCTATCGGTTAGATTAACCCTCTCTATTATATGTTAGGGTGTACTTGTTTTATACTCCCTCCGTCCCAAAATTATTGTCCACTTTGAATTTTCAAAGTCAAAATGGTATAACTTTGACTACAAATATATATTTTTTATTATATAATACTTGATAAAAAATTATACCATTGAAAAGTAGACTTAAAACCTAATTCATTTATATATTTTGCATCAAATATTATATAATACCCACAAAAATATTTAAGGTCAAAGTTGAAAAAGAAATACTAAAAAAGTCAATACTGGATAATAAATTTGGGACGGAGGGAGTATTTTTTTTGGACTTTTTCCTATTTTGTCGTTTAGTGTTGTTTTTTTTTTGTTTTTTTTTTTTTGTTTTTTTTTAATAAAAAGGATTATGTATATGTATAATGTATTATATATGTATAATGTTTTGTATAATAGCGCATTAAATATTACCACATTAAATAACTGCAACAACAACTGTTATTATTAAATTAAACGACAACGTTATACATATTATTTAAAAACAACAACATTTACGGCATATGAATTTTATTCATTTCATTTAAAAGATCATGGAGCCTTGCACCCGACTAACAAGCGTGATCCTCAGGATTCCTTGCCAAAATAATTTTTTTAACAAAATACTTTTTTTTTTAATTTTTACAAAAAAAATTACAACTTTTATTATTTTTTTGATTTACAACAAAAATTACAAAATTATAATAAAAATTTACAACTTTTATTTTTTTTACAAAAAAATTACAACTTTTATTATTTTTAACAAAATACTTTTTTTTAAAAACTTTTACAACTTTTATTATTTTTTTTAACAAAATACTTTTTTAACATTATTTTTAACAAAATACTTTATTTTAAAACTTTTACAACTTTTATTTCAAAAAAAAAAAAAAAAAAAAAAAAAAAAGTTTGCTAATAAATTGGCCGCATATGTTGACCAAAAGAAAAAAAAAACAAAAAAAAGTACGGGGGACAAAAAAAGTGTGTGGCAGGCTATTGGTGGGGCTAGGGGGTAGAGAGAGTTTCCCTAACACAACCCAATAGGAAACCTCTTAATATGGTTGTATTGAGGAAACTTTTTGATAAAAAGTCTTTTGCATTAGAGAGCACTTTTGGTGAGTTTTGGCTCGTTTGACCGGGTCGAATCATTTGAACCAAATTCAAAAAGTCCAAAAAAATTATTTAGTAGAGATGAAAAAACAATCCTCCTTGCCTCCCACAACCTTGAAATGTAGCAGACCCATGGGTTGTCGATGCTAATTATATATTTTTTTAATATATGAAGAATACACTTTGTGCAAATTGGTATATAAAAATTTGAGTGGATTAATACCTTGCACGCATCCAAAACTTGTTGGAACTTCTTTGCACTTCAAGTCACCATCAATGGTCTTTGGGCATCCAATAATCAGAGTTTTCAAGTCACCGGGCAAACAAAATAAATATAAAAATTAATAAAAATCCATATGAATGATTATCTGTCTGTTGACAAACATTGAAACATGTAGAATTTGGATATTAGTACACACATAATATAACATACTTAATGTCTTTTGCTAGCAGGCAGGCATTGTATTTGAGTAATCCCCACCAATGACCACAAGTCCATCCAAATTTAAGCTTTTTAACAGTTTCCCGAGCTTATTTAAACTGCAAGAATAATCAACATTATTTAAAAAACTTAAAGTTTTGATAATGGCATTGCATATTGAAATGTTAAAAACCTGCTCATGGGTTTCATTCTTATCCCTGTTATCGATCTTAAAAACAATTTACATCTCAGAAACATATATGTTAAATAGAAATATTGAACTTTCGATGATTTTATCACTAAAAAATCTAAAAATCACATTGTGGCCACCAGAAGCCTGTCGTCCGGATAGAACAACATGAGTCTTAAGAGTTGCCTCATGTAGTGAGCCTTCAGACTTTAAGGAAGCTGATGGCTGCTCAAACCCAAGGAATATTGATGGCGCCCTCTTTCCCAACTACCATAGCCTTAGCTAGTAGGTCACCGATTTCACGTTCTCCATTTGCCAAAATTGTACCCACATATTATTTATATTACAATATACTACATTTCCCCTCCCATACAAATATTACTTTATATACAATCAATTAAATCTTATTCGTATATCAGATTCTTCAAGATATAGGGATAACATTTAAAATTCAATTAAAGACATCATCTTAAGCTTAAAAGAAATACCTTTGGAAGGTCCAAGTTAACTACATGAGGATGGATCAACGTATCTCGAACATTTTTCTCAATGCATGGATCAAACCCTGATATCTGTTTAAATTTTGTGAACTGGATGTCACTATACATGAGCAGGTTAACTAATGTATGATTTTACTAATTAGAGCCTTAGATATAGTAGTGTATAAAATGATTTGTGATCCTAACCTGCTTGCCTCTACATATAATATCAGGCAGTAGCCACCATGTCCATCAAATTGCAAAGCACAGCCGGTTTTGAGAAAAAGGATATTATGAATAACCTGTGATTTTTGTTACGTAGGTTTATATATTTAAGTTGTAGGGATTCTCTTACTTATCTCATATAATTTGTTGCTAAGGTTTATAGATTTGGAGTTGCAAAATATTATTCAAAACATGGGTTGGTCTAGTGGTTATCATCCTGCCTCCAGTTATATATATATATATATATATATATATATATATATATATATATATATATATATATATATATATATATATATATATATATATATATATATATATATATATACGTATATATATATATATACATATATATATATATATATACGTATATATATATATACATATATATATATATATATATACGTATATATATATATATACGTATATATATATACGTATATATATATACGTATATATATACGTATATATATATATATACGTATATATATATATATATACGTATATATATGTATATATATATATATACGTATATATATATATATATATACGTATATATATACGTATATATACGTATATATATATATATATACGTATATACGTATATATATACGTATATATATATATATATATATATATATATATATATATATATATATATATATATATATATATATATATATATATATATATATATATATATATATATATATTAGACGAGTACTCGCGTCTAGCGGCAGCGGTGTATAGTTTCGCCAAGTTACGGGTGCATCGATTTGTGCGAGTTTGACTTACTAGTAACAATTATTTGTATGCGAGCATACAATTGTTTAGAAAAACCATTATAATGATAATAAAACATATTATCATTGAACTCATTTGCTATAATTGTGGTACAACAACAATTTAGCGGTTGTAGTTAAGATGGGCTTCATGTGAGTTTTGTGTTTATCATTGGCACATTCTAAGTATGTATTCTATTAATTCCATTACAAAATCAATGTCGGCATCCTTTAATAATAAAATTTGGAGTCAGAGCCGTATACAAAGATGTGCGAGATGTGCTACTGCACATGGCCTCAAACTTTTAAGAGCCTCAAATATATGCCCCGTTATATATTTGGAGCATCAAAATTTATTTCCAATAAAAAATGTTGATGTCGTATAATCTTATATTGTAGATATTTAAAACTTAAAATGCTATTTTTCTGGTTTCAAAATTTATATAATGGATTTTTCATTTTTGACAATCGCATTTAATTATCATATAAGTTTTCTTAGCTACGATATTAGTCGGAGTGGTAATGTTTTCTTATTATAATCATCAAAGTCCAGCTGTACTTTTTATCCCTTTCCTTTGTTGAGTCATTTTTATTTTTTACTACCCATATAGGGGTATGGTGGGCTTGAAGTGGTAATGTTTTCTTATTATAGTCATCAGAGTCCAGTTGTACTTTCTACATCTTTCCTTTGTTGAGTCATTTTTACTACCTATATCGTGGTATAGAAACTTTTTTTATTTATTTTTTTTTGAACATTGGTATGATACCTTTGACGAAATTCAAATTTAAATCGGCTAGAATATTTTTAACATTGGATTCCCTTTTCATCTATTCAATAAGGCGTACACATAAACCGTAAATGGAGCCTTTTTTTACAATGTTCAAAAGATTTGTACCATAATTATGTTGGTCTCAAAATTTATTACAAAAATGGATATTTTAAACTTCACAAATAATTTTATTTGAAACCATCTTTTTCTTTTTTTTTTTTCCTTTTTTTATTTCCACTTCCCAACTCAAACTTTGGATACATTATATAAAGTCACATGAATCTGACACTTTTACATGTTTACATACCTCGAGCCCATCAAAAGTATCAAAGTTTTTAAGACATGTCTATTGACCTTCCTCTTTCTATTAGAAAACTACCATGACTCTTTCTAAAATCTTTTCGAAATTTCAAAGATTTAAAGTTTTCCCGATATCTAGAACTTATTTTCAATATATTCTAGCAATCTCCAAAAGATATTAGTTTTCCCGAAATTTAGAATTTAAAAAGTTCTCAAACTCTTTTGAAATTGAAAAAAAAAAAAAAAAATTACAACAACAACAACAACAACTACAACAACGACAACATAATTAAATACTTTTAGAAAAATAAAAATTGTAAAATTTTGAAATTTCAATCTACAACTATTAAACTTTACTCAAGATAATTTTTAGATTTTCAAAACTAATAAGATACATAAACTAACAAAATTTCAAAATATCAAAAGTTTATTTTCTAACCAGGTTAACAACCTCCATAACAAATTTACACAAGAAACTTTAAATATACTAACAAAATTCACATATACACGAATACACCTACAATTTATACATGAAAGTTTAAGTATACTAACCAAAATTTAAAAGAAAAAGCAATAGATTATAATAAAAATTGCCAACAAATTAAAATAAAGTTACTACAAATTAAATGAAAAGCCTTACAAATAAAATAACAAACAAATTTACACAACTACAAATGGTTTTACAAAAAACTTACGCTTCAAACTTTGTAACAAATTCTAAAAATATACAATACATTTCTGGCCGCATCAGCAGATCCCGATGGTGGCGCGGAGGATCCCGGCGAGAAGCCACAGATCTGGAAAAAAAATGTTAAACTTTTAAAAATAAATCAGATCTATAAATACACAATATATCGCTACACAAAAAAAAAAATTTAAAAATCAAAATGTATATAGATCTTGAATGAAAAAACTCAAAAATCTCGGTAAACTTGGGAAATCCTTCTATGGTGTTAGGGTCTCGTTGGTTGTGGGTCTCGATGGCGGGGCTGATGGTAATGGATCTTTTTGTTGGTGGTAGGTTTCGGTAGTGTTGGAGGTTCGGGGTGATGGGAGTTTCGGTGTTGATGTGTTTTGTTGGTGGTGATGGTGCGCATTTCGTTGGTGGTGAGGGTGTTAGTGGTAATAGTGGATGTGGTGGTGGATGAGAAGGGGTGGTTTCTGTGGTGGTTTATTTCGGTGGTGAGGATCTATGGTGGTGACGTTCCTTAAAAAACTTTGAAGTGAGTTTCGGAGGTGGTTTGTTGCGGGTACTCTGCCGTTGTGGTGGTGGTAGTTCGAGTGTGGCTGCGGTGGTCGTGGTTCAAGCGTGGCTGTGGTGGCGTAGGAGATGGTGACGGGAATTGGGTGGTGGCTGAGGAGATGGTGTAGTTATTGAGAGAGATAGTGAGTAGAGAGAGGAGTGAATCATGTGTATGTGTAAATAATGGGTTAAGTGTGTGGTAAATAGGGTTTTACATCCGCTTTGCATTTTTCAGTCTTGCAATTTAATATTCCAGCCTGCATTTTAATGTCTCCTTCAATAGCGTTTATGGTGGGTTACAATTGGTGAAGGGTAGATCGAATATTAGGAGGCTTCTAGCAAAAGCTTTGACTAATAATGTATCATTTCCTAAAATAGTAGTTTACAGCTTTTATGGAGCATTTCAACATTTCCTTTTCGTGAAGCATTCAAGTTTTTCAAACATTTCAAGGGTAATAGTCAAACAATATTTTCAACATTTCACTTTTCTTGACTATTTCACTTTTCACCTTTGACCATTTTTACATTACAGGTAGTATATAGATATATATAGGGTCCCTTTCTTATGAGAACCACTTTAAGTGCAAGAACTGCGAAAATCACCTTTTTACAACTAATAATACACAATGTACATCATTTAATGCTCCATAGCATTTTCTTATTTTATTTAATTCAAAAGGGTATAATAGTAAAAGATATTTTCATATTATTATTTTTTTTATAATTCCCGTTTTTTATAAATCTTAAAATTCAGATTTTTATTTTTATTTTTTATTTTTTATTTTTTATTTTTTTAGATATTATTTTCCAGATTTAGTGCATATATGTTTTTGCAGGTTTAGTGTGTGTATATATATATATATATATATATATATATATATATATATATATATATATATATATATATATATATATATATATATATATATATATATATATATATATATGGTAGGGTTTGAGAGAAAAGTATATTTAGATAGAAAAGTGAGAAAAAAAGTTATAAAGAAAAATTTGATAGCAGTCAAAAGTTCAGGGTCAAAATTGAAAATTTCACACAATCACACTGATGAGGCGAAAAATGAACCACTTTTAGGGGGTCATTTAAGCCCGAATCCGAATTTATTTGATCAAATATTGCCCTAAATCGTTCCTTTTGTGATTTTAGGTACTTTGGGAGAGAAATCTGGAAAAGGAAGCAATTCGGACGTTTTTGGAGCATAAAAGTGAAGAAAACGCCAAAGTCTTAATTTTCCATGCTGGGAACAGTAGGTGACGGCGTCAAGAGCAAAACCTTGACGGCGTCAAGAGCAAATTTCATGAATTTCCATGACGACCCAGAACAGATTTGACGGCGTCACGTAGGAAGGGCGTCAAGAGTAAAAGAGTCATGACGGCCTGGAAGTGTTTAAGTCTTGACGGCGTCAGAAGTGGATCTAGGCAGTCCGAGGAGAGTTTTGGCGGCGAGGTGACGGCGTCACATTGTTTGTCTTGACGCCGTCATACCTATTTTTCTATATATAGTTTTCTAATTTTCACACATTAAGGAGAGAAGTTTTGGGAGAAACCCTAAGTACGATTTTGGTGTAACTTTACAGGTTTTTCAAGGGTTCCAACCCCTTGATACCTTGCATGATTAATCAAGATAAGTGTTCTTCTAATTCAATAAATATGTCTATGTGTTGGTTGTCTATATCTTGTTCTTGTCTTAATTCTATCATGCTAGGCTAGATCTATCTTGTGTTTGCTTAGATCTGATGAAACCTAGATGTTAATTATGTGTTGATTACTTGTTTATTCTTGTCTTGGGTGAATGATTTATATGTTAGGCTTAAGAAAACTGGCAGATCTCCAAATGGTAACATGCTTGAACGTCTTAAGAAACATGAACCGAGGCGCACTAGGTCTTTATTGGTTGTATTTAATGCATGAGCCACTGTTTACAGTCCCTATAGTTGTGCTGGGCATGGTGTAGGAGGAGATAAGAGCTCATAGAATTGGGGAGTTATGTGTGCCACCCCATGAATGGTATTAAGGAATACGATCCGTCATCCATGCAATTATAACAAGTAATTAACGTGTAAAAGATGTCTAGGGAGTAGTGAAATCTAAGTAAACACATTTTCTCCAATTACTGCTCACAACTTTAGTATAATTTAGCTTATTTTCATTTTTAGTATTTTATTTTGATTGCATCTTAGTATTGGGTTAGTTGAATAGCAACTAATTCCGCCCAAATCCTTCAAAACCCGAGATTTTAATTGCTTTCTAAAAAAATATAAAAAATACAAAAATAATCATCCCTCATCTTTAGAACTAGTATTTAGGCTTTCTAATCCTAGCGACACTATTCCTAAGCTGAACGATCAATCCCCCGGTATTTGTCACTATACTATACTACAACGATCAGGTACACTGCCTGGTGGGGGTTGTAAGCTTCTCGAGATCCCTCGAGAGGTAAAGCCTGTTGCGATTCCCACGCATTACACACCAAATGTGTGCTATGAACCAGATCCCCCGCATTTACTCACACCAAACACACCCACACACTCTCTAATCAATACTCCGATAAAAAACACACACCTACTTTCCGATCAAACACACACAATCACCGTCACCACCACACCACCGTCGCCATCGTATTCTGTCATGCAAATTCTGATCAGAATCCGATCAAAATACTCGTAAGTGCCTTAATTTTTAATTTGATCTATGCTAGTGTTTGTTAACTGATTTGTGAATCACCTGATAATGAAGAAAAGCAAGATTTAACTTGTAAGTGCACCAGTTTTATTAATTTTTCAAATTTAAATCAAATATTTAATGATTTTTAAAGTTTCATTGAAAGTTTATAATCATATCATCATGTTTTCTACAAGATATTGAACAAATTTGACAAAAAAATGCTTGAAAACGTGTTTATTAAAGTTGCACACCATGTGTTTGATGAAATGTTTAAATGATATTTTATAACTGTGATGCATTAATTTGCAGCATGTATGATTATTATTGAATAATATAACATCGTAAGGCATATGTGTGTATGTTTAAAGCATCAAGTTATACGTTATTATTGTGTGTAAGATTGGAATTGCATATTAGTGCATATCTTCTTGTGGTTATAGCACCAGGTTAAATATTGGGGAAAGAGACTGTAATTTATTGAATTATAAGGCATCTTAGATAATTTGTTTGTACGGTTAGTTCATTTGTGTTTTTAGGGCATCAATGTGTAAAATTAGTGCATTTGTGTTAGGGCATCAATGTGTAAACTATATAATAATTTGTATGTTGTTGAATGATATGACATCCTATAACATCTGTGTGTATATTTAGAACATTATGTTACATGTTTGATGCTGTAAATGTATGTTTGATGTAGTATAACATCAAATTACATGTATGTTTGATGCATGTGATTTTACATAGTGATGCAGTAGGTGAGGTGCAACAGGGTACATGTTAGTGGTGCATCAAGTCTTTTTTATATAAGGTTACATGTTAGTGTTTGGTGTATCAAATCTCATAGAATATTTGTGTAAGATTGTTGCTTTTATAGGTTTTTATTTATGGCATATATGGTTCAATTAGGCTGTGTAGGTTAGTATTATCTTTCAAAAAGTCTTGTATGTGTAGATGTATGTTTAATGCAGTAGATTTTACATAGTGATGCAGTAGGTGCATCCTGTTACATGTTAGCGGTTGGTGCATCAGGCATTTGGAGAATGTGTGTAAGATAAATGCATATGTGTTTGTGTTTGGTGCATCACATTACATGTTATGACACCAGTTTGTATGATTAATATAATATATTTTATATATTGATGCAACAAGTGTTTATTTATAGCTGATTGGTCCCGAAACGGTCAGATATTATTGACCAAGGTCAACAAGTCAAAGACAGCTCCGTTTCTATTCTCCGGTGATAGTATAGTGTGTCCCCGGGTCGTTAAGTCCCAGCGAGATTGAAATGATGTTTTTGGAAATCGTTTATTGGAATGAGTAGCACTGAGGACAGTAGCCAAGATGATTGGGAATTGATTTTGCTACTGATATTTTGGTATTTACACAATGATATAATATACACAAATAACAGATATACAGATATATGCACAAATTCACAATTGGGTAACAAACAGAAAAGTGGGTTTTAGCAAATTACAAACTACAGGGGGTGCAAGTGATCTTTTGAAAACTTAAAATTTAAAAGAAAATTTAAAATGAAAATGAAATTATAAAAATGATTATTTTAATATTTAAATATTACTTAATTAATTAAAACTATTTAAAATCTAATTTAAACCTAATTTAAATTAACTAAAAATTACAAAGATTACAAATTAAACTAAAAATTTGCAAAAATAATTTCTAAACCTTAAGAAGAACTTGAAGAAAGTATAAAAAATAAAAATAAATATTTTTTGTCTTTTTATGATTTTTTTATTAATTAAAAACTATTTATCTTAATTAAGCTAATTAAACGATTTTAAATTACTAATAATACTAAATTATCTTAGAAAATTATGGAAAAATTTATAAACCTAATTAACCATCACAGGAATCCTACAAAATTATAAAAACTTCTAAAAATTATATTTAGGCCTTTTCACTAATTATTTACCTTTTAATTAATTTAAATCTAATTTAAATAATTAAAATAAGAAAATTAGAAAATGAATAGTAGAAACTAAAAATATATTTTCTAAAAGTCTTAACTAATTTATAAAACCTAGAAAAATTATAAAAACCTACTGTTCTTACTAAAAATTTAAGAAAACTAATTAATTACTAATATTACCTATTTAATTAATTAAACTATTTTTAAATCTAATAAATAGTAAACTGATTAGGAAAAATCTAAGAAAATTATTTTAAATACCTAAAGGTACAAGAAAATTTAGAAAATTATAAAAATGGAAAAGTGCTTATAAAAAAGCTGAAAAGAAAGTTGAAAAAGATAGAATCTATTAAATAGAAGCTATCACTAATTTTATGTTTGCTTTTTTGGTGTTTTTCTTTTTGACAGCTAATAATAAGATCAAAATAGGATACTTTTGTGAAACAACTTTTTATAAAGCTTAAAAATAAGCTGTGTGCACCCCCTTAAGCAAAACAGTTGACTTTCTTTGACCAATTAGGCAAATAAGCTCAAATGACTGTATGTGGGGTCCCCAATGATGAAACTTGATTCACTTAAGCAGAAGGGACTTAAATAAGCTAGAAACAACAAGCTACAATCACTGATAAGCTAATTAGAAAGAATTAAGCACTTTGATACTTTAAGCTAAACACAGAAATGGGACAAACTTTGGCAGTGATTCCAGGTGGGGTCCACTAAGCCTAAGGTCAAACAAATGGTCAAGGCTTGTAGCCTGGTAGGAGGTGGGTTGGGAAAACCCAAGGTGGATCACTGGGACCCACTGAGGTGGCCTACAACAACCACCAAAGGTGGTGGTGTTGTGGTGTTTTGCTGATGCAGGGGAGGTCAGTCCCCCTGCAAGTGTGTTTCTAAGCTTGTGGGGTCCATAATAAAATTCACAAAAATTAAACAAAGGTGGGAATCAAGATTTGAGCTGAGGGGCTTTAATTAGAAACAAGTTTCAGCCCTTGAATCCAACAAAATTCTAATTAATTCTCACCATTTTTGGAAAAAATCTGAAAGATGCAATTTGACTTTTTAATGAAAACTTGAAACTTTGAATTTATCCAACTTTGATGCTTCTTAATGAACTGAGAACATGTATTTAAGCTATAAAAAAGCTATTTTAAGAATAAACTTCAAAGGTTAAGCTAATGTGAAGGATTTGAGGTCCCAAAACCTCAACAGTTAACTGTTGAGGGTGTTTGAGGTTGATTTTGACTTTCTTGTTACCAAACCAGGATTTTGTACTCAATTAAACTTATTTGGACCTACTGTGAACTAAAGGAACCAAATGTAACAACAATATTAAGTTTAAACATCCCATACATAGTCAAGCCAAACACCCCTTTAACAGTTATAACCAAGATATTTTGAAGTATTTCAAAGATTTACTCCACAGATATGATTCCTAGGCTTCAAGTGTACTAGTGTTGACTGATGTGTGTCAAGGAACAATGCAAATATCAACAGTTAACTGAGCTACACTTAGACTACCACCAAGACAGTCAAAACAAGGAAACAAATGAACAAGAGACCTATTTCAAGCAATAAACTGAGATCACTCAAACTACACAACATTAAACCTACTTAGATGAACATTAAGCATGAATCACACAGAATAAACTAGATAAGCAGACCTTAAGCTATTTTTTAAGAGAAAACTCAAAATAAGCCAAACATACAAGACACCCTTAGCATGAACAAAGGGTTTTCCACAGAAGCCTATCTTTAGATAGGCTTATCCACTTCCAAGCTTGCCCTTCAATGCCTCTGAATACCTGAAACCAAACTCAAAACAAACACAGTTGACTTATGTTGACTAATTTTATATTTTTGATTTTTATTACACTAATACTGATTTTTATGGTCTCTACAAGCTTTATCAAGCTTAAGGGAACCTATGTGATCCTAAAAGTCCACGATCATTGATACAATTGACAACTTAAAGTGATTCAGAAATTCAGAAAAGATGAGTAAATTGCATTAACAAAAACAGAACTGAAACTTGGATTTTTATAACTTAAAAAGACTTAAAGTACAATAAGATAGCTACTACAATGCTTGAAATATGAAAATTACAAATGAATTAGAAATCCTAATTTAATTCGACACAAAAATAACTTAATTAACTACTTGTCTTCTTCCTTGCAACCTCCTCCCTTTTATAGCTTGAATTAGGGTTCCCTTGCCTTCTCTGAGCATTTCCCATCAACAATTGGGGCCATTGGATCACTGAAACTTCATCATAGCCCTCCACGTGTTTTGGCGGGAAAAAGAATTTTTGCAATTTGCTTCTGATAATACCAATTAGAGGGGGCAGCATTTAATAAGGTTGGATTATTAGGTGAAAGTGGTGGGATAAGATGAGGTGGTGGTGATGTGATGGGGGAACAATGCAAGTTGGGGGGAAGAAGGTAGGGGTGGTTGTTTGACCTGGTTGACCAAGGGTCAACGTTTGACCCCGGTTTTATTAATAAAAGGGGTGTTGGGCTGGTTTGTGGAGTGGGCCAAAAGTAAGGGAAGTGGGCTGGGGTTGTTTGGATTGGACTTGGTATTGGATTATGATAATAATAAGGGTCCGGTTTGGTTTTTAAGTTCACAAGGACCATACTTGTAATAAGCCGAAATTTGGGGGGTGAAACTTGGCATTCTTCCAAAGTCTTTCCAAGGGTATTTTATGCCATATGATGAATAGTTCAAGGACCTGAGATGATTTTTCCATTTTTAATTTCCAGGGACTAAATCTGCCAAACTTTCAAACTTCAGGGACCTGTTGTGTAATTTCACCAAACTTTTCCACCAAGGACCAATCCTGCCATATATGAGAAGTACAAGGACAAAATTTGTTTTTCTCAAAGTTTTAATATCCCAGGGACCATTTTTGACAATTTTCCAAACTTCAGGGACTAAACTTGACATTTTGTGAAACTTTGCACCAAAGGTCTAATTGTGTAACTTTTTGATTTAAAAGGACCTTTGGTGACTTTTTCAAGTTTTTAGAACAACTAGGGACTAGATTTGACAACTTTTGAAAGTTGAGGGACTGAAACTGCCAATTTTGCAAACATTGCACGTTTTTCATCTGTTTTTTTATTGTTTTGCATTTGAAACATATAAAACACATTCCTGGGATATTTTCACTATTTTGATGCAATATTGAGTGTTTTTAGATGTTTTGGCAGCTCAGAAAAGGTAAAAATGATGAGTATTTACACACTCATCAATCCCCCACACTAAAACATTGCTAGTCCCTAGCAATCTTTTGAGAAAAACTATGAACATTGCTAGTCCCTAGCAATCTTTTGAGAAAAACTATGTGATTTTGAGCAAATCACCAGCTGTCAACGGATTTGATTAGTCTTTACCAAAAGCCGTTTGCTTCTGGACTAGCCAACTCTTGATGGACTAAGTCAACATCTTGGTGAGCTGATTACCAATTATGGATTTTCCACGGCCTTTACCACAAGCCATAATCTTGTGGGCTAGCCAACTCATTCGCTTTATGGGATATGGCGAGTTGATTTACCATACAATTTTTGGCAAATTGCAAGCCATCAACGGGTTCGAGATGTCTTTACCAAGAGCCGTTTGCTCCTGGACTAGCCAATCCATTTGTCATTTAGACATGACGGACTGATTACCACAAAAATTTTGAAATAAAGTGAAAAATTCTTGAAAAATTTTAGGCCTAAAATGGGGGTACTTAGAAAGTATTTTGTGAAAAAATTCGTAAGAATTCCCCCCCCCCCCCCCACACTAGAATTGAATATTGTCCTCAATATTCAAAGTCCCGGCTATTATGTCGAATCTCTGAACGGAAAAAGCTAATATTCGAAAGTAACTGTGGAAATATCGATTTTATTTTTCACTTTATTTATCTGTACATATAAACATTTTCATCATTTTCATTTTTTTTGAGAGATTTATATACATATTTACTTTTCAAAAGGTGGGGGACGGCCACTCCCTCACACTAGAGTGGTAGAAAGTAGAAAGAAGTCAGAAATACGGGTGAAAACCCATATATTTTGCTAATTTTTGTTCACCGAGTCACTAGCTTGACTCGATCCCCGAATTCATTGGTTCATGGGGAAAGTTTGGAGACCCGGGACAACCATGGGTGGTATGTCCTCTCCAAAATAATGTTTCAAACGATGACCATTCACCTTGAAGTTGGGACCTTCGGGTTGAGATAACTCAACAGTCCCGTATGGATATACTTTAGCAACAGTGAATGGTCCAGTCCATCGGGTTTTTAATTTCCCCGAGAAGATCTTTAACCTCGAATTGAAAGAAGGACTCTGTCACAGACGTTGAAAACGCGGTTCTTAATCTTAGAGTCGTGAATCTTCTTTGTCTTTTCTTTGTAGATCAAAGAGTTCTCGTAGGCTTGATCACGAAGTTCGTTTAATTCATTAAGTTGAACCTTACGGTGATCACCCGCTTTATGAAGGTCGTAGTTTGCATGTTTCAAGGCCCAGTAGGCTTTGTGCTCGAGCTCGATCGGTAAATGACACGCCTTCCCGTATACAAGCTTGTAAGGAGTACACTCGATGGGTGTTTTGTAAGCTGTACGGAAGGCCCAGAGTGCATCATCTAGTTTATCCGACCAGGAAGCACGGTTTTCACCTACGGTCCTCTCAAGAATCCGTTTAATACCACGGTTTGAAACCTCCACCTGCCCACTTGTTTGTGGGTGATACGCGGTAGAAAGACAATGAGTAACACCGTACTTAAGCATGACTTTTGCGAATTGATCATTGCAAAAGTGTGTACCGCGATCACTGATGATGGCACGTGGAGTTCCAAAACAAGCAAAGAGGGATTTCAAAAATTTCACAACAACTCGGGCATCGTTAGTGGGTAAGGCCTTAGCCTCAACCCATTTTGACAAGTATTCAACAACCACGAGAATGTATTTGTTTCCACGAGAAGATGGGAATGGCCCCATAAAATCAATGCCCCAGACGTCAAAGATTTCACAAACTTGAATGGCATTTTGTGGCATTTCGTTCTTTTGTGAAATATTTCCGTGACACTGACAAGCATCACAAGCTTTGACTAACTCGTGGGCATCCTTATAGATCGTGGTCCAATAGAAACCGGAATCAAACACCTTTTTGGCGGTGTAGTTAGGACTATGATGGCCCCCGGTGGGTCCAGCATGGAAAGCCTTGAGAATATCAGCGGCTTCCTGTCCGTATACACATCGCCTGATGACTTGATCGACACAGATTTTGAAGAGAAAGGGGTCGTCCCAGAAGTAATGTTTAACGTCTTTGAAGAATTTGTTCTTCTGTTGGGACGTCATCCCCTTCACGATGAAGTTACCCGCATGGTAATTTGCGAAGTCGGCAAACCATGGGGTAATAGAATCACCACGAAAAGCAACCGCATTGAGTGTCTCGAGAGGAAATGTTTCGTTTATTTCCTTTTTCTCGGACACATCCTGATGAGGGTTTTCTAATCGTGAGAGATGATCCGCATCAAGGTTCTCGGCTCCTTTTTTATTACGGATAATGATATCAAATTCTTGAAGGAGGAGAACCCAACGGAGTAACCTCGGCTTTGCATCTTGCTTTGTAAATAGGTACTTCAAAGCCGAGTGATCCGTATACACTACGCATTTTGTCAGGATTAAGTATGGCCGGAATTTTTCAAAGGCATACACCACAGCTAAGAGTTCTTTTTCAGTGGTGGTGTAATGACCTTGAGCCTCGGTCATAGTTTTGCTTGCGTAGTGTATAGGCTGAAAGTATTTTGCTTTACGTTGCCCCAAGAACGCACCTATAGCAAAATCACTAGCATCGCACATAAGCTCAAAAGGTAGGTCCCAATCGAGGGCAACAAGAATCGGTGCCTCGGTAAGCTTTTTCTTTAATGTTTCAAAAGCTTCGATGCACTCAGGAGAGAAGATGAAAGGAGCATCCTTCTCGAGGAGATGGGTCATAGGCCGGGCAATCTTAGAGAAATCTTGGATAAACCTACGGTAGAAGCCGGCATGACCCAAAAAGCTCCTAACACCTTTAACGGTGGTGGGATGAGGTAATTTAGCAATGACATCGATTTTGGCTTTGTCAATCTCAATCCCGTTCTTTGAAATTTTATGGCCGAGGACAATGCCCTCTTTAACCATAAAATGGCTCTTCTCCCAGTTGAGACTTAAATTCGTTTCTTTGCAACGTTTAAGCATCTGTTCCAAGTGGGAGAGACAAGACTGAAATGAATCCCCGATGACTGAAAAGTCATCCATGAATACCTCCATGGTTTTCCCGATCATGTCGGAAAAGATAGACATCATGCACCTCTGGAATGTGCCTGGTGCATTACATAAGCCGAAAGGCATACGTCTGTAAGCAAAAGTTCCGTAGGGGCATGTGAAGGTAGTCTTCTCTTGATCCTGTGGATCAATGGGGATTTGGAAGTAACCCGAGAAACCATCGAGGAAATAGTAGTATTCATTCCCCGCAAGTCTTTCGAGCATCTGGTCCATAAAAGGGAGAGGAAAATGGTCTTTACGGGTGGCTTCATTTAACTTTCGATAGTCAATACATACACGCCAACCCGTGACCAAACGAGTTGGAATCAACTCGTTTTCCTCATTGGTGACAACGGTTATGCCACCCTTTTTAGGAACACAATGAATTGGGCTAACCCAAGGACTGTCAGATATAGGATAAATCAATCCCGCATCAAGAAGTTTTAGAACCTCTTGTTTGATAACTTCGTGGATTTTGGGATTTACCCTTCTCTGTTGTTGCACTGCTGGCTTAAAGTCATCCTCCATTAAGATTTTGTGTGTACAAAAGTCAGGGCTTATGCCCTTAATGTCGGAGAGTTTCCAAGCAATTGCTTGCTTGTTTGCCTTAAGAACCTTTAGGAGTGCTGTCTTTTCCTCATCTTTTAAGTCTTTAGCAATAATGACGGGCAATTTATTATCACCCTCCAGAAATGCATATTCTAGATGAGGAGGCAAGTCCTTGAGCTCAACCTCGGGAAAGTCTTCAGTTATTTCAACATTTTTGACTTCCGCTTTATGCAGTATTTTTGGCGACGAAGAGGGTGAAGGATCGTCATTTAACAATCTTTCAAGGAGAAGAATGTCCCCCTCCGAGTCAAGATAGTTTTCATCAACCTTATGAGGAATTGAACTATCCTGAGCAAGAAAAGCCTCGACCTCTTCCAGAAGGAAGTCACTTCCCTCAAACGGAGTGAGAGAAGGGGAAGAGTCGGAAATGATTGGATCAGTAGAAAGAGTTGTACTGCCACTTGCTGAGAAACCAAGGACTTCTTGAGAATACTCCTAAGACGTAACATCGATGATGTCAATTCGGTTAACCGTTTCAGCGTCGTTGGAGGAGTATCTTGAAGTCTGATCAAGATTGAATGTGATGGCTTCACCACCAACACGTAGAGTGATTTCTTCTTCGAATACATCGATTAGAGCACGACCCGTTCTTAAGAATCCCCTCCCGAGAATGAGAGGAACTCTTGGGTAAGCATCAAAATCGACAATCACGAAATCTGCCAAAAAATGGAACTTTCCTACTTTCACGAAGATATCTTCGGGAATGCCGAGAGGACGAGATATAGTACGGTCTGCAAGCTCGAGAGTCATGCAGGTAGGAGTGAGAGCAGGAAGAGAGATTCTTTTCCAGACTGTGTAAGGCATCAGGTTAATGCTTGCACCAAGATCGGCCAAGGCAAAGCATTCAACCATCCCCGGGAAAATACAAGGAATGAGAAATTTCCCGGGATCTCCAAGATTTTCGGGAAGCTTTTTCAAGAGCACTGCTGAGCAATGCTCATTAAGAGGAGTTTTTGCCATCTCACAAAGTTTTTCTTTGTTGCTTATCAGATTTTTGATTGTTGAAGCAAACTTAGGCATGAGAAGAAGAGCATCCGCGAAGCTAATATCAAAGTGTAATTCTTGGAAAATTTAATAAAATTTTTCCATCTGATGGTTAACTTTTTCGCGGTTCTTTTGATCATTCATACGTGAAGGATATGGAATTGAAGGCTTAGGATCATTCTTTGGAATTTCATCAGAACTCACAGGGGGATCAAATACAACTTTTGACTTACGAGTCGGGACCGGGACAACTTGAGGGTGGACGTTGTTGGTACCTCTGTTATTAGTAGGAAGTACCGTGTCCGTGGCAACCTCAGGTTCACGTTCTGCTACCTTAGTAGGAGGAGAAGAAGAGGTAGAGGGAATAACGGGTCCATTGTATGATACCCTACTTCGGGTAGTGATCGCTTTGATATCGCCCCTCGGGTTAGCGATCGTGTTGCTCGGTAGTGTACCCGGGCCCGAGGTCGATCATTTAAAGACTTCCGAAGCTCAGAGATCTTGCTGATCAATAACCGATTCGTTTCCTCTTGTGCTTTCATGAATTGTTTTAGCACTTCATCGGAGGAAGACGAGGGTGGAACAACGTTTTGATTTTGATTAGGAAGATTTTGAACACGGTTGTTTTGAAAGTTCCCTTGATTTTGATTGTTGTTACCCTGAAAATTATTTCTCTGATTGAAATTACCCTGATTGTAATTCCCTTGATTTTGGTTTCTTTGAAAATTTCCTTGAAAATCTGATATTGATTGCCATTTTGAAAATTGTTTTGATTAAAATGACCTTGATTTTGGTTCGGGTTTTGGAAATTTGAGTTTTGACCTTGGTTAAAATTCTTATTCTAGTTACGGTTTTGATTTTGGTTAAAACCGGGAGGTCCGAGAAAATTGTTGGAACAATAGCTTAAGAGATTACGGTCCCCTTGTGGTTGGTAAGCCAACAGTAGCTGGACACTCGGAATAAAGATGCGGGCCCCCACAAGTTTCACAACTTCGGGCCACGGCTTTCACTTGTTGATTTTGAACCTGATTTTGCATCATTTGGTTCATTCTCAACACAGCCGTAGAAATATCATCCATCTTTTTGGTGAGAGCAATTATTTCAGGAGATGATGATGAAGGAATAACTGATTTACATGACTCATTCCTCTCCGCAGAGGAATCCCAAAAGTTATGGTGGGCAGTCATGTTCTCAATCAAGTCATAACATTCTTCAGGACGCCTTTTCATAAAGGTCCCACCAGCAGCAACATTGAGAATATCCCGGTGCCTCAATGTCAGACCATTATAGTAGGTATCTATGATGGTAACTTGTAACATATTGTGGTTAGGGCACTGATGAGTGCTCAAACACTCATCATTTTTGGTCAAATCTGAACTGCAAAACATACAATAACACTCAGAAATGCATCAAAATACTGAAAATATTTCAAAATTGTGTTTTATATGTTTTAGATGCAAAATGAGTAAAAACAGATGAAAAACGTACAAAGTTTGCAAAATTGGCAGTTTCAGTCCCCCAACTTTCATAAAATGACAACACTAGTCCCTGGATATTCAAAATATGGAAAATTATAACCAAAGGTCCTTTTAAAATCATAAGTTGTCATATTTAGTCCTATGGTGAAAAATCTCAAAAGTTTTGGAAATTTACAATTTAGTCCCTAAAGTTTCAAACTTTGGCAGAATTGGTCCCTGGTGGAAAATTTTTGAAAGAAAAATCATTTTTGGTCCTTGAAAATCATAAATTATCAAAAATGGACCTTGGGAGGAAAGTTTGAGAAAATGTGATGTTTGGTCCCTCAAGTTTGGCAATTTGTCAATTTTGGTCCCCGGGAATTTAAATATAGGAAATTACATCAACGATCCTTGGGTTTATCAAGCATGGCAAGTTTCACCCTTATGAGTAACTTTGGGAAAGATGGCAATTTCAGCCCTTGGAATTTTAGAAATTACATAATTGGTCCTTGTGATTAATATATAAACCAAATGGACTTTTAGCCTTTTTATTAATCCAAACCAAACCAAAAACCCACCCATGTTTATCCCTGATCCATAAACACCCCCCAAGCCCAACAATTCCCAGCCCACCAAACAAATATACTCACCCCGTTTTATAATAAAACCCAGTCAACCCCACCGTTTGACCAACTCCACCTCCTTCCCTAACTTGTCTGCTAAACCACTTACAAACTTTACCTCCCCCTCCTTTTCTCCTACTACCCATATCCTGTCCCCCCAACTTACCACAACCCTCCAAGGAGCAATTAATGCACTCAAACCCTACAAGTTATCCCAACTGCCATGTGGGATTTTTTGGCGCCAAAAATAGGTTTGAACGGCCAAGATGGTTTTATCCCAATCCAAGGGTCACATACAAGTGGGAAAAGCTGAGGGTATCTCCAAGGGTTATAAAAATGAAGAAAAAGAAAGAATGGAGTAGTATGTAGCAGTAGTGTAGTCTTAATGTAGTTTTTCATGTCGTTTTAATTAATTATCTATTTTCATTGTACCTTTAAGCTTCTAAGTTATCATTTTAAGTATTTCCAGTGTATTGAAACTCATTTCAGTCAATAATTTCAAGTTTCCAGTTCTCAATTCCAGGTTTGTAGTTTTAATGGAAATTTCAATTTATTGTTTAAATGCTATAAACTATTGCTTGTTGTTTGTTTAAGCATATCTCAGTCCCATATTAAGTTCTTAAAGCTTTCATAGAGTGTGAGACAGTTTTAGTTAAGTAAAAGAAAATACTCAAAAATATCAACTAAATAACCTAAAATTGAAAAATCAGTGAGAGAAAGAAGAATGAGCAAAAAGAATGATGGATGTTGGATTCATATGGGTTTAGTGCCTAGTGGCAGGTTTTAGGTTGTTCTTTGGCACCTTAATCACTCATCTCAGATTGTAAGTCTTAATAAGCATTTTTCAATTTATTTTTGTAATCCATTGTTCATGTATCCTAAATGTGCTCATTTCAGTTTATTAGTACTTGTTTAATGTTAAGTTAAGTTAGTCAAGTCAATTTCATGGTTTAAGTTGTTAATTTACTTCAAAAAATCACAACAGTCACATTTAAGGGGTGTTTGGCTCTAGCTGTTCTGGCCATCTCAGTGAGTCTTTATTGGTTGTTTGTGCTCATGTCACACTCCCTTAGGTTAGTTTAGGTCAACTCATGCTTCAAAACCAAGTTTCAATTGACCAAAAGTCAAAATCCTACCCAATACCCCATTATCTGTTAACTGTTGGATTTTAGGATCCATTGATTGTTCATTTCAGTTCTTTATTGGTTGTTATAACTTATTTTAGCCTCCACTCAGCTTATTTCATCATATTCAGTTAGTAAAGCATGATCAAAATCCAACAAAGTCAAATAACCAAGTTTACATGAAAAGTCAATTTAGCTTTGACAAAAAAAAAACCAAAAATAGTAGGATTTATTTAGAATTTTCTGTTGAGATTCATACATTGTGCTTTTGAGGACTTGTAGTATTCCTACTCTTCTTCAAGTTCCCATAGTCATTAGGTTTTTTGTAATTTTTCTGTGGGCCCCACTCTCACCCAAAGTCAGTTGCAGGGGAGGCATACCCCCTGCAGCACCAGCAGACATCAGCACCACCAACACTTGGTGGTGGTTTTCTGACCACCTCAGTGGTCCACAGCCCTTAATTTTGGTTCCTTTCCATCCCTCTCCTACCATACTTCAAGCTTTGACTAGCCATTTGACCTTAGGACCCCTGGGACCCACCTGAAACCTTCCCAAGAGTTTGTCCCAATTTCTGTTTCAGTTTGTAAAATATAAGTGCTTATTTTGTTGTATTGGCTTATTCTGTGGGTCCCAATAGCTTTTTCTTGCTTAAACAAGTTCATCTAACTTATTTGGACCTGAATCATCCCTTGTGGACCCCACACAAGCTGGTTTGAGCTTATTTGCTTATAAAGTCAACTAAAGTCAACTGTCATACAATTAAGCTTGTACTTTGGTTATTTCTAAGCTCCACAAAAGTTGTTTTTACAAAAGTTTTCCATTTTTAGGTGTAAAACAAGTTTCCAAAGAAAAAAATCAAGAAAAAACAATTTTAATTTTAAGTGATAGTTTCTATTTAATGTAATTTAATTTTAATTTTCATTTTAAAATTTTTGTTAAGCACTTAGCTTTTGTATATTTTTATTAATTACCTTTTATATTAAAGTAATTTTATTAAATTTTTCAGATTTTTATTTTGTCATTTGGTATTTATTAGATTTAATATTAATTTAATTAATAATTAATTGATAATTAAGTTTTAAATAGCATAATTAGTTTTTATTAAGTAAGACATAGTTTTTATGTTTTTCCTAGCTTTTATATAATATAATATAATTTTAGGAAATTTTCTAGAATTTTTACTGTTCATTTGCTATTTTTTATAATTTAAATAGTTTAATTAGGTAATTAATGTTTAATTAGTAATTAATTAATAGAAAAACCATAAAAAGACAAAAATATTTATTTTTAATTTTTATACTTTCTTCAAGTTCAATTAGAGGTTTAGAAAATATTTTTGTAAGTTTTTAGTTTATTTTGTAACCTTTATCATTTTTAGTTTATTTTAAATTAGATTTAAAATAGTTTTAATTAATTAATTAGTATTTAAATATTAAAATAATCAAGTTAATAACTTTATTTTCATTTTATTTTAAGTTTGTAAAAGTGTCATTTTCACCCCCTGGGGGTTTTCAGATTTCAGTTTTCACTTTTTATTTTGTACGTTCGCGTTATTTAAAACGTGAACGTACGCGTTTTTAGATTTTAAACGTTTCTGGTTTTTCAAACTTTCCTGTCTTATTCATATAGCTTATTTAAACTATTTCCTTGTAGATTCCTTAGCTTAATCACTCACAAACCTTTTCCTGTCCAAATTCACCCGATCACAAACCCGTTTTATAACCATCACACCTCGTCGGGACATAACGACCCGAGGAAACCCTTGTACTTCCATGGAGATTTGGTCTGAGACGTTTCACTTTTTTGACCATTCTTTGGTCAATATAAGTTGACGGTTTAGCCCCGATCAAATTTTGGCGCCGCTGCCGGGGAGGTGTGCGCGCTATTCTAAACGGTTTTTCTGGTTAGTGATTTTGGAATTCGTTCCATTGTACATTTATCCATCCTTTGTTCATATTTTCCTATTATCAAAACAAAACTGTTCCCGAAAACATTTTAAATCAGTTTTCAACGAACACAAAAAAAAAACACAAAAACATTTTCTTTATCATTTGTACAAAATGTTTATCCAAAAACCCAAAAACATTCTCCTTTAACCTCTCACATCTTTGATTCTTCATCCCTACCCCTCTGTAAACCTTTGATTCTTTCCTATGTTGTATCCACACCATTGCGGTTGTCAATGGTGTAGTGGTCCTCATAATGGCGGGAATTGTCCCAGTTGTAGCATGGTAGAGTCAGGAGATGGGTCTGTCTATAACCAAGCTCCCTATCCTTACCATGACACGACCGATTTATTCCACCAGCTACCACACCATGATTCTCAGCAGTTTTACTGTTGTGAGTACTGTGGTGGTTCACACTACAGTTCTGATTGTCAATCGGGAAACACGCTTGTATATGAGCAGTTTCCCGATAACAATTTTGACTCTAGCACATACGACTCACAGCCTCAACAGTTTTACTGTTGTGATTACTGTGGAGGTCTACACTTCAGCTTAGATTGTTAATAAGGGAATCCATATCCTTGTGACAATTTTGACACACCTTATTATGACCAACCTCCACAGTACGATATGAATCAAGCACTTCTTCCAGAAATGCAAAATATGATGAAAATCGTTGATGAGCTTAAGGGTTTAGTTAAAGACTTTGCCCAAAGACATACTCATAAAAAATCCATGGAAGAATTGCTAGCTGAAGAGCAGGCTGCTAGAATAAATTCCCAAGATGCCTATGAAAAATCTATTCGGGAGTCAATTGCAAAAGAAAAAGCAGCCAAATCTAGCTCTCAGTTCCGTTTTATTCCTGATGACAGTGATGACGAAGATACACTTGATATTCTTTAATTTTATAAAACTTCATCAAGTTCATCAGTTGATACCCCAGCAGTTGATATTCCATCTCAAACAACTGCTATCACACCCGAGGTTCCCACTCACTCTTTGATCATGGGGGACGAGCATCTTGACACTGTCCCTAATAAGGAATCGGACGAATTCATAAAGTCTAGTGTTGAGAACCTTGTCCCAATCCCGAGAGAGTCACAGGGAATTCTTGAGCATATGTGTGATATTCCTTCCCCTCTTGAGTGTTCAAACGATCATTTTGAGACTTTCTCAGATTTTAATGATGATTGTACATCTATTGAGTATATTGAGGCATCAGTTCCACATTATGATGTTGATCCTCTTCTTGAGGAGTTCGCTGATGAACTTACTCACATCAATCCACTTTCATTGGAAAGTGATGATGATCTCCTTGACTTCGAAGCCGATCTGGGATAAATTGAAAGTCTCATTTATCATGATCCGTCACTCACTTCTGATCCCAGCAGTCCAATAGAGAATGTTAATCTCTTTGTTCCCGAAACATTCAATACTACTCTCACCAGTCCTCTATTTGAATTCGAATCTGAATTCACTTTGATTTCTGATAATCCAATCTTTGGTATTCGGAATGAGGATTGTGATGAGTCTATTCCGGAACATGAATTCACAGATTCACATCTTGTGAATAATTCTCTTCATGAGGAGTTCTCCGGTGAACTCACTCATCATATCATGACTCCTCCGGAGTTTGATATCCCGGGGGGAGATGCACTCAATCATGAGAATTTGCAAATTCCCACTGATGAGTGCTCAAACACTCATCATTTTTGGTCTAATATGAACTGCAAAACATACAAAAACACTCAGTAATGCATCAAAATACTGAAAATATTTCAAAATTGTGTTTTATATGTTTTAGATGCAAAATGAGCAAAAACAGACGAAAAATGTATAAAGTTTGCAAAATTGGCAGTTTCAGTCCCCCGACTTTCAAAAATTAACAAAACTAGTCCCTGTGCAATTATTTTGCAAGAAAAGTCAACCCAAGTCCCTTTAAAATAAAAAGTTATCAAAAATAACACTTGGGTAAAAGTTTTGGAAAAATTACAAGTTCAGTCCCTGAGTTTCACAAATTGGCAATTTTGATCCCTGGACATTTAAATTTTGAAAAATATTAAATATTGGTCCTTGGGATACTTTAACATGGCATGTTTAGTCCTTGATTTATTTATGGAAAATATGGCAGGAATGGCCCCTCAAAATTAGAATGTTACATAATTGGTCCTTGTGGTTTTTAGTTACAACACCAAACGGACCCTTGTGTTATCATAATCCACAAAACCCAAAACCAAATCCATTAACAATACCCTTACCACCCATGATCCAATAACCAACCCAGTCCACCCCTCAGCCCACCACTTAGCCCAAATCCTAAACTAATAACTCCACCCTGGTCGTTGACCCAGGTCAAACCCCCAACCCCGATTACTATTCACCATCCCTCCCACTCTCCCTAATTACCAGGCTCTTGCCCCCCCTCCTCACCAAACCTCACCTTTTCATTTAATGATATCACCTACATTCAACCCCCCTCCTCCCCTCATTTATTACCACACCAAACCCCACCAACTGCCATGTGGGACTTTTCCCGCCAATACCATTTTGAATGGTTGAGATCAATAGAAGCCATCCTACGGTCAAGAGTGAAGTGGGAAAGTACTTGTGGACTTCAAGGCTTATAAAAGAAAAAAGAAAAGAAGAAAAAGGAGTAGTTAGAATAGAGTAATTTTATTAGTGTAATTTTATTGTCGTTGTAATTTTTCTTTAACTTTTCAAGTATCAATTTAAGTTTCAAAGTGTATTCTAAGACTTCTTAATGTAATTTTAATGTATTTCAGTTAGTTATTTAATCTCTAAGCTACCAAGTCAGTTTTTGCTTAAAATAGTTCAAAGTCATATTTAGCTTCAATCCTGCAAAAAGCTTTTATTTATTGTTCAATAAGCTCATATAAGTCTGTGACAGCTTGTTGTGAGTTTATTGTTGCTAATTCAGTCTAAATTGCTAAAAGAGTCAAAAGTCAACAAAAGTCAAAGGGTAAAAAGAAATAAGCACTTGCTGATTCAGGGGTGATTTGTTTGTGGTATCTGGTTAATCAGCTTGGTGATAAGCTCTCATGAGCTTGTTGACTCTGACTTGAGGTGTGCATCTCTAATTTCTGTCTCAATTAACTCTTGTGGTTACCTAGCATTTTTAATTACTCATCTTTGTTTGAGCTTGATATTGTGCTCAATTCATGTTCATTTTAGTTTGTATCATGTCCTTGTAGTTTATCTCATACGTCTGCACTAGTAGGTTTGACTCAGATCACCATTTATCTCATCAAACCAAAAACTGATTTAAGTTAAGGAGTGTTTGGCATTAGTGGTTCTAGGATTTCAATGAAGTTTTGATTGTTGTTCACTATTTGTATAACTCATGCAAGGCTGTCTTAGTCCATTTTAATCTTTAAAATTAGTGCTTGTTTGGACAAATAGTCAAATCCCTTTGTAATTTATCTCACAGTCGACTGTTAAGGTTATTAGGAAAATGTAAGTTGTAATGTAGTGTAAAACTTGTTTAGCTCACTTAATTCAGTCTTAATACAAGTTTATGCATCATAATTTGTAGTCTAGATTCATTGAAATTTCACAAAAGTCAAAGTACCAAGTTTCTATAAAAAGTCAAGATTGATTGTTCTCAGTTTTCACAAAATTTGCATGATCATTTCTGATTTTTGTGTTGTGATTCAAGCATTGTTGTTTGCTGCATGTTATACTATCCAAGCTCAACTTTAAATTTCATCAATCACCTTCTTTTTATGATTTTTTCTGTTGCTTATTTCCTTGTCCAAAGTAGCCTGCAGGGCAATGATAAGCTCTGCTACACAGATAAGCAGCCCAGCACCCCATCTTTCATGCCCCCTCATGGCCTACACAGTGGGTCCTACAATGAGCTTATTGGCTTTTTGAGAAGCCAATAAGCTCATCTTCAGGTCCCTGGGCTTATATTGGGTTTTGAACCTCCTTTGCTTGGGCTGCTTGAACCACCAACCTTGTCCCCTTTTTGAGTTAGCTGTTTGGCTTTTGGACAGCTTATTCAGCTTTTTGGCTTAATCAGGGCACCATTCTAGTTTTCATAGCTTATTACTGGTTCCTTGAGCTTGTGTGATCCTAATCCTCTTCTGTGCACCAGCTTTGAGCTTATTTATTAGCTTTTGGTCTTGACAGTTGACCAAAGTCAACTGTCAAGCCTATAAGCCCTTATATGGCTTAATTTTAAGTTACATAAAAGTTGTCTTTGCAAAAGTTAATTGTTTTTAGGTTTAAATTAAGTTTCCAAAAAGAAAATTCCAAAAATCAAGTTTAATTTTTAAGTGATAGTTTCTATTTAATGTAAATTAAATTTTATTTTTCATTTTTATATTTTTAGTAAGTACTTAGTTATTTTATATTTTTCTTAAATTTCTATTATATTAAAGTTTTTATAATAATTTTCTCAGATTTTTATTTTCTCATTTAGTATTTATTAGAATTAATTTTAGTTTTATTAATTATTAATTAATATTAAGTTTAAAATAGCAAAATTAGTTTTTATTAATCAAAACCTAGTTTTTATATTTTTTTTAGCTTTTATATGTTATAAAATATTTTTAGAAATTTTCTTAGAATTTTTACTGTTCATTTAGTATTTTCCTTAATTTAAAATAGTTTAATTAGTTAATTAGTAATTAATTAGTTATTAATTAATATAAAAACCACAAAAAGACAAAAATAATTACTTTTAGTTTTAAAACTTATTTTTAGTTATTTTATAATTTTAAGAATTTTATTTTCACCTTTTTAGTATTTAAATAATATTATATTGTATTTTAGTTATTTAAGTATTAATAATAAGTATTAAATAGTTTTTAATTAATATTAAATAATTAAATAGTGTAAAAAGTAATTTTAATTTTCTAAAAAGTTTCCTTTATTATTAGGATTGTAAAAATGTGATTTTCACTTTTGTAAGTATTTTATTTTACCAAAACTCGCGTTTTATTTTGTACGTTTACGTTTTATTTAAACGTAACGTACGCGTTTTTAAGTTTTAAACGTTTCTGGGTTTCCAAACTTTCCATTCTTGTTTGTATAGCTTATTTAAGCTATTTCTTTGTGAATTCAGTAGTGTAATCAATCTCACAAACCCTTTTCCATCCAGATTCACCCGATCACGAAACCGTTTGTTAGCCATTCACACCTCGTCGGGACATAACGACCCGGGGAAGCCACTACACTTCAACGGAGATTGATTCTAGGCAGTTTGACTTGGTTGACCATTCCTTGGTCAATATAAGTTAGGTGGTTTAGCATCAATCAACTTTTGGCGCCGCTGCCGGGGAGGTGTGCGCGCTATTCTAAACGGTTTTCTGATTAGTGACTTTGGAATTCGTTCCATTGTTCATATTTTTCCATAAAAGCCCAAAAATATTTTTCCTTGCCCTCTAAACATTTAATTCTATCTCTTTCTCACTCTTATGTTTAATTCTAATGGAATCGTTTATTCCTTGCGTTGGTTGTGGTGAACCACTCTTCGGTTTACCATGTCGTTGGTGTACGTGTGAACGGTGTGGTAATGATATTCAGGACGAAAGTTGTTTGTTTTGTGATTCGAGGAATTCATTTGCTTATGAACCGAATCCGAACTCGTTCAACGACTATTCAAATTTTTCCAACTACCCACCACAGCCCGACTTATCTTCATTTGATCAACAAAATTGCTTTAATTGTGGAGATCTGTTGGGCGATGGTTCACATTGTGAACGATGTTTTTGCAAGGAATGTGGATTTAATCATGGACTTTGCATGTGTGATGCTTTGAAAGCTGAACCTACATTCACCTCTGATCATGCTCCGATCAATTATTCTCAAAATGATTTATTTGGGTTTAGGGCCTTCGTGACAAAATTGATCAGAATGTTGAAAGAATTGAGCACATGTATCAAATCCTCATGCGTTACCCTTCAACTTTGAACAATACCACCATAACCACCCAAAATGGTGTTGTTCACAATGAACCCTCGACTCCCACTCCCTCTCCGACGCAGGAAGTGGAGTGTGAAACGTACTCCATCATTCATCAATCCCCTCATGAAAAATTTTGGGGAGAATTGCTAGCCGAAGAGCGAGCGGCTCGCAACAAAGAAGCTCTTGTAGAATTGTTGATAAGAGAGCAAGCGGCTGAAAGACGTTCCAAATTTCTCAAGGCTTCCATTATCGATGATGATGATGAGGATTCCATTCAAATGAAGGAATATTATGAGGATTTGTCTGCTGAAAACCCTCCAGTCCAAAAATCGCAGGGAGAAAAGAATATGACTGAATCTCTAGCAGTAGAACAAATGGAAATTGAAAAATCCATGAGTGCTAGTCCTTCTCAACTCCCTCAGCCTGCTGATATCACACCCGAGATTCACACTCACTCACTTATTATGGGGGATGAGCATCTTGACACTATTCCTGAAAAGGAATCGGACGAATTCATAAATTCTAGTGTCGAGAACCTTATCCCAATCCCAAGTGAGTCACAGGGAATTCTCGAGCATTTGTGTGATATCCCTCCTGTTGGGATCATACTTTAGTACTTAGTCAAGTCTTGGTCATTACATTTTGTAATAGGTTGCTTAAGTATTGTTTATGATTATTGTTTAGTTAATGGGCAACATGTAAAAGCCCATAAGGCCTTGAAAGCCCACGTGTGAAAGGATAAGGGAGGAAGGGAGTGTTGCCCTAGCTCCTCCCTTATAAATAGAAACCTTATGTTACATTTTATTTTGTTGGTTATTTGATTATCTTAAGGAAACTCTTGCACTCTCACCTTTCATATTGTCTTATAATCAACCAATCTCATTTCTCATCTTATTTCTTTATCAATCATACTTGTGTTTACAAAATGGTGACCTAACAAGTGGTATCATTCGCCTACTAGAAGTTTGAAGTGTGTTTCTTTGTTTAACGTGGGGTTTGGTGCTTAGTTCTTCATCTTTTTGCAATTTTTCTTTGTTTCTTTCACTCAAATCTTGAAGATTGGACAAGTTTCAAGGTTGATATAGTGATTTGAAGCTTAGTTGTTGCATAAAGTTGTGATTTTTTAAGGTTTTTTTAAGGTTTTATAGCTTCTTTGATATTGGAAAACTAGTTTTTGGTAGCTAAATCTTATAAAGTTAAGGTTTTTCTAAGTATTGGTGAAGTTATTTGATCAAAAGTACCTTATTTCTAAGCATTTTCTCATCATAAAAGTCATTTTTTGGATGAACAGTACGTTTTACGCGTAAGTTGGTCGGAAAAAGTACAATCTCCAGCTGTCTACAGTGTTTTTTGGTCGGTTTACGCATAAGTTTTGGTCTAAACCCTTTTCTTACGCGTAAAATAGGCATAAACCCTTTTCTTACGCGTTAAATAGGTCCAAAACCCTTTTCTTACGCGTAAAATAGGTTAAAACCCTGATCCTACGCGTAACTTGCTCATCTACGCCATAAACCTACGCTTAAGTCAGATCCTACACGTAAGTCTAATTTACGCGTAAGCTTCATCAACGATCTTCTCCTCGTGTAACGGTGACTCAGTACTTCTCTAGCTTGGATAAGTTAGTGGAATACTTCGACTACGGACATCTTTCAGGCTTGGATAAGTTTGAAAGATTTGTTTGGTTGTTTAAACCTTACGCATAAGTCTAAACTTACGCATAAGCCTAAGCTTACGCGTAAAGAGAAAACTTACGCATAAACTATTAGTTTACGCATAACCTACTCTTTACGCATAACCTAAAGTTTACGCGTAAGATTAAGTTACGCGTAAGAATTGAACTTACCCCAAGGATTTTGCAACTTGCTCAAAGGAACGTGCATTTCAATCTTCTACAAAGATCCATTTCTACACAAGTGTTCTAAGATGTCTCAACCACCTAATCACTACTTCCCTCACTCTTATCCTCAGCAGCATCAACCTCAGCAGTATCAGCAACAACAACCTCAGCAGTATCAGCAACAACAATACCTCCCGCACATAATGAATCAACAACCTTCTCAGAAACAAACATATAATCCACTACATCATTACCTTATGATGCAACAACATCAGATCATTCCTCAACAACAACCATATCAAGTGCCACTACAAAACACTCAGTTTTCCTCCAAACAACCTCACTGGTTTGACAGAATGTGTGAAGTTATTACAACTCAACAATCCCGACATGAGGCAGGATCACTTGAAACACCTCCAATGCTTACACCCGGAAACTATGTGCAATGGTCAAGTCGATTCTTACGATTTCTTGAACTAAAGAAACCTCATGGGAAATTCTTGAAGCAAGTGATACTTGAAGGACCATTTGAGTGGCCAACTAGATTTGAAGCTGGTGATCCACATGCTGATCCTCCACGTCCTCCTGGTGATAGACCCCTTCCAGAATCTGCACTCACTGAAGAACAGAAACTACATCGTGAAGCTGATCAGTATGCAATGGCTTATATACTTCAAGGTATACCTAATCCGATCTATCGAAGTGTCGATGCTCAGAAAACAGCCAAAGCTATGTGGGAACACGTTCATCTCCTTATGGAAGGAACTCAATTGAACAAAGATGACATGGAATCCAAGCTATACATGGAATACACTGACATCACAATTGAACCTGGAGAGTCACTTGAATCCTACTATCATCGTTTCACAAATGTGGTCAATGATCTGGAACGTCACAAAATCACAGTACCAAGGATCGCTGTGAACTCCAAATTTGTTGGTAGTCTTGGCCCTGATTGGCATAAATATGTGACATTTGTTCGTCAAACAAAGAATCTTCATGATGCTCCATATGGTTTGTTGTATGACTTTCTGAAACACCATGAACCTGAGGTGGAAAAAGATCAAGCTCTACGAGGAGGTTACACACCCACAACAATACCAAATTCTTTGGCTCTCGTAGCTCAATCTCCCTATGCTCCACCACCACTGTCAAATCATGCATATGTTCAAGAGCAGAACTACTTCAGTTATCCACAATCTTCCACCTCGAACCAAATGGTCCCTTATGATTCATCTCCACAAGATTCTTCTACTCAACTTGTTCCGTCAAACAACAATGATGCTGTGTACTACTCCAACTGCAATGATGATGACGATGATGACTTTAATACGTTGAATCAGGGACTTGCTCTTATTGCTCGTGCTTTCAGAAAATTCTCCAACAAAACAAACAACCGTCAACGTTCATCTTCTAACACCAGGAATCAAGCTGTTGTCAATGATGGAAGAGTGGAAATTCAGAATCGCAACTATGGTAGATCTGGTTCAGGAAGTTCTTCAGGAAATTATGGGAATGGTCAGAGGTTTGGTAACAATGGAGGGTTCAGGAACAACTCAGGATCTTCTCAACAAAGGCCTGACTCAGTTGCTACAAGGAACTCCAACTCAGGGAATGCAGTTTGGTGCTACAATTGTAATGAACAAGGTCATATTGCTACAGCATGTCCCAAACCGAGAACTCGGGGTAGTAAGTTTCACAAGCAACTTCATGGACATTTCCCCGAACAGGACAACAACTTCATGGCAAATGTGAACAACGATGATGACATGGAAGATCTGGAAGCCAATGCTGCTGTGATGCTTATGGCCAACATGCAGGAACTTAAACTCAATGATTCAGGTCCAGTGTATGACACTGACGGCTTGTCTCAGGTACATGACCTCAATGAATGCTTTATTAATGAGATAGTCTCACCTTCTGCTTATGAATCAGATATGGCGCAAGTTGTTCCATCTAAATCATCTTCATCATCTCATAAAGATGAACAAATAAACACAGTTGTCATATTCGATGATGACACAGTTGTTTCATTTGATGATCCTATTGAGAATGATAAACATGATCATTTCGAACAACATGAACCATCATTTGATCCAGACCCTGATCTCATATTGTTATCTAAACAACTGGATGCTCAACAAGTGCAAATAACAAAATGCAACGAGAAAAACAAAGTTTTGAAAGAACAAAATGCGTCACTTGCAAGAGATATTGAATGTTATAAAATTCAGCTTTCTAATCAGGAAGACAAGATTAAAAATGCAAAAAGTTTTGAAAAAGCGTTTCACGATTCATACAACAAAGAACAAGATCTTCAACGCAAAATGCAAGATTTAATCGAGTCAAACGGAAAGTTGATTTCAAAACTCGAAAGTGAAAAGAGTGAATTGAAAATGCAAGTTGAACGTCTTCAAACAGAACTTTCAAAAACAGAAACAGAATTGTCAAGTTGTCAAAAGGATTTTTGTGAACATAAAATACGAAAAAGGAAGTATATAGATGACTTACTCGGCGATATTGTTGATCTTGAAAAACAACTGAAAGAATTTCGTAATATTGTTTACAAACACGGGAACTCTGTCACAACAACTCAGAAATTTACTTTAAAACCGAGACCCGGTACAGGATTTGCACTTGGCGATTACAATTCAATGTTTCTTCACAATGCATTCAAAGATGTTCCAAAAATTTATAGTATGGACTATTTGCTTGATAATACGATTGTGCGTGCTGTTGTTTTTGATACTGAGGAAGAAGAAGAACTTGAAAACGAGAGTCGGTCAAAAATGAGTAATGTTCAATATTGCACACCATATGACTATTCAAAAAATCCAATTAAGTTCGTTACTCAAAAGGATTTACCTGAGAAATCATGGTTTATCGAAGAGTCATATGTTTCATCTCACAATGAGGCCCCTGTCCAAACTGTAGCACAAATAAATGGTCCTTTACCATCATCCGGTGAACTTTCACCCTTACCGAATAGTGTTCGTGTCTTAAATTATTTCAAAACTTTTATGGAAGACATCGAAATTTTGGAGGAGACAATTGAACGCAACTCTGAAATAAAAATTGAAACGTTTCAATCCGCTTACGAGCGCGAAAAGAGAGATATTTTTCAAAAACAAATGTTGCCAATTGTCAAACACCTCCGTCTCTGTGCTACACGTTGGGATCAGGAACTTCAAAAGGAGGTCAAACATATGATAAACGTTTTCAATGAAAATAAAAATGAAATTTTGGTTCAAAAGCAAAGAACTAGAGTTTTCAAAAATGATGCTGATCGACTCTTAGAACAAGTTCTCAATGCTGATATTTTGTCTGTTATCATGAATGATCTCTATAATTCTGGTACTTCTATGCTTAAGCATGATCATTGTGTTGATAATAACTTGTTGCATGTGGAAATTGAGACACTGAAACATGAGAATGACAATCTGAGGAAAAAGAATGATGATGTGACAAAACAGTTTTCAAAAGATATTTGTCAACTCAAACAAAGGCTTGAATGGTGTCAAGCTCAGAGTCTTAAAAAGGAATTGAAACTTCAAAGTCAAAATATTTCTAACTCTTGTCAGCTTTGCAAAAACAATGAGTCTTTCAAAAGTTTGTGTCTCAAATACGAGAAAGAAATTGCGGACTTAAAAATTGAAAACGCCGAATGGCAACAAAACCGCGATGACATCAAATATTGCAATGGTTTACTCGAGTCTGAAATTCAGGATAAAAATCACATCATCATTGATTTAAAAGAGAAAGTTAAGCTACTTGAAAAAGGAAAGATGGTTGACACCACGGTGATCGCACCAGGAATGTATAAATTAGACAAAACTGATAAAGGAAAGGTTGTTCAAAATACTAATGTTGATAACTCTACTTCTACAGGACTAGTCTCCCCTAATAGCGTAAGCGACAAAGTAAAAAGAAGAATAGGCTCTGGCAACGTAAGAGAGGATCACTAGAAGCTCAAGGAGTAGAAGATCACCTTAGGAATTTGAATAATACTCATGTTGCATCGGATTTAGATTCTAATCTGGCAAATTCTAATCAAAATCTTAATGTAACGAATGATGTACCTTTAAATGTTTTGAATATTAATGCATCTTGTGTGTTTTGTCGTAAAAGTGTTTCATCTGGTGATCATACAAAATGTATAGCTAATTCTCTACTTCATCGTCATAAGAAACGTAGGACAAGCATTCCTTCTAGGCCCACTACTGCCTCTAAGTCTATCTTAGGAAAGCCGCCTTCTACGGTTTCTAATGAAGTTGATGTTACCCCCATAGGTGCAGAGAACAAGTCTAGGAATCAGCCAAACACTAGTGAATACACCATTAAGAAAGCTCGAACTAGTTGGAATTGGCAACGTTGGTTACAACACAAACCTGATTTTAAATGGATTCCTAAATTATTGAATACTTGTGCTTCTAACCAACTGGAACCCGCAGTTTCTTTGGGTTCCACCCTTACTTCTGTTCCATCCGTGTCCTCTTCTTGTGATGCAGGTGGTACAGATTGTTCTCTGGATTGTTGATAGCGGATGCACCCGACATATGACAGGCAATCTCAAACTGTTACACAACTTTGTCTCAAAGTTCATTGGTACTGTCAGATTCGGGAATGATCATTACGCTTTAATCATGGGATATGGTGACTTTATCAGTGGGAACATCGAAATAAGCCGTGTTTATTATGTGGAAGGCCTTGGACACAACCTTTTCTCTGTTGGTCAATTCTGTGATGGGGATCTAGAAGTTGCATTTCGTGAGAAAACTTGCTTTGTTCGTGACTTACAAGGAAACAATCTTATGTCTGGCTCCCGTGGCTCCAATCTTTATACAATATCAATGTCAGATATGATTGCAACATCTCCGATATGTCTTCTCTCCAAAGCAGAATCAACTAAATCTTGGTTATGGCACAAACGTCTTTCACACTTGAATTTCAAAACTATGACTGACCTTGCTCGTTATAAACTTGTTGAGGGATTTCCAAGATTCCGCTTTACCAAAGATCACTTATGTCCAGCCTGTGAACAAGGTAAAAGTACTCGTGCGCATTTCCCTTCTCAACCTGAACACAGTACGAACCATGTTCTACAACTGCTTCATATGGATTTGTGTGGACCGATGCGTGTTCAAAGTATCAACGGTAAACGCTACATACTAGTAATCGTCGATGATTTTTCCAGATGGACTTGGGTTTATTTTCTACGAAGTAAAGATCAGGCTCCTTCAATGATCATCACCTTTCTCACTAAAATTCAAGTTCAGTTACGCAACACGGTCCGAATAGTCAGAACTGACAATGGAACTGAATTCAAGAATCAGACACTTAGGTCTTATTATGAGAAAGTGGGAATTGAACATCGAACATCTATTCCTAGAAGCCCAGAACAGAATGGAGTTGTTGAAAGACGCAACAGGACGTTAGTGGAAGCTGCTAGAACTATGTTGATTAATGCTCAATTACCTGATTACTTGTGGGCTGAAGCTGTTTCAACCGCATGTTATACTCAAAACCGTTGCATGATCACAAAACGTCATCGCAAAACACCATATCAAATTGTTCACAAAAGGAAACCGAACATCGATTACTTTCATGTTTTTGGAGCACTCTGCTATCCGAAAAATGATCGTGATGATTTAGGTAAACTTAAAGCAAAGGCTGACATCGGCGTGTTCGTTGGATATTGTGAAAATTCTAAAGGTTTTCGGATTTGGAATCGTCGTACTAGAGAAATTCAAGAAACCATCCACGCTAATTTTGATGAACTCACCCACATGGCTTCTGAGCAACACAGCTTAGGACCCGAATTCAACCGTCTTAACTCTACGGCATCTTCGGCTGAACCATTGCCACTCAACCGCAAAGAATTGGAAACCTTGTTTGCTCCACTGTTTGATGACACAATTGAATACCGTCCTCCTGAGGTCCCACCTAATTCCGCTGCTCAACCTGACAATATTCCAGTACCAGACTCACCTCAACAAACTACTACAAGTGTTGAGAGAAACGGTCCTCCAATTGCATCACCATCTACAGTAGAACAAACTGTTTCTAACTCCCACCATTCAGCTGAAGATCCCACACCACAATCAGTTCCACAACCAGCAGAGCAAGATCCTGATGCGTTCTTTAATCTGTTTGCACCGGCTCCTATTGTTCCTGACATAGCTGAGTCGTCAACACGCAATTTGGATCCTGCTAACATGCGAGATACCTATCAACTACACCCTTCCACACACAAATGGACTCGAGACCATCCACTAGTTCATATTATTGGCCATCCAGATGCACCTGTTATGACAAGACAACGACTTCACACAGATGGAGAAACTTGCATATACGCACTCACAGTTTGTCATGAAGAACCCAAGAACATTAAAGATGCAATGACTTATGACAACTGGATTAAATCTATGCAAGAGGAATTTCAGCAATTCATAAGATTAGAAGTCTGGGAATTAGTTGAAAGACCTGACGGAGTCTTTGTCATTGGGTTAAAATGGATATGGAAGAATAAGCATGATGCTGAAGGCACTGTCATTCGAAACAAATCACGTCTGGTAGCGAAAGGATACTCTCAACTGGAAGGTCTAGATTTTGCTGAATCCTTTGCTCCAGTGGCTAGACATGAAGCTGTTCGGATCTTTTTGGCCTATGCTGCACACCGGAACATGGTAGTCTTCCAAATGGATGTCAAAACAGCATTTCTTAATGGAGATCTCCGTGAAGAAGTTTATGTTAGCCAACCTGAAGGCTTCGTTGATCCTGAGCGTCCTAATCACGTTTACCGACTCAAAAAGGCACTCTACGGACTCAAGCAAGCCCCACGGGCGTGGTATGACAAACTGTCTACTTTCTTATTGGCCAATTAATTTTCTAAAGGATCAGTGGATCCCACACTATTTACAAAAACCTACGGGGAGGACTTACTTGTTGTTCAAATATATGTCGATGACATCATTTTTGCCTCAACAAAAAGAAGTTACTCTAATGATTTTGCAAAATTAATGAAAGATAATTTTGAAATGTCCATGATGGGTGAACTTTCGTTCTTTCTAGGACTTCAAGTTCATCAATCACCCCGTGGAATTTTTATAAATCAGTCTAAATATGATCTTGAAATTTTGAAGAAACATGGAATGATGTCTTGTGATACTTATAATACACCAATGGGCTATACCACAAAACTAGATGCTGATTTACATGGGACTCCAGTTGACCCTACCAAATACCGAAGTATGATTGGGTCCCTCATGTATCTCACAGCTAGTAGACCTGATATAGTTTTTGCTGTCTACATGTGCTCTCGCTATCAGTCCAGACCAACTGAAAAACACCTCAGTGAGGTCAAGAGAATCCTTCGATACATAAAGGGAACCATTAACTTGGGGATCTGGTATCCGAAGGATTCTGGCTTTGAACTAATTGCGTTTTCAGATGCTGACCATGCAGGATGTTTAGACACACGCAAAAGTACATCTGGTGGATTACAATTTCTCGGAGACAAACTTGTGTCATGGCAATCTAAGAAGCAGGACTGCACTTCACTGTCGTCTACAGAATCTGAATACGTAGCCATGTCTGCTTGTTGTGCTCAAGTCATCTGGATGAGATCACAACTTAAAGACTATGGCTACCTATTCAACAGGATTCCTATCTACTGTGATTCAAAGAGTGCAATTGCTATCTCCTGCAACACTGTACATCATTGCAAATCCAAACACATCGATCTCCGATATCACTTCATCAAAGAGCATGTGGAAAAGGGTACAGTTGAACTTTATTTTGTTGGAACTGAGTACCAATTGGCGGACTTACTTACCAAATCCTTGGCACCATCCAGGTTTGCTAGTTTAGTTCACCAAATTGGTATGCGATGTTTGACTCCAGAGGATCTGGAAAAGTTTTTAAAACACAATTGATCGTCAAACATCAAATCTATCTTTGTAAATATTTTTCTCAAAAAAAAAAAAAAAAATGCAAGTATAAAAACTCTTTCAACACTATTTTATAAAATGTCTTCAAATATTTAAAACAAGTGTTGAGGGGGAGGAAAAGTTATGTTTTACTAATTTCTTAAAATATATTTTACCTTTTTTATACTTGCATTTTACGAAAATACATATACGTTTTATCAAAAGTGTTGATTCAAAAGGATTTCGGGTTACTCTCCTTGACCAAAACCAATTAATTTTACAATGATCTAAGGTCAAGGGGGAGTGCGACAAGTTGTTCTTATCATTTCTTGGTGTGAATATACGAAAACTATATGTGATAATGTGGTTAGGCATTAGGTATAAATGTTTTGTTAGGTTAAGGGACTAAAAATGTCACTTTGAGTAACTTGATTTAACCGCAGTCATAACTAGGTTTGACCACTCACATTTACTTTTTCTGCAAATCATTAACTCTTTCACCTACTCAATCGAACGACTCACAATCATTCTTTTGATCTAATCAACCATCCTTGAATCTGTAAGTGTGATTATGTTTTGATCATGATTTTGAACTAAGGTTTTTAATTTTATAACAATCCAACGGCTCAATCTATCACAATCGATTAATTTGCTTTTTGAGTTATGCGTAGAATTCAAACCCAGAATTAAGTGATGTTTTGATTGAATTTGTTGGTGGGTTTTGTTCATATTATGCTACTAAACATGTTTGTGAACTCCAATCTCACCCAGAATCATCAATTAAGTGATTTGAGTGATTTGGATATTAGGGTTCATACGTATAGATTAGGGATTCTTGATTGTAGATGTTTTGATTATGTTTGATGATAGGGATAGTGTGTATTAGTGTTAAGGATCATATCCCAGTTGTTTGATTGCATCTTAATCGTGTTTTGGTTGTGAATCAAAGGTTTAGGGTTCGAATGACACTAGCAGCTATGATTGTTTGATTGTGTGGTTAAAACTTGTTGTAACTTGGTCCATATGATCCTTATGTTGTTAGTATCACTTGCCCCATGATAATTCCTACCCAGAAACACGTTTGATTAAGGTTGTGATTTGTTGTTCATACATGTTTACGCGTTAAGTTGAATTTGGCATGTTTACGCGTTGAAATGTGTAAATTAAGTGTGTTGGGTGAATTATTGATCAGTGGTAATGTTTGTACACTTTCAGGAAACATACAACTCGAATTTCAAAGGTGAATTTCTGGAAAATGGCGTGTTTACGCGTTAAATGTTCATCCTACGCGTAAGATTGAATCTTACGCGTAAGATTCGACACGTGGACAAATTGTGTCTTGGATAAGACATAGTTTACGCATTAATGAAAATCTTACGCATAAGTTCTGATCTTACGCATAAGTCTAGAACTTACGCATAAGTCATTACCTACGCATAAGATACAATCTACGCTTAAGGTTAATCCTACGCGTAACTTCAATTTCTACGCCTAAGACTTATCTTACGCTTAAAATTGATCTTACGCGTAAGATTCACTTTACGTGTAACATTCTATCTTACGCGTAGATTTTTTCACTTACGCATTATTTCTAAACTTACGCTTAAGTCAGGTTACGCGTAAAGTTTCCCACTTACGCGTAAACTTGTCAAAATCCAAATTTTTCTAAGTGTTGAGAAATTTTCCAAAGTGTAACTTCTTGTAATGATAAACTTATGGTGTAACTAAATTGTTTTATGTTTCTACCAAGTAATATAACTCAAGTTTGTCATGTATCAAAAGTTTTCACAAAATCCCACTGATCAATGTAAAACATGCAAAGCTATATGTACACATCTTAAATGAATGTTTATGCTAACATCATCCACAATTGCCATGTTTGTGTGTGTTTATGATCTATTCAGATGGCAGAACACAACGATATTCCTCACGTACCAGTGCCTGAACCCTTACGTGCATGGGAAGACACCTTTCCTGAGAACTACTCCAGAAAGATAGGAAGGAACAATCTGAGAGTCAACTTCAACAAAATCACATGCAATGAGTCTTCTTGCCTTGTTGCAGTAGATGCTCTTATCTATCACCCATGCAAAGTTCTACTCACCAAATCTGCTGCAGTGGCATGCTTCTACATACATCAGTTTTGGCACACAATCCACTTGGACCTCCTTGAAGAATCCTTTACTTGTATGCTTCACATGAGACAAGTCACGATCGACAAGGATCTTCTCCGTAGTGCTCTTGGACTTCCCGAACTTGAACCTAATGAAGATTATGACCAAGTTCCCAGTGAAGAACAATTGATAGAATGGCTGAGAGATATTGGGTATGATGAGTCTGAAGGGGTCATAACTAGGCACTCTAAGGTCAATATCAGATTTCTTCCACAGCCTTGGAGAACTCTCTACATCATAATTGCCAAGTCACTATCTGGCAGAGACACAGGCCATGAACACCCTAAGCTCCAACATCTCAAGCTGTTCTGGGCTATTGCTAATGTCAAGAAGGTTGATTATGCCAGCATTATCTGGGAAGACATTGTGTGGCACATACACCGCAAGACGACCAATATTCCTTTCGTCCGTTTCACCAAACTTCTCATTGCAAGCTTCATCCATGAATATGATGACATACCTCAAAGACTGAATGATGAGTTTCAGCACACATACAAGAATGAAGACACGCTTAAGGTCATCAAGAGAATGGATACTAGTACAAGGAAACAAGGAAAGAAACTTCCTGATTGTCTTCTGACTAAGAAGGTTCAAGAATGCAATAACTACAAGTACTACCTTCAAGCTCTTGAAGCAAATAAAGTTGGATTTCTGGACGAAGATGTTCTACCCCCTTTCATGCATAAGAAGGGTAAGAAAGATAGCAAGACTGGGAGCTCCAGCAGTTCCACTCAGTCTAAGAAGAAGAAGGGTACTCCAAAGAGAAGAATTCCTACCAAACAGCCCGCTTCTATTCCCGAACCTGGGTGGTTTCCCCCTCCTCAATCTTCTCCAAAGCCGTCTGACTCTGAACGAACTGAATCCGACGAAGGTCCTCAGTATAGTGAAGCATATGCTAATATTGAGAAAGATGAGAATCTTGATGACATCGACTGGGATAAAGACATTGATGAGTTTGCTGACAATGCTGTATATCCAACATATCTAACTCAAAGACCGTTCACTAAAGAACAGTCACTCTTGGAAGAAGAAAGGATCAGGAGAGCGAAGCTAAAGGAACCCGTAACTGCTGAACCAGAGTCTGTTGGCCTTTCAGCTGAAGAAGAAAATGAAAGGGCTCTCAATATGGGTCTCCTTCACAGCCGAATTGATGCATTCAATGCTGATATGCCTCCACCTCCAGTCTTCTCTCAGACCACCGAAGCTGGCGGATCAAGCAGCATTCCTGAGCCTACCACAGGAATCTCCTCAGACTTAGTTGCTTATGATAATCCCTCAGTAACTCCCACCGATATTGAAATGACTATGGGAGAGGAAGAAGAGGAAGATCCTATGGATACCGATGCTCCAAGACTTATGTCTATGGAAGAAATGGAGCTCAGAGAAAGGGCTCAGGAAGAGGAACTGAAAAGAAAACAAGAAGCTGAAGAGGCCAGACTTGAAGAGATTGCTCAAGCTAAACTGGAAGAAACAATCAGAATGGAAGAGAGCAGGAAAGCAGAGGAGGCAGCCAAACTGGCTGAAGAAAAGTTAAAGAAGGAAGAAGAAGCCAGGCTTGCAGAAGAGCTTAAGCTTAAAGCCGAAGCTGATAAACTAGCTGAAGAACAAAGGTTGAAAGAAGAAGCAGCCAGAGTCAAGGAAGTTGTACAACCCGAACCACAGAAAGGAGATGTCAAAGACACTACCACCATTATTGAATCATCACAGTCATCACCTCCTGCATCTGAATCAACACATGACAAATCAATCAAGAAACCGAGCTCCAAAGCCTCTGCTGCATCTAAGTTACTCAAGTCAGCTTTCAAGAGAGTACATGAGAAGAAGAGAAGCAAACTAGAAGATCAGGTTGCTACACTTGCAACTCAGGTTGCTGAACTGACTAAGCTGAACTCGAACGTCAAAGAGCTACAAGATAAGGTTGACATTTTCTTAGCTAAAGACGTAACAGAGAACTTGGAAGCCGCATTAGCAGCTCAAGCACAAGAATACATGGAACAACACTTAGTGGCTGAGCTGAAAGAACTGCTAGCACCAATGAGAGAAGAACTCACCAAGTTCGCTGAGCAAGCAGTCAAGAAAGTGATCCGATCAACTACCTTCACTCTTCGTTCCGACAAGTCTACTGCTCCTCAACCGGGACTATCTCTGGATGATTTGGAAGCTCAACTTTTGGACAAGCTGGCAAGCAAACTTACCTTGACACCTGAAGAAGCCAAAGTCCTGGAAGCACTGAAAGATAAACTGACAAAAGAGACTTGCAGCACAGAGGCCGATAAGCTGAAACGTCAAAGAGATGATGAAGATAGGGATCCTAATTCTCAGGCAAAGAAACAGAAACAAGCCGAAGGACCCTCATCTCAGTACAAAACACCGGTAATCCCTCCTACCACAACAACTTCCTCACAACAACCGAAGGCATCAGGTTCTGCTCCCAAAGCACACGACCACTTTGAATACACCGGTGGTGACGACATTCCTATGCCCGATGAAATTCCAGAACCGTCCCCTAAGAAGAAGAAGAAAGATAAGAAAGGAAAGCATCATCAACCCCAACCGGATACCTCATCTAAAGGCACCGAACCAAAGAAACCCAAAACCGTCCTTAACTGGCTAGACCAAGACAATAGTGCCGAATACTCCTGGTTTGAGAAGATGATCAATTCGCAACCACCACTGGAAGACAATCATGAACCTCAAGATGGTCGAACGGTGGAATATGCTCAAATGATTCAGCAAAAGTTTAAGATGAAAAAGATGAATAAGAAAGAGCTGCGAAGAATAAAAAATGATGCTTTCAATCTTCTGAAAGATCGGTCTGCTAACTCAATCGAGCTTGAATACCATTTGGAAAATATTGCTCGAGCTATGTCGAGCAATATTGACTGGATCAATCCTGAATCATATGTTGATCCGGTCACAAAGAAAACCGCACCTTACATTACTGACTGGTCCAAACCACTACCGATGATTGGGAAGCCTAAGGAACCAAAGATCCCGTACAAGTTCTTCTACAACACAGACTTGGAATTTCTGAGACTTGGCAGCAAGATCGAGAAGAAGTACGTTACCTCACTCGCCTTTCTCCCTGCAGCTCGATATCTCAACAATGCCATCGAAGAAGAAGCTTCAGCATTATTTGTCGACAAAATTGTTGAATATGACCGGAATGCACTTTATGGTATTCATCATTGGCCAGACAACCGGGCACAATACTATCGAAGCAGCAGACTTAACCAAACGATGGGCGATGTGACCAGTGATTTGAAGATCGTCTCGATTCAATTCATTTCGACTGTCACTCACTTTGGGTACCCCTTCCTCAGCAAAATCACACTGAAAAGACTTGATGAAAAGGAGTACGATATTTCCGAGTCTGACTTTCCACGACTACGTCTCAACGACATTGAAGACATGTACCTGCTCAAAGTTCAAGGAAAACTCTGTGGCTTGCCCAAAAAGATGCAACTTGCCTTTATCCAAGCTATACTCATCTTCATCAGGCAAATAGTCATTAAAGAAAGAGTCGAAGATCTTCAGTTAGGAGTGGAAAGTTACCAGAAGAAGCTCAATCTCACCAAACCAAACCTGTTTGACATCCCCGATCTTCAACATCTACCTCAATACTCCCTGATCAGAAAACCATTTGGGTTCACCTACCGCAGCATCAACGGTCGTAACTGCTTCATGGCTTACGACGAATTACATAAGTTCTGTGATGAGACCTTGAAGTTTGTAAGAGATGGAATCAAAAGCAGATTGGATGACATTGCTCTGGGTAAGTCTAAAAGGTGGAAAACCAATGAGGCCAGGGAAGCTCGCAGATTCATCTTAAGGATTGAGAACAGACTGAGGCGCAGGGATCAGTTTTAGAGGTTGGAAAGCTATGTGGGAGGCAGATCCAAATTTCCGGTGTTGACATTTCAGAGGCCTGATTGGTAGATCATTGTAAGAATTTGATTTGATTTGTCAATACTTTACTTCATAATGGTTTGTGCATGCATAACAGTGTACAACCCGAACTTGTAAAGAAAGGACCCTGAGGTACGCATCAGTGCCTCAATCCTAATATAAGGAGCGAAGGCTTCTTACTTTTGAGTATAATTAATCAAACATTTATGATTTTTTCATAATTCTGCTCAAAAGGACAAGTATTTCACCTCAATAAGACCTAATCACTTGTTGAGGGGGAGCACTTGTCAAAACAAAATACTTTGCTTAAAATCTAAAAGTTCTTGGTGAATCTCCCCGTAAGACTCAAAAGGCATATTTTAATCTAACAAAATTATCAAAAACATCATTTTATATGCTATTTTTGAGGGGGAGAAAATGAAAAAGTGATTAAAATATACGAAGTCAATGCTTAAAAGTTGTATCATGTGCGAGCTAGACTCAGAATGGACCCAGGAATTGACGAGACAATAAATGTTAGTAATATCGAAAAGACTTATCCTCGACGGGTAATAACATCAAGTTAGTTACTAGAGCTAGTTGTCACCTAAAAGCTGACAATGGAACTCTTTAACTAACCACGTAAGCGTGTCTCGAAAAGGATTAGTCTTAGTAGAAATGTACCGTCTCGAGAAACTTTCTGTGGACTTGACCAGGCCGAGTAATAACTTCAAGCTAGTTTATCTAGTGATGTAAGCGTGTCTCGAATCGGTCTAGTTCACGGAAAGTGGATCAATTCAAAAGAGCTTGCTCCTCCCGCATGTGCAAATTTATTAAACACATATGAGCACATGTGCAGGGGGAGCCCTTCAAAAGTGTACATAAAACTCTCAAAGTGTTAACCAAAATATTTGATTATCACAAACACTTTGAGAGATTTTCAATCAAAGGTTTCTTGGCTAATGTCGGAGTTATAAGGTGATTAAGATAGGAATATCCGTCCTATGATCCGCCAGAGCCGGAGGGATCTACCCAAGGACATCTCCCATAGGTAGAATTAGAAGTCCTTAGGTATGATACGAAAAAAGGAGAAATGAATGAAAGGGAAAAAAGGAGTTGAAGAATTAAAAAGAAAAGTAAAGAAAAGGGTGAAAAGAAATAGCCCTCCAGATGATTCAACCTTAGGGCAGACACCGGGTTCAATACGTATGCTACTGGTTGTTGCTAAGGCGACGCCGGTATTGAAGATTAAGTCGTCATGGACCCAGTGACGCAATGCACTAAACCTTCTTAACCACTCAAGTTCTCTTAAAAGAGCTTGTTTCATTCTCACGGGGAACCTGTGTAATCTATCGACCTATCTCTTAGAGACGATTGATATTGAAGCAGGAGACTCATCCCCAGTCTCCGCATAAGAAACCTAAGTGTGCACTTATAGAGTCTAGAGCCTTGAGATACATCAAAGATCTCTTAGGAACACTTAGTATTTCTACAACTGGTGTTCTTCATCAATGGGCATCAGTTGTAAACTATCGAGTCCTTCGCAGATCTTAGCAATCTGCCGAGAACGTTTATGAGAGGATTACTTATGTATTTCTCAATGATTAAACGGAAATCCTGCCAGGGTCAACATCAAACAGCCCTGACAGCAGGTCACTTCGGTAACCCCACAAGGGTTACGCTTAGTGTTTGCGGTGGTTCCATTACGGTCTACAGTCGTGGAGTGATCCCCAGCGACTCACCCAGTCATTGAGCTACTTAGTAGGTCTCGTAAGCTCCTTCGGGAGTATCTGATATGGGAACGGCCTGGATAAGGATTAGAATGAGTCTTCACAATATGCTGTTGATGAGCTCTAATTCCTTATCCGTAAGTACCGGTTGTTTTATTGCTAACTGTTTACTCGCAGGTACCTCACTTCCATGATGGTAGATTCCAACATGCTCATACATACATCTAGAAGTCAAAGAAAGCTCCCCCAAAGATCTTAAGCAACACAAAGTTCAAAGAAAGATTCTACACCAATAAGAAGAATCTACAAAGTATAAAGACAAAGATCTCAAAGTATGAAAAGGAACTTCTTGTACGTGAAAGTCTAAGTCTAAAGATGTATGAGTATGTTGGAATGGCAGACAACCACCACAGACGCAGGAGTGACGAAAGGCAGACAACTTCATAACACAATCACTACATCATCACCAAAGAACAAAGATAAAGAGCAAAGTATATTCATTATCATTCAACCAATTTTGAAGACGTCTAGAGTTTTACATGTCACAAGTCAACGACAAAGATGAAGACGTCAAGCAACCGTGATGACCGACCCTTAGGGGGAGATTGTTGGGATCATACTTTAGTATTTAGTCAAGTCTCGGTCATTACATTTTGTAATAGGTTGCTTAAGTATTGTTTATGATTATTGTTTAGTTAATGGGCAACATGTAAAAGCCCATAAGGCCTTGAAAGCCCACGTATGAAAGGATAAGGGAGGAAGGGAGTGTTGCCCTAGCTCCTCCCTTATAAATAGAAACCTTATGTTACATTTTATTTTGTTGGTTATTTGATTATCTTAAGGAAACTCTTGCACTCTCACCTTTCATATTGTCTTATAATCAACCAATCTCATTTCTCATCTTATTTCTTTATCAATCATACTTGTGTTTACAAAATGGTGACCTAACACCTCCTCCCCTTGATTTTTCAAAAGATCATGTGGATACTATCTCCAATTCTAACGATGATAGTACATCTTATGGAGAAATTGAGTATGTTGAGGTTTCACTTCCTCATTTTGATGTTGACCCTCTTCATTCTTTATTCTGTGAAGACATCAGTTATGAGCCCGTCAATCCAAAAGAGAATGTTAATCTCTTTGTTCCCAAAACATTCAATACGACTCTCACCAATCCTTTATTTGAACTCGAATCTGAATTCACTTCGATTTCTGATAATTCACTCTTTGGCACTCAGATCGAGGATTGTGATGAGTCTATTCCGGAACACGAGTTCACAGATTCACATCTTGTGAATAATTCTCTTCATGAGGAGTTCTCCAGTGAACTCACTCATCATATTATGACTCCTCCGGAGTTTGATTGCCCGGGGGGAAATACTCTCAATTATGAGAATTTGCAAATTCCCACCCACCCTCCCGGGTTGTTTACGAGCTTACCCTTTGAAATCCAAACTCAGGCTATTGAGCCTCTTCTTGAGGAAGAAGATCAAATCATGATTTTCGTCATGGTTTTCTTCCTTTTCTTCACCTATACGGTGACTTCTTCTCTTCTTCACTCCTTCGGGAATGAAGACAATATCTTTGATCCCGGCATTTTCATGTACCATTATCTTGAGCCGGATACTTATCTCATCGGTGTGGAACTTTCACGTGCTTCATATGTTTGTCCAAACATCTTGAATGAAAGTCCGATTGAGATTGTTTCTTCCACATCATGCTTCCCCAATGACAAATGAATTAGGGGTCGAGTCAAGCTAGCGACTCGGTAAACAAAAACAGTAGCATGCTTATAGGGTTTTCACCCTAAGTGTGAGGGAGTCCCCCATGCTATGATTACAGAAGTGAAAATACAAAATGGTGTTTTCCACGCTTAGCTTGTAATGTTGCCCTTTTACGTTCAAAATGTCGGCATAATATCCGGGATTTTGAATATTGAGGACAATATTCATGCTTAGTGTGGGGGGGTATTCGCTATTCTAGCGAATTTTATCACATTTTACTATATAATACCCCCGTTTTTGCCAAAATTTCAAAAATTTCAAAATTTTTTTCACTGGTGCTTCAAAATTTTTGTGGTAATCAATCCGCCTTGTCTGAACGACAAAAGGGATTGGCTAGTCCAGGAGCAAACGGCTCTTGGTAAAGATATATCAAATCCGTTTACGGCTTGCAATTTGCCCAAAATTGTATGGTTCCTCAACTCCCCAAAAACAAATGAGTTGGCTAGCCCGCAAGATTATGGCTTGTGGTAAAAGCAGTGGAAAATCCATAATTGGTAATCAGCTCACCAAGATGTTGACTATTCCATCAAGAGTTGGCTAGTCCAGGAGCAAACGGCTCCTGGTAAAGACAAATCAAATCCGTTGACAGCTGGTGGTTTGCTCAAAATCACACGGTTATCAGGTGTGCCATAGTTCTTACACCTGGCTACTCCAGAAGTGATGGCTTTTGGTAAAGAGTTTTTCAAATCCATCAAGTTTTCAAAACAGTATTGCTAGGGACTAGCAATAGTTTAGTGTGGGGGATTGATGAGTGCTCAAACACTCATCATTTTTGGTCTAATATGAACTGCAAAACATACAAAAACACTCAGTAATGCATCAAAATACTGAAAATATTTCAAAATTGTGTTTTATATGTTTTAGATGCGAAATGAGCAAAAACAAACGAAAAACGTATAAAGTTTGCAAAATTGGCAGTTTCAGTCCCCGACTTTCAAAAATTAACAAAACTAGTCCCTGTGCAATTATTTTGCAAGAAAAGTCAACCCAAGTCCCTTTAAAATAAAAAGTTATCAAAAATAACACTTGGGTAAAAGTTTTGGAAAAATTACAAGTTCAGTCCCTGAGTTTCACAAATTGGCAATTTTTATCCCTGGACATTTAAATTTTGAAAAATATTAAATATTGGTCCTTGGGATACTTTAACATGGCATGTTTAGTCCTTGATTTATTTATGGAAAATATGGCAGGAATGGCCCCTCAAAATCAGAATGTTACATAATTGGTCCTTGTGGTTTTTAGTTACAACACCAAACGGACCCTTGTGTTATCATAATCCACAAAACCCAAAACCAAATCCATTAACAATACCCTTACCACCCCTGATCCAATAACCAACCCAGTCCACCCCTCAGCCCACCATTTAGCCCAAATCCTAAACTAATAACTCCACCCTGGTCGTTGACCCAGGTCAAACCCCCAACCCCAATTACTATTCACCATCCCTCACACTCTCCCTAATTACCAGGCTCTTGCCCCCCTCCTCACCAAACCTCACCTTTTCATTTAATGATATCACCTACATTCAACCCCCCTCATCCCCTCATTTATTACCACACCAAACCCCACCAACTGCCATGTGGGACTTTTCCCGCCATTACCATTTTGAATGGTTGAGATCAATAGAAGCCATCCTACGGTCAAGAGTGAAGTGGGAAAGTACTTGTGGACTTCAAGGCTTATAAAAGAAAAAAGAAAAGAAGAAAAAGGAGTAGTTAGAATAGAGTAATTTTATTAGTGTAATTTTATTGTCGTTGTAATTTTTCTTTAACTTTTCAAGTATCAATTTAAGTTTCAAAGTGTATTCTAAGACTTCTTAATGTAATTTTAATGTATTTCAGTTAGTTATTTAATCTCTAAGCTACCAAGTCAGTTTTTGCTTAAAATAGTTCAAAGTCATATTTAGCTTCAATCCTGCAAAAAGCTTTTATTTATTGTTCAATAAGCTCATATAAGTCTGTGACAGCTTGTTGTGAGTTTATTGTTGCTAATTCAGTCTAAATTGCTAAAAGAGTCAAAAGTCAACAAAAGTCAAAGGGTAAAAAGAAATAAGCACTTGCTGATTCAGGGGTGATTTGTTTGTGGTATCTGGTTAATCAGCTTGGTGATAAGCTCTCATGAGCTTGTTGACTCTGACTTGAGGTGTGCATCTCTAATTTCTGTCTCAATTCACTCTTGTGGTTACCTAGCATTTTTAATTACTCATCTTTGTTTGAGCTTGATATTGTGCTCAATTCATGTTCATTTTAGTTTGTATCATGTCCTTGTAGTTTATCTCATAGGTCTGCACTAGTAGGTTTGACTCAGATCACCATTTATCTCATCAAACCAAAAACAGATTTAAGTTAAGGAGTGTTTGGCATTAGTGGTTCTAGGAATTCAATGAAGTCTTGATTGTTGTTCACTGTTTGTATAACTCATGCAAGGCTGTCTTAGTCCATTTTAATCTTTAAAACTAGTGCTTGTTTGGACAAATAGTCAAATCCCTTTGTAATTTATCTCACAGTCGACTGTTAAGGTTTTTAGGAAAATGTAAGTTGTAATGTAGTGTAAAACTTGTTTAGCTCACTTAATTCAGTCTTAATACAAGTTTATGCATCATAATTTGTAGTCTAGATTCATTGAAATTTCACAAAAGTCAAAGTACCAAGTTTCTATAAAAAGTCAAGATTGCTTGTTCTCAGTTTTCACAAAATTTGCATGATCATTTCTGATTTTTGTGTTGTGATTCAAGCATTGTGGTTTGCTGCATGTTATATTATCCAAGCTCACCTTTAAATTTCATCAATCACCTTCTTTTTATGATTTTTTATGTTGCTTATTTCCTTGTCCAAAGTAGCCTGCAGGGCAATGATATGCCCTGCTACACAGATAAGCAGCCCAGCACCCCATCTTTCATGCCCCCTCATGGCCTACAAAGTGGGTCCTACAATGAGCTTATTGGCTTTTTGAGAAGCCAATAAGCTCATCTTCAGGTCCCTGGGCTTATATTGGGTTTTGAACCTCCTTTGCTTGGGCTGCTTGAACCACCAACCTTGTCCCCTTTTTGAGTTAGCTATTTGGCTTTTGGACAGCTTATTCAGCTTTTTAGCTTAATCAGGGCACCATTCTAGTTTTCATAGCTTATTACTGGTTCCTTGAGCTTGTGTGATCCTAATCCTCTTCTATGCACCAGCTTTGAGCTTATTTATTAGCTTTTGGTCTTGACAGTTGACCAAAGTCAACTGTCAAGCCTATAAGCCCTCATATAGCTTAATTTTAAGTTACATAAAAGTTGTCTTTGCAAAAGTTAATTGTTTTTAGGTTTAAATTAAGTTTCCAAAAAGAAAATTCCAAAAATCAAGTTTAATTTTTAAGTGATAGTTTCTATTTAATGTAAATTAAATTTTATTTTTCATTTTTATATTTTTAGTAAGTACTTAGTTATTTTATATTTTTCTTAAATTTCTATTATATTAAAGTTTTTATAATAATTTTCTCAGATTTTTATTTTCTCATTTAGTATTTATTAGAATTAATTTTAGTTTTATTAATTATTAATTAATATTAAGTTTAAAATAGCAAAATTAGTTTTTATTAATCAAAACCTAGTTTTTATATTTTTTTTAGCTTTTATATGTTATAAAATATTTTTATAAATTTTCTTAGAATTTTTACTGTTCATTTAGTATTTTCCTTAATTTAAAATAGTTTAATTAGTTAATTAGTAATTAATTAGTTATTAATTAATATAAAAACCACAAAAAGACAAAAATAATTATTTTTAGTTTTAAAACTTATTTTTAGTTATTTTATAATTTTAGGAATTTTATTTTCACCTTTTTAGTATTTAAATAATATTATATTGTATTTTAGTTATTTAAGTATTAATAATAAGTATTAAATAGTTTTTAATTAATATTAAATAATTAAATAGTGTAAAAAGTAATTTTAATTTTCTAAAAAGTTTCCTTTATTATTAGGATTGTAAAAATGTGATTTTCACTTTTGTAAGTATTTTATTTTACCAAAACTCGCGTTTTATTTTGTACGTTTACGTTTTATTTAAACGTAACGTACGCGTTTTTAAGTTTTAAACGTTTCTGGGTTTCCAAACTTTCCAGTCTTGTTTGTATAGCTTATTTAAGCTATTTCTTTGTGAATTCAGTAGTGTAATCAATCTCACAAACCCTTTTCCATCCAGATTCACCCGATCACGAAACCGTTTGTTAGCCATTCACACCTCGTCGGGACATAACGACCCGGGGAAGCCACTACACTTCAACGGAGATTGATTCTAGGCAGTTTGACTTGGTTGACCATTCCTTGGTCAATATAAGTTAGGTGGTTTAGCATCAATCACCACCCACCCTCCCGGGTTGTTTACGAGCTTAACCCTTGAAATCCAAATTCAGGCTACGGAGCCTGATCTCGAGGAAGAAAATCTTATAAAGATTTTCATCGTGGTTTTCTTCCTTTTCTTCACCTATAAGGTGACTTCTTCTCTTCTTCACTCCTTCGGGAATGAAGACACCATCTTTGATCCCGGCATTTTCATGTATCATTATCTTGAGCCGGATACTTATCTCATCGGTGTGGAACTTTCACGTGCTTCAAATGTTTGTCCAAACATCTTGAATGAATGTCCAATTGAGATTATTTCTTGCACATCATGCTTCCCCAAGGACAAATGAATTCGGGGTCGAGTCAAGCTAGCGACTCAGTAAACAAAAACAATAGCATGCTTATAGGGTTTTCACCCTAATTGTGGAGGAGTCACCCATGCTATGATTACAAAAGTGAAAAACAAAATGGTGTTTTCCACATTTAGCTTGTAATGTTGCCCTTTTACGTTCAAAGAGTCGGCATAATAGCCGGGACTTTGAATATTGAGGACAATATTCATTCTAAGTGTGAGGGGGGGGGGGGGGGGGTTATTTCGCTATTCTAGCGAATTTTATCACATTTTACTATCTTATACCCCCGTTTTTGGCAAAAAATTTAAAAAAAAAAAATTCACCAAAGTTTCAAAATTTTTGTGGTTATCAGTCCGCCTTGTCTAACCGATAAAAGGATTGGCTAATCCAGGAGCAAACGGCTCTTGGTAAAGATATATCAAATCCGTTGATGGCTTGCAATTTGCCCAAAATTGTATGGTAAATCAACTCGCCATATCCCATAAAGCGAATGAGTTGGCTAGCCCGCAAGATTATGGCTTGTGGTAAAGGCAGTGGAAAATCCATAATTGGTAATCAGCTCACAAAGATGTTGACTTTGTCCATCAAGAGTTGGCTAGTCCAGAAGCAAACGACTTTTGGTAAAGACTAATCAAATCCGTTGACAGCTGGTGGTTTGCTCAAAATCACATGGTTATCAGGTGTACCACAGTTCTCACACCTGGCTACTCCAGAAGTGATGGCTTTTGGTAAAGATTTTAAAATCCATCAAGTTTTCAAAACTGTTTATTGTTAGGGACTAGCAATAGTTTAGTGTGGAGGATTGATGAGTGCTCAAACACTAATCATTTTTAGTCAAATCTGAACTACAAAACATAAAAAAACACTCAGAAATGTATCAAAATACTGAAAATATTTCAAAATTGTGTTTTATATGTTTTAGATGCAAAATGAGTAAAAACAGATGAAAAACGTACAAAGTTTGCAAAATTGGCAGTTTCAGTCCCCCAACTTTCATAAAATGACAAAACTAGTCCCTGGATATTCAAAATATGGAAAATTATCACCAAAGGTCCTTTTAAAATCATAAGTTGTCATATTTAGTCCTTTGGTGAAAAATCTCAAAAGTTTTGGAAATTTACAATTTAGTCCCTGAAGTTTCAAACTTTGGCAGAATTGGCCCCAGGTGGAAAATTTTAGAAAGAAAAATCATTTTTGGTCATTGAAAATCACAAATTATCAAAAATGGACCTTGGGAGGAAAGTTTGAGGAAATGTCATGCTTGGTCCCTCAAGTTTGGCAATTTGTCATTTTGGTCCCCGGGAATTTAAATATAGGAAATTACATCGATGATCCTTGGGTTTATCAAGCATGGCAAGTTTCAGCCTTATGAGTAACTTTGGGAAAGATGGAAATTTCAGCCCTTGGAATTTTAGAAATTACATAATTGGTCCTTGTGATTAATATATAAACCAAATGGACTTTTAGCCTTTTTATTAATCCAAACCAAACCAAAAACCCACCCATGTTTACCCCTGATCCATAAACACCCCCCAAGCCCAACAATTCCCAGCCCACCAAACAAATATACTCACCCCGTTTTATAATAAAACCCAGTCAACCCCACCGTTTGACCAACTCCACCTCCTTCCTCAACTTGTCTGCTAAACCACTTACACACTTTACCTCCCCCCTCCTCTTCTCCTACTACCCATATCCTGTCCCCCCAACTTACCACAACCCTCCAAGGAGCAATAACGCACTCAAACCCTACAAGTTATACCAACTGCCATGTGGGATTTTTTGGCGCCAAAAATAGGTTTGAACGGCCAAGATGGTTTTATCCCAATCCAAGGGTCACAAACAAGTGGGAAAAGTTGAGGGTATCTCCAAGGGTTATAAAAATGAAGAAAAAGAAAGAATGGAGTAGTATGTAGCAGTAGTGTAGTCTTAATGTAGTTTTTCATGTCGTTTTAATTAATTATCTATTTTCATTGTACCTTTAAGCTTCTAAGTTATCATTTTAAGTATTTCCAGTGTATTGAAACTCATTTCAGTCAATAATTTCAAGTTTCCAGTTCTCAATTCCAAGTTTGTAGTTTTAATGGAAATTTCAATTTATTGTTTAAATGCTATAAACTGTTGCTTGGTGTTTGTTTAAGCATATCTCAGCCCCATATTAAGTTCTTAAAGCTTTCATAGAGTGTGAGACAGTTTTAGTTAAGTGAAAGAAAATACTCAAAAATATCAACTAAATAACCTAAAATTGAAAAATCAGTGAGAGAAAGAAGAAGGAGCAAAAAGAATGATGGATGTTGGATTCATATGGGTTTAGTGCCTAGTGGCAGGCTTTAGGTTGCTCTTTGGCACCTTAATCACTCATCTCAGATTGTAAGTCTTAAAAAACATTTTTTAATTTATTTTTGTAATCCATTGTTCATGTATCCTAAATGTGCTCATTTCAGTTTATTAGTACTTGTTTAATGTTAAGTTAAGTTAGTCAAGTCAATTTTATGGTTTAAGTTGTTAATTTACTTCAAAAAATCACAACAGTCACATTTAAGGGGTGTTTGGCTCTAGCTGTTCTGGCCATCTCAGTGAGTCTTTATTGGTTGTTTGTGCTCATGTCACACTCCCTTAGGTTATTTTAGGTCAACTCATGCTTCAAAACCAAGTTTCAATTGACCAAAAGTCAAAATCCTACCCAATACCCCATTATCTGTTAACTGTTGGATTTTAGGATCCATTGATTGTTCATTTCAGTTCTTTATTGGTTGTTATAACTTATTTTAGCCTCCACTCAGCTTATTTCATCATATTCAGTTAGTAAAGCATGATCAAAATCCAACAAAGTCAAATAACCAAGTTTACATGAAAAATCAATTTAGCTTTGACAAAAAAAACCAAAAATAGTAGGATTTATTTAGAATTTTCTGCTGAGATTCATACATTGTGCTTTTGAAGACTTGTAGTATTCCAGCTCTTCTTCAAGTTCCCATAGTCATTAGGTTTTTAGTAATTTTTCTGTGGGCCCCACTCTCACCCAAAGTCAGTTGCAGGGGAGGCATACCCCCTGCTGCACCAGCAGACATCAGCACCACCAACACTTGGTGGTGGTTTTCTGACCACCTCAGTGGTCCACAGCCCTTAATTTTGGTTCCTTTCCATCCCCCTCCTACCATACTTCAAGCTTTGACCAGCCATTTGACCTTAGGACCCCTGGGACCCACCTGAAACCTTCCCAAGAGTTTGTCCCAATTTCTGTTTCAGTTTGTAAAATATAAGTGCTTATTTTGTTGTATTGGCTTATTCTGTGGGTCCCAATGGCTTTTTCTTGCTTAAACAAGTTCATCTAACTTATTTGGACCTGAATCATCCCTAGTGGACCCCACAAAAACTGGTTTGAGCTTATTTGCTTATAAAGTCAACTAAAGTCAACTGTCATACAATTAAGCTTGTACTTTGCTTATTTTTAAGCTCCACAAAAGTTGTTTTTACAAAAGTTTTCCATTTTTAGGTGTAAAACAAGTTTCCAAAGAAAAAATCAAGAAAAAGCAATTTTAATTTTAAGTGATAGTTTCTATTTAATGTAATTTAATTTTAATTTTCATTTTAAAATTTTTGTTAAGCACTTAGCTTTTTTATATTTTTATTAATTACCTTTTATATTAAAGTAATTTTAGTAAATTTTTCAGATTTTTATTTTGTCATTTGGTATTTATTAGATTTAATATTAGTTTAATTAATAATTAATTAATAATTAAGTTTTAAATAGCATAATTAGTTTTTATTAAGTAAGACCTAGTTTTTATATTTTTCCTAGCTTTTATATAATATAATATAATTTTAGCAATTTTTCTAGAATTTTTTCTGTTCATTTGCTATTTTTTATAATTTAAATAGTTTAATTAGGTAATTAATGTTTAATTAGTAATTAATTAATAGAAAAACCATAAAAAGACAAAAATATTTATTTTTAATTTTTATACTTTCTACAAGTTCAATTAGAGGTTTAGAAAATATTTTTGTAAGTTTTTAGTTTATTTTGTAACCTTTATCATTTTTAGTTTATTTTAAATTAGATTTAAAATAGTTTTAATTAATTAATTAGTATTTAAATATTAAAATAATCAAGTTAATAACTTTATTTTCATTTTAAATTTTCTTTTTATTTTAAGTTTGTAAAAGTGTCATTTTCACCCCCTGGGGGTTTCCAGATTTCAGTTTTCACTTTTTATTTTGTACGTTCGCGTTATTTAAAACGTGAACGTACGTGTTTTTAGATTTTAAACGTTTCTGGTTTTTCAAACTTTCCTGTCTTATTCATATAGCTTATTTAAGCTATTTCCTTGTAGATTCCTTAGCTTAATCACTCACAAACCTTTTCCTGTCCAAATTCACCCGATCACAAACCCGTTTTATAACCATCACACCTCGTCAGGACATAACGACCCGGGAAAACCCCTGTACTTCCACGGAGATTTGGTCTGAGATGTTTGACTTTGTTGACCATTCTTTGGTCAATATAAGTTGACGGTTTAGCCCCGATCAGGCACCGATCAATAGCTAGCTTATAACGTTCCCAAGCCTCAAAAAGAGACTCATCGGGACGTTGCCGGAAGTTGCTGATATCATTTCATAACTTGGCAACCATGGAAGGTGGAAAATATTTTGCTAAAAACTTGGTTACCATTTCATCAAAGGTACGAATAGAATTCTTTGGGAGACGATCAAACCATGCAGTGGCATGATGAGTAAGAGAATAGGGGAAGAGATACAGCCGGAGGGCATCATCGGTGACACCATGCTGTTTCATGCTTTGGATGACGGTAAGGTATTTATCAAGATGCTTGTTAGCATCGTCACCCGGTAATCCGTGAAATTGACACGAATTCTGGACTTGTTGGATCATGTGGTGCTTGAGGCCAAAGTCCGTAGCCTCAATAGTGAGTGGTGCAATAGGCCCGCCCCTCCCTTGCATGGTAGGCTGGCACAGATCCTCCATCGTTCGGAGATCGGGAGCCGGCTCATCCCTGGGAGGGTCAGGGGGTGGTAATGGTGGTGGTGGCCCATCGGCCATTTCGGTTTTTTGTTCTTCTGTAACAGTACGTAGCTCGGGTACGTTTTTCTGATGTTTACGTTTTGTTTGTGACCGAGTGTGCATGCACTAAAAACAATTTTTCAAAACAAAATCGAGGCAAAACCACAGTGAACTTAATCCAATAATCACAAGTGAATGGCTTCTTTAAAAAAGGTACACCACTCACAAGGATATAAAGGCAAGTTTTAATCTTAAGTTTGGGAACTTATTATGTCCACACCCCCAGTTGGTAGGTGTTCAGCCTTGGTTTGCGGTGGTAAGATTTTATGTATTTATTAATTTGAAAAACTGTTTTTGGGCTTATGGGTGTGTGTGCAGAAAACTTTGGGAAATATTTTTGGAACTGATTCGTTAACCGAGATCGTTCTTTTAAGATTACTCGCAGGCTGGCGGGAGGAAGTAAATAGGTTTCCTCTTCAGTTCGCAATTTAATGTCAGAACTTACCTTAAACCAACTGTTTCAGGTTGTAATCTTAAAGAAAACGAAGTAATTTAACTTCACAGTTTGTTTTGTTGTTTTTTATTTTTTTGGTGTTGTTAACACTTTAGGAAAAGTGTTAATGAATTTTTTTTTATATGATTGAATTTTTACAAAAACTTTTTACAAATTGTGTGAAATTTATAGAGGGAGGGTTTTGAAAACCACTAAACTTAAAACGATTTTTAAAACACGCAACAACCTCCCCGGCAGCGGCGCCAAATTTTGATTGGTCCCGAAACGGTCAGATATTATTGACCAAGGTCAACAAGTCAAAGACAGCTCCGTTCCAATTCTCCGGTGATAGTATAGTGTGTCCCCGGGTCGTTAAGTCCTAGCGAGATTGAAATGATGTTTTTGGAAATCGTTTATGGGAATCAGTGGCACCGAGGACAGTAGCCAAGATGATTGGGAATTGATTTTGCTACTGATATTTTGGTATTTACACAATGATATAATATAAAAAAATAACAGATATACAGATATATGAACAAATTCACAATTGGGTAACAAACAGAAAAGTGGGTTTTAGCAAATTACAAACTACAGGGGGTGCAAGTGATCTTTTGAAAACTTAAAATTTAAAAGAAAATTTAAAATGAAAATGAAATTATAAAAATAATTATTTTAATATTTAAATATTACTTAATTAATTAAAACTATTTAAAATCTAATTTAAACCTAATTTAAACTAACTAAAAATTACAAAGATTACAAATTAAACTAAAAATTTGAAAAAATAATTTCTAAACCTTAAGAAGAACTTGAAGAAAGTATAAAAAATAAAAATAAATATTTTTTTGTCTTTTTATGAGTTTTTTATTAATTAAAAACTATTTATCTTAATTAAGCTAATTAAACTATTTTAAATTACTAATAATACTAAATTATCTTAGAAAATTATGGAAAAATTTATAAACCTAATTAACCATCACAGGAATCCTAAAAAATTATAAAAACTTCTAAAAATTATATTTAGGCTTTTTCACTAATTATTTACCTTTTAATTAATTTAAATCCAATTTAAATAATTAAAATAAGAAAATTAGAAAATGAACAGTAGAAACTAAAAATATATTTTCTAAAAGTCTTAACTAATTTATAAAACCTAACAAAATTTTAAAAACCTACTGTTGTTACTAAAAATTTAAGAAAACTAATTAATTACTAATATTACCTATTTAATTAATTAAACTATTTTTAAATCTAATAAATAGTAAACTGATTAGGAAAAATCTAAGAAAATTATTTTAAATATCTAAAGGTACAAGAAAATTTAGAAAATTATAAAAATGGATAAGTGCTTATAAATAAGCCGAAAAGAAAATTGAAATAGATAAAATCTATTAAATAGAAGCTATCACTAATTTTATGTTTGCTTTTTTGGTGTTTTTCTTTTTGACAGCTAATAATAAGATCAAAATAGGAAACTTTTGTGAAACAACTTTTTATAAAGCTTAAAAATAAGTTGTGTGCACCCCCTTAAGCAAAACAGTTGACTTTCTTTGACCAATTAGGCAAATAAGCTCAAATGACTGTATGTGGGGTCCCCAATGATGAAACTTGATTCACTTAAGCAAAAGGGACTTAAATAAGCTAGAAACAACAAGCTACAATCACTGATAAGCTAATTAGAAAGAATTAAGCACTTTGATACTTTAAGCTAAACACATAAATGGGACAAACTTTGGCAGTGATTCCAGGTGGGGTCCACTAAGCCTAAGGTCAAACAAATGGTCAAGGCTTGTAGCCTGGTAGGAGGGGGTTGGGAAAACCCAAGGTGGATCATTGGGACCCACTGAGGTGGCCTACAACAACCACCAAAGGTGGTGGTGTTTTGCTAATGCAGGGGAGGTCAGTCCCCCTGCAAGTGTGTTTCTAAGCTTGTGGGGTCCACAATAAAATTCACAAAAATCAAACAAAGGTGGGAATCAAGATTTGAGCTGAGGGGCTTTAATTAGAAACAAGTTTCAGCCCTTGAATCCAATCACAAAATTCTAATTAATTCTCATCATTTTTGGAAAAAATCTTAAAGATGCAATTTGAGTTTTTAATGAAAACTTGAAACTTTGACTTTATCCAACTTTGATGCTTCTTAATGAACTGAGAACATGTATTTAAGCTATAAAAAAGCTATTTTAAGAATAAACTTCAAAGGTTAAGCTAATGTGAGGGATTTGAGGTCCCAAAACCTCAACAGTTAACTGTTGATGGTGATTGAGGTTGATTTTGACTTTCTTGTTACCAAACCAGGATTTTGTACTCAATTAAACTTATTTGGACCTACTGTGAACTAAAGGAACCAAAGGTAACAACAATCTTAAGTTTAAACATCCCATACATAGTCAAGCCAAACACCCCTTTAAAAGTTATAACCAAGATATTTTGAAGTATTTCAAAGATTTACTCCACAGATATGATTCCTAGACTTCAAGTGTACTAGTGTTGACTGATGTGGGTCAAGGAACAATGCAAATATCAACAGTTAACTGAGCTACACTTAGACTACCACCAAGACAGTCAAAACAAGGAAACAAATGAACAAGAGACCTATTTCAAGCAATAAACTGAGATCACTCAAACTACACAACACTAAACCTACTCAGATGAACATTAAGCATGAATCAAACAGAATAAACTAGATAAGCAGACCTTAAGCTATTTTTTAAGAGAAAACTCAAAATAAGCCAAACTTACAAGACACCCTTAGCATGAACAAAGGGTTTTCCACAGAAGCCTATCTTTAGATAGGCTTATCCACTTCCAAGCTTGCCCTTCAATGCCTCTGAATACCTGAAATCAAACTCAAAACAAAAATAGTTGACTTATGTTGACTAATTTTATATTTTTGATTTTTATTACACTAATACTGATTTTTATGGTCTCTACAAGCTTTATCAAGCTTAAGGGAACCTATGTGATCCTAAAAGTCCATGATCATTGATACAATTGACAACTTAAAGTGATTGAGAAATTCATAAAAGATGAGTAAATTGCATTAACAAAAACAGAACTGAAACTTGGATTTTTATAACTTAAAAAGACTTAAAGTACAATAAGATAGCTACTACAATGCTTGAAATATGAAAATTACAACTGAATTTGAGATCCTAATTTAATTCGACACAAAAATAACTTAATTAACTACTTGTCTTCTTCCTTGCAACCTCCTCCCTTTTATAGCTTGAATAAGGGTTCCCTTGCCTTCTCTGAGCATTTCCCATCAACAATTGGAGCCATTGGATCATTGAAACTTCATCATAGCCCTCCACATGTTTTGGCAGGAAAAAAGAATTTTTGCAATTTGCTTCTGATAATACCAATTGGAGGGGGCAGCATTTAATGAGGTTGGATTATTAGGTGAAAGTGGTGGGGGTGAGTGGTTTGGGCGGTGGGATAAGATGGGGTGGTGGTGATGTGATGGGGGAACAGTGCAAGTTGGGGGGGGGGGGGGAAGAAGGTAGGGGTGGTTATTTGACCTGATTGACCAAGGGTCAACGTTTGACCCCGGTTTTATTAATAAAAGGGGTGTTGGGCTGGTTTGTGGAGTGGGCCAAAAGTAAGGGAAGTGGGCTGGGGTTGTTTGGATTGGACTTGGTATTGGATTATGATAATAATAAGGGTCCGGTTTGGTTTTTAAGTTCACAAGGACCATATTTGTAATAAGCCGAAAGTTGGGGGTGAAACTTGGCATTCTTCCAAAGTCTTTCCAAGGGTATTTTATGCCATATGATGAATAGTTCAAGGACCTGAGATGATTTTTCCATTTTCAATTTCCAGGGACTAAATCTACCAAACTTACAAACTTCAGGGACCTGTTGTGTACTGTTGTGTAATTTCACCAAACTTTCCACCAAGGACCAATCCTGCCATATATGAGAAGTACAAGGACAAAATTTGTTTTTCTCAAAGTTTTAATATCCCAGGGACCATTTTTGACAATTTTCCAAACTTTAGGGACTAAACTTGACATTTTGTGAAACTTTGCACCAAAGGACTAATTGTGTAACTTTTTGATTTAAAAGGACCTTTGGTGACTTTTTCAAGTTTTTAGAACAACTAGGGACTAGATTTGACAACTTTTGAAAGTTGAGGGACTGAAACTGCCAATTTTGCAAACTTTGTACGTTTTTCATCTGTTTTTGATTGTTTTGCATTTGATACATATAAAACACATTCCTGGGATATTTTCACTATTTTGATGCAATATTGAGTGTTTTTAGATATTTTGGCAGCTCAGAAAAGGTAAAAATGATGAGTATTTACACACTCATCAATAGCGTTTAAGGATTTAGGTTACATGTTGGTTAGTTTTATTTGTCAAAATTTGTAACACCCTCTAATTTGAAATGTGGCAGCGGAATAGTAATTAGGGTGTTACGGTGAGGATCGAAGTCATAATGATTGAAAACGGCTCGAAAGAGACGTTTTAAAACATAAGTTCATTAAAAAAAATTCAAATACAATAGGTCACAATCAGAGTATTATAATAAAAGTCTTGATGTTTTAAACTAAATCAAACATCTTTTATTTTACACCATTATTTAAATAAAGTAGATAAGTTTTGAAGTTTCCGCCCGTTCCATGCTTGCTTCCTCTGCTAAATACCTGAGATAACATGTTTAAAAGTCAACAAAAATGTTGAGTGATATCATAGAGTTTGAATTTAGTAATCATTTTGATACACAAGTAAGATTGTATTGGAAATACAATCAGTTAAAAATTGATATTGCAGTATATATTGCTCTAAGTCTCATGACACGCAAAACGTTAACAAATACCGTAAATACAGAGGTGTTATCAAATTAATGATAATATTGCCCTCATGTAATAGGTGATTTGCCAATTACTATTTTTTACTCAAATATAATATATCACAACTAATACGACTAACCACATGCATAATGGCATTCCGTCAAGTATTAATGGGATAGGATGTCAAACCTTAAATAGATATATTCATTATATTCGCGTTCACATAACAGTGATTAATGGCTCATGATCAAGGGTCTTTTGGCAATAGATAACTTAGGCATATATCAAGTCAGGTAGCATACAGAAAATTACTTGTGATCTGTATATAACATGTATCCCTCTCACGGAGTTTGAAAATAAGTAAATGTGAGGCTATGACTCACCTTGATTGATACTGAAATGAAGAAAATAAAGTCGGACGAATTTATGATAACGGCTTCGAAATACAACCTGATAAATAGATTTATCTGAGAATTTGACCAAATACTATTTGGTAAATACGAACGAATAACGAATAATAATTATTCGTTATGACGAATAGATGATGTGCAGTGTAATTCTTATGTTATGCATGATATGACAAAATACGTTATTTAAATTATCCATCGAAGTTTTACCTTTTTAACCATAATTAATTGTGGAAAACTAGAAGGGGGGTTGAATAGTTTACCGATTAAAATCTTTTTAACTTGTTAAGTTAGCTTTGAAACTTTCCATTTGATCAAAGATATATACACAAACACAATATATAACATGCAAGTAAATGAAAGAAACGATCAAACCACAACACGAGTATTTATCGTGGTTTGGCTACAAGGACTCTTTTTCCTTGCCCTACATCCACGCCCCGAGTATCCAACTCGAGAGTTACTTTCACTAGTCAACAAGCTCCTTTCACCGGCGGAGAAAACCTTACACGTCGCTTATACTTTTACCGACACAAAGCTAGATGTCGAGTTCTTTACCAAGGGTACAACCAATCCCGTTAGTTCTTTACAAGGGTACAACTACTCCCGATACACTTTGTATTTTGAGGACTAAAATACTAACCGATCACTACTGAAAATACACAATCAAATGAAGTGTAAACTACACAAGTCTACACAATGCTAAGCTAACAAGTCTTGCAACGTTGTGTTGAATACTTGTTACTTTTAGTAAGCTCGTGAATCTCTTTGCTACAAAAAGAAACTTCACATATGAAATGTTAAGAGGTTAGATGAAAGAATGAATGTGTGTGTAAAATATAATGTCAAGTGATGAGCCAAAATTCAACTTGTGGCTCAATATTTATAGCCAAACCTTCTGCAGGTCTGGCGGATCAGGTGGACCCCTCAAAAGGGTTCCGCCCGTGTACCTCCAGGGTACCGCCGGGCTTGCAGTTGGTTTTGCAATAAATCTTGCAAACCAAACAAAGTCACATCTCATTACTCTTGCAAACCAAACAATGTCACATCACATAATATCAAGTCAAACACTAAACTTGCAAGCAACATCTAAGTAAGTCAAATACATTTCTTTCCATAAATGTATAATGACAAAACTTGCCATAAATGTGATGTGACAATTCTATTTTTAGAAAATAAGAAGTGTTGTGTTTTATGAAATGTAAAATGTAGCAAAAGTCTAGTTTATGCAAGTCTTTAAAACTAAGATTATGTTTTACTTAGAAACAAAAGTTTACATTTGTCATTAACAAAACTTAGCAAAGATTGTAAAATATAAATAACGTTTTTAGGCGATATTTGTATTAACAATCTCCCCCTTTTTGTTGATGACAAAACATACACTTTGTTTTTAAGTAACTCACAAAATCTTGGTTTTTAAGACTTAAAAAATTTTATATTAAACTTGTTTTACATAAGTGATGAAAATCATATTAAGTTTTGAAGGTTTAATATATTTCTCCCCCTTTTTGTCGAAACAAAAAGTAGAGTAGCGAAGCGGAAAAATGCACTTGCTCCCCCTTGCTTGTTACTCCCCCTAAAAGGAGTGCCAAGGTGGGAAACATGGATTTTGGATCCTACAAAAAAAATGGTTAGTTGGTGATATATATATAGCCAAGTTTGTAGTTACCACACACATTGCAACCACAATACAAATGATCAACCAACAATGCACGAAAGTAAGTAGAAAGAAATAACATTCCAAGTAAAATTTTGACTTATAAAAGTCAAGGGACATGAAATAGTAATATTCTTCTACTTCTAAAAACTTAAAAAGTAACCAAGAAAGAAAAAGAAAAGCCTAGTTTCCTAAATTGGGGCAAACGGCCTCTAAATGGTTGTCTAGGATTTGTTTGGATGGGAAAGGGCATCCAAACGTTCTATGACGTGTTGGAATGCAAACCGGGTTTCATCTTGGAGTTGGTGAAGCAACGTTTTGATGCTTGCACCCATTTGCTCACAATTTGAGCAAACATGGGGATGAGTGGGTGGTAATGGGTTGGTTTTGGTTTCTTGGTTTGAGGGTTGGTTGGTTTGTGGTTCTTGGGTGGATGATGGGTTTGGTATTGAGTCAAGCAAGGTGGTTTGAAATTCCATTGCTTGATGGAGGTGGTTCTCAACCATGCTTTGGATATCCTCATATGAGGGAAAGAAGGATTCAAAGGTTTGGGCTTGAGAATGTGGTGGAATTTGGTGATCATGGTATTCAAAGTTTGGTTCTCCATAAAGAGGACCATGGATGTCATTGTAGATGGGGTGAAACAACAATGGTTTGGGTTGATGGTATACTTGTTTTGGTGGTTGGGTGTGGTTAAAATGCTCATTTTGGTCAAGAATTGACTTTGGTGAAAAAGGTGGTGGTTGTGATGGTCTTGGTGGGAGATCATTAAGATCTTGGACAAAAGGGTGTGGTGATGTGGGAGGAGACCCAAATAACTCCATAGGTTCCATTTTGGGTAATGGTGATGGTGATGAAGTTTTGGATGGTTGGGTTGGAGCACTTGGTGGACTTGGGTCAATGGGTGATTTAGTAGGTGGTGGAGTGAGCTCATTGGGTTCATTTGGTGATGGTGATGGAGATGCAAGGTTCAAAAAGTGTTCATTTTTTATAGGTGATGTGAATTCATCCGAAGATGAGGAGCTTAGGTTAATGGGTTGATTAGACCATAGTGTTTTAACACTTATCCGGGCGGTTTTTCGGATGGGTCTTGATGGTTGAGAGGTGATTGTTGACTTAGTCATGGTGACAAATGGTTAAGAAGTTTCAGAAATTGTGGTGAAGAAGGTGTGATTTGATAGTGTTTAGGATGGCTTAATTTATAGTGTTGAAGGATTATGAAAAGGAGTGTTTGGAACATACAAAAGTGGAGGTTTCTAATGATTTGAAAAACTAATTGTGGGTTGTCAAATCATGGAAGTGAATCCAATGAAAATGGTGAAGTGAGAAGACAAGTTTTGCACTAAATGCTTAGTGGTTTTGGTTGATTTTTGGTAGTATAAATCTCAGGGATTTCAAGGATCCCTTAAAAGGGTTCCTTCCTTTATGTGTGAGGGGTCCATGAGGTTGTTATGGCAAATTTTGAATTTTGGCGGGAATTGGTTTGGGTTAAGTTTATGGAAGAAGGAGTACCCTATTGTAGGACCGTAGAACAACCTATTTCACATATGAATCTTGCCTAAACCTAGAGAGAGAAAGTAAGTAGAGAGAGAGAGAGTGAGTGGGAACTCTAGTGTGTGAAATAATAACCTTGTTATGACTAAGAGAACCAACCTCACAAATGAGGTTTACAAGAGTATTTATACTAATAGTCTAGGGCATCTCTAATCTTTTACTTTATTACATTAATGGCCCTTAGACTTTTACAAAACATGAGTACTAAGCATAAACTTCATCATAATGATATTCTAAAGCAACCTATAACTACACATTAATGACCGACACTTTTTATAAATAAAAATACGATTCTAACAATCTCCCCCTAAGTGTTGGTCATTAAGGTTGCGTGACGTCATCATCTTTGTCTTAAACTTTATCATTCATAGCTCTTGACGTCTTTAAGAATCACTAGATGAATCATAGTTCCAGTTCATCATGCTTCATTGTTGTTGAAGTGATCCGATGATGTCATCTGCCTTTCGTCACTTCTGTGTTTGTGGTGGTTGTCTGCATTCCAACATGCTCATACGTCTTAAGTCTTTGTGATACATGCATTTTTTGTTTCCGTTCTTTCACTTTGATCTTTGTCACTTTACTTTGTAGATTCTTCTTTTTGGCATAGAATATTTCTTTGACTGTTGCTATCCTTTGATCTTTGTGAGAACTTTCCTTTGACTTTGTGATGCATGTATGAGCATGTGGAATCTTTCGCCATGGAGATGATGTATAGCTGCAGGTAAACAGTTAGCAATAAACAACCGGTACTTACAGATAAGGAATTAGAGATCGTCAACAGCATAGTGTGAAGACTCCTTCTAACCCTTACCATGGCCGTTCCCATATCAGATACTCCCGAAAGAGCTTACGAGACCTACTAAGTAGCTCAATGACTGGGTGAGTCGCTGGGGATCACTCCACGACTGTAGACCGTTTGAAACCACCGCGAACACTAAGCGTAACCCATAAAGAATTACCGAAGTGACCTGCTTTCAGGGCTGCTTGATGTTGACCCTGGCAGGAATTTCCGTTCATTCATTGAGAAATACATTTGTAAATTCTCTCATAAACGTTCTCGGCAGATTGCTAAGATCTGCGAAGGACTCGATAATTTACAGCTGATGTCCATTGATGTAGAACACCAGTTGTAGAAATACTAAGTGTTCCTAAGAGATCTTTAATGTATCTCATGGCTCTAGACTCGATAAGTGCACACTTAGGTTTCCTATGCGGAGATTAGGGAGAGGTCTCCTGCTTCAATATCAACCATCTCTAAGAGACAGGTCGATAGATTACACTGGTTCCTCGTGAGAATGAAACAAGCTCTTTTAAGAGAACTTGAGTGGCTAGAAGGTTTAGTGCAGTGCGTCACTGGGTCCATGACGTCTTTATCTTCAATACCGGTGTCACCTTAGTAACAACCAGTCGCATATGAATTGAACCCGGTGTCTGCCCTAAGGTTGAACATATGGAGGGCTATTTCTTTTCACCCTTTTTCATAACTTTTCTTTTTAATTCTTCAACCCCTTCTTTCTCCTTTCTCATTTTCTCCTTTTTTTCAATCATACCTAAGGACTTCTAATTCTAATCTATTGGAATTGTCCTTGGGTAGATCCCTCAGGCTCTGGCGGATCATAGGACGGTTTTCCCTAACCTTAGTCACCTTATAACTCGATGAATCCTATAATTGCCATGAAACCTTTGATTGAAAATCTCTCAAAGTGTTTATGAATATAAACACATTTTTTGTTGACATTTTGAGAGTTTTTGTTTCTTTTGAAGGATTCCCCCTTAACATGTGCTTATGAATTTTTTAAGAAATTTGCACATGCGTGAGGAGTTTGCACTTTTTGAATTGATCCACTTACAGTGAACATGACCGATTCGAGACACGCTTACATCACTAGTTAGACTAGCTTGAAGTTATTACCCGTCCTGGTCAAGTCCAAAGAAAGTCTCTCGATACGGTACATTCTACTCAGACAAGTCCTATTCGAGACACGCTTACATCACTAGTTAGACTAGCTTGAAATTATTACCCGTCCAGGACAAGTCTTTTCGATTACTGACATATTAAGTTTCGTCAATTCATTGGTACTTTCTGAGTCGAGCTCTTTTGAGATTCAGTCACAAGCTTTAAACATCTTTGATCACATTTTAATCATGTCTTCTCCCCCTCAAAAATAGCATATCATGATATTTTTGATATCAACTGATTAAGAAAAAGCTTTTTGGAGAGATAGACAGATTTGTTGTTGCATGAATTCGGAACTATTTTGTTTTTGTACTCCCCCTTAATGATAGCACATTTAAAAATCAATTAAGGGTTTTGAGGGAGTTATCTTGAGCACTCATTTTGAGAGATTTTGAGAAATCTTTTGAACAATATTGAAGAAGTGCTCAAGAATTCTGTTTGAAAACGAGTTTTTGTTTGAAGTCTTTTTCGTTTGTTTAGACACGAACTTTTTGAAAAAGATTTCGTCCTTGAAAATACGAGTCCATGATTTGAAATAATCATAAGTCATTGTTTAAGCCCGGGTTTCGTACTGAAGTATACGAAAGCCATTGTGAAGAAACTTTTGAGAAACGACATGTTTTAGAAAAACATTATAAAGAACTCCCGTTCAAGCATCTGTACATGTCCGTATCATTTTTGAATGACATTTCTAGAAACGTACAGAATATTGATTTATACGAGAGACATGTCGTGAGAAGAATATTTTTGGATTTATTGATTTTATATTGTTTTTGTATTTCTTTGAAAATTTTATATTTTTGTATTTTGTTTTTGTTGGTTTTTCAAATTTTGTATTTTGTTTTTTTCAAAAATATTTACAGCGAAGTGATTTTGAAAACTTTTTCAAGAAGATTTGAGAAGACGTTCTAGCTCCTCAGGAGTTAGGCTTCGCATGCCAATTCGTTGAACAAAATAGTCAAACCTTTCTTTTGAAAGGGCTTTAGTAAATAGATCGGCGAGTTGGTAATCAGTCTTAACGAAAAATAATTCAACAGTACCCTCTTCCACGTGTTCTTTGATGAAGTGATAGCGGACTTTGATATGCTTCGTCTTAGAGTGATGTACGGGAATGCACGAGATGGCTATGGCACTTTTTGAGTCACAATACATAGGTATTTTGTCAAAAGTAAAGCCATAATCTGTGAGCTGTGTCCTCATCCAAAGAACTTGGGCACAACACGTAGATAGAGACACATACTCGGCTTCAGCGGTTGATAGCGCAGTACAATCCTGTTTCTTTGACGACCAGCTTACTAGCTTTTCACCCAAAAATTGTGCTCCACCTGATGTACTTTTTGCTGTAACTTGATCTCCTGCATGGTCGGCATCTGAAAAGGCTGTTAGATTAAACCCCGAATCCTTCGGATACCAAAGTCCATTGTTAATGGTTCTTCGTAGGTACCGAAAGATCCTTTTAACCTCTTTGAGGTGAAGTTCGGTAGGCTTTGCCTGAAACCGTGCTAACAAACAGACAGCAAATTGAATATCAGGTCGACTAGCAGTTAAGTACATGAGAGAACCGATCATGCTTCAATATTTCTTCGGATCGATGGGTTTCCCAAACAAATCAGCATCAATTTTTGGTGAAGTGACCATTGGAGTACCAATAGAATCACAATTTTCCATTCCATGTTTTTTCAAAATCTCTATTGTATATTTAGCTTGATTGATAAAAATACCACGAGGGGATTGATGTATTTGTAAACCAAGAAAGAATTTTAGTTCCCCCATCATGGACATTTCAAATTTGCTTTTCATGAGATTTTCAAAATGTTTTGAATGGTTAGGATTGGTTGATCCAAAAATTATGTCGTCCACGTAAATTTGAACGATCAAAATGTCATCTTTGAATTTTTTGATAAACAAGGTGTCATCAACCGTTCCTTTTGTGAAATTTTTTTTGAGCAAGAAAGATGATAGTTCGTCATACCACGCTCTTGGAGCTTGTTTTAAACCATAGATGGCTTTCTTAAGCTTGTAGACGTAGTCTGGATGATCTTTGTCGATGAATCCCTCTGGCTGACTCACATATACTTCTTCTTTCAGAGTTCCATTTAAGAAAGCTGTCTTAATGTCCATCTGATAGACTGTGATGTTTTTGTGAGCTGCATAGGCTAAGAAAATCCGGACTGCTTCAAGTCTAGCTACAGGCGCGAATGATTCTTCGAAATCTATCCCTTCTTCTTGTGGATATCCTTTAGTCACGAGACGAGCTTTGTTACGAATTACAGTCATTTCCTCATCCAGTTTGTTCTTCCACAACCACTTGAGATCAAGAACGCGTTTATCAAGTGGTCGTTCAACAAGTTCCCAACTATCATGTAACAGGTATTGAAGAAGTTCCTCCTGCATCGCTTCAATCCAAGGGTTTTCTGCCATTGCTTCCTGAATGTTCTTTGGTTCTTTGAGGCTTATTGAGCAAATGTAAATGCACAATTCGATATCGGTGGCAAGTTGTCTCCTCGTCTGAACTCGCTTTGAAGGTTCACCAATAACTTGTTCTATTGGATGGTCTTTTGTCCATTGAAACGTACAAGGGTACCTTGGGTTTAACGTATGTGTGTTAGACGGTTCTTGTAACCTTGAAGAAGATTCAACAGAGTCTGTTGCAAACGGGTTTTCAAATACTTCTTCTCCTTCTTCTAACGCAACATCGTTTGAATTATTTGTTGGTTCTTCTTGAAAATTTGTGTTTTGATTTTGCTCATCAACTCTTGGTAGTTCAGTTTCAAGTACTGGAGTGGCTTGAGTAGATGTAGATGATGTTGAGGTAGTTGGTGCTTCAGCTTCGATTGTTGTAGATGCATCCAGTGGTGGTGGTGGTGGTTGAATTTGAGCGGGTGCAGCGGAATGTTGTTGAGATGCATTTGTCGAAGTTCCACCATAATATTCATCAAACATTAACTCGAAGAAATTTTCCAGTTCTTGTTCTGAAGGTTTGTCCGTGTTTGTTGACTGAGCTCCTTGAGGCACGAGTCCTGAACTGATGTGTCCAAAAGTTTGCATGTTTGGTGCGGGTCCTAATCCATTTTGATTAGAAGCCATTGGATTAAGCGCGGGTTCTAGAGCGTATCTCTCAGAAGCCATTTGTGAAATCTCATCAAACTTCACATTCATCGTCTCCATTATCCTTTTCGTTCTTCTATTATACACCCTGAATGCCCTCGAGTGTTCTGAATATCCAATGAAGATTCGAATATCACCCTTAGCTTTTAACTTTCCTAGATCTTCTCTGTCATTCGTTGGATAGCACAAAGCGCCAAATACGTGAAGGTAAGAGATGTCAGGTTTACGGTTGTTCACTAGCACATATGGGGTTTTATTGAATCTTAGATGGACTAGGGATCGGTTTTGAGTAAAACAAGCAGTGGCAACAACATCAGCCCATAAGAATAATGGTGCACTAGAATATATCAGCATTGTGCGAGCAGCTTCCACAAGTGTTCTGTTTCTTCTTTCAACTACCCCATTCTGCTGTGGAGTTCTAACAACTGATGTTTGATGTGTAATTCCAACATCTTTGAGGTAAGTTCTTAACTCCTGGTTTGTAAATTCTGTGCCATTGTCTGTTCTTATAATCCTTACTAGAGCTTGAAGTAGAACTTGAATACGCTTCAGAAAGGTGATGATGATGCCTGGTGCTTCGTCTTTTGATCTCAAAAACTTTACCCAAGTATATCTTGAATAATCATCAACAATAACAAGAATATACTTCTTCCCATTAATGCTTTCAACTCTCATTGGGCCACATAAGTCCATATGCAACATATGTAACCTTGCTTCCGAACTAGGTACGGTTTTGGGTTTATATGATGCTCTTTTACTTTTTCCTTGTTCACATGATGGACATAGGTGTTCCTTGGTGTATTTGAACTTAGGAAGTCCGGTGAAGATGTTGTCTTTGGCTAACTTGTTGATGGTGTCGAAATTGAGATGGGATAATCTTCTATGCCACAGCCAGGACTTAGTTTCGGTTGCCCTTGTCATAAGACAAATTGGTGATGTAGAAGCCATTTGGTTGATGTCGATAGCATACAAGTTTGTACCACGATTACCAGTTAAGAGATCATCACCAACCAAATTTCTAATAAAAACCGTGTTTCTCCTGAATGCAACTTCTAAATCTGCATCACAAAACTGCCCAACTGAAAACAAATTATGTCCCAACCCTTCGACGTAGTAAACTCGAGTGATCAAAAAATTCCCAAACTGAAGATCTCCAAAACCCAGGATAGCTGCTACATGATCATTTCCAAAGCGTACAGTTCCCATAAATTTCCAAATGAAATTGATCAGCAGCTTTAAATTCCCGGTCATGTGCTTGGAGCAACCCGAGTCGACGATCCAAAGACATATTTTGACAACCTGTGAAGAACAGAAGATTTTGTATTTGGAAACCGTTTTGAATTTGGTTCCATTGGGTTAGGAGTAAAATCCATATCACACTCATAGAATGTTTCAACATGTTCAATTTGAACAACTTTCAATGTTCCATCCTGGAGAATGAATTTTCTACCCGTTGGTTTCCATACACAATACTTAAGATAGTTCCTAGGCATTTGGCTACTAGTGGTAGACCTAAAGCGTGCAACTAATCTTTCAATAGATCTAGATCTAGGACTAGTTCCTTTTGGAACATTCTTCTGTTCTGGCGTAACATTCACATTCTTAGAAACACATTCATCATGAACATAATTAATTAAACATTTCTTGCATGTCAAGCAAACAGAGTCATTACATGCATTAGAACCAGTACTCTCGACATTACATTCAGATGAAACATGTCTCTTATTAAAAAGCGATAAATTCCTAGGGTGTTCTTCTACTTTATTCTTGCTACTACTCGTAGAGGCAGGCGAGACTCTATTGTTCCTTGTATTGCTCCTAGGCTGTAGTCTGCTGCTCCTAGAGGTGCTTTCTAATCATGTAGAAGTTGAGGCACACACATTAGGATTTATATTGTTGTCCTTTTTAGCATCACTAGACTCTTTAGAATTATCCTTTTTGCCCTCATAAGTCTCAGATGTGGAGGCAAATGCATTAGTGGGACTAATCCTAAAAAGGCCAGGTGCTATCACTTTTGGTGTTTCGACAACCGCTTTTCCTTTATCAACAATCTTTTCATTTTCACTTTTCTTGGGCATGGGTGTTGGAGTGACTGGTTTTGTCAAATCCTTTTTCTCATCGACTTTTGGAGCAAACCTTGAAATTGACATTTTTGGTTTTTGAACCGTGTTTGAAACATTTGGTTTCTCCGAAGTCGACAGTTTTGCAAACTTAGTTTCCTCACCCTTCCCTTTTTGACTTTCAAGCTGAGCCCTCAAAAGATCATTTTGCTCTTTCATTTTCTTTAATTCACGCTCATACGACAGTTTGTCATATTTGCATTCTTTGCTTTTTCGATCAAGTTGTTTAAAATATCTCATATTTTCTTTTTCAAGCTTAATAAGAGCATTTTCATATTTTGAAACAATTTCGGAGGTCTCAGCTCTCAGTCTTTCATCGTCATGAACAGAATATGTTTGTAAAATGATGGACATAATATCAGTAGACAGAACTGCTTCGAAGAGAGAATCATTTAGGTTTTCCAAAACATTGATTTGCTTAAAAGATTCATTTGCCTTCTTTATCAGGGATTTGTGATCCGTGACAAAGTCAGCTGTTTCTTTCAAAAATGCTTGTTCAAAATGTATTACTCGAGCATGGATGTTATTAATTTGAGGAGCTAATTCATTTTCGAGAATCTTTTTAAGCTGTAAATGAACCGTGGAATTCCAGTTGATCTCATTAAGTCTCGTTTTAGATTCTAAAGTCGTTTTAAGTTGCCTAATTCTGGTTTTAAGATCATCAAGATATCCCCGTGCAGCACTTGTGTTAAAAGTGTTGTTTGAGGAAATCTGTTCCATGTTAGAAATCGATTTGGAAGCAACTACTTTCTTAGAAAACATTTTTGAGAATGGTCGTTTTATGGATAACACAGATGGTTCTTTTTGTGGAACAAAAGTAATTCCCGAAAGTTTGTTCAATTTGTTGTAATCAATGGGTTTCAAATCCTTTTGTTTCATTTTAGAAATGCTCTCTTCGACATGTTCTATCGTTTGCACAGAATCCCGAACGACGGGAGAATCATGTTTGGTGTAAAAAACACTACCATTATACAGGACGTTCTGTTCTTCCTGATCTTTCTTGAGATTACAAGGATTGTTGTTACCAAGAGCCATTTTGTGTTTCGTATGGTAAATCGGATTAGTTTGAATTGAAATCATTTTCATTGTTTGACTTGACTGACCCGACTTAACCACTAATTCTTCTAGATGTGCAATCTTGTGTTCTGACTCTACAATTTCTTCCAAAAGTTTATCTTCTTTCTTTGCAAAGTCCTTTTTCAACTCATCCCTTTCTTTTTCAAGATTGGTGTAAGCTGTTTCTTGTTTTGAAAGTTGGTTTGTTAATTCAGAAATTTCTTGTTTTAAAGAGTTAATGGTTTTTGTTGAACTTATTTCAAGATTAGCAAACTTGGTTTTCCATTCCCTATCTTTAACAAGTAACTTCTCATAACCAATTTCAAATTCTGACTCGCGTTCTTTGTGAATTTGAAAAATTTTTGCATTTTCCTTGTATCTCTCAAGCTCAGTGGTCAATTTCTCATTCGCGGCCTTAACATCGCGATTGACCTTTTTCACTTTCTCGATTTCAATACCACAATTATTTAATAATGATTCAAATAAAGCACGTGTTTCCTCATCATTCTCAGCATGCTGTGAAACGAAGCCTCCATTATGATTCACATCTGGAGTTGCTGAAGAAGTATTGCTACTACTTGGCGTGTCCAGGTATGTATCATAAGTAGGTGCTTGCTTCTCAGAATGTTGTTCCTCATGAGGAGACATATCAAATATATCTTTATTATGACATGTGTTAAAATTTGATACCTCAGATGGTGCACTGGTGTCATAAACAGGAAGTGTGTCAGAATCCGTGTCATACTTAGCTTCCTGAAGATTCGCCATGAATATGCAGTTCGCATCGATATCCTCTCTGTCTTCCATTTCATCCATAAGAGCCATAAAATCATGTTCCTCTGCATTCAACTGAAACCCTGCCTTTTCTTTTTGTGCCAACAGTACTGCTTTCTGCAAATACTCTAGATCTTTCTTGTTCGGCTTAGTAGGACAGTTCCTTGCCATATGACCTACTCCTTGGCAGTTGAAACACTTTACCGGATTACCCTGATTCACATTTCCCAGATTCCCAACAACTGGAGCTGCAACATTCCGATTTGGATTACCCATTGCCTGATTACCAACATTCTGACCCCTCTGATTTCCAACATACTGAACCATCTGATTCCCTGCATACTGACCTGCATTCTGCATATTCTGATTACCCATGTTAATTCCAGTAGCATATCCTTGCTGATTCCCATAAACTCCAACCATTTGGCCTCCGTTGCCCATATTGAAACTCGGCTGAGCGATCTGCCTGTTGCGAGTATCCGATGAAATCCTTTGGTTGTTGTTTGTTGGTGAGCATCCTTGGAATGCTTTTGTCAGAAAAGCAAACACTTGTGTCAAGGCTGCAGTAGCTTCATCATTGTCAGTGAATTCTGGTTCTTGGAAATATGGGTATTACTGTTGTGGAATAACATGTTGTTGCTGTGGGTAGAATTGTTGTTGGTAGACCGGTGTTGGTTGTTGAATGTAGGATGGTTGCAAGTAGTTTTGAGTGGAAGATGATGATGGTTGTTGTTGTGTGTTCACTGGTATAGGTGTTGGTGTATCAGCCATTAATGCTAAAGGATCATGCTTTTTAGCTTGTAATTCAGCGCATCATAAACTCCACAATGGATTTGATGAGAAGACTTCCATTTGTTTTGCTCTTAAGATAGCGCATCATACGACTAGCCCATTGTGAGTATCCACCCTTTGACAGCATCGGAGGTCGGTTTTCGGCACCGGCAGCATGAATATCTTGTTGTGTTGCCATGGATTGACTTCTAAGTGAAAAGTTGTTCTTAGGATCTTTTGAAAGATAACAAAGGTTGTTGTTGTAGATTAGATGTTTTGGTGAAGTAGAAAAACGTTCTCGGTAGATCTTATTGAATACGTAATTTCCCGCCAAAAATTGAGTATGAAAATTTTCTTTCTTAAAATTTGAAAATCACAAAGAAATACAATTCAAAGGTTACCAGAAAAATTTGAGTTTTGAAAATTTTTTCGCCAAATTTTACCGAAATTTTTTGAATTTTGGCCTAAAAATTTGAATTTTCGGTCGAAATTTTCAACGTTATACCAAACTTTGAATCTCGCGTAAAAATTGAACGTTTAGTCTCGTGTGAAAAATAAATTTTACTCAAACTTTGTAACTCGGTAAGATTCTATAAAGTCTAACTCGATAAGCTTCAATTTTTTGTCTAACTCGGTATGTTTCACAAATCCCAAACTGGATAAACCTTGGATCCTAACTCGCTGGAAATTTTCAAACTCGATGGAAATAATCTAACTCGATGGAAATTATCTAACTCGATAGAAATTTAAGTTTCTAACTCGGTAAATCTTAAAAAATTTGGGCAGAGTTTCGTCTAAGTTTAGAGTACAAAAATCCTTACTCGATAAACGATAAGGAATGTTAGCTAACTCGCTAACTGGCTAACTAGCCAAATGAACCTTAACTCGATAGAAAATCACTTAACTCGATAGACAAGTTCTAACTCTATAGAAAACAAGTCAAACTAGGTAAAACTTAAACCCAAACTCGCTAAGATAAAATTCCTAACTCGATAGAAAATCCAAACTCGCTAAAATAATTCCAAACTCGATAGAACCAAATAGTCCTAACTCGACAGAAGAAAAAAAACCTAACTCACAGAAATAGCGATGAACAGTAACCTAATGCTAAAAACAAACGATTTTTCACCAAAAAAAAACGATCTAAAACAACCTAAGATTATCCCTTGGCGATTGATACCACTTGTAGGACCGTAGAACAACCTATTTCACATATGAATCTTGCCTAAACCTAGAGAGAGAAAGTAAGTAGAGAGAGAGAGTGAGTGGGAACTCTAGTGTGTGAAATAATAACCTTGTTATGACTAAGAGAACCAACCTCACAAATGAGGTTTACAAGAGTATTTATACTAATAGTCTAGGGCATCTCTAATCTTTTACTTTATTACATTAATGGCCCTTAGACTTTTACAAAACATGAGTACTAAGCATAAACTTCATCATAATGATATTCTAAAGCAACCTATAACTACACATTAATGACCGACACTTTTTATAAATAAAAATACGATTCTAACACCTATTATGCTAAACACATTGCATGAAATGGGTTTCTACCTAAAAGGATTGGATTTTGGTGTTTGGATGTTGAATTGGTGAAAATGAAAACAAAAATTCTGCAGGCTGTTGGCGGCATCCTCAGAATACACAGGCGGAACCCATTTGAGGGTGCCGCCTGGTCCGTTGGGCCATTTTTGGTATTCCCAGAAATTGCACTGGCGGAACCCAATTTTGGGTATCGCCAGATCCGCCACAGCTTCAGAAAATGGCAGTCCGCGTTTTTGACCCGCGAGACGATTTTCAAAATTTTCGAAAACTCCTAAAATCAAAAATATAATGCATATCTGGTTAGGAAATGCAAAAAATGAACAAGTAAATACTCATATCATATGACTTTGACCGGGGGCTAGCGATATTCACTAAACTTAGTGAAAATATTATAAGTTTGATAATTTGACAACTTGCTAAAAGTTGTCTTCCTGCATCAAAGTTAGATGAAACATGTTCCAAATAGTATCAAACATTGTACCAACCTACAAATACATCATAAGCATTGTTTAGACAACCAAATTAGTTCAAATAGCACCTAGTGCCAAACACTCCTACACACCCGCTCTCATTGCCGGTCAATCTTGTTCTTGAGCTTTCCAAGGAATCTTCCAAGATTCTTAAACATCCCCTTTGTTTGCTTGAACTCCGCCGACTCGTTTGGAATATCCGGAAGTAGGGATAGGTATTCGAGAGGTGGGAGCCTATAGTTTGGCAAATTGTCATCTTCACTCATTGAGGAAGACGATGATGAGGTAGGAGGATGAGGACGTTTTTCTTGGGCTTTATAGATTCTTTTATCACTAAGTGGAACAAAGGTGTGTCGAATGAGAGTGTAGTCAAGACGAAGACCATTTGGAGTTGGTGGAATGGGTGAGATGAACCTAAAGAGACGGGTCAAGAGCATTCCATATGGCATAGCCGTTGTGCCATGCACGGGAATGTCGGCCATTCTCTTGGCCATGTAGTAGGCAAGGTTGAAGGGTTGCCTAACGGACAAGGAGTAGAGCATGTAGCAAAGGCAAAGGTTGATATGGTCACGGTTCCCTATTGTGCTAATGACATTGGCTCTAAGGACTTCCTCCCATTTCTTGAATTGGGGCTTGAGTTCGTTCATTTCCATTCCATATGGGTCCTTATCGACCTCATTCCCCGAACGGGTTCTCCTAGTGGTGGTGGTCCTAACAAAGAGGTGGTCACGGAGTACGTCTTTTGAGACAAGGGGTGTGTCATAAGGGTGGATACAGTCTTGGAGGTTGTCAAGGGTTGAGAGGGAGTGCAAGTCGGAATATAGGCAAGTACCACGGTTTGGGACACCTAGGATTTGAGCAAACTCCTCAAGAGTGAAGGAGTATTGATGACCGCTAACCCTAAAGTTGATAGACATATGACCATAATCATCCGTGGAGAGGACGGAGGATGCATAGAACTCTTGAATGAACCTAGGACAAATAGGCTCGTCGATATTCAAAAGACACTCAAAGTTGATTGTGGCAAATTCGGCGTAAAGGTTTGTGCCTTCTAGGAAAGACGGGTCAATGGTTCTACCCTAATGGACATAGTGTTTTTCTAGGGCTTTGAAAACGTTTACTTGGTTTGGGGTAAGGCCTTTGGTTTTGTGGTGTTTTGGTAGGTACTTAATGGTGTCCTTGTGGTCGTAGTGGGTTAGAGGAGGCATGATGATTCCTGGAACAACAAAATTTCACATTTTAGTTTATGTAAACCACTATTATAATGTGGATGTTGTAGTGTGTGCCTATATGAAAACAATGTGGAGGTGCGGTTATCTTTTTTCATTTTGATGCTTCAAAATCGTTTTATGCAAGTTTTGTTATAAAACAAAAGATAACTCAAACGCTCCTAGTTCAATGTAGCTTCGTTTGAATGTACCCGAAAATACATATTGGTTATGTATTCCCTTTAGCATTCAAGAGACATTATGCAAGTGATGTTTTAAACATAACATTTTGATTTTGTATTCTCGATGTGAGACGAAAAAATATTTGTCCTACTTGTGAGAAATTTTTGGAAGGATTTGACATGGTGTGTTTTAGCAAACATGTTTATACTAATTTAAGGATGCAATTCCTAACTATGGGAAACATGATTAGTTTTATTAAACACCTAATTCTTATGCATGAGTTTTTCAAGTTAATGCATAACCCCAAGTTTTTGTTTTTGTGCAAGAAATAGAATTCCTAGACTCAGATCAGGATTGTAATCATGTTTAGAATACTTACAATGATGATTGATTTGCAATGTAAATGAATGGAGGACCAAGAATTCGTAGGTATGGATGGATGGATGGTAAAGTGAATAGTAGCAGTTTAGAAGTGGTGGTACGAGATAATGGGTGTTTGGTTTAATATAAACAAAGATTTTGGTTCTGCAGGTCGACGGATACGGCGGACCCCGGAAATGGGTTCCGCCCGTTGTGTTTGAGGATTCCGCCGACCTTGCTGAGAAAAAGAGTTATGGATTTGTTTTGATTTTTGTGATTTTTGTCTAGTGTCCAGAACTACAATGTAGGTTCCATGAGTCCTAAGCCTAGCCTAAGAAGGTTAAAAGGTTCACTTTTAAGGGGTTTTGTGAGAATGTCGGCTATGTTGTCTTCGGAATAAACTTTCTCAATTGAGATATTTCCTTTTTGAACGTTGTCACGAAGGAAATGATGACGGATTTCAATATGTTTTTTTGCAAAGATCAATGGCACCTTTGTTGTCACAAAGAATTGTGATGTCGTTGAGTTGAATTCCGTAGTCGACAAGAGCTTGTTTCATCCAAAGAGCTTGTTGACATGCCTTTCCGGCCGAAACATACTCGGCATCCGTTGTTGAGATAGCAAGAGCCGTTTGCTTCTTAGAGAACCATGAGGTGAGACAATGTCCAACAAAAGTACAAATACCACTTGTACTTTTTCTATCGACATAGTCACCGGCATGATCCGAGTCGGCATACACTATGGTGTCTATTCCCGTTCCTTTGGGATACCATAAACCTAAATGTGTAGTGCCCTTAATATACCTAAAAATCCTTTTAACGGCTTCGAGATGGGTAGTCTTAGGATCTTCTTGAAAACGAGCACATAGACAAACACTAAACATAATGTTGGGTCTACTAGCCGTTAGGTAAAGTAGACTACCAATCATACCTCTATATTTACACTTTCCTCATCCTTGGTGAGTTTAGTTTCCGTGGACATGGGAGTTTTGATAGGTTTCGAATCTTCTAATCCAAATTTCTTAAGCATGTCCTTAATATATTTAGATTAGTTGAAGAAGATACCATCTTCTAGTTGTTTAATTTGGAGTCCTAGGAAAAAGTTGAGTTCTCCCATCATACTCATTTCAAACTCGTCATGCATGATTTTTGAGAAATCCACACATAATTCTTGACAAGTTGATCTGAATATAATGTCATCAACATAGATTTGGACTATGATAATATGTGAATCTTTCTTCTTAGTGAAGAGAGTATTATCAACTAAGCCCATGGTATACTTATGGTCAACTAGGAATGTTTTAAGTCGATCATACCATGCTTTTGGAGCTTGCTTAAGTCCGTAAAGAGCCTTTTTAAGTTTGTAAACATGATTTGGTTTTTCAAAATCAATGAAGCCCGGTGGTTGAGCAACATACACTTCTTCATTAATGACTCCGTTTAGAAATGCACTTTTGACGTCCATTTGAAAAAGTTTAAAATTGTGTGCACATGCATATGCAAGTAAGATTCTAATTGACTCGAGCCTAGCAACCGGAGCAAAAGTTTCATCGTAGTCAATGACTTCTTGTTGGTTATATCCTTGTGCAACTAGCCTAGCTTTGTTTCTAGACACAATTCCATTTTCATCCATTTTATTACGAAATACCCATTTTGTTCCAATTATAGTTTGACTCTTTGGTTGAGGAACTAATGTCCATACATCATTCCTAACAAATTGGTTTAACTCTTCTTGCATTGCAATTACCCAAGACTCATCTTTAATGGCTTCATTAATATTTTTAGGTTCAATGGTTGACACGAAACAAAAGTAGTTGCTTTCATTTTGAACTTTTGACCTTAGTGTTCTTTCGTTAATGTTGCCAATGACACCATCTAATGGATGAATTTTAGATTCTTTGACATTGACAAGTTCTTTGTTAAATAGTTCATCTTCTTTGTCATCACTTAAAATTTCTTGATTTTCTATTGCTTGGCTTTCAACTAAGTCATCATCTACCAAAGGTGATGTCTTAGAGGGAGGTGGACTCTCGTCAAATGTTACGTTCAATGATTCCTCGAATCTTAAGGTTTCTTTGTTTAAAACAATGTATGCTTTACTATTTTGTGAATATCCAAGAAATACACCTTCATAAGACTTTGGGTCAAATTTGGTGAGATAATCCTTGGTGTTAAGAATGAAACATTTACTCCCAAACACTCTAAAGTATCCTAATGTAGGCTTTTTACCTTTATAAAGTTCATAAGGAGTTTTATTCAAAAATGGTCGAATTAAGACTCGATTTAAAATGTATGTTGATGTGTCAACAGCATTACACCAAAACTTTTGTGGAATGTCTTGTTCATTAAGCATTGTTCTACTCATCTCTTGCAATGTCCGGTTTTTACGTTCTACTACACCATTAGATTGAGGAGTACGTGGAGCCAAAAAGTTATGAGTTATACCATTATTATCACAAAAGTTTCCAAATTGAAATTCATTATCAAATTCACGACCGTGATCCGTTCTAATAGACACAATATTAGACCCTACTTGATTTTGAATTTTCTTACTTAGAATCTCAAATTTATCAAAAGCTTCATTTTTACTTTTCAAAAATTTTGTCCAAGTATATCTTGAGTAATCATCAACTATGACCAAAGTGTAGAAGTTACCTCCATAACTTTGTATAGCGGATGGACCAAATAAATCCATATGCAAAAGTTCTAGACACCTTGATGTAGAAACCAAGTTTTTAGCCTTATGGCTATTAGGGACTTGTTTACCGACTTTGCAAACATCACAAAAGTGTTGGTCATATTTCAACTTAGGTAGGTTTCGAACTAAGTCTTTGGAGGAGAGTTTTTGGATTAGTCTCATGTTAGCATGTCCTAAACGTCTATGCCATAAAGTTGAAGATTCATCTAATGAGGTAAGACAAAGTTTGTCTCTAGATGTTGGATCCATCTTCATGACATATACGTTGTTCTTAAGGACACCTTTGGCTATGGTTATACCATCTTTAAGTATTTTACTTCCGTTTTCACTAAAAAGAACATTATACTTATTACGACAAAGTTGACTAATACTAAGGAGATTAAAACCTAAGTTATCAACATGAGCTACATCATCAACAAAAAGGGAGTCATGAGAGATTGTACCTTTTCCGATGATTTTGCTCTTAGCATTACTACCAAACGTAACATTACCTCTGTCACATTTGTGATAAGAAGTGAAGAGGCTTTTGTTACCCGTCATGTGCCTTGAACAACCGCTATCTTTAATCCATTCATCCGGTTCCAAACAAACTTTTAGGCACACCTATTTTATGAAAAACACTCAAACATTTGGTCCCCAATTTCTCATGGGTCCATTTTGGTTAAGCATGCCATTAATTTGTTCCAAGTATGAAAATAGAGCATAAGGGTTCAATGGCATGTGGTTTGGAGTTTGGTAATGTCTAGGAGTGTTTTGGTTCCAAACATGTTGGTAGTTTGGTCGAGCGTTGAAGTTGCTCTATGGAAAGGGGCGTTTGGGAATTGGAGACTTAGGTCTTGGTTGAGTAGTTTTAGCTCTAAATTCATTTTTACTAAATCCTACTCCAGTTTTAAACACAGGTTTTGTTCCATTTTTGTATGTAACTTTAACAAATTTTGAATGATCCGAAGTGGATGGAGTTACTACTGCAGCAGACCTGGCGGAACCTTCGGGACCAACGGGCGGAACCCTAAATTGGGTTCCGCCTGATCCGCAGGCTGCTGTAGCAATTTTATTTGTTTCTTGTGCAATCTTTTCTTGTTTCATTTGACCCTTTGAAGTTTCTATTTTCGTAAATCCTAGTCCTGTTTTATCAAAGGGTGACTTTTGAAGTTTCATAATTTCATCCGCATAAGAAATGCTCTTATCGAACTTCTTAAACTTTGTGGTTTGTTTTATTAGATCATTTTGAGTAATTTTGAGTTTCTCAACTTCTAGTTTAAGCTCTTCACATGATTTGCAAGGTGTGTCAATACCTTTACTCTTTTCTAATCTCTTAGCTTTTTCTTTTAACTCATAAACTTCATTTTCTAAAAACTCCTTTTTAGTTTTCAAAAATTTATTTTTGTTTATGATTTTTAAGCTCAATTCACAAAGTTTGTTATATTCTTTTTGTAAAGTGTCATCATCAATAGAGGAGTAAGATGATTCGGATAATACCTCATTTGAGTTGTGAGCCATGAGAGCAATATCGTCATTCTTTGGCTCATCGTCATCTCCTTCATAGTCACTCCAAGCACCACCCACAAAAGCTTGTTGAGGTTTGCTCTTGGGTGGTTTTGGACATTCTCCTACAAGATGACTTGTGTCTCCACACCTATAGCATTTTCTTTCAACCTTTCCTTTCCTATCATCACGATCTTTTTGGAAAGTTTTCTTGTCATCTTTAGGTTGCCTTACAAACTTTCCTCTTCTACGAAAGAACTTCTTGAAGTCTCTAACGGCCATAGCATATTCCTCATCATCACTATCCGAAGTAGATTCTTCATCATCACTTGATTGGACTCTATCTTTCAAGGCAATGGACTTAACTTTTTCTTTCTTGCCTCTAACTAGTTCCGAATGTTTTTCCATTACCATTTCGTGAACTTTGAGGTTTCCAATTAGCTCATCAAGTGACATGCTTGAAAGATCTTTGGATTCTTCAATTGCCGTCACTTTTGCTCTCCACTTCGGATGGAGTGCTCTAAGAAATTTCCTGACAAAGTTCTTACTACAAAAAGATTCGTCAAGTGCTTTAAGTGAAGTAATAATAGTTTTAAACCTAGCAAAAGCATTATCAATAATCTCATCTTCGGAAATAACAAATTGTTCATATTGTTGAACAAGAAGATCAATTTTGTTATCTTTAACTTGTGAGTTTCCTTGATGAGTGAAAATTAAAGATTGCCAAATATCTTAGGCGGTTTTACCCAAAAAGACTCTTTCATATTCTTTCTTAGGCAAAGCATTGTAAAGCATCATTTTAGCTTCATTATTTTTACCAATTAATTTCTTTTGATCATCATCTTTGATGTTAGTAACTACGTTATCACCATCAATAATTATATACCACAAATCTATATCTTTAGATTTCACGTAAGTTTCAAAATGGTTTTTCCAATATATAAAACCATTTGCTTCAAAGAGTGGTGGTCTTTGCATAAATTTCCCTTCTTTGTAATTTTCAAAATCCATGGATCGTTTCAAGTTTTAAAACACAATATATTTTAAAAGCTTGAGTAACGTAGCTCTTGATGCCAATTGTGGAAAACTAGAAGGGGGTTGAATAGTTTACCGATTAAAATCTTTTTAACTTGTTAAGTTAGCTTTGAAACTTTCCGTTTGATCAAAGATATATACACAAACACAATATATAACATGCAAGTAAATGAAAGAAACGATCAAACCACAACACGAGTATTTATCGTGGTTCGGCTACAAGGACTCTTTTTCCTTGCCCTACATCCACGCCCCGAGTATCCAACTCGAGAGTTACTTTCACTAGTCAACAAGCTCCTTTCACCGGCGGAGAAAACCTTACACGTCGCTTATACTTTTACCGACACAAATCTAGATGTTGAGTTCTTTACCAAGGGTACAACCACTCCCGTTAGTTCTTTACAAGGGTACAACTACTCCCGATACACTTTGTATTTTGAGGACTAAAATGCTAACCGATCACTACTGAAAATACACAATCAAATGAAGTGTAAACTACACAAGTCTACACAATGCTAAGCTAACAAGTCTTGCAACGTTGTGTTGAATACTTGTTACATTTAGTAAGCTCGTGAATCTCTTTGCTACAAAAAGAAACTTCACATATGAAATGTTAAGAGGTTAGATGAAAGAATGAATGTGTGTGGAAAATATAATGTCAAGTGATGAGCCAAAATTCAACTTGTCTCTCAATATTTATAGCCAAACCTTCTTCAGGTCTGGCGGATCAGGTGGACCCCTCAAAAGGGTTCCACCCGTGTACCTCCAGGGTACCGCTGGGCTTGCAGTTGGTTTTGCAATAAATCTTGCAAACCAAACAAAGTCACATCTCATTACTCTTGGAAACCAAACAATGTCACATCACATAATATCAAGTCAAACACTAAACTTGCAAGCAACATCTAAGTAAGTCAAACATATTTCTTTCCATAAATGTATAATGACAAAACTTGCCATAAATGTGATGTGACAATTCTATTTTTAGAAAATAAGAAGTGTTGTGTATTATGAAATGTAAAATGTAGCAAAAGTCTAGTTTATGCAAGTCTTTAAAACTAAGATTATGTTTTACTTAGAAACAAAAGTTTACATTTGTCATTAACAAAACTTAGCGAAGATCGTAAAATATAAATAACGTTTTTAGGCGATATTTGTATTAACAGTAATAATATTAGTTTTTGAAATATCGTTATATATATTATTAATGTTACGTTAAATAATATATATAAATAAAAATGGAAGTTTAATTGCATATAAAATAAATTTACGAAAATAAAAAATAAATAAGAATGTTAAATAGAATAGGTGTAGTCCTTGTCTTTTTCCAATTTTACCATTTTTATCCTAACGACGTTTGCGTTACACCGTTAGTCCTTTTTATAAATAAATTACAATTATAGTCTTCTAATTGTCCAATAGTCAAAACTAGGCTTAGAATATTAACTATTATCAATTTTTACCCTTATGGTTCTGATTTTATAGTTTTAGTCCTTACTTTTCAATATTTACAATTTTAGTCCTTCTAGGTGTTGTCGCGTTACATTTTTAGTCCAAAGTTACAAAAATGATTAGAAAAATTATATAAAATTTTCCGTGGCTTATTTAATAAATATCAAGCTTATTTTATAAAAAGTGCTTATTTTCAATAAATGGGCCTTTAACGAGTTGAAATCAAGACCCGTTAACGTTTTAAAATCCGTACATCGTGAGACGAGTTGGGCTCATCAAAAATATCATTTTTCTTGTTCTATTTTCATATCAAAAAGTTTAGATAAGCTAGCTTATTAGGAGAGGTTATTTTTAGCTTATTAGGCTTTTAGGCACAATCGGTAAAAATCATAGGTTTTAACTGTGATCGATGGCGATTCACTTTGGTGAAAATTAAGTGTCGAGATCAAGTTATTTTTACATGTTATATATACGAAATCGTTTGCTAGTTAGGTGGTCTAATAGGTCGTGAAATAATATGGTATGCTTACTACAAGATATTTAAAGTTATACGAGGGTTTCTTAGCATGTATGGGACGTTTACATATATGTGAAAGACTTAGAATTATTTCTAAGTGTTTATATAGTTTTCATGCGTGAGTTTGATAGGTTCAAAACAAGTTTATTTGATGCATGTAACGTTGAAATGAACATGAAATATGTGTGCTACGTGACTCCTAGGCCTCCCAAGATAGAGGCTAGCCACGTTTGTTGTTCTATATGATAATATGTACGTGAAAATATATATGAATCTTATATACGATCGATATAACGTATATATGATGCATGAAAACATTTTGAACGTGTAACTTGAATGGAAATGAGTTTGAAACAACTTACTACACCTCTTGGGTGGTAGAGAGTCGAGAGTGGAAGATTGAAACACAAGAACGATCACGTTATACTATAACCCAAAATAATAGTCGAATATATTAAACCCGATGGCTTCTTTCTTGATTCCAAATGATATTGTAACAACTTCTGGTCTTCAAAGGATAGTTTTTAGGAAGAAAGGAAGTTTTGAAAGTGTATGATAATGAGAGAAACGGATGCATGCACAAGGAGTATATATGGTGACTTTTCCTAACACGTAAGTGTAACTATTTTTCAAGGAAACAATTTACACTATGCAATGTCAGTAAATATAGGTTATAGGCTGAGTTTTAATTATATAATATCGATTGTGAGAGCTTGAATTAAGGTGCATGCTTGGGTGATTCATGTATATGTCGACCACTACATTATTTTGTACACGAATTGAGAAATCGTGTACCATTTGAACATAGCTGATCATGAATGACATTTAAACATGAAATCATGTTAGGAATGTGATTAGGAACACTTAGGAACAAACGGGAAACAAAACGGTTGAGAAATGAATTTATTATGAATCGATTGAGTTGAGTTTTTGTCAATCACTTCGCCCCTTAGAAATGTATCAAACGTCGACCTATGAACTTGGGATTTGACACACTAATAGTTGGCTAGGTAGTGAATGAGGTGGTACAAAAATATAGATATGTCGTGTGTAAAAATCGAGCGTACAAGAGGCGTTTTGGAGCTTGATTACTAGTCGAATAAATGAAATAATAAGATTTGGAGTTGGGCTTTGGCCTTGGGCCTAATGAATAGTACACGAGTGTTGGGCTGAAAATGATTAAGGGCCCGTTTGTATTTAATTGTGATTAGGAAATTTAATTAAGGTTTAGTGAAATGAACTTTGTATAAATGAAATGTTTAGGTTTCGAGTAACGTGTAGAGGATTGGTTCCGCCATTTCGTGAATTATATTATGTCGTGATAACGACTAAATAATATAATAAGAAAAATTTCAAATTTTTCTGAAATAATGGGAATCAGTAATGGTAACGAAAGATTATTTATTTATTAACGATATAATTACAAGAAATTTTTACAAGGTTCTACAGTAACCACTTGTCATTCTGAATTTCGTCCCGAAATTCGATTTTAAGAAATCTAACAAGTGTGATCTATGAAAATAAATGTGGATATTTCTCACGGAATCTATCTTCTCGTTCCCATGTGTAAGTTGGTCCTCGCTTTGAGTCCTATCTAACTTTTACAATGGGGATATGATTCTGTTTGAGTTGTTTTATTTCTCTATCCATTATTTCCACAGGCTCTTCTGTGAACACTAGTTTGTCATCCAATCTAATCTCCTTTAGTGGAATGACGAGAGTTTCGTCAGACAAACATTTCTTGAGTTGTGATACGTGAAACGTAGGATGTACCCTACTGAGTTCTTCCGGAAGTTCTAACTTATAAGCAACTGGACCAATTCTCTCCAGAATTTTGAAAGGTCTAATGTACCTTGGATTTAACTTTCCACGTCTTCCAAAACGGATCATTCCCTTCCAGGGAGAAACTTTTAACATGACTATGTCTCCTACTTGAAATTCCATAGGCTTTCTCCTGACATCAGCATAACTCTTCTGTCTGTCACGAGCAGCTTGTAAGCGTTGCTTGATTTCGAATATCTTCTCGGTCGTGTCATGTATTAGCTCTGGTCAGGTGAGTTGCATATCACCAACTTTTGTCCAACAGACTGGTGATCTGCATTTTCTTCCATAAAGTGCCTCAAAAGGTGCAGCTTTTATGCTGGCATGATAGCTGTTATTGTAAGAGAATTCAACTAATGGCAAGTGTCTATCCCAACCTTTTCCGAAATCAATTACACATGTTCGGAGCATATCTTCCAAGGTTTGGATTGTTTTTTCACTTTGTCCATCGGTTTGCGGATGATAAGCGGTGCTCATATCTAAACGAGTACCAAAAGATTTCTGTAGAGATTCCCAAAATCTTGAGGTGAATCGGCTATCTCTATCAGAAATAATGGATATTGGAACCCCATGTCTAATCACAATTTCCTTAAAATACAACTGAGTGAGTGTTTCCAACTCGTCAGTCTCCTTGATAGGTAGAAAATGTGCAGACTTGGTTAATCGATAGATGATAACCCAGATTGTGTCTAATCCGGTCGAAGTCTTTGGTAATTTGGTAATAAAATCCATGGTGATTCGTTCCCATTTCCAGACCGGAATTTCTGATTGCACGAGTAATCCTGATGGTTTCTGAGTCTCTGCCTTTACTCTAGAACATGTTAAACATTTACCAACATACTCTGCGATATCAGCTTTCATATTTGGCCACCAATAATTCTTCTTAAGATCTTGATATATCTTATTGGAACCGGGAAGAATAGAATATTTGGATTTATGAGATTCATGCAATAAGGTCTCGAATACCTCCAAAGAGAGGAATCCAATATGTTTCCTTAAAACATAACATTCCATCATTTCTTCTCACAAATTCTTTTTCATTATTTGGCATTCTGTCAACCTGATCTTCATGGTTTGACCTTCTGTCAATTTTCTCATATTGCCGGTTTTCTTCTTGTAGAGCTTCTGTTTGAGCTTTGATGATTTGAGCTGGAAGTGGCGAATGAATTGTCATTCCTAGAGATCGAACTCTAAGAGGTTTAATTCTGTCTTTTCTGCTTAACGCGTCGGCTACGACATTCGCTTTACCAGGGTGGTAACGAATTTCACAGTCGTAGTCGTTGAGTAATTCCAACCATCTGCGTTGTCTCATGTTCAACTCCTTTTGATCCAGTATATGTTGAAGACTCTTGTGATCGGTGAAAACCATACACTTTGTACCGTATAGGTAATGTCTCCATATCTTAAGAGCAAAAATTACTGCTCCTAATTCTAGATCATGAGTGGTATAATTTTCTTCATTCTTCTTTAGCTGTCGCGAAGCATAAGCTATGACCTTGTCTCTTTGCATTAGTACCGCACCTAAACCATGATGAGATGCGTCACAATACACAACAAAGTCATCATTTCCTTCTGGTAATGCTAATATTGGTGCTTCACAAAGCTTCTGTTTCAATAGTTGAAATGCTGACTCTTGCTTCTCTTCCCAGATATACTTCTTGTTCTTCTGGGTGAGTTCCGTCAAAGGTTTTGAAATCTTTGAGAAACCTTTTATAAACCTCCGATAGTAACCGGCGAGACCTAAAAATTGACAAATTTCGGTTGGAGTGGTGGGTGATGTCCAACCTTTAACTGCTTCTATATTCGCGGGATCTACATGGATACCTTGGTTGTTGATGATATGGCCTAAAAATTGAACGGTAGAAATCCAAAAATCACATTTGGAAAACTTAGTGTACAACTTTTCTTTCTTAAGTAACTCCAAAATAATCCTTAAGTGTTCGGCATGCTCTTCTTTGTTGTGCGAGTAGATTAAGATGTCATCAATGAACACAATAACGAATTTATCCAAGTATGGCTTGCATACTCGGTTCATTAAATCCATGAATACTGCTGGTGTGTTGGTAAGACCAAATGGCATTACTTGAAATTCATAATGTCCGTACAGTGTTCGAAAAGCTGTCTTGGGAATGTCTTCTTCCCTGACTCTTAATTGATGATATCCTGATCTTAGATCGATTTTTGAGTAAACACTAGATCCTTGTAATTGGTCAAATAGATCATCGATCCTTGGTAATGGATATCAATTCTTCACCGTGAGTTTGTTCAACTCTCTGTAATCGATACACATTCGGAACGTTCCATCTTTCTTTTTGATGAATAGGATTGGTGCTCCCCAAGGGGATGAGCTTGGTTGGATGAATCCTTTATCTGATAGTTCTTTTAACTGTTCAGATAATTCTTTCATTTTGAAGGGTGCTAATCGATATGGTGCTTTTGCAACTGGTGCTGCTCCAGGCACTAAATCGATGCGAAATTCTACTTGTCGGGTTGGTAGAATTCCAGGCAAGTCTTCAGGAAATACATCAGAAAATTCTTTTACAACTGGCACTTCATAAAGTTGTTTCTTCTTTTCTTTTGTTTCTCCTCCCGTTACTTGAATTTGGAATACATGGCATCCTTTGCTTATGTATTTCATCGTCTTAGCGTATGAGATAATATTGAACGAAGTTTTAGGTTTATCACCTTGGATGATTAAGGTTTCACCGTTGAGTTGAATTTGAATGACTTTCTCGTCACAAATTATTCTGGCACGGTGTTTAGATAACCAATCCATGCCAATGATGACATCAAAACTTCCCAATTGGATGGGCATGAGATCGATGGGGAAAGATTTACTTAGAAAAGTTAAGGTGCAATTTTTGATTAGGGTATTGGTACTTAGGATATTTCCATCTGCTAATTCTATGTCGTAGATAGTATCTAGTTCTATAGGAGTAATATTTAGAATTGCGGCAAACGAAGTAGACACAAAACTTTTATCTGCTCCAGAATCAAATAATATCTTAGCATCTAGTTGATTTAATAGGAACGTACCCGTAACAACATCAGATTTCTGAGTTGTGTTTCCATCACCGAGTACATATGCTCTTCCTCGGGCAACATTATTGGCATTCTTCGGACAGTGAGTTCTGTAATGTCCAACTTCACCACAACCATGGCACTTTACTGCTATCGGTTGTATGTTGGCTCCAGTTGCTCGACAGTCCTTTGTCATGTGTCCAATTCTTCTGCAGTTGCCACAAGTAGCCTTACATGATCCGGTATGATGCATGTTGCACTTGTTACATGGGGGTAAAGTTCCGGCATAACCTTTACTTTCTGCAGGCACTGCTGCATAAGCTCTGGTAGTTTCTTGTCGACGATTCTGCTACTGATGATGATTACTGCGGTTCTGTTGTTGGTCTCTGTTGCGGTTGCTGCTTTGATTGTTGTTGTTGTAGCTCCTGTTACCACTGTAGTTGTTGTTGTAGCTGCGGTTGTTGCTATTTTTGTTTCCACGGTTGTCAGCACTCCTCTTATGCTCATTGATCGTGGAGGTAGAACCTCTTTTGATCACCCGGGTCAACAATCTCTATGCAAGTCCCATAGCTTCTTCTACCGTCTGGGGGTTCGATGTGGTAACATCCCCTTCAATAGATGGTGGCAGTCCTTCCACATATTTCTCCAATGCTTTTTCAACATCGGGTACTATTGTTGGGCATAACACCGACAGTTCCAGAAACTTTCTGTCGTATGTCTTCAGATCATTGTACTTTACTACTAGCTGATGAAATTCATCCTCTAGTTTTCTGATCTCTATCCTGGGACAATACTTCTTAAGCATCTTATTTTTCAACTCATTCCAAGAGAGTTTGAAAGCTTCCTCCTGACCCATAGCATTCGCGGTAGTATTCCACACGATAGTGCTTCTCCCTGAAGAGCTCCTGCAGAAAATGTAACTTTGCTATCTTCAGAACAACCGCTCCTCTTGAAGACTGTCTCAGTATGCTCAAACCAATGGGCTATTTCTGTAACTCCTTCTATTCCCTTGAAATTAGTTGGCTTGCAAGTCATGAAGTCCTTGTAAGTACATTTACAAGGAGTAGATGTATTAGCTTCATGGTTTGATCCATTGAGGTTATTCAAGCGATCAGCTTCACGAGCTGCAGATATACCCTCAGCAATCATCCTTTGAACCTCAGTAGGTGTCATGATCACTTCAGGGTTGGAATTTTCGCTACTTGCATGCTCCATTTTTCTATTGATAATACAAAAATATAGCTTTAGAATTTAAACAATAATTTTGTTTAAATGATCTTGAGAATTAGGGAAATGAATATTTATGAGTTCTAACAATAATTGGGCACCATATGTTGTTTTTATTTCGATACAACAATCATAATTATTCCGATAGGTTAGATGCATTATTAATACACATGAACAACCATAAGCATAAATTAACATTTGTATATAGTAATATCACAACCAACAACATAACATTAATAACTTGATCAGTTGAGTTTTCATAACAAAACGATACAAGATTCTTTATTAATGGCCACATGCGACAGGCTTAGATGCCTCATTACTAATACAAATACTAACTGCCTCTAATGGTTAGGTACGTCCACATGTCCTCCCATCTCTAAAATCTGAGTTCGGAGATTCTGCATCTCGGTATGGTGTTGAATCTGCATATCTCCTACTAGGTTTTCCAATGTATCTGCTCTTCGATGTGCTAGCTGGGCTTCCCAAGTACGGTTCTGTCCCTCTCTTCGCAATGATATCGCGAAAGATCGTGTCTCGGAGATATCTGAATGTATATGAGCTAAACCCTGCTGCAACTCTATCCTATTGGCTATAAGATTATGTAAGGTATTGTTGATAGTATCTGAATGGTCAAATGATGAATAATCAATCAACTGAAGAAGTTAGTCTATCTGTTCTTCGTGATGCTCCAAACGCGTCACTACTACAGAAGGTGAAAGAGTAGGGATAATTTCCATCCTAGCACTCTCGCCAGTTTCATAGATATGAGCTGGGGGAGTGAAACCAGGAGGATAAGGTAATGATGGTGAAAGTGGATGAGTAGAGTCGGAAATACGAAGTCGGCTAGATACGGGTATATCTTCCTCAGGAATTTGTTCTCTATGGTAAAAAGTATGTGGATAAGTTTGGCTAAAAAGATTGAATAGGTGATCGGGTGCATATGAATCAAATTCATGATGCGATAATGGTATATGTGTTGGTAAAACCAATACATCGGGATTTTCAGGCGTTGTTACAATTTCGTCTTGCTCGAATGGTTCTGTTTCTTGTGAAACAGCGTCAGGTACTAAGGTAGGGCGAAAAACAGGCGACGTAACAGACGCGATGGAAATCTCAGAGTCGGAGTCTTATATACTCATATTGAAATAATACTGTAATAATTCGTAAATAGTGCAGAATAATAATTTATTATCATCAAAGAATGTAAAATTCTAATATACAAAGATTAAAGTATCATAAACTTAATGATTAACTTACTGAGTATGGTAGCAAGCAGGCACGGCGGGCGAAAAATAGTATGGTGTAAATTTACTTTATTTGAAAGTGTGGTTATAGTTCAATGTTTGAAAATATTTGGTTCTCTATAACTACGTCTCTGATGCCAATCTGTAATACCCCCTAATTTGAAATGTGGCAGCGGAATAGTAATTAGGGTGTTAAGGTGAGTATCGAAGTCATAATGATAGAAAACGGCTCGAAAGAGACGTTTTAAAACATAAGTTCATTAATAAAAATTCAAATACAATAGGTCACAATCAGAGTATTATAATAAAAGTCTTGGTGTTTTAAACTAAATCAAACATCTTTTATTTTACACCATTATTTAAATAAAGTAGATAAGTTTTGAAGTTTTCGCCCGTTCCATGCTTGCTTCCTCTACTAAATACCTGAGATAACATGTTTAAAAGTCAACAAAAATGTTGAGTGATATCATAGAGTTTGAATTTAGTAATCATTTTGATACACAAGTAAGATTGTATTGGAAATACAATCAGTTAAAAATTGATATTGCAGTATATATTGCTCTAAGTCTCATGACACGCAAAACGTTAACAAATACCGTAAATACAGAGGTGTTATCAAATTAATGATAATATTGCCCTCATGTAATAGGTGATTTGCCAATTCCTATTTTTTACTCAAATATAATATATCACGACTAATACGACTAACCACATGCATAATGGCATTCCGTCAAGTATTAATGGGATAGGCTGTCAAACCTTAAATAGATCTATTCATTATATTCGCGTTCACATAACAGTGATTAATGGCTCATGATCAAGGGTCTTTTGACAATAGGTAACTTAGGCATATATAAAACCAGGTAGCATACAGAAAATTACTTGTGATCTGTTTATAACATGTATCCCTCTCACGGAGTTTGAAAATAAGTAAATGTGAGGCTATGACTCACCTTGATTGATACTGAAATGAAGAAAATAAATTCGGACGAATTTATGATAACGGCTTCGAAATACAACCTGATAAATAGATTTATCTGAGAATTTGACCAAATACTATTTGGTAAATACGAACAAATAACGAATAATAATTATTCGTTATGACGAATAGATGATGTGCAGTGTAATTCTTATGTTATGCTTGATATGACAAAATACGTTATTTAAATTATCCATCGAAGTTTTACCTTTTTAACCATAAGTAATATATTAATTTTTGAAATATCGTTATATATATTATTAACGTTACGTTAAATAATATATATAAATAAAAATGGAAGTTTAAATGCATATGAAATAAATTTACGAAAATAGAAAATAAATAAGAATGTTAAATAGAATAGGTGTAGTCCTTGTCCTTTTCCAATTTTACCATTTTTATCCTAATGACGTTTGCGTTACACCGTTAGTCCTTTTTATAAATAAATAACAATTATAGTCCTCTAATTGTCCAATAGTCAAAACTAGGCTTAGAATATTAACTATTATCAATTTTTTACCCTTGTGGTTCTGATTTACAGTTTTAGTCCTTATTTTCAATATTTACAATTTTAGTCCTTCTAGGTGTCGTCGCGTTACATTTTTAGTCCAAAGTTACAAAAATGATTAGAAAATTTATATAAAATTTTCCGTGGCTTATTTAATAAATATCAAGCTTATTTCAACAGCTTATTTTATAAAAAGTGCTTATTTTCAATAAATGGGCCTTTAATGAGTTGAAATCAAGGCCTGTTAACATTTTAAAATCCGTACATCGTGAGACGAGTTGGGCTCATCAAAAATATCATTTTTCTTGTTCTATTTTCATATCAAAAAGTTTAGATAAGCTAGCTTATTAGGAGAGGTTATTTTTAGCTTATTAGGCTTTCAGGCCCAATCGGTAAAAATCATAGATTTTAAATGTGATCGATGGCGATTCACTTTGGTGAAAATTAAGTGTCGAGATCAAGTTATTTTTACATGTTATATATACGAAATCGTTTGCTAGTTAGGTGGTCTAATAGGTCGTGAAATAATATGGTATGCTTACTACAAGATATTTAAAGTTATACGAGGGTTTCTTAGCATGTATGGGACGTTTATATATATGTGAAAGACTTAGAATTATTTCTAAGTGTTTATATAGTTTTCATGCGTGAGTTTGATAGGTTCAAAACAAGTTTATTTGATGCATGTAACGTTGAAATGAACGTGAAATATGTGTGCTACGTGACTCCTAGGCCTTCCAAGATAGAGGCTAGCCACGTTTGTTGTTCTATATGATAATATGTACGTGAAAATATATATGAATCTTATATGCGATCGATATAACATATATATGATGCATGAAAACATTTTGAATGTGTAACTTGAATGGAAATGAGTTTGAAACAACTTACTACACCTCTTGGGTGGTAGAGAGTCGAGAGTGGAAGATTGAAACACAAGAACGATCACGTTATACTATAACCCAAAATAATAGTCGAATATATTAAACCTGATGGCTTCTTTCTTGATTCCAAACGATATTGTAACAACTTCTGGCCTTCAAAGGATAGTTTTTAGAAAGAAAGGAAGTTTTGAAAGTGTATGATAATGAGATAAACGGATGCATGCACAAGGAGTATATATGGTGAATTTTCCTAACACGTAAGTGTAACTATTTTTCAAGGAAACAATTTACACTATGCAGTGTCAGTAAATATAGGTTATAGGCTGAGTTTTAATTATATAATATCGATTGTGAGAGCTTGAATTAAGGTGCATGCTTGGGTGATTCATGTATATGTCGACCACTATATTATTTTGTACACGAATTGAGAAATCGTGTACCATTTGAACATAGCTGATCATGAATGACATTTAAACATGAAATCATGTTAGGAATGTGATTAGGAACACTTAGGAACAAACGGGAAACAAAATGGTTGAGAAATGAATTTATTATGAATCGATTGAGTTGAGTTTTTGTCAATCACTTCGCCCCTTAGAAATGTATCAAACGTCGACCTATGAACTTGGGATTTGACACACTAATAGTTGGCTAGGTGGTGAATGAGGTGGTACAAAAATATAGATATGTCGTGTGTAAAAATCGAGCGTACAAGAGGCGTTTTGGAGCTTGATTACTAGTCGAATAAATAAAATAATAAGATTTGGAGTTGGGCTTTGGCCTTGGGCCTAATGAATAGTACACAAGTGTTGGGCTGAAAATGATTAAGGGCCCGTTTGTATTTAATTGTGATTAGGAAATTTAATTAAGGTTTAGTGAAATGAAATTTGTATAAATGAAATGTTTAGGTTTCGAGTAACGTGTCGAGGATTGGTTCCATCATTTCGTGAATTATATTATGTCATGATAACGACAAAATAATATAATAAGAAAAATTTCAAATTTTTCTGAAATAATGGGAATCAGTAACGGTAACGAAAGATTATTTATTTATTAACGATATAATTACAAGAAATTTTTGCAAGGTTCTACAAAATTGTTATTTTCCCTTTTATCTCATGTATACTAAAATGTTTGCCAAACAAAAAAGCGTCGAAGTATAGATGATGACACTTTTCCTTTATCTAATGTATTGAAGAAATAGTCTTACATGTCAGGGAATTTGTGTTTGTGGTTGGTGCATCAGGTTACATGTTAAGGCATCTTGTTGTATGAATAGTGAATCACATGACACCTTAAGGCAACTTTGTGTAAGATTAGTGCATCAGATTACATATTAGTGCATCTGTGTTTGTGTTAGTGCATCAGTTGTTGTGTTAGGTTATAGGACTATTTAATTATAGAATTAAGACATCTCAGTGAATCTACATATATATTACAGAACTAGGATTAATGCTTTAAAGAACAAGCATCCGACGCCAATTAAAGCGATTCCAGGTGACTTGCTTGAACCGGTCCAAGCCGGAAGATACATTCCCTATGTAGTAAAACCAACTCTTTTAGAGACATTTGTTCTTAGAATTATATTTGTATGATTTTTGTTTTTTATAATAAAATGTAGTACTTTAGTGCATCAGTTAGACGTACTTTAATGCATCCGTTTATAGTTGCAATGCAGGAAGACACTTGGATTATGGACTGTTAATATGAATTCAAGAAAAAAAGTGATACTGGCACGCACATGGGAACCAAGAATTCATAGTTGACGTTCTTATTTTGATTTTTCTTCGCCCTTAAAACCTTGTCACTTTGACTGGTTACGACAGAGACGGAGACCAAAGACTCATGGTTTACGAGTACGTGCCACATGGTAGTTGAAACAGTTATGTGATATTAGTTCATTTTGTTAAGTACTTTTAATTGTAAAAACATTTATCTTTGGTTTTATCAATCTACAATGTAGCAAATAAAATGTCGAGATTAATGTTATATTACTTTTGTACACACATGGAAATGGAATGATACAGTACTTTATATAAAAATGTTATTGTTAAAAATGGCAAATGGGCGAGCTAGATAGTATAACAATACAGGTCGAAACTTTAGTGTATCCGTTTGTACTTTAGTGCATTCGTTTGAGGCACTTTAGTGCATCCGTTTATCGTCACTTGCGTGAGTCATGTTCATTCTATAAAGAATGGCATAATGGGAGGCATTTTAGTGCATCTGTTTGAGGAACTTTAGTACATCCGTTTGAGGTACATAGTGCATCCGTTTGTATCATAAAAGCAAAACAATTTCATTGTAAAAGTTCTCCCTAAAATAATTGTGTATGCATAAATGTTAATAAATATTGTACAAAGTTTGTTTTTGCTTTCTTCAGCTTTAAACTCCATCTATTTGATTGTGTTTCAAAGGTGTATTTGTGTCATTTTTTGTACTCCCAACCGCACAAGAATTTTTTCAGAAAAAATATACAGCTTTAGCCCTGTATATCCATTACATTCAGCAACTGTATTTTGTTTATCCTTTGCATTAGTGGTTGTGTTCATTCTAAGCTAGAACTTTAGTGCATACATTTGGGGCGCTTTAGTGCATCAGTTTGAGGCACTTTAGTGCATCCGTTTGAATTACTTAGTGCATCCATTTGTATCATAAAAGCATAAACAATTTCAATACTTTTAGGTATTCACAATTAGAACTCATCATTTTTTTTCATGTAGTCATACGTAGTGTTTGTATCATCAAGAAATAATTGTGTATGTAGAAATGTAAATAAATATTGTACAAAGTTTTTTTTTTCCTTTTTATTTTTTTTTTATTTTTTATTTTTTTTTTAATTTGCACTCCATCTATTTGATTGTGTACAGTGTAAGAAATTACAAAAGTGTATTCGTGTCCCTTTTTTTTACTCCCAACCACGCACAATAAATTTATATTTTTAATGTTGGTGCTTCATATAGTTTATAACTATGATACATTACTTTTAGTTGATATATAATTTTTATATTTTTGGTTTCTCTCATTCTTTAATAAGAGATAAAACTAAATGCGGCACATTTAAAAGAATAGGTTCATCATGATTACAAATAATAACTACATCATGGTAAGAAAAAAGTAGTGATATCACAACAAGATGACACATCAATATTACAGAAAACAAATGCATCATGTTAATATAACTATAATACGCGTTGTTTTATAGCTATGATGCTCATTTGGTGCATCTGTTTTGTTTATATTAAGTGAATCATTTTGTGTAAAAAAATAGTGCAACAGTTTGTGTAAAAACAATGCGTTTGTTTATTACTTATGATTTTAATTGAACTAAAGAACGGACTAAAAAACGGAAACCAACAAGATGACACACTTAAAATGTAAACATATAAATTAAAACAAATCTTAGCCTCCTCATGGCTAGAAAAAATGCATGTCTTTATTACATAAAACCTCAAACAAATATTGGTTTTAAGCAATTATAAGTATTACAAGCTCAATTGTCCAAACATATGTAAATATGGCAATTACACACAAAATGGAAACATGATAAAATATGACACAAATTTAATGCATTTGTTTGATGAACTTTAGTGCATCTGTTTGAGGCACTTTAGTGCATCCGTTTGGTCAGTTGGTGTAACCTACGTAATATGAGATACGGGTTCAAATTCATGTTATGCCTTAAGAAACTAGCATGAAAAATCTACAGGAGACAAATCAAAATCTAAGCTACAAATGAAGTAGTTCAAACATATAACGACAATTATAACATATTTAACCTTTTTAGGAGCCTGAATGATTTCTCTAAATCCACCAACTGGCTTTTTGGTACTGATATCCATTGTCCTGAAAAGATAACCATATCCGACCATTACAACTTTATAGTAAAAATAATTTGAAATAAAATAATAGTAACTTGTCAATCTTACATAGCTATTCTTATTCTCTCGTTTACCCTTTATCTTGACTTTAGGCTTTTGATTAATTACATGTAACCCATCTGAGCATGGCTTCAGCAACTGCTCGAATGTAACGTTCAAAGGCACCTCATGTATTTTTGTCTTCCCATACTAATAATACATCCATACATAATTACTTGAATATAACACATCCATTACATTCAGCAAATGCATTTGTTTATCCTTTGCATTATGGTTGTGTTCATTTTCAGTTAAAACTTTGGTGCATCTATTTGATGCACTTTAGTGCATTTTTTTATGCACTTTAGTCAAGTGAATGAATTTCAGACATAAAGCAAAGGAAGCTCTACCTAATTATCACGGAGTACAAAGACTATAACTCTTAATTAATATTTACCTTGATAGGTAGCTTTCTTCAACCGTGGCACAAGTAACTGTGAAGTGCTCGCATCTTTTACAATAGCAGGACCATCTAGATCCATCATGAGTCAATATATAGAACCGTCGATCATACCAAGCTGTCGAGCATACTAATCTTACAATTCAATTTAATTCCATCACTTAGATTTGCAGCATGCAATGAAGCACCTAAAACTATACCTCATCTGCATCTAGATGTATGTCAAGATCACTCCTCCCAAGAAATACTTGAAGCTTAGCCTGTGAAAAAGGATACATCAATACTGGTGGTAAGAGTATGTTGCATCGTATAAACGCAACTTGTAAAGGTAGAAAAAAAGGAATGAAAGAAGATGATGCATAGAAAAATCAATCCAAGACTTTCTAATTAGTTCTCATATCTATTTAAGGTTCATATGGAACTATATTGCAAAAAAAATAAAAAAATAAATAAAAAAAAAAATCCTATTATGTAGTGTTGCTTAAGAAATGGCACCTCAAAGTCAGTTTAGATACTACAACTATTTTTTCTATCAATGATATAGTGTCATTGTGTATTGCATCCAGTGTGCGTGTTTGTCAAAACCCTGCATCTATTACTGAAATGAATAACGTGTTTTCTTGCATCTTATGGATTCTAGTTGCACAAACGAGTGAACCTAAAAGTGCACGAAGAATCACAAATACCCAACCACTAATTACCTAACCACTATTTGCAGCCATCATGTTACATTAATCCTTTAGCGAAATAATTGTCGGAGAGCTGTAATTTATACAAAAATTGAGGCAAGGAACTGGTGTATTGAATAATTAGCAACAAGTATACAAGGTTAAACAAATAAATAAGCTTCAATAGTCACAAACTAATAGTAAAAGAACACATAACTGATAGCTTGTAAGAGGGCTTTAGGAATATTACCGTAGTACCTCGTTTGTACGTATTCAGCGTGATCAGATTCAGATCCACCTTTCCCTACAGATTCTGTCATCTCCTCGAACTCAAACTCCACACTCGCAGTGTAAAATCAGTGCATCACAGTTATAAAATTTAATTTAGGCATTTTAGCAAACACCTGGTGTGCACTTTTTGTAAACATGATTCCAAGTCAATTTTTTTTCTCAAAATTGCTTGAAATAACTAACATACACAGTGCATCATATCACAAAACTCTTAAAATCGATACATCTATGGACAAATATGACGATTACCGAATCAAAATTCATAAAACCAAACCCTAACTCATAACAGACAATAATCGGTACAAATAGACTCTAACATACACGTATACCAGCTTTGTATTTGATTTTAGATAACAAAAATTACAACAATATACTCGAATTAAGTAAAAACTTACTTTGTTCAGCGATTTGAGAATTAGAGCGAGAGTATTTAGTGAATTTGAACATATCGTGTTTGTTCTGTTGATTGTGTGGCGATTGGAAGCAATAATCACCAGGAAGAAATGAGAAGTGTGATTATGGAGAGAATCAAAGAAATGAACAAGATGAAAAAAATGAAGAAAATGAAAAATTTAGGCATTTTATCACAAAACTCTTAAAATCGATACATCTATGGACAAATATGACGATTACCGAATCAAAATTCATAAAACCAAACCCTAACTCATAACAGACAATAATCGGTACAAATAGACTCTAACATACACGTATACCAGCTTTGTATTTGATTTTAGATAACAAAAATTACAACAATATACTCGAATTAAGTAAAAACTTACTTTGTTCAGCGATTTGAGAATTAGAGCGAGAGTATTTAGTGAATTTAAACATATCGTGTTTGTTCTGTTGATTGTGTGGAGATTGGAAGCAATAATCACCAGGAAGAAATGAGAAGCGTGATTATAGAGAGAATCAAAGAAATGAACAAGATGAAAAAAATGAAGAAAATGAAAAATTTAGGCATTTTATATGATAGATTGACAAAATAGGGACGAATTTACAAAATATATCCGGAAAAATAAAGTAAGTAACAATAAGGCCCCTTGAGTTTTTGAAGAAAAAAAAAAGGAGGGGGAGAGGAGGGAGAGATTTGTACACTTTTCTCACTTTTCTATCTAAGTGGGTTTTATTCATGAACCCACCTATATATATATATATATATATATATATATATATATATATATATATATATATATGGATTAAAATAAAAAGTCCCTTATAATAAAAAGTGTAGGAAGGATTGTGAGGGCAACATGTATCACACCATGCCATATCATATGACACGTGTCACCCCCACCCCACCCCCACCCCCACACACCCCCCCCCCCCCCCCCTCAAATAAATTTTTTTTTCCCGCAAAATTTTTTTTCCCGCCAAATTTTTACTGCATCACAGTTATAACTTTTAGTGCATTAAGGTTATAAGTTACTGCAGCATAGTTGATGCACTGAACTATTAACTATGATGCAGTAACTTATAATAAAGATACACCAAAACTTAAAAAAGAACCATATTTTAATTGTGATGCAGAAAACTTATGATGATGCAGTTTCTTATAGCTATAATGCAGTAACTTATAACCATGAATGCAATAACCGTGATGCAGTTACATACATATGATGCAGAAAACTTAAGATGATGCAGTTTCTTATAACTATGATGCAGTAACTTTATAACCATGAATGCAGTAACCGTAATGCAGTAAAATTATAATTGTGATGCAGTAAACGTGATACAGTAATTTTATAACCGTGATGCAGTAAATTTATAACAGGGATGCAGTAAAAATTTTTGGGATTTTTTTTTTGCCCAAAAAAATTTTTTTTTGGCGGGAAAATCTTTTTCGGCGGAGGGTGGGGGTGACACGTGTCATATGATGTGGAATGGGATGACACATGTCACTCCCACAATCCTTCTTACACTTTTTATTATAAGAGACTTTATATATATATATATATATATATATATATATATATATATATATATATATATATATATATATATATATAGATACTAGCTTTCAAAGCCCGCCCGATTGGCGGGCATGACTTATAATTATCGTTTTGAGAAACTAAGTTAACTAAAAATAAGATATAAACGTACCAAATTTTTAATTGAATGTATTAAGAATAAAAATAAATAAATGTTTATCGAATATGAGAGAAAAAAAAAGTTTCAAAGTTCGCAAGAAGAAAGTGTCAAAGCATAGCACGTTCGATGGGCGGGCAAGTCTTATAAATATCGTTAAAAACCTTAAGTTAACTTAAAAAAAAAAAAAAAAAAAAAAACAAAAAAAACAAAAAAAAAAAAAAAAAAAAAAAAAAAAAAAAAAAAAAAAACACTTAAATGAGTCTTTCCAGGATGTGCATATCCAACTATCTGAACGGGAACCATTCCTTTATAAGTTAACGTAAAATAAGATATAAACATACTAATTTTATATTGAATGCATTAACAATGAAATTAAATGAACGTTAACATTTATAGAACAATTAAAATATAAAAAGTTCTTTGTAACAACATAGTAAACGAAATAAAGCTATTACCATCATTATCACAACAAAAAACTTTCAATCCCTTCCTACTCTTCACTCTAGAGACATAATACCCATTTGCAAAAGACGGTTTTGCTTATCATCCAGCATTATATTGATCTAGTCTTCTGTGTCATCTACATACTCTCTCAACTGCACACAGATATAATCCATAACTTCAGTTGGTTTAATAATTGACAGTGTTTGGCATTGCATTTTAAAACTGCTTATCTGATTACTGTTTTCAAGTCTTAGATAATATCGTGAAACTGAATCTTACTTTATATATTTAATTATTTTGCGATCAACTAATTAGGTTTGCATAATCTGTCTATGAGTGTTGAGATCCCACATAAAGCTCTAAAAAGATATTATTAATTGGTTAATTTGTGGCACATAACATAGTTTGTAAAAGTTAACAAAAAGCACATTTTAACACTCCCATTATATGCCTCTCCTTAAAAGTCAAAATCCAAACAATTAAATCAAAATCAAGGACTCCGATTAAACAAATGGAAAAAGTATCCGACTCATAAGAGCAGTGGGTACAGTCGCGTCGTTCTCCAAAAGTGTTGTCACGTCAACAAAACACATTCATTTAACTAAAATAAACTTCATTACATGACTTATATAAATCATTTTTTGAAACATTGCAAAAACACGTTGAAACTTGTAAAAAAATTTGAAATTTGTAAAAAATATAGTGCAACTACACACAATATATAAAAGTTGAGGGTAAAAGTTGTAACTTATAAATATATAAAAGATTATAAAATACCTTTGGCTGTCTTTTTCCTACTAGTTTGTCTCCCCACCTGCAAAAAAAAAAAAAAAAAAAAAAAAAAAAAAAAAAAAAAAAAAAAAAAAACCACCAAAAAAGGGCGTTGTGTGCAGAGGCGCAGCTTCTAAGGGGCCGGGGGGGGGGGGGGGGCCCGACCCCCCGAAATTTTTTTTGCGATGTAGGGGGTATATAGTTTTCGTGTAGAAAAATTTCGATATATTCGGTTTCGACCCCCCGAAAATTTTGGTATACCTGAAATATAGCCTTAGGAAAAAAAAAATTTAGATCCCGACCCCCCACTTAAAAATTCCAAGCTTCGCCACTGGTTGTGTGAACCGGTTGGCGCAAGAGACTTTGGCACGACTCTCGGTACGGTGCGCCGATCACATTTCTCGTGCCGTTCTTTGGCACCACCGTACCTCCTGGTCTAACGATAAATCACCACTTTATTGGTTTAAGCATGATATGATCCCATGTATTTTTGAGGTGTAGTAACACATGCAAAGGATAATATGATCATGAAAGTCGAAAACCGCGAACTTAAACCCTTATTCATGAGTTGCACTAACAAAAAAGAAATAATAATAAACATGTTTATGTAGCAAGACTTATCAAAAGCTTTATTGGCTTCATTACAATTTTGATTTTTTTTTATCACATCTCATGCGGCTTTCAAGGACAACTTTACTATTAATTTTGTAGTCAAATATTTGCCCTTATACGTAATACATGAAGTGCATTTTCTGTGAGTTTGGTGTGATTTGACGAATGTGTTTGAAACTATATTCTGACATAATGATAAGTTATGGACCAATTTAACTTCTAAGACAAAGAACACCTCACAAAACTATACGACACTATTTCCTCGCCTAACCAGGTATAATAAGTTAATAACTTTACCCACCTAAAGAAATGTACATTCTCTAGTCTCTTCCTCTCAAGATTATTAAAAACGAACTATACACTCTTGAAGCTGAACTGTACTATCTTCCTTGCAGCTCAGCAGCAGACTCATATATACTTTGTCCATGTGGCCCAGTTCAGAAACAATTGCATCATTGACGGGCTGATCACAAGTTACAAAATAATGGATAAATTAAGATAGACACTCAACTATTGGGGTTAAATTTTATTGCGGAACTTTAAAACAAAATTTAGGATAAGTATTTTAAGTCTATAAGATGACCCGTATAACCAATATTTGAATAAAACTACGAAATACTTAACTTGCGTCGTAATGCTTTTTTTGCAAGACAAATTGAAAGGAAGCCTTAAAACATCCCTTCTAACAGAGAGAAATAAAGTTCAGCAAGGGAGACTTGCGTGTAAGGCCCTATAAATAAACAAAATATGGAAAATTTATATTCAGAAAATATAACGAAGTTATAAGTATAAGTTGGGCAAGTAAATGAATCGTAAGGTCTCAACACACTTCTTATCATATATGGAAGTTTAAGTTGTACCTCACGTGAAAATGACTCCTTTCCGTTAAGAAGAGTATCCATTACAGCAAATTCGTCATCAAACACCCAAAATGCTTAGTAGAATTCATTCCTGGAAATAGCAAAATCAGAACATGGGTCTGACCTTTTCTCAATAACTATTTTTTTGGTAAATGTGTATACCTAGCTTGTCAGCAATCAACTGATCCATCTCATCAAATTTCCGTGTAAGAACTTCAGCTCCTACTGGCGAAACCAAGTACAGTACCAAACCCTCCAAAGTTCTAGGGAAATGTTGCTAACAAAAGACATACATTTAGGGATCAGTGAATAGATATACCATTGCAGGGGATAAATTGAGGGAAAAAGGTTGAGAACATATATTCAAACTAACCACTACTGTTTTTCCATTTTCTACCTATCAACTATTAAATTATCAGAATGAATAGCAATACAAAAATAACTTCGAATTCAAAGAGATATATTGGCTTAGAACTCACCACCATGGCAAGAAACATTTTTTGCAGAGTAAGTGGTTCAAGATCCCAAAAAATAGTAGCAACTGGGTCCTCCTCCAGGTAATACAATTCTGTGATCTTAAATATATCGGCTTAGTTTTCTCCATTTCATATGTTGAAGTCACATGATTACTTAAATCAACAGCAATGACACAATCATGGACTAAAGAAGCAACCTCATGTAGAGATTTTAGAGCATAAGGCTCTAGATCATGTGACTTATTCCCACCAGAAACCTTGATGTTGTTGGCAACCACATTGCAGGCATGCTCATCTGGTATATAATTTATTATATTTATTAATGTTGTGATACAGTGGATCATGAATGAAGAGACGTACAATAATAACTAACCTGATTTTTCATAGGAAGGCTTATTACTCGCACTAAGTGAAGTCTTAGAAAGCATCTGATTCTGTTTAAATAATAAATGAAGATACAAAATTTCTAAATTATATTTCCTGACTGGGAAAACTTAAAAAAAATACAATAATATCATAAAATTCAGAAACATTGAATTAATCATCATCCACATAATGAAATTATACATATTACATAATATATAAGTGCATACCATTTCTTTGTCGGTAAGTCTTAAAGATGACCAGTATTTATAGACATGAAACATGGATGCATAATTCAGTAATAATCAGTTTATGTATTTGTGTACTAATACAACAACTGGAAACACTATAGAAAAAAGGAAAATACATTTTTAATATCCTGTGCAGATAATATGAATCCATGTGTTCTGACATGCCATACATCATTTCAGACCACCACCGCGAGTTAACAGCAACAGTTAAACTTTCACTATCGGCTTGGTGAAACCTGTGTAATTTAGTACAAAATAATGAAAATAAAAATGAAAATAAGGAAGTCCATGAAATTTAAAATCTTAGCACCCTTCAGGAATGAAAAGTGCATCACCTGCATGAAGAATCACTCTCTGTGAATACTTTTTGTAGTGTTCTGCACTGGTAAGACAAAGAAACCATTTGGTGATTTTGGTTTGTAATTTAGAGAAGAAGATATCAGCTTATTTGACATGTACATAACAAAATACCTGTGATTTGAAGCCTCCCCATACAATGGGGTTGGATACAAAATGGGACTGGATGAAGGGGCCACACATCAACTAAATAAAAGAGTTAAACGAAAGAAATACAGATGTCCATCCACACTCCAAAAAAGTATAAGATTTTACGTGTTCAGGTTACCTAGGGAGGGATATACGCAGCCTAACCAGGTGTCCCCGTGACCGTTTCTGACCCTTTCCCTGGCCAACCCCGAAAATCATCCACACTTAATAGCCTTATAAATGGCTAGTGACAAAGGTGGCGTCAAATTTTAACAAACATGATTACTATTTGTTACAACAGCATGGTCAATATGTTAAATCAAGTTTCAATTTGAGTTTTTTTTCAAACCAAGGTGTATTTGTGTTTCTTAGTATTTATTAAAATATGCAGTTCTGTAAGTGCATATTCAACTACTTTAGGGATATAAAGGTAATCAGACTTAGATGTCTTCTATGGGGTTCCTGATGCTGATAGGCTTGGAGGTGATCCAAGAGGTGTTAGCCAAGGTGTGCTTGTTTGTGATCCTAACAACAGGCATGTTGAAATAGGAGGTATTGGGACAAAATAAGAAACAAAAGTAAAAAACAATTCACTACCTTCTGTACTTTGCTCAGCATATTAAGAATCTCCATCATCTACAAGAATTTACGGCATTTTTATTAACATGATTTCCTTTTTTTAGAGCGACTTCCTTTGGAACAATTGGTTGCATTTTTGTTATGGTATACTATTAGTTCATTTTGTCATGAGCTAAAAGTGTCTATACTTTTAAGTAAAAAAGATAAAATGATATAAGAAACGTTCCTTGTTAAGCAGGGAAACAGTCCATGAGCAATGATGTGAAGCTTGGATGAAAAGCTGAGAGCTTTCCTTGAACATCCTTACTAAGTGTGGCATGTGCAGTTCACCTACAAAGATCGGGTGGGTCATTTTGAAGCATTCCCATATTCAGACCTACCAATTTGATAAAATAAGAGACCAAGGTTTCTTCTACGACTACCCAAGCGTTATATTCTAGCACAAAATCCATGAAAGAAGTCATAGCCTAAAATAGAAATATGTAAAACAACAGATGAGTGACCAGATGCCTGCTTGATTAGGATTCTATTGAAATATGTAACGGGTAGTTGTAGAAGAAACCTTGGTCTCCTGATACACAACAATATGTTCTAGTGGTCCCTGATACACAATGTGGCTGGCCCTCAGATAACAAAACGATGTCATCAAAGAGATTAAGTGTCTCAGGAGCAGTAGGTTGTAGTAAGGACATGAAGTAAAGAGATTAAAACTTGAAAGAATGCTACTTACTATGAAAGTTTAGTTAGTAATCAAACTGTTGTCATCTCCTTCGATGGCAGTTGCTTTCATGAAAAGAGCGACTTCAGCTTCATGGATGATTCTGACTTCCTTTCTTACCACCAATATGCAAAATACCCAAAACAACAAAAAATAAACTAGAGAGATTAGAAAAAGATACCTATATCCACCAAATGGGTAGCAAGTTCCTTTATTTAGGCATGCTTCTGAGTCATGAGTTCCTACTTTAGTTGTCTACAGAACATTTGGAATCAAGTTCACAGTTAAGTTTAAACATTAAAATTCATGCTCGATACCTAAAAAGAAAAGTGACAGACATAATACTTCACAAGAGACAGATGTGTAGCTTTTACCTGCACCACAATATCAAAATTAGTCACTTTTGTAGCATACGTTGATTTCAGAAGCTATTATCAAATATTAATATCAGTATATATGATACAAATCCTACATTCGCGGTGTAAGAAGGTCATACCAAGATCAGTAATGTTGCAAGAATTTTAGGGGAAATATTAGGAGAAGAAAATGCCGTCTCCACACTGCGAACAAAGGCTTTTTGAGTAGTCTATTGGATGTGTGACCACCAGCTAACAAATCCTTATGCAAACAACTCACGTCTAACAAATGGCTGTAAACATGTGTAATGTGTTGTTAAATTGAATGTCAAAGACATTAAATTACACAAAAAATACATTTAGCAACCTATAACTGTGCAAGCCTAGCACAAGTTCGTAGAGCTGCAGAAAGGGATTGCATAAGTAATCCAATGCTGAACTGCCTCATCAATTCTGCCTAATTTTCTTTTGTTCTACGCTGAGAAGCTTCTACAGCAGCATGTACTGGGTCTTCATTAACTTGTGGAAACCTATATATTAGCAAGGGAAATGTCTACATGTGGACAAATACGCATAGAGGGTTGATAATTATGACCACAAACAGAGAAACTGCGTGTTTTGACTTATTCATTTTGAAGAATAGGTAGCAGAATTTTATAACGCAATAACTCATTATTTGAGCATGACTTGTAACCCACTGATTTTGGTACTTATTGGTGATATAATTTCCATAAAAAAGAGTAAATAACCTTGGCATCAGGTACTACCAAAGTGTTTTCAGCACCCCATGGAACATTATTAAGCCAAATAGATACAAACAGACCATTAAGCTTTCTCCAATTTGCATTCTGTAAATCAAATTTGGGACCTTGGTATCCATGCTGACGAGGCTTAAGAGGTCGCATAGAATCAACACGCGAACCACTTGCCTAAATCCCGGTGTAGGTACAAAACATATACTGCCATTATATTTTTGCAGCGTAGAATTCTTTTAAGAGCCTGGATTTTTTTATATCACAACTGAGTCAGCTATTAATTTTTCAGAACATTAAAATATAAGCAAGAAACATTAAAAGGTCTGACTTAAATATACATACATGATAAACAATAGTAAAAGAAGATATTAAAAAGAAGCAAACTTGATGTTGGATTCGTACGATGATAACAAATATAAATCTTCTTTACGTAATCCTTTTGAGATCATTTAAATAATACCAAATGCTTGTGAGACGATGCTCGCGATGATATGGGATGAACATCCTTAACGATGTGGATGCCACCTATAATACAACCTAAAAGTCTCAAAACCCAACGTAAAATCATACCTCGACTGTGAACAATGAGACTAAAATCCTTTGAAGCTACATAACCACATACCCGTTCAACAAATGCTGAAGATCCTGAAACAAAAATAAAAAATAAAAATCAATTAAATCATAAGAAACATATATCTTAAATATGTTCATTATTATCTCAAATACGTATATATAAACATATACTATCATGCTAAGACATGAATGTATCACAATATAGAGAAGGGAGGAAAATCGAACTACAATCCTCCACTTTCTCTTTAATAAGGAATCAAGAAGCAACAAAAACGAATATATCACAACATAATAACACGACCCTTATGTATGAAAATACGTACCAGTGGGCAAATAAATCAAAAGAATTATAACTTAAACTTGAAACTACAATCACTATCTCTAATTCTAAGCGAACCAGCAGATAAATAAGAATTATTCAAGATGTGATTAACAACCGTATGTGTATATTGGAAAATTAAGGTTTTAGGCATTTGGGAGTGATCGAATGGTGCATGAATGAAAAGAAGCACATTAGGGTTTTCTGCAGAAAAATTGAAGCGGAATTTAGGAGGGATTGAATGGCCGTATAGGTTTAGGTTTTTTCTTTTAATAGCTCATATTTAATTTTTTGCAAACTCCATATGAATTATCATTTGCAAATTCCATCACAAATGTTCCAATGGCTAAGTTGTTTGTATATTTATTCTTAACACCCCAAGTTCAAACCCTCGAAGGTGTCTTTTTAATACAACTTTGTATTGCCTACGTGGCCTAATTATGATGAGGTGGACAAAAACAGATTTTAAAAATTAATTATAAAAATACAAAATAAGTTATAAAAATTGCTTACATGGACAGAATGTGATGACATGGCTGCTAATGACAATTACTAGGCAATGAGGTGGCGTTTTCTTGATTTATCTACGTGTAACGCCTCCTGTTATATATAATGTAGAGATATATGTTTTTAGATAGCAGATTTCTAGATTTAGTAGTAGTCTAGGGATGGCAAAAAAACCCGAACCCGATGGAGAAACCCGAAACCCGAACTTTTTAGGGCGGGGCGGAGCAAGCTTAACGGGTTTCGGGGCGGGTTTCGGAGCATTAACGGGGATTTTTAACGTGTTCGGAGCAGTGACTGGAGCCAAGCATCCTCGCTCCGCCCCGCCCCGATATAATATATATACATGTTATAAATTATATATTATTTATATGTATGTATGCAACTTCAGTAATAATCCTTGTTATGTCTAATGTTTAAGTGTTTCTTGTAATTTTTGATTAGATAATTTGAAGTTGTTTTGTTTAAAACAATTTATGTTGAATTCTTTTTGCTTAGAACAACTTTGAAACCTTATAGCTAATGGTGTAAAATTAATACGGTGTGACTATGGTGAAGCATCATGCCAAAGAAGACACCCCATTAAGGACCCGATAAGATCCCCAAAGGGGATTGGGGCGGGTTTGGAGGAGTATCGCGCCCCAATGGGGCACCCCGATAAGATCCCCAATGGGGATCAGGGTGGGTTTGGGGCATGTTTTGGTAAATGGATTTGGGGATGGGGATAGCCGCCCCGCCCCAAACCCGCTCCATTGCCATTCCTAAGTAGTACAATATATGTTTCCAAAACTAGCATAAGGACTTTTTAATATAATGAAATCTATAATAAACCAAGAACATAAATGTTATACACAAACTTCGATATCGATTGTAATACATTTGAAATACAAATTTCTAAAAACCATAAATATATGAATCTAATCGATCTATACACGTGAGCAAGAATAAATATTCAACATAAAATGGATATATGTGCACACTCTTGTTATCATTATTTTTAGAAGTGGGACATATATGCACACGCGTAGCCGTCATCATTTTTTCAAAAATCGGACATATATGCATACTCATAGCCGTGAACATTCTTGTAATTACACCTAATACAAAGAAAATTACAAAAATTGGCAACAATAATATTAGAATTGTGTTGAAACACATATATGCAACTACCTGTTTTTAAAACATACATGTTTTAATCATTCCTTTTATAAGCAATCTTTTTTTAAAAACATACATGTTTAAAAACATCATGTTCTCAAACATATATAGTTTTTATTAGTTAGATCACACTAATTAAAACATACATGTTTTGAATATGTACGTTTTGAACATACATGTTTTGCACAGTTTTGAACATACATGTTTTGTACAGTTTAAAACATATCTAATTTTCTATATCTTTCCAAAACATATATGTTTATAGGCAATTATTTTTTTTAAACATACCTGTTTAAAACATATTCTTAAAACATACATGTTTATAAGCAATCATTTTTTTAAACATACCTGTTTAAAGCATACATGTTTAAAAAATCTTGTTCTCAAACATATATTGTTTTCATTAGTTTGATCCCACTAATTAAAATATATATGTTTTGAACATGTATGTTTTAAACATACATGTTTTAAGCATATATTTTTAAAACATACATGTTTATAGGCAATCATTTTTTAACTTACAAACAGAAAACATACTCGCATAGAAAACAATTTATACCGAACTAAATCAAAAGAGTTTACATCCTAGACATATATAACCTAGTTAAAATTATTAAAGTGACTTTTAAAATATCGATAACATATATGAAACAGATACCACAATTCAAAATACATCTTATAAAATTGAATTTAAAAGTAATATAACTGCAAATGGAAATTTTAAAATGAGATAGTAAAAATCATAAGAGATTATTATAAAAAAATAAAATTTTTTAAAAAAAAAGAAAAACCCTTTATAAGATGCAAGCGGACCAGTAAAATATTAGATTAGCTCCGAGAAAATAAAATAAAGAACATTGTTTTATGATGTAACAAATATGAATAACAAAAATATCCAATAAAAACAGTTACAAAAACATAAAATGAATTAAAAAACAATTAGTAGATGAAAAAAATGAAAACATATAAAAAGAAAAACCAACCTGGTAACAAACGTTTCTAATAAAACAAGGAGGATTCAAAATGGTGGTGGCGGCTGCCTGATAACATTTTCTATTCTTTTTTTCAGGAAATCAAAATATTTTGTGAAAATGCCCATGGTTGAACAACATATCTAGAAATAGGCGGCATATAATATTATGGAGTGACGGTTTCTAGGTTTACAGGAAAAAGAGATGAGAGATGTGGATGGTAAATGAGACCAAGTAATTCCTGACACTTTTTTACGGTGAATACGAAATATCTAAATTACCCTTTTACATTTACATTACTCTTTCACTTAATTACATTAATTGCACAACTCATTATAGCCATTGATCAAAAAATCTGACGGTTCAAGGGGGTTCTCGCAGTTCTTGCAGATAAGATCAATCTTAAAGTTGTAAAAATAAGATCCAACTAAAATCTGACAAGTGACACTCTCGTTAAAATAAAATTAAATTGTTTATTGAGTACAACTAAAATTGTTAAAGTTCTGATGATTTTCTTTTTTAAATTGACGAAACCAAGGTGATACACTTTGATTCGACATGTAATGTATTAGGTTAAGGTGATAACTTTGATTTGACATGTAAATTTATAGTTATGTATCACTAATCCAAACTCATGTATCAATTGGTTATTGGCTGCTAAAATGTTAATTCGTATTAATACTTTATTTTTTGTGTATTATTGCTAAAATGGTTATGTATAAAATGGTTTTAATAGTTGTTTAGACTAGATCTTATTTTTAGAACTTTAAGTTTGATCTCACATTAACCCTCCCATATATATATATATATATATATATATATATATATATATATATATATATATATATATAGGGAAGGGATCGAGTAAGAAGAATAACTAAAATAAGAAGGGTAACAAATAATTCTAGCCACACATTTCAAATTAAGAGGGAAAATTTGAAGGAAGATGCATCCACTTTTGTAGGTGCATCTAAAATGTGTGATTGTGGTTACTTCTTATCATTCTTATTTTAATAATTTTTTTTATTTGATCCTAATTATATATATATATATATATATATATATATATATATATATATATATATATATATCTTCAATTGTTTTTAAATATTATACGATTTTTCCATAGTTCTAAAAGGCGCACAATGGCGGCGTTAAGGCGCTGTAAAGGCATGATGCATGACCTCCATATTACGAAATAGATCAATGTGTCGACTCTAGGTGTGGCGTGAGATGAGGCAAGAAAATGCGCGATAAGGTGCGCTAAGACGTGAGGCGTGACGAGTTATCAGTTAACTCCGACAAATTTTATTTATTTATATAAATAAATAATATTAAATGCAAAAATAGTTCCTTAATATTATTCATTATGTACAACGTTTTATGTAAAGTTGATATATATGAAATATGATATAAATAAATAAATATTTTTATATTTTCTGTCGCCTTATGCCAAACGCAAAAGATTCACCTTGACCACTAAAGCGTGAGACTTAATAATATCGGCACGCTACGACTCGCGCTATTTATAACCCTTGAATAAAAAGTAAAGTAAAGTAAAGTAACTCCCAATACCGTCTTCCACGGGTTATGGGTCTCAATACCGTCTTCCACGGTGTATGGGAGAGGTTGAGACGTAGACAACCATACCCCTACCTAAGGTAGAGAGGCTGCTTCCGGTTCTACCTAAGGTAGAAAAGGACCTCCGGCCTTTTGTAGGGAGTGAAGATCGAACCCTTGACCTCTAGGTTAAGAGGCAAGAGGTTTTCCAACTGATCAAACCCTACTTTTTAAAAGACAAAAATAGAAAGCGTGAAAATGGTAGTCTCGGATAAAACGAAGAGCATCTTTTGAAAAGTGGTTTGTCGTCTACAAAACCATCAATCTCAAGATGATCTGATTCCCTCGATTGAATCCTTTGGTCGAATTTATGCTTTTATTCTAAGCCACTTTCTTTGTTCTTCGGGGCTTATGATCAACACCCATTCGTGGATCTATATGTTAATGGTATATATATATATATAATCCGGTTCAATTGAGAAGGTTTTTGGATTGAGAATATTGAGAAGCAATGATAGCCATTTGATTTTTTTGATCTTAATAGATTAAACTAAGAGTCGAGTTATTTAAGAAACCAAACATTCCTCACATATCAAGGGACTCATCCCCACCATCCATCTAAAAAGGAAATCAATGGTTGAGATTAAAAGGATTTTATTATTTCACTCATTTTTTATAATTTAAATATCTCTTAAACCGTTAATCGTTAAGCGAAAATAATTACACCGTCGCGACGGGCATTTAATTATCTTTCTATAGACGGGCACTTTGATATACTTTCGAAAAAAAAAATCATTTTTTTCACGTTTTTTTTTTCTAGCCGAAAAATAAATCATATATGATATTACATATAATATCATATATAATATCATATATGATATTATATGTAAAATCATATATGATATTGCATATCATATATAATATGCAATATCATATATGATTTTACATATAATATCATATATGATATTATATGTAATATCATATATGATTTTTTCGGCCACGAAAAAAAAACGTGAAAAAAACGAAAAAAAAAAAAATTTGTCGAAAATATATCAATTAGCCTATTTATAGAAAGATAATTAAATACTCGTCGTAACGGTATATTTTTTTTCGCTTAACGATTAACGGTTTGAAAGATATTATATTTGAAAAAAAAGGATGAAAGTGGGTTTTTTAAATTGTTAGGATTAATCTCATCCATTAGATCAAATAAAGATGGAGGGAAGATGGAGGGTGGAGATTAGTCCCTTAGTATGTAAAAAAAGTTTTGTCCTCAAATGATCTTTACTCTTAAACTAATTGTTTATTATGATTAAAAGGGTATTATAGTAATTGAATCAATCAATAGCAATTAATGACTAAAGGTGCCTAATTTAATTTTTTAAAATTTGAACTTGACTACCTATGCATATGAATGACCGTTTTTCTTTCATTGATTCATTTCAATTTTATTTGTTTCATTCCATGTAAGTGTTATTTAATGAATCATTTATTATTCTATTTGTTAATCAAATTATAGTGATTCATAGCATTATAAGTATTATTAAATGACCTCAGGTGCGACGTCGTATTACTTGCCATTTTCCCGCCAAAATTGGTGGGCTGCTAAGGCCCGGCTCATTAGCCTGCTTCTATTGATCCGTAACCCTATCTATCCACTTTTATCACCTCACCTCAAAATATCCGCACCATCATCCTCATTCCAGTTTCACCTAGAAGCTTCTTCCAAAATCAAAATACGATATCTGCTTCCACCGACCAAAAGACAGCCACACACTTTCCGATCTAAAACCCACATCTCCTGGTGGTCGGATTAACCCGAAAGAGATTTGTCGCGTTGGCAGTCGAGGATTCTCGCAAGTAGCGTTTGGTATTTCTTATCGCAAGGTTTGATTCCTTTCTTTATTATTATAAAGATTCAATCCATTTTTTTTTATTATGTATATTTTATAATTTTCTAATTATTTTGTTAGATGAGTTGAGTTTGATCTTAGTGGATTGAAGTAGAAAAATCAATTGTGTAACTTGAACCTTTATAGTAAGCTGTTTAGGTTATTAAAACTTTTTCATTTGTGGGGTTTTGATTTTGCATTTGTGAATTTTTTTTTGAGGTTTGGACCTACGAGGGTGAATAAGTTTGATGTCTGGAGGATACGCTTGAAACGATTCAGCCTGTGGGTTTGGGTGAGTTTTTACTTATTGTAATATTGTTTTAGTTTAGATTATATGCTGTAAAAGGTAATGTAATATCCAGATTAAATTTGAAGTAATTTTTAAAGTTGAATTATGGAAAAGATATTTACAAAAAAATAAAATAAATAAATAAAAATAAAAATAAGGGACCTTTGAGCAAGCTTAAAGCCGCTACTGAAGAAGGTCTTTACCGTTCTCTATCCAACATTAGCTATTCTTCTGTTGCTTATATTTTATGGCAGTGTTGCTTTTGAATTTGTAGGGAAAACGTACCCTAAAACCTTATGCAAAGGTAAACTAACATTTTTAGGTGGTCGGGTTTCTTATACGAAGATATTCCTTCATCCAACGGAGGTAACTTTTGTTGAGTTTAACAGTTTGCGACTGTACATTATGACTCATCTATACAATTCGCTACCGCTGTATCTATTATGGTAGCCCTATGTTGTACATACATCTTAGTATACGTGTCTGTGTTATAGATAGGGGATATTCCTCATCAGCAACGAGCCAGGGTACACCCGCACAAGTAAACCAAAAAATACGACTTACACAAGGTTTGTTTGCGCCTTTTTCTTCCAATTTTTTTGTATCCTTGGTCATTCAAAACTGTTCCTTCTATTGTTACTTACTCACTCGCTGTTTCAGTAACGTAATAACATTCGCTTTATTTTTTCCAGATCGTACGCGCTCTTCATCAACAACTGTCCACAATGCACAAGGCCTAACGGATCCTACAACGTGGCCTACATAAGGTTTCCTATTCCTTCGTATATTTTAGTGCACAACTTATATTGTCCTCATATTTCTCGGTATACGTTCAGTGCACAATTTATATTGTCTACAACCATCTTATAGATGCTGCAATTTTACGTTTTTGGTCCACAGCAAGGTGTGCATTGCAGACAGAGACCATTCCATATGGTCGGGTTTTATCAGAGGTTCACAGCCAAGCATAGCTTTCGTCACATACCTGTTAAGCGGCAAACCCATTCGTTGAACCCATCAACATGTCCTGTCCAGCATCCCATGTCTTCCAGCAGCCGCAAACATACAACCTAATATGGTAAGCGTATTATTTACTTTCCTTTAGAAATGGAATGATTTTACTTACACCATATTAATTAAAGTGTACTTCTCTCTAATAAGTAAATAGGTTATCGTAGAAGTGCTAGAACCATACTACTCTTGAATAGGTAAATGCTAGCATAGATCTCCATTTAGATTAATAACAATTATGTTTGGCTAACTAGCTTCTCAAAATCTCAAAATCCTAAAAGCTGGGAAAATAAGCTTAAACCACATACGCAGCCAAAAATAAGCTTAAACCACAATACAGCTGCAGTTTCAGGGTATATTAACTTATGCGTGTTTATGTGTCTGTACAATGCTGACTATTGCAGCTTTTAGGATAAACACATGTCTATTGCAGTTGAATAGTTAGCATTCGTGGTTATTGTTGGTTGAATGTATATTTGTTTTAGTATTCACGACATGTCTATTTGTTTTATATTTGTTGTACAAAAGCTAAAATCAAGCAAAATTTACCTATTTTGCCAAAAAAGTTATCACTTGTGCTTCATCAATTACTTATCTTAAAAAAAAACAATGGGATGGGATGGGCCTGGTGGCAAAACAGGCTAAACAAAGATGGGGCTTGCATGCCATAATTTTGACGGGAAAATTGTCACCGGCCCCCCATACTTACATTATAGATCCGTCCCTGCTTGCTATTCTGGTTTGCTGTAGCGACAGCGCTCGCTCTTCGTGGCTGGTTAGTTTTAGTATTCAGGACACATAAACACGCATAAGTTTTAGGTTTATCCTAAAAGCTAGTTGAATGTATTCACGACATGTCTATTGCAGTTGTTGGTTTATTGTTGGTTGAATGTATATTTGTTTGTGGATTTGAAATTTATGGGTTTTTGTTTTGATTGGTTTAGGGTTCAAGCTAAAGTGGGGCTTGACACGGGTGCGTTGGGATGCTGAAATGAGGCCAGCAGTGGCTGAGATTGGGGGCTGAAATGTGGATGGGTTAGGGTCATGAAATGGGGCTAAAATGGGTGTGTATGGAGGATGAAGTAGGGCGAAAATGGGACAGTTTCGCAGTTAAAATGGGTGTGGGATTTGGGTCTGAAATGGTGCGTGCAAAGGGTGCGTTTGGGTGCTGAAATGAGGCCTGAAGTGTGTGCGTTTAGGGGACTGAAATGGGGGATGGAGTTGGTGCATTTGGGAGCTGAAATGGGTGACTTTTTATGATGATATAGGACTGAAATTTAGGTGTTTGGGGGCTGAAATGGGTGACTTCATGTGATGATAGAGTGACCTTGAGTTACTACTGATGTGGATGATAAGTAATATGTTTACCCTTTTCTTATGATTTAGAATTATTGTTGATGTAGTGCAAGTCGTTATTTGTGTTGCCAAAACTTTTATATTTTCTCATTTTTGTAGGTACGGTAGACCCACTCCAAAATATATATGCTGCTTCGCGTCAGATCACGCACCTGCAAACTGTAGCAGCAGGTAAGCCATGTTGCAGATCAATAACTCTTGAATTCATGTACGATGAATTGTAATTCTATTATTCATGTTAAACATTATTGAAGTTGTAGATCTTCGTCATATTAATGGACTTAAGGACGGATGTAGAAGTGAAAAGGATGGTTACCTTTAGGCCAGTGATGTCATGTGTACGGTGTACGATCAATTGGGCTTAATATATTCTCAGTTGCGAACAATGCAGCAGAAGGATACTTAGAGCATAAAGATTGTCGAGATATGTGAAAGGTCAATTTTAGTGTAATATGTGATAATTTATTATAGCGGCACCTTATTTGCTTATGTTTGAATTTTTACATGGGCTACTCCATGGAACATGACGCTCTTATTTCCAGCAGCAAACACAAACACGTTTTGATACGTAAATATGCGTCGGATGCACTTTCTAGGGGTACTTAAAGACATGACCGAACATCCTATGGTTCAACATGAAGCTGCTGACGGTGTGGGTTCTATAGCAGGTTTGCTTTTTGTTCTTTAAATAGAATTTAAGCCTTCTGCTGCTGTACAACATTAATATGGTTTTTTTTTTTTTTTTTTTTTTTTTTTTACAATCAAAGATGGACATATTGTAAAACTTCATGCTCATATAATTATATATAAGTTTCGGTAAGTATATCCCTTCAATTTATTTTGCTAATTTTAATTGTGCTTTGTACTCTATAAATAAAATTATGCATCAGGCATAATATTGTGTCAAGTACTTTGTAGTTTATTGTTTGCCAATTAGGCTACTACGACAATAATGTGTCATTGGATTAAGATGCTGCAGCAATAGGGAGGATTTGAACCATGTTTTAACATGAATGTGTTCAAACCAGAATCTTAATATTTAGTATATGACGACAAACAATAACTTAAAAAAAAAAAAAAAAAAAAATCCATCTTTAAAATATAAACATATCACAAACGTTAAAAAAAAATCGCAAAACAACCATCAACTATTATGGTAAAAAAAACCCCGCTAGGCCGCAACGCGGCCGACCGCCGCTACACTAGTTTATCTAAATAGACATCACACTACAAGAAAAAGTCTTATTTAACGTATGATTCATTTATTTTTTTATTTTTTTTCGTTTCTCTTTTCTTTCATGTTTTCGTACACTTTTTTTCCCCACTAATCCATTATTATTTTTTGGTTTTGAATCATTAAATGATACTTTTCTTTAATCAATCCTATTTCTTTTATTTTTGTTAGATTATCATTAATATAGCTTTGTAGCAACATTAAGATTCACAATGAATCACAGTTGGGTTCACGAATAATAATATACAATCGGTGAAAATCATATAATTTTATATTTTTAGTGAATCACATATAAATGTGAATCGTTGAATTCATGAATTGATGAATGTTGAATCACTAACGAATTATGATAATGAATCATTAAATCATTGGATAGTGAATCATCACTAAACTATGTTAGTCTTTTAATTTTGAATCAAATTAGAATTGGTGAATCGCTAACAAAAAAATGTTATTTCTTTATTTGAATCATGTACGCATCATCATATACACATTAGTGACAATCATAAAAGTCAGATGACAATTCTCACATCTTACTCCATGACAACGTCAAATCTTGTGAATCACGTAAACTAGGACAATTGAATCATAAATAATATATGAATGAATGTATAAAAAAAAAATTGTTAAGTTGTAATCGTAATACTTGAGAGATGAATATTAACATAAGTATTCTTTGATGGCCATTCTCATACTTTGGCATAATTAAATGCAGAAAAATGAAACAGTTGAATAAGAAACAATTTGATGAATTATTGAAACCAAGTTATGTGATAACTAATAAAATGGTTAGAATAATCTTGAATGGTGACACCCCTTAATATAGTCTTACACAATTTACTGGTGATGGCGCCTAACACAACGCCTTGCATTTTTATATATAAATTAGAGGATCAAAATTGGTAAAAGAGATACGGAGTATAAGAAATAAAAAAGTGTATGATGAAAACTGGTTCAAGAGCCCATTTTCACATTGAGATTTGATGGAGCAATAAATGAATGTTTTTTTTGAAAGGTGAATTTCATTAGAAACCCGCCAACCCACAAAACGGGACGGCACACACAACAGCCAAACCAATTACATAATTACAAATTTACACCAACTATCCCAATTTAATGACGATAACTTAGCTCTATTTTTAGCCCAAAGAAAACCCAACACTTTGATTTCTCCAATAATGTCTTCCATCCTACCCTTCTTTCTTTGAAACTTAAGATGATTCCTCGCCCTCCAAATGCACAAACACCCTATAATAATAATGCCGTAAAAAATCTCCCTGGATCGCCCCGACAATCCAACGAAATTATGGACTTCCAAAAGATCCTTGAAAGAAAAGGCAAATATATTTTGGACTTTACACCATGAAGAGATATGCTGCCAAAGCCTGATGGCAAAAATACATCCCGTGAATAAGTGATCTACCGACTCGTCCTCGCTCCCACACAACACACAAGAGACATCCGCAATCTGAATATTTCTATGTCTCAATGCGGTCGCCGTCGGAATCCTTCCCATCTCCGCCCGCCACCCAAAGATGTTGCATTTCTTTGGGATCCATTTACACCACTCGAAGACTGTGATGTTGCTGAAATCCATGTCGTAATACAACTGTTTCCTGACAGCACTCACTGAAAAAACACCATCACCAACCCCAATCCAAACCCAGCTATCCATCGAGTCAGAAAGCACAGCAGCATCCAACAACGAATTAAAAACTTCCCATTTGGACCATTCCTCAACCGCCATAACCGACCTTTTCCAATTCCAGACCCTCAATATCCAAGCATCCGACATCTTCAACATGTCACTAATCTTGCATCTTTTGTCCGAATCTAACCGAAACAAGTTAGGACAACTAACCATGAGAGGCAAATTCATCAACCATGGATCGATCCAGAATGAAATATTATTTCCATTCCCAACTTTTCCTTTAAAGAATCTTCTAAGAGGCATCCCTGACACCACCGTCCTGGACAACACCTTCACAATATTGCTCCACACACCATTTAAGGTTTTACGGACCGGAAGAAAATCCCAGCTTCTATTGGTAGTATGACACGCCTCAACAACCTCACACCAAAGATTACCTCTTTCAATTTTATACCGCCACCCCCACTTAGCAAGCAACGCCACATTGATGAATTTCAACTTACATAACCCGAGACCCCCACACTTCTTCGGAGTGCAAACTCTATCCCACGCCACCCAGTGTATTTTTTGCACCTCTTTTGACCCTCCCCATAGAAATCTACTAATGAAAGATTCCAAGTTTTTAATAACTTTGCATGGCGCTTTATAAAGCGAGAAAAAATATGCCGGAAGGCTTTCCAAAACAGACTTAATAAGCGTGACTCTCCCCCCAATAAGTAGTCAGCCTTCCATTTAGACAAGCGCGACTCAAACACATCAAAAACCGGCTTCCAGTTGCTAATTCGATTCATATTGGCCCCAACTGTAATACCCAAATATTTAAACGGTAACATCCCAGCTTTACATCCCACAACTTTGGCTTTTTCAACAACCTCCCCCTCACTCACCCCAATCCCATAAAGACACGACTTAGCAAGGTTAATTTTCAAACCAGAACATAAATAAAAGCACCTCAGAATTCTAACCACATTGTCAAGGCAAGAATCCGACCAATCACCAATGATAATAGCATCATCCGCGAAGAGCAGGTGTAATATGACAGGACCACCATTAGGAGTATTAATACCATTAATAAAACCTTCCTCCTGAGCCTTATTAAGCATGCACGATAACGACTCCATAACAATAAGAAAAAGAAACGGGGAGATCGGATCTCCTTGACGCATCCCTTTCCCAAACTGAAACTCATACGTAGGAGACCCATTGACCAGCACCAAAGATCTAGCCGACCTAAGAATACCACTGATCCATGAGCACCATACCCGAGAAAAACCCATCTGTTCTATAATGTCAATAACAAAGTTCCAATTGACATTGTCATAAGCTTTCTCGAAATCGATCTTAAGAATGAAAGTTTGCTTCTTGTTCCTTTTGCACCACGTTATGACTTCATTGATGATCAAAGGCCCATCAAGAATAAACTTATCTCTTAAAAAACCCGACTGAGACTTGGAAACCACCTTCCCCAAAACTCTCTTTAAACGATTAGATAATATCTTAGAGATCGTCTTGCTAATAATCCCAACGAGACTAATAGGTCTGAAGTCGTTAAGCTCAACCGAATCTCGACTTTTAGGAATCAACGTAATGAAAGAGGACCCACACCCCACACTGATATCTCCACTGCTGTAAAAAGACTCCATGATATCCATGAAGTCCCTTTCGAACAAATTCCAGAAGTGCTTAATAAACCTCATATTGAACCCATCCGGACCCGGGGCCCTATCCTCCCCACATCCAAACACCGCCTCTTTAATCTCAGAGACCGAGAACCTCTCAGTCATGATCTCCAAACTTCCTCCGGTAAACGCCTAATATTCCAACACTTAACTTTCGGACGAACAGGACATTCCTCCACAAACCTTTTCCTGAAAAAATTGAAAACCTCCTTCTTGATCAAAGCAAGTTTATTTACCCACAACCCTTGAATCATCAAACCCGGAATACCATTACTTGTTTTCCTACAATTCACAATGCCATGGAAAAAACTATAATTCTCATCCCCTTCAAGAGCCCATCTCACCCGGGACCTTTGTTTAATATCTGCTTGTTTACTAAATTCCAATTCTTTTAATACCTTTTTACTTTCAGCGTAAATCCACTCCTCTTCCTCCGAAAGACCCCTTATTTCCATCTCGACTTCTAATTTCTCAATCTCAGCTCTAGCATCCTCCTCCTCAGCACTTTCAATCTTAAGCATATCCTCCTTCCACCTTTTTATACTATCTCTAATCTGGCCAAACTTTTTAACCAAGATAACATCCGGAGGAGCCTCAACACCAACAACCCTAGCCGCCGAACACACCGCTTCTTCAAACCCAGCTTTAGATAACCACGAATTAAAAACTCTAAACGGCCTAGGACCGAAATTTTTAGAAACCGTTGTCAACGAAAGCGGGCAATGATCCGAGTGAGGACCCGGCAAGGCTCTCAAATAAGCTTCCGGCCACTTAGAGAAAAAATTATTGCAAACGAGAACCCTGTCGATTTTACTCAATTTCTTCCCACAGTCCCGAATACAAGTAAACTTTTTTCCGTTCATAGAGTACTCCAACAACCCAGTGTTATGGATAAAGGAATTGAAATTCCTAGCACACGAGTTTTTAAAAACCGAACCCAATCTTTCCTCCGGGAACCGAACTGCGTTAAAATCCCCCAATAAAACCCACATGCCCTCAATGGATAACACCAGCGATTCGATGGACTCCCATAGGGCTTTCTTAGCCGCAACTCCCTGAGGAGCATAAACATTCATAATATTAACAACTTCATTGCTACCCTTCAGGTGCCCCGACACAAGAAGAAAATTACGAGCCTTAATCGAGGAGCTCAACGAAAATCGCCCCTTATCCCACATACTCAACAGGCCCCCTGACTGACCAACAGAACCCACAAACTCCATACCATAACTATTGTTACCCCAAATACACTTCCCTTCAAAATTCGACAAATCCACAGCTTTAGATTCTTGAATCGCCAAGAAATCAACCCCATTATCTTTCTTCAATTTGTTAAGCCAAGGAACCTTATCCAAACCCCCTAGCCCTCTAACATTAATAGACACAAAATTCATAATTCAAAAGCATTAATACCTTCTTCCACAATTGAATTCCTAACCAGACCATCAAAGTCTGCCAACTCAGCACCCAAAATAGCACCGATCCTAACAGTTGCTTCCACTTCCTTGTCCAAGAAAGTACCATCCATACCTCCTTGCTCCACAGCCTCTTCTTCTCCGCCCCCATCAATATCCTTGGAAACCGAACACTCGGGAGCAGACGCCTCTTTATTAAGGTCAAAAGAACCTCCATCCTCACACTGAACATTAGTGTCAACCGACCTATTTTCTGAATCTCCATCTTCGAATACATCATTGTGAACAATACCAATTAATCTGTCTAAGTCAAAAGGATCGCTTTCCTCTTGTCTACATCTTTTTTTGGGCCGGGCTACCTCCACAGGACTAGAAGAAAAGATATGGACCCTATGACTCCTTTTTTTATTAATCTTAATGGGCCTCCTTTTAGATTTTAGCCCACCACTTGATGCTTTAAAGAATTGAATATTATTACCCTTTACAACTTCCACCTCCTCATCCAACTCACTGACAACTTTAACGTTATTAACACCTTGAGAAAACCCATGCAAATTATCATTAACACCCTCTTCCCCATGCATAGATTCACGCAATTCTCCTTCTTCCAACAAATCTTCCAACGATTCGCTTTCCACCCTGTCGGCTTCCAACTTTGAGTCATTCACTTTCTCCGGCGAGGATTCACCGCAATTATCATCAGAAACGGCAGCTACTTCCACCTTCCTTTTGCCCACCGCTCTAACACACTCGGGTTCCCAAGTTCCCACTTCTTCCATTATCCACGTCTTAAAAACTTTATTTGTCCATCTAAGGTTCACTGATTCATTGATTTTCTTACCATCACCAACAAGAATTCCAACTAAGCCCACTGAAATGTCACCATCCTCAAGACTGAGTTGAGACGGATGGACGATCTTCCCAAACTGACTAGCAACTTCATCGAACACCTCGTTAGTGGCTAGATTAATGGGCACACCATGAATCTTAAGCCAAGCCACCCGTTCAAACGGAAAAGATTGGCCTTCCCAAAAATCCAGCACCGAAAACCACTTACTCCAGACATCCTTCTTCAACATAAGGTCCACCGCATCCTCTCTATCATGGAAATTCAGAAGTAAAGAAAGACCTCCAACATACACAATATCTAACCCTTCGACCCTATTCTCCGCTAACAATTTGTTCATACTCGTGAGCATCTTCAAGTTCAAAACTCTGCCTATCAACGCCTTACCTCTGATCTCAAAGAACGCTACGACATTATCCGGAACTTTGATGGACCTGCAAGAGGACACCCCATGAATGCCAGAACCCACACTTGACTTTCCATTAAGAAATGCCCTATAAGACTGCCTAGCACCAGGATGAAAAGTATGCCCATTAATCTTATTCTGCCGTTCCACTTCTTGTTTCTCCTGCTTCCTACCTATCGGTACCTCAGTATTGTCTTGCTTCCTACCAGCCCGCTCCACCAACTCCCGCAACCCGATATTCTCCACAGCAAACTTAGCAACATTCACTTTCAATTTACAAGTCCCCATCTTAATTCCATTCATCCTCTTTTCTAGCTCCAACGCATTCCTTACCTTACTAAACGTAATGAACCCAAACCTTAACCCTTCTTTATCACGCTTCTTGGTGATGTACGAGCCCACAACCTCCCCATAATAACCTAGAAACTCCGACACCGCCCACGGAGTACACCCGCTAGGAAGATTAGAAACAAAAAATTTAGTCACATCCCCTGCCCCCTTAGCTTCCCCTTTGTTGTTTTGTCTTCCATTGTTCCGGCGAGCCGGAACGTCTTGCCATTCCTCTTCCATCTTTTGAAGTTTATACTTGAACCTCAAATGATCAAGAATGAACAGTTTCTTGATCTGATTTCTGGGTTCTATTTATTTGTGCAAAATATACACTTTTAAATGAATGCTTGCATGCTAATTATAAAACATATTAAATGAATCAAAAATTAATTAATGAAAAGTGTAAATTGCCAACTTTATCCTTAACTTGGTTTAATGAGATGAAGGATCAAGATTACTTCTCATTCTTCTCGATCGATCCGGATTCTATATATATATATATATATATATATATATATATATATATATATATATATATATATATATATATATATATATATATATATTAATTAAATTTGAAAATTTTATATATACACAAACATACTTTAAAAGTATTATACATTATGCATTTAATGATTGCATTTTAAGTATATATGAAATTAGAGTTTCGCTATATACTCCTACAATGTATTCCTACATATCTTCCTACATATCTTCCTATACACACAATAATATTGAATGTTTTTTCTCCACTTATTCTTTCTGTATTCAAACCGTCAATTCTGATATTTGTCAGTGTGAGTAGGAATAAAAGTAAGAATAAGTAGTAGGAGAAAATATCATTTCTCATTAAATTAATCATAAAAGCAGGAAGCCAAGATTTGCAAACCACCAGAAAAGACAAGCAAGAGCGTTGTCCTAACACTAGACGGCTCCCTTAATAATTAAAGGAACCATGGAGCCGTTGGAGAGCACATTAACCTCTTGGCTTCCCTATAAATAGTTGCTTATTTCAGCCATTGCAAATCATCTCTTACACTTAATTTTCTGCATACTTCCACTACTTCTAAACTATTATTATTGTTATTATTATTATTTTAATCATTACACTCGTTTAAGTTCATTTAAAGTGAACCAAATTAATCAATTAAGCATCAATATTCGGTTTTGTTAACAAGTGCGCTCACAGGGCATAAGTTAGCATGTAATTAATAAACACAAAGTTTCTTATTTAATCAAAAAATTCATTCAATACACATTAAATAAACAAATAAATTACTATACTTGAACACAATTTTCACTTAAATGAACCAAAACACTCCTTCTTTTAACACGTTAATATGTGCCTATTGAAACAAATAATAAATGGGTAATATTTATGGGATAAATGATAAGTATTTATAGTACACATTTGATGTTATCATCGATCAAAACAAACTTAGAGTTTTTGCCATCCACATCCACCAAAAGCACACTTGCATATGAAAATTCACCACAACAAGATTTGAGCTCTTGTCATATGGGCTTCTTATCAAAAGAAGTTGAACCATATTAAGCTTATAGTTCTTGATTTTTAGATTAGACATTTATATCCGTTAGACAACCATGTCGATCATCATTATACAACACCATGTAACATCACTATACAACACCTTGTATCACCCATTGTATTTTAAACTAGAGGTTAGATGGTTTATGTGTTTGGGCCTTAAAACACAAGAATAATAGGTTTAATGTGTTTAGGCCTTAAAACACAAGAGTAATAGGTTTGTCATGTTGAGCTATAAAGCATAACGGGTTTGGTTGTACTCGAAGAAGGACTCGATATCTAGCTTAGTATCGATCTGTAAACATTGTAAGCGACATTGTAAGGTTTTCTTTACTGAGAAGGGAGCTTGTTGACTTAGTGAAGTAACTATAGAGTCGGAAACTCAGAGCGTGGAGTAGGGTGAAAAGGAGCTTCGGACCGAACCACTATAAATCACTGTGTTCGATTTGCTCTTTCTTTACTTATCGCCTTGCGTTTATATTTGCTTTATGTTTATATTCGTGTTGTGGTAATATGTTTTCTTTCATGCTTTCTAGTATCACACTTTCTATTATCTTTATAGTTGTATAATTATTCTTGTCACTTATCATATTCACATTTGATCGGTTATTTAATACGATAAACATAAGTTTTGAAACGAGAATGTATTCACACCCTCTATGTTTTCCGCACTAGATATGTCATATAATTCTCGAATACAAGTTTCATTCCTCTACATAGTCAAACACCACATATTTGAAACTAAGACGCTCGAATGTCCTGAGGCTCGCACTTCATAGTGTTGACTTGCTCACTCTGAAAACCATGAGTCTCTCTAACTCAACACATAAACACTTGAACAACAAAATATATGATTATCAGCATAGAAGATAATTTTTGAGTTAAGGATTTTTTGGATTATTGTGTTTTCCGATTTTACTAAAACATAAGTACTTGTAAGTTCGTTAAACATAATCGCTTTCTAAATGGATTATTTTTAAGTTAAGGGTGTGTGAATTACTTGATTTGATAAGTAATTTTCTAGGGTTTGGTCAAATAGTGGTGAATGATAGCTTGATGAGTTGTTAATTCGTGTGTGACTGACTGAACCGAACCAACTCTCATATGACTCGTCCAAACCGTACGGTTACTGGCGGTATGTCCAACCTCCATGGACTTGACCCCTTAACAAGACCTTGCTTAAATAAATTTTGTTAAAGATTCTCTTTGTTCCTATTTCAAATTCCAATAACAATCAAACAACTAAAAATTGATTAATTAATTGTTGTATTGTACGTTGTTACAGACATATATTCTTCTAGGTAACATACATTTGGGGATGTATCAAACGCAAATTATTTACTCCATCACTTTAATATCTCGAGGTCTTGTAAGTCATATATAAGTACATGTTTTGGTTTATTTGCAGGTTGATAAAACAACATCCACAAAAAGGAATATTAAATCCTTTTTTGGATCTAGCTGATTAAGTCATTAAACATGTATAATACATTAGGGCTGGTGGATTAGATCCATGAATATAGTAGCGGATTAGTTTTGCAATTCAAAAAGCGCTGGCGGCGTAGCTTGTTACTCATTTGCCTTCAATTGCTTTATGTTAAACTCGTAAAAAATTGAATATTAAAACAAATCCATATCTGCTACGGTAAAATATCACTTGACCTTTTTATTCAAAATAATATGTTTTTATTAAATTAGGTTAAATGATTAATTAAAAAAAAAAATCAAAATGTTCATTTAGATAGAAAATGAACCTAACGAGTTAATTAAATGATTATATTATCTGTGCAATAGTAAAATTTATGACCACACTATTCGTTTTAAAATGCATACTTTATTTATTAAGCTAGAGAAACAAAAATGTCAGTAGTTCTAACTATATTTTTATCACGATCAAAGAGTTGCAGACATATATTCTTTTGAGTAACATACACCTAGGGATGTATTATAACAATATTTTTTAAGATTGAAGCCACCCAATACTTTAAATACTATTCCTAATCCTTGTTGTTTGTTAAAATAAAACAAACGAAACTTCACCGGCGGAATCTTTATTTTGCAATCTTCGAAATTAAAACTTTTAATAATATAGTAGTTTATTCCTAAAAGCTAAAGCCTAAACTACAGTATGAAACAATCAAACAAATGAAAAATATGTAAAGAAAGTAGAACCAGAATCGGCTATAAACCGAATCAAATCTCATGTTCTTTTATCATATCGTGCTTGTTAATTTATCGTGTTTCGTATAATAGGAGTACAAAATAACAAGATTTATAAAGAAGTTGATACAAAATATTTACAAGTTCATGAATATGTACTATACAAGCTTTTCTAAAATAAATGTCTTACTTAGCACTATTTCTATTATTAATAAAATAAATTTGCCTATTTTTAAAACTTAAAATCTCTGTTTTTATGCTCCATGAAGTTGGTAGCTACAAGGTTGATGTTAAAACGGTAAGAGAAGCAGTATCAGGTATTTATTTTAGAGTTATGCTTCATCTACAAAAGTTTTACAAAATATTTTCTTTTATAATATGATGTGTTACACACTGATAATATTATGTGAATTTATAAAAAAATAGATAGTTGATTATAATTTTTATTAAAATCAAATAACGATAGCTTTTTCGTAAAAATTATATAGACGTAGCATTTTTCTTTATTTTAATACCGGTACTCGTACCCCGTTACTGCTCATTGTCCTATGTTTTAATTTTATCAGATTTAAAAACTACTATAGTTTGTGAGGGGTTGAAGAGATACGGTACTGTACACCTCGTGATCGAAGACTCTCCTCTGTCACGTGCCCTTTTTTGACCATCAACCATTGTTTGACTCACACTTTACAAAATCTAAACAAAACAACTACATATGTTTTTGATGTATTGAAACCATGGTTATAAATAGCGTAAGACGTGGCGTGACGGTAAAGCCAAGCCTCAAGCATTACGAGCTATAGCGAGGCTATGACGTTTTATAAGGCGTGACTTAAGGCGGTATAATTTTTTTTTTTTATAAATTTTATAGTAATTAGAAAATTCGTGATTTTAGTAAGGGAAATGATTTGCACACATCACCAATTGATTGGCACACTCCAATTCATGCATGCCAGACTTGTACTGTATTAATTTTCTGCATTAATTACTTGTACAATTGAGTGTGCAAATAAAAAGTTGGAGTGTGCCAATCATCTCCCTTTTAGTAATTAGAAAATTCAGCCCAAAAAGTCAAATACTACTAAATCCTTTAAAAAATAAAAAGCCCAAATACTACTAAATTCTATAAAAGCTTCTAAATAAGGCGCCACACCTCGCGCTAAGGTGCGCCTTACCACGCCTTTTCGCGCGTCATTAGGCGCCACGCCTCAAGATGACGCCTTGGTCTATTTCGTAGCGCCGAAGCCACGCCTCGCGCTTTAGCGACGCCTTAGCGGCGCTAAGGCGCGCCTTTTAGAACCCTGATTGAAACCTTTTATTTCAGAGGAAATTCTTTATTTACCCAGAAGTACAATAGTACTTACCTTATATACTTCAAAAAAAGGAAAATTCCATAAATACCCCATAAGTACAATGGTCTCCACCCTAAATAACCCACAAAATCTTGTTTTCTCCAAATACCCCAAGGGGAGAGCGTCGCCTCCAAAATTTGGGCGGATAGTATAATATAGTGACATGTGTCCCTATATGTGTCCCTACCATGTACTTACATGGTACCACTTATAGCAGGTACTTTCTTGGGCGACTTGTCTTTTTTGTCTTTTTGTATAAAAATTAATAATAGTGTTCAGTACATTTTTGGTCCTTGTGGTTTGCATAGTATTTCATTTTTGTCACACGTTTTTTAAACCAACTAAAAATGATCCACCTAAATCAACATAATATTAGGAGTATGTGTTTGTGTTTTTATATCTTTTTGTTTGTATTTTTATATCTCACTCATCATCTCATCCCACTCACATATCCAGATATTTTTTTTAACCTCATCAAAAAAGAAACAAATCCATCTCTTTTTACAATCATCATTAAAAAAATATATGTTTTGCTAAGAAATAAATTATCCAAATCTCACCTGCAACCCAAAACCATACTATTAAACACTACATCTACATAAACAACATTACACTACAACAACCCAAGTAAGAAATATTAACCCAAAAAATATGAACTTGGGATAGCATGATGGTGGCGTCAACTGAGCGGATCTGGCATCAACTGAGCGGCATCAACTGAGCCGATCTGGTGATGTGTGGTGGTAGTACATGGTGATGTGGCATCAACTGAGCGGATCTGTGGTTGTAGAGGTTTGGAAATGATGTCGGAATTTGGGTTGTGGAGGCGGTGGGACGATGGTGGCCACCAGATCTGTGCCTGTGGTGGTGGATGGTGTGTCCGCGGATGTAGTGGTTGGAGGTTAAGAAACGATGAAGATGATAGATGTTAGTTTTAGTTGTCTTGTTGATATCATGTAAGAAACTTTTTGTTTTAATGGTTATAAACTAAAAGGTTTGTGTTTCATGATTTTGTTTGTGTTTTTATATATGATAGATAGGAGTATTTGTTTGGATGAAGATCTGATAGAAGTATTTGTGGTATAATCGATGTGTAAAATCTGATAGGAGTATTTGTTTGGATGAAGATCTGGGTTTTTATATCTGTTTGTTTGTGTTTCTCATATCCGGGTTTTTTGGTTGAAGATCTGGATTCTTTTATGAAGATTTTTTTTTTTTTTTTTTTTTTTTTCTAAGATTTGTGAATAGTAATAAATAATAAACACAACGACTAAAAATGAAATACCAAGCAAACCACAAGGACCAAAATGTAGTTAATAATTTTTTTTACAAAAAGACAAAAAAGACAAGTCGCTCAAGAAATGTGGGTCCAGTCGCCCAAGAAAATACCTGCTATAAGTGGTACCATGTAAGTACATGGTAGGGACACACATAGGGACACTTGGCACTTTCTTAGTATATCCGCCCAAGATTTGGGGGCGACCCTCTCCCCTTGGGGTATTTGGAGAAAACAAAAAAAAAGTGGGGCATCTAGGGTGAGTGGGTTTGTACGGATGGGGTATTTGAGGAATAAGCTATTCAAAAAAATTCATTTTCCTTGTATACTTCATGGGTGACTTTCTTCTAAGAATTATTGAGCAACTCTTTCAAAATTGTGACACGTGTTATTATGGTTGTCCCCATATTATACTTTCATAGTATCAGTTACCCCACTAATTTTTGAGCGACTGAGACCTACTTTCTTGAACGACTTTGCTATTTACTGAGACCTACTTTCTTGGACGACTTTGCTATTTTGTCTTTATGCCAAAAAATAGTCTTTTTATATTACTTTTTATTTTCTTTTACTGTAAATTGCATATATACACTCACACTTTCTTTTGTACCTATGGCTTTAAAACTTGTACATTTTGATTATTATACCAACTACAGCCACCACCACACACTCCGACCACTACTGCCGCTCCGGCCACCCTATCGAAAAACAAGAATCACATTTTTTGGCAACAATAATCAAAATCAATTAAATAAATCTACATACCAAAACAAATCCTCAGATCCAAAACAAAAAATTACAAGATATTGAAAATAATGAAAAACCAACAAAAAGGGACCAGATGAACATTTTTTTTTGAACTACGAGCAACATCAATATCTCTTTGTAACATTTCTTGTTTTTTATTTGAAAACCTAGTCAAAGCCATTTACATTTTGACGGAAAAAAAAGTGTCTATATTGACTTTTTTTTGTTAATAGAAGTGGGCATGGAACATCAACGTTTATATTCCGAGGTCCATCTCCTCAAAAATCTCAGCCACAACTCCATAATGCGATTCTACACATCTTGGATAGATCCTGATAGGAGGACATTTAATTTCATAACAGAAATGTTCACTGCTGGCAGCCTTAGAGAGTAATTACAAACTTCCCTGATCATTATCACACTCATATCTATCAACAAAAAAAGTCAATATATGACTGAAAACCATGCTTCGCAACTGCGCAAAAATCAACAAAACCTCATATTTTGTAATGGTGAATGATGAGTGTATAAATACTCATCATTTTTGTCTTATATGAACTGCCAAAACGTCCAAAAACACTCAGTAATGCATCAAAATACTAAAAATATTCCAAAAATTGTGTTTTATACGTTTTATATGCAAAATGTTTAAAAACAAATGAAAAACGAACAAAGTTTGCATAATTGGCAGTTTCCGTCCCTCAAGTTTCAAAAATTGACAAAACTAGTCCCTGACGTTTTAAAACGAAAGAAAAGTCAACCCAAGGCAAAGAAAAGTCAAAATTGTCAAAAATAAGTCCTTGGGTGAAAAAGTTTGATAAAATTACACTTTTACCCCTCAAAATCCAAAATGGCATAAAAGGTCCCTGAACTTTCAGATTTTGGCAGATTTGGTCCCTGGTGGGGTATTTTTGAAAGGAAAATCATTTTTTGCCCTTGAAAAATCAAAATATGTCTAAAATAGTCCTTGGGTGAAATTTTGAGGAAATTACATGTTTGGTCCCTTAAGTTTGGTAAATTGACGTAAATGGTCCCCGGGAATTTTGAAAAGTACAAAATGGCAAAAATGGGTTTTGGATATCTAAACTATGCAAGATTGGTCCTTATAATGAATTTTGGAAAGTTGCAGTTTCAGCCCCTCAATTTCAGTTTATTACAAGAATGGTCCTTGGGATTAATAGTTAAAACAAACGGACCCTTATTACTAAATAAAAACCAAACCAAACCCATGCCTGATCCAAGCCCACCACCTTATACCCCCTTGGCCCAATCCACCTTCTCAGCCCACTCCACAAAATTAACACAACCCGTCCATACTACTCCCCCAGGGTTGACTCCGGTCAAACCCACCCTTCCCACCATTTTCACCCCTGCCAAACCACCTGGTATTTCCCCCCCCCCCCTTGCACCACTTGCACCTTATACCTCCACCTTATCCCTGCTGCATCACACTTCCCCAACACCCATCACATTCCACCCCCCCTATGGCTATACCTCAGTCCCAATATTGCTTAAAAAAAGGATTTCCCGCCAAGATTGCAATAAGAGCAAAGGTGATCCAATTGGCCATTTGATTGCTGGGATTTGACCCTGTGGGTCCCACAAGACTCTGGGATGCTATAAAGAGCATGAAGAAGCAGGGAAAAGATGGCAATTAGTGTAGCATTAGTAGTAGTAAAAACGTAGGTAATTTAATTTAGCTTTCCAGTTGTATTTTCAGTTTCTAAAGCTTGTAATCAGTTATTTAAGTCTAATCAAAGCTTTGTTGAATCTTAATTTCAAGTTCAAGTTTGAATTCAAGTTATTGGCAATTTTACTTATGATCTCAGATTGTTCTTAAAGTTATCAAAAGTTGTTGGTTACTAGTCATATGAACTAACCTAAATCATTTTTAAGTTCTTATAAGTCTTCCTAGTAGCTGTAATCAGTTCCTTACATCAATAAAAAAAAAATAGTGAAAATACAAGGAAAAAAAATAACAATAATATAATAATAAAAAAAATAATAAGAAATGATGAACTTGGGTGATGCAGCTGAGCAAGGATGGATGGCAATTGGTTTAGTGCTCATGGGAGCAATAGGGTTGTGATTTCATTGTTGGTTCAACTGGGTTCACAGCTTTGGAAAATGTAAGGATCTTTCTCATCCTTTTGCATAATCTATGCTAAGTGGCTATTGATTGGTTGTTGTTGTTGTTTTACACTTAAATAGTCATAAGCTATCATATTATGTCCCTCATACCCACATTCATGGCCTGAATCAGTGTTTTGTGATGAAAATCTCATCACAGTCCATTATATAAGGGGTGTTTGGCTTAAGAGTCTCAGCTCTGCTATTGCTGATTCAAGGAGTATAATTGGTGCATACATGCTACAATAGGTTAGGCTAGTTCAAATAAACTATAAATCTCAGGGCTAAAACAAGAAAAAGTCAAATGGACCTTTAAATCTCATCATATGTATAACAGTTAAGAATTTAGCTTGCACAATCATGTTCTTAGGTGTATAATTAGTAGCTTTAGCTTGTTCAAGTCTTTATTTAGCTTGTTGTTCCATTTTTAATCATTAACAACCATTAGAAGTTCATAAAAGTCAAGTTCCTAGTTTTTCTTAAAAGTCAAAGGATGCCTTTCTCAGATTTTTCCAAAACTTGCTAGAATTGTTTTGATTTATGTAATAAGATTTAGATCTTGTAACTTTCAGGATTAGTTCTTTCCCAGCTCATCTTTGATGTCCTAGCTTACTTTGATTTTTGTGAATTTTGTTGTGGGCCCCACAACCCTCCAAAGAGGGGTGCAGGGCTGCAAGTTGCTCTGTGCAGCAGATACCCCAGCCACCACCACCACTTTGGTGGTGTTTTGAGGCCACCCCATTGGGTCCCACACCTAGGATTTGGGTTCTCCCAACCCCCCTCCTACTAGGGCTTCTAGTTTGACCATAGGTTTGACCTGAAACCCAGTGGACCCCACCTAGTTTAGCCCTCAAAGTCTGTCCCCAATCTGGTTCAATTTCAAAACTGCTAAGTGCTTATTTCATCTTAATCAGCTTATTTGTGACCTAGTGTTGTTTTTTATTGCTTATTTGAGTTTGTTTAACTTGTTGGTTCTCATTTTTACCATTGTGGACCCCACCTTCACTGATTTGACCTCATTTGACCAAACAGTCAACCAAAGTCAACTGATAAGCTAAAAGGGGTGTGCACAGCTTATTTTTAAGTTTTAAAAAAGTTGTTTTCATTAAAAATAGTTGTTTTTAGGTATTAATCAAGTTTGTAAAAGAAAAATCCAAAAAAAATCAAGTTTAAAATAAGTGATAGTTTCTATTTAATTCAATTTAATTTTAATTTTCATTTTTAGATTTTAATTAAGTAACTAGTGTTTTTATATTTTTATTAATTACCTTATATAGTAAAGTAATTTTGATAATTTTTTCAGATTTTTATTTTGTCATTTAGTGTTAATTAGATTTAATTTTAGTTTTCTTTATTATTAATTAATATTAAGTAATAAATATCATATTTAGTTTTTATAAGGTTAAACTTAGTTTTTATATATTTCCTAGTTCTAATATAGTATAATAGACTTTTAGAAAATATATTTTCAAATTCTACTGTTCATTTTATATTTTTCTTATTTTAATTGTTTAAATTAGTATTAAGTTAATTAAAAGGTAAATAATTATTAGTTTAATCTTAAAACATAATTTTTAGAGTTTTTATAATTTTGTAGGATTCCTGTGATGGTTAAGTAATTTTATAAATTTTCTTGTAATTTTCTAAGTTAATTTAGTATTAATATTAATTAAAAGTAGTTTAATTAAGTTAAATAGTTTTCAATTTATAAAAAACCTATAAAAAGACAAAAACATTTACTTTTATTTTTTATACTTTCTTCAAGTTCTAATTTAGGTTTAGAAAATATTTTTGCAACTTTTTAGTTTAATTTGTAATAGTTATAATTTTTAGTTGATTTTAATTTAGATTTTAAATAGTTTAATTAATTAAATAATATTTAAATAGTATTTTAATCATTTTTATAATTTCATTTTCATTTTTAATTTTGAGTTTCAAAAAGTGTCAAAAACACCCCCTGTAGTTTGTTAAATACAAAATCCCACTTTTTCAGTCCGATTGCGTAAACTTGAATTGTGAATACGTGCATATATCTGTTCTCTGATTTTTGTGAATATTATATCTGTGTACAAATACCATCATAACAGTAGCAATATCAATTCCACATCATCTGACTACTGTCCTCGGTGCCACTTTCTCACAAACGATTCTCAAAAGCACCATTGCAATCTCGCTGGGACTTTAACGACCCGGGGAAACACTATATTATCCACGGAGTATTGGGACGAGGCTGTCTTTGACTTGTTGACCTTGGTCAATAATTATCTGACGGTTCGGGCTCAATCAGTGAATCTGCCACCAACATAAGCCGTCACGCCCACACCTCCAATTCTGCTAACACAACCATCTAAAAGCTTAGATTTACAACAATAAAACCCTAGATCTACTCATAAAAAATCCTAAATCTACAAGTCTGTGAACAAAATGTTTTAATTTGAGTTGATATATGGTCGGATCTGGGTTTGGTTTTGCTTATGTGATCGTTAACCTGAGAAGGAGTAGAGAGCAGAGAGTTTGTGATCGTTAACCTGATCGGATCTTGGTTTGGGTTTGGATCTGGGTTTGGTTCCGATGAGAAGTAGAGAGCAGAGGAGTGTAGTTGATACAAACTTCATTTTTGCAATTTGATGTGACTCTGCTGCCGTCTTCTTTGGTGGGTTGGTCGGAGAAGAAATAAGAAAGGTGGCGGCGGCGGTTGTTATAGTTGAAGAGGTGGGTGGTGAAAGAGAGAGAGGAAGGAGATGGGTTAAATGATAGAGAGATAGAGTGAGGATAAATATGTAATTATACCATGGACAAAATAAAAAAAAAAAAAAAAAAAAAAACAAACTACCCTTAGACACATGTCAACAATCTATAATACACGCCCAAGAATCAGGGGCGATAGTCGCTCATGGGGCATTTGAAAAAGTTGAAATTTTTTGAGTTACATGAGGTGAGTACCTTTGTACCTTTGGGGTATTCCAAGAATTAACTCTTTATTTTGTATACCTATGTTTTAGAAGGGTTGTTCATGTATATAACTTTGATAAAACTCTTTGAATTTTTAGATTTTTGACATAAGTGGATTTTTGACTGATTTTACAGGTACATCGGTACATGTATTAAGTGAACCATTTTGTTGTTAAGTTTTCTCTATTATCACTCGGATTCGACAACCTTTTATCGCTTCTATTATAAAAAACTAATTAAGAATATGCAAACACTATAAAATATTTGTTGTTTTTATAAATAAAAGAATTAGATTCAGCAAAATTAACTAAGAATACTATATAGATCATGTTATTCAAATAGTCTTTGGTTTGTAGCTGCTTTTGAGTAGGGATTTTTTTATGGGAGATGATTTGCACACTTTAATTTTTTATTTGCACACTCAACTATACAAGTAGTTAATGCAGAATATTAATACAGTACAAGTCTGTCATGCATGAATTAGAGTGTGCCAATCAATTTGTAATGTGTGCAAATCAATTCCCTTTTCTTATATAATCATGTCTTTTTTTATGGAACGGGTCTTATGAGGTCACGCTCATGATTGATTATATATGTTTAGCATTTTATTATTCTTTAGATATGATTTCATATCTTCTATGACAAGTATAGATGCCTCATTATTGTACGTTTTCTTGTATAATACGCTTGTATACTTAAGCTAATAACATAAGATAAAAGGATGCAAATATTACAGTGCATTACACATATTTTGAATTTGATTTTTGTAAATAAAAATAATATCATAAAACTTTCAGTGTGCAAATGGAAACCGAAGATGACAAAATGATCATATACGTAGTTACTAGGGTAATTTTTTTAGTAAGTTCTTACTGTAGAAAATAGTTAAGAGAAACGACAACTTTGTTTGCATCTTTTTGTTTCCATCACTAAATTTACCCTTTGGTTACTAGGGTAATTTTATTTACCAAATATATGCTTGTGTGTGTTAGAATGTAATTTCTTCATTTTACCACATTATTCTTCACCTCCACTCGTGTATACATATTAAAAGACTGCTACAAATGGCTAATACTGTGCTACAAATGCATTCATCATTACTGACTATCTACCATGTATAGATTTTCCCATATCTACTTTTGTTTTTTGTTTCAAATTCGGTCCCACACTCTTTCTATATAAGCATAAACACACGTATACACATACACATAAACAGAAGTAGTACTGAGAAAAAAACAGTGATATCCTTGGACGACAACCTGGTTGACTACAACATCTTGACTCTTATTTCATCATCTTATATAACAAACACACACTTCACACTCAAAAAACACACAGCATACTATACCATTAACCATGCATCAACCAAACTCTTTTTCCATGCTTCTCACTATGCCTTATGATCAACATACCTACCCTTATGGTTCTTCTTCATCATCAGTTGATTGTACTCTTTCTTTAGGTACACCTTCAACTCGTTTGACAAGTTCGGATGAGTCGTCACGTTTCTGTTGGGACTTTTTGAACTCTGGTGACGAGTCATCTCCACCTGGTTTGAACAAAAGTAGCCGTGGTGGGGCTACTAATGTTGCTACAGTCGAGTCCCTTCTTACGAGAAGGTGTGCTAACTGTGATACTACATCTACTCCACTTTGGAGGAATGGTCCTCGTGGCCCTAAGGTACGGTTCAACATTTTTATTTAGATTACACATGTAACTAATATTTAAAACTGCAGTTTATGATTTTTATAGAAAACTAGCTAGGAGCGGGATAAATTAACAATGTAACTAATCCTATTAGTCATTTTCTTATAAAATAAACGAATGTTGTATTATGGTTATCTTTTAATTAGTTTATGCTTTACAAAGTTAACATGTTCATTATATAAGTTATCACCTTTTGATGTAGGAAGTGCTTCATTCTAGTATACAATGTAACTAATCCTATTAGTCATTTTCTTATAGTTTTCGAAGTGCTTCATTCTAGTATACTACAAACATCTCATGCATTGTTATTTTTAGTTTTAGTTACACATTTGAATAGATAACTTAAACTTGAACTGAAAATTTGCAGTCACTATGCAACGCATGTGGAATCCGGTTCAAGAAGGAAGAACGCCGAGCCAGCGCTACCACAACCACCGCGGCCAACGGTGGAGACACGACAGAAATGTACAACAATAGCACATGGATGCACCACACACAACCATCATCACACAAACTACCAACATACTACACACCATCAGCAGCAGTTGGTAGTCATGAGTTTAGGTTTATTCATGATGACGTGGACGACAGAGATTCTACGTTCCTGTCGTGGCGTCTCAATGTGACTGACAGACCAGGGCTTGTGCATGACTTCACACGTTATTAAAATACTCGAGATCCACGATGATGACGTGGTTATTAATATTTATCTAGGTTTAGATAGTAAAAAAATGACTTATTTTTTAGCTAGATTATCATGGTATTTGCTTTTTTCTTGTTTTTAATATGCTAGCTTTTCAGTCAAATATATAAGTATATGCTGTCCTTTTCTTTAATCCAGTCTGATGAATATCTTTTGCTTTTCTTTATTCTTTGTGTTCCTCTGTTTATCTAGTAGTAATGCTGCATGTTTTAATTTCTTTTTGTTCTTATTTTTATGTTTGAATTGCATTTTTAATTTGTGAAGGAAAGAGCTAGTATATACGTAGTAGTTCATCTAATGCTTCGTTACTATAGAGGTAGTTTTAGTGTCACAGTGTGGTGCGAATTTGATGCGACGTTTCATCAGCTATTTTACACAATTAATATTACCATCGTCATTAACTTTCTAGAATTTGCGACACCACTACATGTTACTTATTCTATAAGGTCACTAGCTTCATAACAGCATATGTAAGTAACCGGGTAATCAAGCTTTTTGATAAATTTGTAACACTGGGATATAAGACTAACCTTATCAAAAACATTACACATATAATTAAAAACGTACACGTACGAAATTAAAAATATTACATAGGTAATGTTTTGTGTTGGGGGGAGTGTTTTTGTTGAGACATTTTGTTAGTTAAAATGATTTTGAGAGTAGAGTACAATCGTACATAATGTGAGGTTGTGTTTAAAAATGTTGAAATTTAAAAGGTATTTATAGATAAATAAAATGGTAGCGGGGAAAATTTTATTTTATTTTTTGTTTTTCTTTTTTTTATACAAGTATCAGTTGCATAGTGAGAGGCCCACCTTTTTCAGACATATCGAAAAGTTAATTGCTTACCTTTGTGAGCCTTTTTTTCCTTCACTCGCGCTTTACAAGAACACCCCATAATGGGCTCACGAAGCTCTCACTCACCTTCACACGTTACCCATACGATACATATACTTTCAATTAGAAAGTAGGACTAACAAGATGTAACAATGATAAAGCTTGGTTAATATGTAATAACAACTGGGCTAGCTCAGTTGGTCACCAATGGTAATCTTAGGAAGGTATTCTTGGAGAGGTCTCAGGTTCGAGTCTTATCATGGACCTTCAGGAGCCCGAAAAATAAAAGCAGGAGTGAGGTTTATCCCCTAAGGAGAAAGGTTCGATGCTTGCATACTTCCCAATTAGATGTCACTGAGGTTTATCCCCTAAGGAGAAAGGTTCGATGCTTGCATACTTCCCAATTAGATGTCACTGTGATCTCGAATCACTAACTACTAACTCGCCGTTCAAAAAAAAAAAAAAAAAAAAAAAAAAAAAAAAAAAAAAACTCACCAATATTCAACTCTAACGATACATATACTTTCAATTTTTCAATCCCTATATCGTATGCTTTGAGAATTTTAGGTAACTGTAAAATATGCATCAAGAACCAAACAGTCAAGGTTTCGTATAATTCATTTCGAACTCAAAATTAATACTACTTCCGTCTTTAAATAAATATCATTTTATTTTATTTATTTATTTATTTATTTCTAACGACAGCCTTAAGGGTTGTCATTAAACAAATAATTTTTATTACAACACCATTTATAAATGTTTTTTATTGGATGATAATTCCAAAAAATGTTAAGACAATTTAGAATATAATGAATACACAATTGACACTTGATTGTCATTGGTTGAATTTCATTTTTACAAACAATTGTAATAAAATAATGTCCCTTAACGACAACCCTTAGGGCTGTCGTTAGCAAAACCTTTTTTTTACTTGTTAAAGTCTTTCTTTTTAACTTTAATCTTAACAACTTTTCTTATATACGTAATACTTTATGAAAAATATATTAATGAATTGGGTTTTAAATATGTTTCCTCGGTATAATTTTCATTAAGTATTATATAACACAGACAAAATTATTTAATGTCAAAATTGAAAAAAAAATCAAAACATAATACTTATTAAAGACAGGGAGTAATAAAGTTGCTAACAATCACTGAAAATATGTGGAACTAATATGAATTATGAAGTGCTGAACATCTTTTACATTTATGGGTTTAGTTACCTTTTGACATTCCAAAGTCATAAATCATCTTAACGGGCTGAAAGGGCTTGTCTTGTATAAGCCCAATCAATAAGCTATTCGGTTGTTTTATCTTTCTAATTGGGAAACTTTGCCTTTAACATAATCCGAAATGATATTTATTTTTAACGCAACTTTTTAATACACTACTAAAACTGTACTACAATTTATATGAACTACCTCGTATATTCTTTTTAACAGCGGCATATTATTAAGAAAGAACTAGCAAGAAGCTAGCAATTACAAAGGCGATTTCAGCTAGTTAATCCAACTAATACATTTTTTGCCTCTAAACTTATACCAAGAAAAAAGAGAAAAGGCGAATAGTATCGAAAATATCACATTTCCTCATAACATGAGAATTGAAAACGATATTATTCCTAAAACGCCAAATGGTCCAACATGTTGAAGCGAAGATGACATATGCTCGGTCCTTCTCGTCTTTTGAAACTTGACACGCCAAAAACCAAGAATCCCAATCGTTGCAAGAAGAAAAAATCGGGAGCTTTAAATCACACCAACCACGAACTAACCTCCAAATGCTAGAAGCAGAAGCACAAGAAAAGAAGACATGGGAATTCGACTCAACAAACCCATTGCAAACCGGGCACGTAATAGAGTCGATATCTAAACCCCGAAAGGAGAGGTTAAGACGATGAGGGAGACTATCCAGAAACAACCGCCACGGCGCCACATGAATATGTTAACTTTCTTCGTGAGAACCTTTGTTAGTGCAAATATCACAATATTTAATCTATACAGTCTCGTTTGTTTTGATTGATGACAAACGTATAACTTGATACATAACGTAAAATGTACAAGTTACTTGTAAACTCATTTTGTCAACATACATTCAATACTTCTCAACGTCTCAAGTCCTCGTATGCTACAACACAGGTTCATACATGTTTGTTATGTGACATTATGATCAAACCCCTTGACCAACCATTTAGAATGTTTAACTAGTTAAGTAATACATTTTACAAACAAACTTTTGTTTACATTTTAATCAAAATGAAAATGTGTTATTACATCATGCCTTGGATCATCCTAGTCTAGCAAAATCTAAGAATATATCTTGGTTAGATCATAGGAAAGATCTTGGTAAAATATGAAAAGATATGGTGTAGATTTTGGTGTAGCACCCCCAACTCAAATTACGGCAGCTGACATGCTGGGGGCACTACACAAATAGAAACCAAGCACATTTATAGCTAACGACCACAACACGGGACGTTTATAAATGTTGCAAAACATATCATTCGAATTATAAACCGTTTAGAGTACAAGGACTCTTAAATCAAAGTAGCAGCGGAAAAAGTAAATAGAGTTTGCAGCGGAAATTCAACAAAGTTTAGCAGCAGAAAATATTTAACAAAGTTTAGCAGCGGAAAATATTTAAGACACACCAAGGTTTTACGAATGATATGAAAATAAAGATAGTAAAGATGATAAAGCTGCCTTGACAGAAAGACTCCTTCGATCATGCCACTCCACCACGCCCATATCATAAAGCTCCAAAACTAATTAATAGTAGTACCTGAGAAACACATGCTTAAAAGTCAACACAAAGGTTGAGTGTAATCCATAGGTTTAAAATAATAAGTTGAGCACAAGGTTTTAATCATACGATATAAGCAACAAATGCAAATACCAGGGTAAACAAGGTAACACCTAATATGTAGAGGCAACATGTGCATACATACGGTTGATGGTACTAAGTTCATGACACGCAAAACGTTAACCAAACCAATCATCAGTAACTCTATACTGGCATAAACAATAACCGCAGAATTTCATAATATATGGTGCCCCCAAGGCCGGGTACTTGCCAATACCCAGCAAAATCAAATATAGTACACCCGCATTGCCAAGCCCTTGGTCAACCGGGTGGGATGGTCAGTCCTATAGGCCTATAAACTAAGTTCGCGCTCACTCGCAAGTGACTAATCGCTCATGATCTGAGGGTCTTTCAGGAAAGACAAGCTACTTAGCACATCGTCAAGAAAATATATCATTCGGGTAAAGCATACCAAAAATACTTGTGCTCAGAAAACATTTAAAGCATGTGTCTCATCCCATAGGTTTATAAACAATTAAAATATAAAAAGCGGGGCTATGAATCACACCTTAACAATAGCAGTTGCAGGAAACGAGATATAGTAACCAATCAATAATGCGTCACAGCAAATGAACCTCAGCACAACCTAATCAATATAAATGGCATAACTCATAACTATACTCGAATATCTCAATAAACAATGCTCGAATTAAAGTTTTATAAATACAATGAAATTTGAAAGAAATAGGTTTCGAAAAGTCTCGTGTGGGAGACAAGAAAGTTAGAAAGGCGAAACGACCAAATACGCAAGAAAGACGAAAGAACTCCTCGAAGAAAGTCGTCGAAAAGAAATGGAAAGAAAAGAAATGAAAATGGAAGACACACTCAAATAAATAATAAATAACAACACATAAACAATAAGTCTCGGATTTTACCCGTTTTCCCAAAATAACGTTGAAATGAAAGGGTTTTGAAATAATAACGTTTGGTAAAATAATTTAAAGTTTATAAAGAATTTTCATAAAATTTTGGCATGACCTGCCCGTTTATACATTGTTGTCCTGAGTCAATGACTCTTTTATTTTAACCACGTTAATATATATATATATATATATATATATATATATATATATATATATATATATATATATATATATATATATATATATATATGATTGGATATATCATTCGCGTAGTCCATTAGTTGTTTAGGTTTTATCGACCATTTTGTATTTGTTCGGGTTCCATGTACGTTAAGATCTTTACGAGCCTAACGTACCCTACCGTCTCGTGTACCAAAGGGTCCATAATATCCAAATAACCAAGGCCGTAAATCCAATACGTCCAATTCAAGCTCACAATGCAATAATACGGAAACATGTCCGATATCAAATCCTCTTAACTATAACAATTGGTTTTTAGGTTTCATATTTTATTATTATCCGTTATTATTATTATTATTATTATTATTATTATTATTATTATTATTATTATTATTATTTACCGTTTCTAAACTATAAAATAAATCCCAAGACTCGTAACCGATACTCAAAATAATCACCACAATAATATCAACCAATACTCAAATCAACCCAAGTTAAACCAAATCAAATTTGAAACCAAACCAAAACTAAAACGAGCCATACTCCGTCTCGGCTTAACAAAATCCGATCCAAACACATCCTAAACTAATCCAAACACCCAAAACAACAACAACAATAATAATAACATCATCCCCCACCACCACCCTAAGCCTCGGTGGTGGTTGTTCTCGGCTGTCGAGCACAAACAAACCAAACAGACTCTCAATATCATCCAAACACAAGTAAACATACTCCCCTTTGTCATCAAAACATCAAACAGAACCAATAAATCACAACCCTCACCGAGTCAAGTGAGTTGACTCGGTGAGTCAACTGAGTCGCGGCCGAGTCGGGTCAAACGAGAACCAAAGAGATCCCACACAAGTTTTGGGTTTAAAACAATATCAAAACCATTTTTGTAAAATTTTTTATATCAAAATCGGTTTTAAATCAAAAATCAAAACTAGGGTTTTTAAAATAAAAATCAAAATAAGAAAGAAAAGGGGCGACGGGGTGGTGTTTTACCGGTGGTAGAAGAATGGCGGCGGTGGTGGTGGCTCTCGGTGGTGATGGTGTCGGTTGTGGTGGCACGTGGAGGCGCGTAGGAGGTGATTGGGGTCGCAGGGGTGGTACGGTGGTGTCGGGGGAGTCCCGATCTACAAGATGGTGTAAAGAAGTGAGTTGGCCGGAAAATATTCTGGCGGCGGCGGCCGGAATCTGCTGATGTCCAGCGAGGGGGGCGGCGGCCGGAAAAATCAAGGGAGAGAGAGAGAGTTGGTAATGTGTGTGTGTTTTTATTATATGTAAAATGAGAGAAAAATGGGTGTAGTGGGGTATATATACCAAATAAAAGTGTAGGGTGTGTTTTGTAAATAAAGAAAGTGTAAGGTAAAGTAAAAAGGGTAGTTAAGGGACCAATGTTGCCAATCATAGTAAACTTCTAACGATAAACGCTCCAGGGTCCAAACGACATAGCAAACGGACTCGAAAAATTACGAAACTTGCGCCATTGTTCACGAAATAATTTTTCCAATAAAGTCAAGCATAAACTTCAGAGTTTTTCCCAAACTCAAAATAATTCAAATAATTTGGCAAGTGCAATACAATTCGAGTTCTCTAGGTTGTGCTGGGTCAATCAAGGAATAAAGTTCTCGTTTCCAATATATCTCACGTTTCTCAAGCCTGAATAATCACGAAATAAAAGTTTTAATGTGTCTCAGGTACGAAAATAAATATTTGGCTAGTAATAGGTTTTAAAAAAAGTACCGGGGTTACATTTGATTAGATTTGATAGAAGATTTTGGAGATTTTCTGTCAGGTGCCCACGGAACCAAAATGGTACAAGGACGAAACCCTCATTTTGGTTCTGTCCAATCCGTGGTTCACTGTGGGTTTATAAATAGCGAGTCAAACTTAGTTTTTGCTTAACCACTTGAACACACATTCTCTCTAATATGTTTTCATACATTTTGATCAATAGTAACATACATTAATCACCCTCATTATCATGATCATAATGCTTCTAACTTTCATTATGTTGTAAGCATACTCCCGAAATGATCCTGTGAAGCAAGCTCAAGGATCTTGAGTCATCATCCACCACAAGCATACATATATGTAGATCTATCAAAACAAGCTTAGGGAACTTGTGATCTTCATCCATTGAAGGCTTCCTATCAATGGAAGTTCATCTAGATTAGTCATTCATATCCATTAGACATTTGTGTCATGGATCATCATTGTATCATCACAATCTATTCACCAAACTAGATTAGATGATTTATGTGTTTGTGCTATAAAACACAAGGTTTTTATGTTGGGCCACAAAACATAGCGGGAGTGGTTGTACCCTTGTAAAAGAGCTCGGCATCTAGCTTAGTGTCAGAAATATTGTATAGGCGATGTTAGGATGGTTCTACCTCGAACTAGAACCCGATATGTAGCTTTGTACCGAATAAAGTGTAAGCGACGATTGTAAGGTCTTCTCCGCTGAGAAGGGAGTTTGTTGATCTAGTGAAGTAACTCTCGAGTTGGGTACTCGGGGAGTGGAGTAGGGTGGAGAGGAGATCCGTGACCGAACCACTATAAATCATCGTGTTCGGTTTGCGCTTTCTTTTACTTATTGCTTTACTTTAATGTTTACATTATGTGTTTGCTTGTGTTGTGACTTGTTGATTATACTTGTGTGATAACATGTTTTAAGTTTATACTAGTCACAAACTACAAGTAGCATCTTTTATATTAGAACAAGCTAACATTGGATATTTGATACAACAAGTTTAAAGTTTTTAAATGGTAAACTATTCAACCCCCCTTCGAGTTTTCCACAATTGGTATCAGAGCCTCGTAGCTCTTATTTTCAAAATAAATGGTTTTTAAAATGGAGTACGATCCATGTATCAAATTACCATTGAAGCGGAATATAATATGAAAAATGTTTTGCTAATTATACTTTAATTTTGTTGTTAAATGTTACCTTGTATACAAGCTTGAAGGTGTCTTTGAAAAATAAAAGAAAAGATTTCTTAAAATTTGCATGTGTCAAATTATGTGCTTAGAGATAATTTACGGAAAATAAGATTTTAAAAGGAGCGTTTGGAATAACTATAAATTTAGTTGAATAATCACATCCGTAAATGATTAGATAAGTCACATAAGAAGAAATGATGTTAAAATAGGTGTATTATGTGTTTACTAACAAATCTATTAAGTCCTACACATTATCGCTATGCGAAAATAAATGTTCTTAGCATTCTGTGACATTTTATCACAGTAGACCACGAATCACACGGAACCAGATAAAGGGTTCTGTCCCCTTTGGAAAAAGGTTCCTTGGCTGCATAGTCCAAAATTTTTGTAAACTTCAAAAATTCATAACTAATTAACCGTAGGTCCGTAGGAGTCGTGCCACCTATCATTTTAAAGGGAATTAAGTCTAATTTCATTTGAAAATACTCTCATTACCTAAATCTAATTTGAAGTGAGTAGAATAAACCAAATACTACAGCATGTTCAAAATATTAAGTTTCATTTTGACATAGAAACTTAAACTTCTAAATTAAGCAATTTAAGTTGATATCCTTTGAAAATTGATATAATTTCTTTTGAAACTAAGAATTTGGTGATATTTATATATGTAGAGGAAACTAATCAAGCTTAGCATACATCGTCATATTTAAACGCAAAGTGACGAAAAGTATATTTCTTTTTATGCTATGCTATATGACTACTTGTTTTGGTTGTTTGCAGACATGTTGTTTGCTTATTGTAAGTTGTGATTGCACTTGTTTATGTGTGATACATAAGTGTCTATCTTGTCATGATATTCATTTGCTTGTTTGTCAATTTCATGTTTATACATAATAGGACTTTTGCTAGATTTTGTGCACCAAGTTGAAATTTGTTTTTGCATTACTGATAGACTTAGATAACTTTCTTTATTAATATCATGCATAATTCACTTAAGAATGAGAACTAAGTAAAACTAGTCATGTACATTGAAAAATGCTATTTTGCACAAACTCTCGCCTAATAGTTCAAGTGTTAAAATGTGTCACTAACTTCAATGATTATCTAAACATATAGTATATTTGAAAAAAGTGGGAATAAGGTTAAGGTACTCAAAAATTTTCATTGAAAAACGAGGACAGTAGGGTACGGTTTGGACGGAACCAATTTCTGGGTTCCGTCCGTCTTCCAATTTGGCTCCGCCAAATTTGACCCAACGGATTGGGCGTAACCAAATTGTGAGTTCTGCCCGTTTAGTCTTTTGGTTTCGCCAGTCCTGCAACATTCTTTTTAATTTTTCGTTTAAATTCGTCACTCAAGATCTCTCACTTTCATCACTAGGAATCTTCACACTAATATTTACTTATATTCGGATCATGACATCTCACTTGAACCAATAGGATAATCATCTATATTAATACTTTCAAATTTCACAAAATGATCCAAGATACCTTTCTCCTTAAAGGAAGGAATCCAGAAATGTGTTCCTTGCAATCCTCGAACCACTAAATTATTTGTGATCATTACACACACTCACTGCATTCTTTTGTCCTTTGCTCATTCATTTGCTTGATTTGAAAATCGACAACTTCCTAACTAATCCAGACTCAACGTTTGCAAAAGTATCATAGATCACAAGTCCAACTTATGACTATAAATATTGTTGTGTATCCACATATGTTGCCTTTCTTGGTTAACATGAAAATAATGTGTCATCCATCAAGACGATTAAGATTTGCATCGAGTCATAACTCACACTTAGGTTATAAATGTATTATCAAAGTCTTGCTATCCTTGAATGCTATCCAATCTCATCAAAGTAGGATTGACAACTTAAGTATTTCGTTCGAAATATTCAAGTAAAGATGGCTTACAATTGTAGTCATTAAAAGTCATATTCGAAAGAATCAACACCCAAGTATTTAACAACTTATGTTAAAACACTTAACCTATTACCTAAAGTATACTTTTACTTTCACCATCGTCCCGTCACATTTACCTCTGTGATATATCTCAGGCCCTAAGCTTCAGATCACACACTAGTTGTACCTACCTATGGATCACAAGAATTGGTCTCCATCCTTGTTATTTTCAACATCTATGAAACCCAGTACTCCCATAGCACAACATCACCACATCCTTCTTTAGACACACTAGAAGACCTATCACCTAGATAAACCAATCCACCATCCTTATCATCATTTAAATTTGTTGAGTGCATTGCTCAAAAAGCCCTTTGTCCAACATTCGTACCAAATCAAATGCACGTTGAACATACTCAACCGTACCTTCCCACCTATTAGGACTTAGATAATTCTTTATAGCTAGAACCTCCACTATCAAATGATCATGATGCTCCTGGTCATTTTATCAATTTCCACTAGGTATAAGTAGTACTACATTCACAAGTCATCAAAGTATTGGTAATACTTTATAACACCCCCATTTTAGGAACGCAGCGGAAAGGGACACGGGATGCTATATATTAGTCACATTGTACAAATATAGTAAACAACTTTAAACAAAGTCATTTTTAATAAAAGTTCAAACTTTACATTCGATAAATTACCAGAGTCGACAAAGGTCCCAAAAGGTTTAACATAGTACAAAGTTACATAAGTTTGAAAGTTTGAACATTATCGAATGAAAGTTTTTATTTAAACATGGGCCATCAAGTAGATATCTATTCTTTGCGCCGCCTATCCAAGCTGAAGTTACTTACGGACCTGAGATAAATATGATAAAAGTCAACAAAACGTTGAGTGAATTCATAGAGTTTAATAAGTAAGTAGTTGAATACAAGCATAAGTTATCAATAGACATGTAAAAGGCCCTTTACAAGTCGGGAAAAATCAAATTTATAGCATCGAGCTCATGACACCGAACCTTGACCATGTTTAAGTTGCCCCTCATAAGGTATTCAATTGCCATTACCTCAATTCTAAATATTATATGTCCGTTTGGAAATAAAGGCTTCAAGTGAGCGCTACTCACCCGAAGAGGCCAGCCTGGCCAAATATGCATATCTATAATATTAGCATTTGCTCACGTAATTAACGGTTCATGAAATTAGGGACTTGGATGGCAAAGGTACTCAATGTCTATAATCATGTAATCGTGTCAAGCATAACAAAAACTACTTGTATTCAGTTTGTAAAACTAGCATGTATCCCTCTCGCGAGGTTTATAAAATGTTTAAATAAGTAAAGGCGAGACTATGAACTCACCATGAACAAAGGAAGTAATATGAAACGAGCAAGTGATGAAAAATAGCCGCAAAGCTCTACGATGAACCTAAAGAGATATAGGCTTGTCTTAGGTTTTTGAAAATAAACATTGATGCAACTTAGCTATATATAAGTTATTATCTTACTTATGCTTGGTACATAATTCCTAAGTATATCACAAGTTTTTGGTTTGGTATTTTAAAAGTCACTACTAGAAAAAGGTCTATCCTTGACTCGCATTTTATGACGCACGCTACAAGATGACGCGCAAATAGCAGAGTCATAAAATAAGAGTCATAACGAGTAAATTTTTTATTGGGGATGACTCATTTTCAGAAGCGTCATAACATAGGGTCATAATCAGTTAAAATTTAGTGTTGGGTCACTGAATTCCCCAATCTTCTTCTAACAAGGATTTGAACGTAAAATAACCTAAGTATATACAAGTCACTGAGTGAACAGTAACTCAGTGAGTCATCTTCAGGATGCTTAGACCGAGCCTAAGAAGAAAGGTTCTCCATTCAGTGAGGCGGAACTCAGTGAAGTGTGATCTAAGCCAAGAAGAAGGTGATGGGTTCAGTGAGGATGACAATAACTCACTGAACCTCATGACTCCTCAATAACTTCATGGTACTAAAGACTGATGACTAGAAGACTGAAGTTTTGGCGGGACTGGGCGGGAAAGTTTGATCCGTTTCACTAAAGTGCTTTATCACTTTAAGGTCAAACTTTCCTCAAATGGCTAAAACCAGGCTGTCATCAGAAAGTGCCTTTTGGACTTAACTCAATGAAGGTTCCTTGCCAGAAGAATAATATCTTTCAAGATATTGTTAAGGAAGGTTTATGTCCAATGTATAACTAGTTGTTCTATACTTGTGTATAAATAGGTAGCATAAGAGAGGAGTAAAAGTTGACAAGTTTGTGCAATTAATGCAAAGCATTCACAAACCACTTTTACTCCTCCAAAAAACAACACAACCCCTGAGATAGCTCAGTGGGTCCTGAAAGTTGTCACTCAACATAGATTGTGTTTAGTGAGGAGTCCATACCATACTTGTCGTTTTCAATCCCAAGTGTTATTCCGTAAACACTTGGGTACGATTCTTTTTGATTAACTTCTAATAAAGAATTAAACGTTGGAAAATATTGTCTCTTATATTTAAGTTACTTTATTGTTAATCTTTTATACATCTTTGCCTAAATGTCATAGAACTTGGTTACTTTAGCTTTGTAGTTATAGTTAACCAAGTAAAAGGGACCAACAAGTGGTATCAGAGCCTCTGATTTGTAAAACTTAAACCTGTTTTCAAAACTTAAGAGTGCTCAAGTTTTTAAAATCTAGATCCCACTATGACTGACATAGATGTTCCCCAACTTGTCGACAAAAAGGGTGGAAGTTATTCAGCAACTGCCCCTCGATTTGAAGTTGGCAAATTTAATAAGTGGAAAAAGCGAATGCTTTGCTACTTAACTGGGATGGAACCATATTACATTAAGTTGATTAATGATGGTCCATATGTCCCAACAACTGCCCAAGGTTTAATTAAACCTGAAGCTCAGTGGACCCCAGATGAAAGGAGGGTGGTCAATCAAGACCAGCGCCTGAAAAGCATCATTATATCATGCCTTCCTGATGATATAATGGAATCAGTGATCAACTGTCCCACTGCCCAGAAGACATGGACTGACCTGGTTCATAGCTATGAAGGGCCTTCTGATACCAAAGAGAACAGAATCATGGACCTGAAGCTTGAATTCAATACCTTCAGGGCCAATGATTCTGAAAGTCTCTCTGAGACTTATACTTGGTATAAGACCCTCCTGAATGAGCTGACCAATGATGGTGTTATACTGTCAAAACATGAGATCAATGTTGGTTTTGTCAACAGTCTCCCTGAGAAGTGGTTAAACTTCTCTCAGGGATTGAGAAATGCAAACCACATTCAGAACCTTGAGCTCCCTGCCATCTATGGGAAGTTTGTCTATGAAGACAATCTTATCACCAGGAGATACCCTGGTAAAGCTCAGGAGACCAAAAAGGCCTTGACAATTTCACCCATATCAACTGCTTTCTATTCTAAAGGTGTTGTGCAGGATTTTCAGGATGGTTCTGATGATAAGGTTGACCAAAGAACCAGTGAGGAGTACCTGAATGATCTTCAAATTGAATTTCATGAAAGAGCACTCCTTGCTAATTCAAAAAGATTTTTTAAGAAAAAAAAATTCCCTTCAAAAGCAAATGATAATACTGAATGTTTCAAATGTGGTAAAATGGGACATTTTGCTAAAGATTGTTTTTCAAAAACAACCTCAGAACCATCCTTCAAATTTTCAGGAAATAACTCTTTTTCAGGCCCCAGCAAATTTCAACCAAAAATGCTTCAGTCTAGTCAAAGATTTGAAAAAGTCCCTCAGATTGACTTTGAAGCCAAGTACAGAAAGGCAAAAGCTAAACTTGCCCTTCTTGAATCATCCTCAACAGTCTCTCAGCCTCCTCAGGCTCCAAAGCCTACTCAAGCCAAGAACAAAGGGCTTGTTGCTGAAACATATGACTGGGATGAGGTTGAAGTGTCCTCTGATGATGATGAAGTTCACATCAGTGCCCTGATGGCTCTGTCAGATGACAACAAACTTGCTGCGGGGAAGAGTCATGCAAGAAATGGTGAATGGGTTAACATCACTATGAGGAAGGTAAATCTTTTACTTTCTATAGATGATAATGATGATTGGAAATCTTACTTAGATTATATTAATGTTGATCTTAAGTATGTTGAAGAGCAAAGACTTAATTTGTTTTCAAAATTTAACAAACTGAGTTTTGAATTAAATCATTGTAGAGATGAATTACTTACTTTAAAACAAGCCAAGCTTGAAAGTGTTACACTTCAAATTCGAAACTCTGAACTTGTAAAACAAAATCAAGCTCTTCAGGAAGAACTTAAGAAAGAAAAGGAAATTATTTGGAAATGGACTCAGAAAAACCCCAAACATTATGAAACACTGAGTCTCACACCCAGCCCCAAAAAGGCAGGTCTGGGTAATGATCAACTCACTGAAGTTTCTGGGGAGAGTAGCCATTCTACAACTTTTCTATTAACCAACATACTCTCTAGCAAAGAACTTGCTCCCAAACCCAGTGATTGGATTGAAAGAAACAATCCTGATAGTAAAATGCCAAATTTTATTACTGGAAGAATTCTGGAGCCTGAAAGTCAGGCTATCAAGGAGCTGCTAGGAGTCACTGATGAACTTAGTCCTATTGAGTCCATCACTGAGTGTAAGTCTGATTCACCACTCCCTCCACTGAAACAACTTCAGGGAGCGAAACCCAATTCTGACCTTGCACCATTAGTCTATCAACCACATTCTCCCAAAGAGAAATCAGGGTTAGGAAAGACTATTCTGAAAAGACCTACTCCTGCACCCACTGAACACCAAAAACCTTCAGTACCCACTGAAGTGAAGCATGAAAGCACTGATTCAAAGGTTGATCAGCTTACTGAACTTGTTAGGATGCTGAGTGAGAAAATCGAGTCTACTGAGAAAAACTCTGACTCAAAATCTACAAAGCCCTCAGTATCCTTAGGTTCTTCCAAACCAAAAACCACACCCAAACCCTCAGGGAGATGTGAACTGTGCAATTATCCAAATCACAGCACTGATAAATGCTACAGAGTCCTGTTTTGTATGATATGCAAACAAGAGGACCACAGAACTTGTGATCACATTCCCCACACTGCTTCTTTAAAAGCAAGGGGTCTATACAAAAACCAAGGCTATCAGTATGCCACACCTTCCAAACAAAGACTGAAGGCTAAGCCATTCTCACCATGTCCTCACTGTGGTTTCAATGATCATCTTCTTGATGATTGTATGATGAAAGATTGCTGTGACATCTGTGGAGATCCCTCCCATGAAACCAGGGGACATGACAAAGTTATTCAGTCCAGAAGGAAAAACCAGTCCAACACTTCTCAGTCACCTGAGGCATCAACCTCCACAAAATGTAAAACATGTGGAAGCTCAGGTCACACAACTTCAGACCATGATTCACTAACTGAGTTCAAAAAGTCCATGAGGACCAAGCCCACTAGAAAGTGGGTCAACAAGAAAAACTAACCCAGTTTACTGTTTGTGCAGAAATACATCAAGGATCCTACTTGGCATCTAGACAGTGGATGCTCCAGAAGCTTGACTGGTGTGAAAAGTTTTCTGCACAAATATGTGGAAGAACCAGGACCCAAAGTAGTATTTGGTGATAACTCATCAGCTCCCACTGAAGGTTATGGTTCAGTAAACTGTAATGGTATAGTTTTTACAAGAATAGCTTATGTTAATGGTCTCAAGTACAACCTGATAAGTGTTTCCCAACTATGTGATGCCAAATACATAGTTCAGTTTGATGATAAGAGAGGGACCATCTTTAATGCCAATAAGGAAGTTGTGTTGATTGCCCCTAGAAGGGATGATGTATATGTCCTTGACATGTCATCCCTGACTCAGAATGGGACTTGTCTATTCTCAAAGGCAAGTGAGACAATCAACTGGCTATGGCATAGGAGACTCTCTCATCTCAACTTCAAAAACATCAACAACCTGGCCAAACAGAACAAAGTTCTAGGCCTTCCATCCCTGGTGTATACCAAAGACAAGCCTTGTTCTGCTTGTGAAAAAGGAAAACACCACAGGGCATCATTCAAAACCAAACAAACCTTTTCCATCAAAAGCTGCCTACATCTTCTTCATATGGACCTTTTTGGACCTGTCAGTCCAATGTCCATTCACCATGAGAAGTATACTCTGGTCATTGTGGATGAATACTCAAGATATACTTGGGTTTACTTCCTGACCAAGAAGAGTCAGGCAGCTGAAACCATCATGTCATTTGTCAGGAGCATTGAAAATCAAAATGATGTCAAAGTTAAACAGATCAGGACTGACAATGGCACTGAATTCAAAAACCAAGACCTTGAGTGTTTTTGTGATGAGAAAGGAATTTCTCAAAATTTCACTTCTCCCCATACTCCTGAACAAAATGGAGTAGCTGAAAGGAGAAATAGAACACTCATTGAGGCAGCAAGAACAATGTTGAATGGCTCAGTCCTCTCAAAACATTTTTGGACTAAGGCAGTTAAAACAGCCTGCTACACTCAAAATAGGTCAATCATTGTGAAAAGGCATAACAAGACTCCTTATGAAATATTCAAAGGAAGGATTCCTGACATCAGCTACTTTCATGTATTTGGGTGTCCTGTGTTTATACATAATCACAAGGATTACTTGTGTAAATTTGATGCCAAAGCTGATGATGGATACTTCCTGGGATATTCCCTGGTTTCTAAAGCCTTCAGGGTGTTCAACACAAGGATACAACAAACTGAGGAAACTTATCACATTACTGTTGATGAGAGCACTGAATCCATCAGGTTCTCAAATTCCTCAGTAGAAGAAATTGGTATTGATGACTCATCAAGATATCCTCCTGATGAGTATCATCCTGAGAACAATCCCTCAACCCAATACCAAGCTAATGCTGATGTCTCCTATTACATCATCCCTCACAACCTACCCCAGCCACCTATCAGTGAGTTCATTGAAACTCAGCCTGTCTCAAATGAGACTGACACCACTGAACAAATTGTTCAGGAACCCTCAGAACAAATTGCTCCTACAGTAGTAACTGAAGCACATATTGATGAGTTACCTAATGTTCCTGAGTCTGAACCTAATCAGGCTCCTACAAGCTCAAATTCCTATCCCAAACCTCAGGATAGCTGGACTAGATCCAAAATCATTGAGCTTGTGAACATCATTGGTGAACCCACTGCAGGCATGCTCACAAGAAGCAAGGCTGCTAAACTCAAGGCTGCCACTGCCAATATATGTCTTTATGCTGACTATCTCTCAGAGATTGAGCCTAAAAATGTCAAAGAAGCCCTGACTTATGAAAGTTGGGTTCAGGCCATGAGAGATGAATTGGAACAATTTGACAGAAATGATGTCATGACCCTTGTTGAATGCCCCCAGGGTGTTTTAATCATTGGTATGAAATGGGTCTTTAAAAACAAGACTGATGAGAATGACACAGTCATAAAAAACAAAGCAAGACTGGTTGCCAAAGGATATAATCAACAGGAAGGTATAGACTATGAGGAAACCTTTGCACCTGTTGCTAGAATGGAAGCCATAAGGATCTTCCTTGCTTATGCAACTTACATGAACTTTAATATTTACCAAATGGATGTTAAAAGTGCATTCCTGAATGGTAACATCAAAGAAGATGTTTATGTGCAACAGCCTCCTGGTTTCGAAAGTAGTGAATACCATAACCATGTCTACAAGCTTAACAAAGCCCTTTATGGACTGAAACAAGCACCCAGGGCATGGTATGAAACTCTTTCAGCCTTCCTGATCCAAAACAAGTTTGTCAGAGGAGGAATTGACAACACACTGTTCATCTACAGAACAAAGGATGATGTCATTCTTGTCCAAGTATATGTTGATGACATCATCTTTGGCTCAACAAGTTACAAACTTTGCAAACAGTTTGAGAAACTGATGACCACAAAGTTTGAAATGAGCATGATGGGTGAACTCACATACTTTCTTGGACTCCAAATTAAACAAACTGAACAAGGAATATCCATTTTCCAAGAAAAATACCTCAGAAATCTACTGAAGAAGTATGAGCTCACTGACTGCTCTTCAGTAAAAACTCCTATGGTTCCTCCAAACAACCTTGGCCCTGATCTCACTAGAAAATCAGTGAATCAAACCCAATACAGAGGAATGATTGGCTCCCTGATGTACTTACTTGCCTCAAGGCCTGATATCCAATTCTCAGTCTGCCTGTGTGCAAGATACCAGGCTAACCCTAAAGAATCACATCTCACTGCTGTCAAGAGAATCATCAGGTACCTGAAGGGTACTCCAAACCTTGGTTTGTATTACCTAAAATGTTCAGGATTTGATCTCAAAGGGTACACTGACTTTGACTATGCAGGATGTAATATGGATAGGAAAAGTACTTCAGGATCCTGCCAATTTCTTGGTGGTAAACTTGTGTGTTGGAGTACAAAGAAACAACAGTCAGTGGCCATGTCCTCAGCTGAAGCTGAATATATGGCTGCTGCAGGATGTTGTGCAAATGTACTATAGATGAAGAGCCAACTGAGTGACTATGGCATTCAGTATAAGATGGTACCTATCTTTTGTGATAATACAAGTGCCATAGCCATCTCAAACAATCCAGTACTTCATCAAAGAACCAAACACATTGACATCAGATACCACTTCATCAGGGACCACATTTCTAATGGAGAAATTGAACTACATTTCATCCCCACTGAATATCAGCTAGCTGATATCTTCACTAAACCTTTGGATGAACCCACTTTCACAAGATTAAAAGCTGAACTGGGCATGTTGGACATAGAATCAGGAAACTGATCAAAAGTGTTCCAACCTAATGTAAATTCTCTAGGTCCCTGATCACTCCCTTCCTGAAAGTTTTCTTTGAATGAAAATTCATTCAGGGGGCTCAGGATGAAAAATGGCATTGAATACCCTAACTAAGTGCTCTAAGTACTTAGTTAGTTAATGTCCTAGGTAGGTAACTGAATCCTATTAAATATAGGAATATATGTCACTTACACAACTGGCATCCACTCCTTGGGCCCCCACATCTCTCTCACCAAACACCACTGAGCATTAAATGCTCCCTCACACACAAAAGTTGTGATGATTTTTACTCTGCAAAAGTGCATTATTTGCAGAGCCGCACAACTGTTTACCCACGATGTGAGAGAAAATAGGGTAATGGGAATCGTGATATTTAATGCGGATATCAAACCAACATTATTATGCCGTTTCGGTTAAATAAATTAAACCTTTGGTATCCGTAACATCACCACCCTAATTCCCACCCTATAAATACCCCCACAAAGAAGAACACACAAACGTTTTTTAAAAATTTTAACAAAACTCTTGCAAAATTATTTCAAGAACTTTTGCTTTCAAAATCTGTGTGTGCTTCTTTTTTATACAAAACCAGACCTTTTAAAACAAAAATGGCATCTTCTAAGGTCATAAAATACGCACCCAATGTGGAATTCCAAATGGAAAGCGTAGACCTCACCAAAAACAATGTGGTGGGGAACTTTGCCTATCCTGAAGGGTTCCCTGCTTACAGGGATGTGGTGAAGTTCCTACAAAACTGTTTTCTCACCACCACATTCACAAAGACCCCCTCAGTCATCTATCATGACTACTTGAGGGAATTCTGGTGCTCAGCAGTGGTTGAAAACCCTAATGCACCAAAAGAGGCCAAAATTAAGTTCTCAGTGAAGAATGGGACAAAGTCCCTTGTTCTTGACTACAAAACCTTTGTCAAAGCCACTGGCCTTGACTACACTAAGACTTTTGTTGCCCCACCTACTGAAGAGGAGGTTAAACAACTCCTCTTAGAACTAGGGCCCTATGACAAGAATCATCCTGATGTTGCTCCAGGGGCCCTGTTGGGAATTCTGTGAAGTAAGAATTCTGCTGCTGTTTCTGCTGAAAGGATTCTGCTGAAGAGTTGATTTCTGCTGAAGCAGTATATCTGCTGAAGACTAGTTTCAGCTTTATTAGTTTCTGCGGATATAGTATTTCCGTATTTTATGTAATGTAGTTTGGATATGCATGAGTTTATTTAGGAAGTGATAATGCATATCTTTTAGAAGTTTTAGAGTATACGTTTCTTTAGAAACGGTTTAGGGTTCCTTGAGTATAAAAGGAACACAAGGTTTATGTATTGAATAACTTTTAGAAAATTCTTATTATAATTAAAAGATCCATAGAGGATCAAGAGTTCTTAGTATCAAGCTTGTGTTTTGTTTCCGCTTTATAAATACAAGTTGCAGAGATTGTCTATTAGTGTGCTATTGATTACACTGACATTACTAATGATTCTAGAGTGCTCAAGAAGATCTATCAAGGTCTATAGATCAACAAGTGGTATCAGAGCCTCGAGAGAGTCTCTGCCATACTAAGAAACATAAATATTACACCTTTACAATCCAAATAAATCACCAAACATGCCTGGATTGGATGATGATGTTGATACAACCCAGAACATTAACACCACTTCTCTTCAACAACTCAACCTCTCCAACAGTAATGCTAAGTTTCCATACTTGAAGAATGCAGAAGATTATCATCTGTGGTCCATGAAGATGCAGAACTGGATCACAAACATTGATTGGAATCTGTGGGAGGTTGTTAAGAAAGGGAATAGTCTGAAAAAGCATGTTACAGATGCTGATGGAGTTGTTACTATTGTAGGACCCAAAACTGCTGAAGAGATTCTGGCTGTGCAGAGGGAGAGTAAAGTCAGAACAATTTTGCTTCAAGCTATACCAGATGACCACATGGGTAACTTCCATTTTATGGAGGATGCCAAGGATATTTGGATGGCTATAAAAGCAAGATTTGGTGGGAATGAGGAATCAAGAAGATTGCAGAAATCTATGCTGAAGCAAAAGTTCCAAGAATTTCAGATATCTGAAGAAGAGGGAATTCATAAGGGTTATGACAGGTTTCATCGAATATTGAGTCAACTTAATCAGTTGAAGGCTAGACCCGACAATGAAGACTGCAATTCTAAATTTCTGAGATCTCTGCCGCCATCTTGGTTACAAGTTTGTATTGCTCTCAAGACCAAAGGTGGGTTGGACATGATGTCTTTTGATGACCTCTACAATAGGCTTAAATCACTTGAGCCTGATGTTAGAAGTCCCATTCGTCCATCCACTCATTCTGCATTTGTTGGTGCCTCTACTAAACCTGTGCATCAAGCCTCAAGTTCATATTCATCAGGAGCATCTTCTCAAACTTATAATCAATCTGCTCCTAAATCAAAATCAAGTAGTGTGTTGGAGGATCTTATTCATTCATTTGTGGCTGAATATGAACCTCAGCAGTTTATTGCATATGAGGATTTTGAACAAGTAGATCCATTGGAAATGGAGGAGATGCACTTGAAGTGGGAGCTAGCAATGATCTCAATGAACATTAAGAGGTTTGAAGCCAAGTCTGGAAGAAAGTTTGGTTTTAATGGAAGGGAAGCAGCAAGGTTTGATAGAAGGAAGGTTAAATGTTACACTTGTGGTCAAGTAGGACATTTTTCAAGAGAATGCAAGGAAAGAAAGGCTGGAGATGAAGTTAGATATGGATCTTATCCAGTGGAAGCAGGGAATAACAAGTCTGCACCTTCAAAGGCTATGGTGACTCTGGATCACCAAATTGATTGGGCTGATCATGAACCTGCTGGAGAGGAAGCTTCTACTTCTTCACAAGTGAATCTGCTGGCATTCACACCTTCAGAAGACGATAAGGAGCAAGTCTCCTTGATGGGAATCTCTCAGGTAACCAATTGTGTGTTTGGATGTAGTGTAAGATACAATGAGCTTAAACAAGAATTTGATGAATTGAAACCAAAATACAATGAGTGTTATGTTGAAGTAGAGTCTTATAAAATGGCTTTAAAAACTTTAGAGAAACAAAAAGTATGGTTTCAAAAGAATCAAGTTAAATATGATGAAAAAATAAGAGTTCTAGAAAGTGATTTAGAGGTTGCTAAGATAGACTTAAAACGTACTGAAAAAGAGAAGTCTGATTTAGAAAAAGAAAAACAAGAGTTACAAGCTAAATTAGATAAAGAAATAGCTGGTCGTATGAAATGGCAGGAAGGGGCATCTAATTTAAGTAAATTAATTGATGGTCGCCAATCTGTTAGGTCTAGAAAGGCATTAGGATATGAGAAATATATAGACCCTGAAGAGCTAACCTATCCTGATATGTCTAGTGTTTTTTACCCTGAACCAGCCTTAGCTTATCAAACACTTGTTAAATATGTTAAGGAAGGGGGAATGAATGCTGTGCCTGAACCTATAAGAGGGGAACACATGCCTATAGACTTGTCCAAACCTGTTGACTTTGATGGATCACATCATTTATATGGCAAAAAGTCAACTGACTTACAAGACCCTATTGTGAAATCTAATGACTTTGTCTCTTGTTGTAACAGTGACAAGTCTTCTGATGAAGGGTCTACCTCATTTGCTAGCTGTGATTCAAGTGAGAAGTCGGACCTGCCCAAGACCATGCCCAAGACCACTCCCAAAACCATACCAAAGACATCACCCAAGACTCCTCACAAGCCTTCTAGAGTTGCTACTGATAACAAGACAGTTTCTACTGAAGACTTGTTTTTAAATTCTTTGCATAATAATACTTTTGGCTTTGTTAAAAACAATTATGTTTGTCATGGTGATTTGAATACTTTTTCATGTTATGGAAATTCTTTTGGTTTGAATAAATCTTCTAAAAGGAAGAAGTGTTTTGTGTGTGGAAGTAAATATCACTTGATTAAGGATTGTACATATCATGAGCAAAGAATGGGTGCATGTGTTAGTCAAAGAAAAACTAGGCAAATGTGGAAGAATGTTAGTGAAATACCCTCTTTTGTTCCACATCAGCAGAAACCTAATTCTGCTGAATCTCATTTTTCATGGAGAAGAACCAGTACTAGACCATATGTTCGACCCACTAGTTCTTTCTTTTATAATGGTTATTGGCCTAATCACTTTGACTCAATGTGTAATGGTGGTGGGAAATGGAATACTGCTGTGAAGCCCTCAGCAGGTTGTTCTTGGACAAAGAAGGGACCTAATATGCATTACAGGCCCAAGAACAATGGTGGATCTGAAACATCTACATGGCCTATCACTGATGATCCACAAGGCAGGCTCAAGTCAGCAATGACTTGAGTCTCCAATGTGTACTAATTTTGTAAATTTTGTTGTTGTTGTAGGAACATCCTTTGAAAAGTACTGAAGTTGGTATTGTTGATAGTGGTTGTTCTAGAAGTATGTCAGGGAACAAGGATAAGATGCATGACTTTGAGCCCATTGAAAGAGGAGGCACTGTAACCTTTGGTGGTGGAGATGGCAAAATTACAGGGAAAGGAACCATTAAGACACCCTTGTTAGACTTTGAAAATGTTTACTATGTGATGGAACTGGAGCATTTTAATCTAATCTCAGTATCACAAATTTGTGACACTAAGCATAAGGTTTTCTTCTCTGAAGATGAGTGTCTTGTACTTTCCAAGGACTTCAAACTCCCAGAAGACACAAATGTATTGCTGAGAGTTCCTAGAACCTTCAACTTATACACATTCAATCTGAATGATGTTAAGCCTGAAGGTGATCTAACATGTTTGGTAGCCAAAGCTTCCCTGGATGAATCTAATAAATGGCATAGAAGAATGGCACATGTGAATTACAAGACCATCAACAAGTTATCCAAACTTGGTCTTGTTAAGGGCCTTCCTTCTAAACTCTTCACCAATGAACACAATTGTATTGCTTGCAACAAGGGAAAGCAACACAGAGCCTCTTACAAAGCAGTCAAAGCTGTGAGCACCATTTCAGAACCTCTTCAGTTGCTGCACATGGATCTTTTTGGTCCAACTCCCATTAGAAGTATTGATCACAAGTACTTCTGCCTGGTTATCACAGATGATTATAGCAGATTTTGCTGGGTATTCTTTCTCAAAACTAAAGATGAAACAACTCTAATTCTGAAAGAATTCATTATCTTAGTTGAGAACCAGCTGAATAAAAAGGTTAAAGGAATTAGGTGTGACAATGGTACAGAATTCAAAAATGTTGTCTTCATAGAATTCTGTAAGTCTAAGGGGATTAGAAGGGACTATAGTACTCCAAGGACCCTACAACAAAATGGGGTTGCTGAAAGAAAAAATAGAACCCTCATTGAGGCAGCAAGATCAATGCTTGCAGACTCCAAACTACCCACACTGTTTTGGACTGAAGCAGTAAGTACTGCTTGTCATGTCTTGAACAGGGTATCCATTACTAGACTTCATGTCAAGACACCTTATGAACTTCTCACTGGGAAAGTTCCACACATACATTACCTTAAGCCTTTTGGATGCAAGGTGACTATTTTGAATACTGCTGATATACTGGGTAAGTTTGATGGGAAAGCTGATGAGGGATATATAGTTGGTTATTCAGCTCATAGCAAGGCCTATAGGGTTTATAATCTGAATGCTAAAAAGATTGAAGAGACCCTTAATATGAGATTTCTTGAGGATCAGCCTAATATTCAGGGACAAGGCCATTCTTGGTATTTTGACCTCGACTATTTGACTGACTATTTGGGTTATACTAGGCATGCTTCTAATCCTGATGCAGGTTCCAAAGATCCAAGTTCTAACCCTGCAGGTTCCATGGATGATGACTCTGAATGTGAGTCTGAGCCAGAAGAGAATACCTTTGTTGTACCATCTTTTCCACCTAATCATTTTGTAGGTAATCACTCTGCTGCTGAACAATATGATGAGTCACATTATGCAGAAGATCTTGCAAGATTGCAGAAGCAGGAACATGCTGCTACTAAGGAAGCTCAGAAACTCAATGACAAGGTTACACAAGAGACTGAAACTATCCTACATCAGTCAGCACAAGCAGTCAATGGAAACAAGGATACTGCTGAAAGCACACCTATTCCCACTGATAAGGTCACAGATGCTGATTCTGCTGATGCTCACTCTCCCATCTCTACTGAAGTCTCTGCTGATTTTGATAAGCCCTTTACCAGATTTCCAAGTCCTTCTGATCTTGGGAATTATCAGCCAAAGCCTGGCTTGTTTAACTCAGCTTCATATGATACTGAGTTTGGGCCTACACTCACCAACATTGATGCCAACATTGATGTTCCACCTACAGCTACTAAAAGGATTCACAATGCTCATCCCCTATCAAAGATTATTGGTGATCCTAAAGACCCTGTTCGAACTAGAAGCACTGTCAAGAATACAAAATATGGAGAAGTTACTTTTATCTCTTATGTCTACAATCAAAAGAGGAACAATCACACAGACTTCAAACATTGTTTGTTTGCATGCTTTCTTTCTCAGATTGAACCAACTAGTGTTCCTCAAGCACTGGCTGATTCAAGTTGGCTTGAGGCAATGCAAGAGGAGATGCTGCAATTTAAGAATCAGCAGGTTTGGATTTTAGTTCCTCTTCCTGATGGGAAATATGCCATTGGGACAAAATGGATTCTGAAGAATAAAAGAGATGTCAGGGGTATTGTGGTGAAGAACAAAGCAAGAATAGTGGCTCAAGGGTTTAGACAAGAGGAAGGTATTGACTATGATGAGGTCTTTGCACCTGTGGCCAGAGTTGAAGCAATTAGGATATTTTTGGCCTATACCTCTTACATGGGCTTTATGGTTTATCAGATGGATGTTAAAGGTGCTTTCTTGTATGGAGAGATTGAAGAGGAGGTTTATGTGACTCAACCCAAGGGATTTGAAGACCCTGATCATCCTGAGTATGTGTACAAAGTTGTCAAAGCTCTCTATGGACTGCATCAAGCTCCCAGAGCTTGGTATGCTAGACTCTCCACATTTCTGCTGAAGAATGGCTACAGAAGAGGTGCCATTGACAAGACTTTATTTCTCAAGAAAGATTCCAAGGATATTATTCTTGTGCAGGTGTATGTGGATGATATTATCTTTGGTTCAACCAAAGAAGCATGGTGTAGAGAGTTTGAGGATTTGATGAAGGGAGAATTTCAGATGAGTGCCATGGGAGAACTCACTTTCTTTTTGGGTTTACAGGTTCAGCAGAAACCTGATGGTATATTCATACATCAGGAGAAATATGTAAAAGATATGTTGTCCAAGTTTGCTATGGAAAATGTCAGGACTGCCACTACTCCATATGTGGCACCCAAACCAAAGAACAATCTTACTCCTGATCTTCCTGTAAATGTTCATTTATACAGGTCTATGATAGGTTCTTTGATGTACTTGACTGCCTCAAGACCTGATATTACATTTGCTGTGAGTGCATGTTCAAGACACCAAGTCACTCCACTTACCTCTCATATGAATGCTGTCAAGAAGATTTTTAAGTATCTTAAAGGCCAACCACACTTAGGTCTTTGGTATCCCAAAGAGTCTCCATTTCAGCTAGCAGCTTATAGTGATAGTGACTATGTTGGTGCCAATTTGGATAGAAGATCCACAACTGGAGGTTGCCAATTTCTTGGAAGAAGACTGATTTCTTGGCAATGCAAGAAACAGACCATAGTTGCTACCTCTACTACTGAAGCAGAATATGTTGCTGCTGCCAATTGTTGTGGACAGGTTCTATGGATTCAGAATCAATTACTGGATTATGGGTATAACTTCATGAATACTACCATTTTCATTGACAATCAAAGTACCATTTGTATTGTTAAAAATCCAGTTTTTCATAATAGAACCAAACATATTGAAATCAGACATCACTTTATAAGGGATGCTTATGAGAAACATTTGGTTAAAGTGGGCAAAATTCACACAGATGAAAATGTGACAGATTTGTTAACCAAAGCATTTGATGGACCAAGGTTTCAATATTTGGTGGTCCATATTGGAATGCTAAACCCTTAACTGCAAAGTTTAAGGGGAGGCATAAGCCTCAGGGGAGGCATATGCCTCAGGGGAGGATGATGACTGTAAACTTTGTGTTATTTGTATAAGTTGTATAATTTCTGAGTTTTTAACACTAACCCTCTAACAGTTGTGCAAGTTGTTTGGTGTATTTGCTTGTTTGATGATTGTTTTGCAGATGTTATGAGAATTTAAGTCCCATGATAAATGTCACCAAGAGCAAAAGTCAAAGGAATGAGGTCAAAGTGCTGAACATGGTTTCTACTGATTAATTGAAACATGCTGAAGGTCTTACACAATGGATAAATTCAAATAAGATCTTTTCATTCATTCATAGAAACAAGTTACAGCTTACATTCAATGTTACAATTGAGATACAATGACCATTCCTAAACAATTGACTAATTCAGTACTACTAGCTTCTATCAATTATTACAAAATACTTGAGGCTATGACAAGTACAATGATGTGCTGATGACTGAAGCTGTGGATATACTTCAGGAGAAACAATCATTAAGTAGGGTTGCTGCTGATCAATCTGTTGACAGAGGAAATACATCAGGAGAAACATACTTTGTAGCTGGGAAAGAATACTTGAATTCTCCTGTTCATCATTCATCTGAGAATCTACAAGTTTCTTCTGATAGAGAGGTTCAAGATGTACATGATGAACCTATGGCAGATGTGCATGTGTCTAATGATGATGTTGCTGCAGCTAATGTTCTTCATGATGGTTTGGATGAGCTAGTAACTGTTGAAGACAGAGCTGGACAAGGTAAATTATTACAAGAATGGGAAAATTATATGAAGAGTGCTAATCTAGCTGAGGAAGTACAAGCTAAGTTTGATGCTGAATTAGATTCAGAGACTCAAAGATATGTTTCTACCTTACCCATTGCAAGACAAAGGGAATTGGATGCAGCTGTTCTAGAGTTTGATGAGTCAGATTGGCAGATGATTGGAAAACAAATGCTTGCAAATCCTACTGTAACTGCTGAATTTATTGGAAAAAGGGTAGAGGAACAAGATTATGAATCTGAAATTGTGAAAATGTTAAAGATGAGGAAGAAGGCAGCTGATGAATTAAAAGCTAAAGCTAAAAGAGAAAAACCTATGACTCAAGCACAGCAAACATATTATATGAGAACATATGTGAAAAATCAGAGCAGCTCATTGTTTAATACTGCTTGGTCTAAGAAACATGTGTGGGGACTTCCATTTGAAAAACTAGTTGAGATTTATAACAGAATCAAGGCTAGGAATGATAAAGATGGAATGGGTGCTTCCAAAAATATTCCTCTTCTCAATACTGATACTGGTGCTACTGAGAAAGTATCTTTACCTGATACTTCTGCTGATGTACCTCATGTTGCTTCATCTTGTGTGGATAAAGGTAAAGCAAAAGTGGTGACATCAGATCCTCCAACTAGAAAGAGAACTAGGAGACAATTGGAGCAGGAAAGAATAGGTGAAGAGACTGCTAGGAGGTTGGTTGAGGAACAAGAAGCTGAACAAAAGGCTGAGCTTGCCAGATTTCATGAACTGAAGACAAGAGAAGTTGAAATTCAAGCTGCTAGAAACAAACAAATCAGGAAGGCTATGGATGAATAATATGCCTCTGCTGCACTTGAATCTTCTCAAGAATCTACTGATGAACAATTGGATACTCCATCAATGGATCCTGATGCTGCAGAAGGTGATTCTGCTGAAGCAGCAGTTCATGATGCTATTTATGTTCCTGGAAGAAGAGGAAAGAGAATGGCTAAAGTAGGATCGTCACATTCGAAACAAAGTCTAATTAATGTGAATGATTATGATGCTTCATTTATAAGGGAAGGATCATCTGATGATTGGCCAGAAGGAATTAGAGATGTTTTGGTTGATTGGGAGTTAAGTGAAGATGGTAAAGTGAATACCATTTACAGATTGAATAAAACTTCCATATCCTTTACATTTCTTCAGCAGATTCTTCATCTTGTAAATTATCAAGATTTAGTCACTCTATATGAGTTGGTTATTAAGTATTATGCCACTCATACTCCTGAAGGTTCTGGATTGTATTTGTTGGGTGATCTTCAAGTGTTGTTTGATTCTTCTACTCCCACTGGTGCAAGTTATGATATATGGAAGAACAATCAGAAATGGAAAGTTCAGAGTTGGAAGTTCTATCCTATGTCTTATGTTCATGTGCTGGAAACTACCACTGGTCTGAGGATTATTATGGATCTTACCAACAAATATCCTCTGAAGGTATCTTTGATGGAGAAAATGTTACAACAGAAGTTGGAGATTCCTCCTGATCCAGTTGGTAATACAAGATTGTTTGCTGAATCTTTGGTGAAGGTTTTCAAACAAAGGATTAAGACTTCCAGAGCAGGATCTGAATAGGGATATCATACTATATATTTGTTTTAGTTTTTATTAGTAAAAAAAAAAAAAAAAAAAAAAAAAAAAAAAAAAAAAACTAACATTTTCTTGTATAGTATTTGTATGCAGGTTTGGTTATCAACTTACCTGATGTTGACTATTCCATCATTAAGTTGGCTAGTCCAAAGGGTACAGCTTTGGTAAAGACATGTCAAATCTGTTGATAGCTGTAATGGTTTGCTCAAAACCATAGGGTTTTCAACTCACCCATGCTTTATTGCTGAGTAGTTGAAATGGTTGTCAATTGACCATGGATTTTTCCTTTATGGATTCTGAATAATTGGCTAGCCCACATGTATATGGCTTGTGGTAAAGGCAGTGGAAAACCATATTTGGTAATCAGTTAACCAAGATGATTTTCATGTAGTGATGGCTATTGGTAAAGAGACATCAAATCCATTATTTTCAATGATTCACCTCTCACAGGAGTTAACACACCTGGAAGTGATGAGAATACTATGAAACTAATTTGTTTTGATGTACATTTGGTCATTTGTTGCTGCAAAGAATGGAGCTTTCATGTATGAGCTGATCATAGAGATTCTGCTGAAGATAATTCTTTGCTGGTGCTATTTTATCACAATCCTCATGGTATGTTATTTTAAAGATCTATCAAGAATCTTGAACTTAACCAGGTCAAATTCAAGATTAGGGGAGGATTGTTGGGAATTCTGTGAAGTAAGAATTCTGCTGCTGTTTCTGCTGAAAGGATTCTGCTGAAGAGTTGATTTCTGCTGAAGCAGTATATCTACTGAAGACTAGTTTCAGCTTTATTAGTTTCTGCGGATATAGTATTTCCGTATTTTATGTAATGTAGTTTGGATATGCATGAGTTTATTTAGGAAGTGATAATGCATATCTTTTAGAAGTTTTAGAGTATACGTTTCTTTAGAAACGGTTTAGGGTTCCTTGAGTATAAAAGGAACACAAGGTTTATGTATTGAATAACTTTTAGAAAATTCTTATTATAATTAAAAGATCCATAGAGGATCAAGAGTTCTTAGTATCAAGCTTGTGTTTTGTTTCCGCTTTATAAATACAAGTTGCAGAGATTGTCTATTAGTGTGTTATTGATTACAGTGACATTACTAACGATTCTAGAGTGCTCAAGAAGATCTATCAAGGTCTATAGATCAACAGGCCCTACTGAACAAAGCCCCCATCATCAAAACATGGTTCCCTGCCCCTTGGAGAATCCTAATGACATTCGTTATTCAGGTCCTTGGGGGGAACAAGTCCTCAACTGAGCAACTAAACACTACTCAATCAATGATAGTGTACTGTCTCATTCAGGGTAAAAAGATTGACCTTGGAGAAATTATCTTCAGGGACCTCATAGGCAAATTGGGTGGGAAGTCTAGGCAAAAACACATGTCTTACCCTAGATTCATTTCCTACGCCCTGAATGACCTACTAGGGTCTGAGTACTTCAAGCCTGACAGTGTCGGCTTTGAACCTGATGTCTTGCATAAGGCAAACTACTCACGTGACCCTAATGAGGTTACACCTATCGCCCTGACCACATATATGCTGACTGCTATCCAGGGTGACAACATTGTTTCACCAATTCCCTCTCCCACCAAAAAGGTGAAGAGGAAGAAGGGACAGGGGTCCAGGAAGGTGGCTCAACCCAAGCCACTCGCCACTGAGACCTCTGCCCCTAAGCCTGACAAAAGGGGGCAACAACAACAGACCCTGACTGCTGACACCCTCAGGATCATAAGCCAATCTTTGGCCCCAAAACAACGGCCAACGGAGGGCACTGAGACATCACACTCAGTGTCCTTGGGCGAACCCGTTCCCAAAGGCCCTGCTGGCATAAACAAGTCAGTAGGGTCGGAACCAACTAAACCTTCACATCCTGCTAAAGACTCTGGCAAATCACAACCAGAGTATCAGGGAGTAAGGGGTCCTATACCCTCGGTGGGGCAGCACTACTCCACTGAGAAGGGGGCCCACAAACAACCACATCCTGCCAAAGGCTCGGGTAAATCACAACCCAAGCAACAGGGAGTTCTAGCCCCTAAATCTTCAACAGGCCAGCACAAGCCTGTTGGAATGGGGGGCATAACCACTCAGGTGCCTGATGAGGACATTCGCCAATCAAAGCTTTTGTCTGAGGGCACAACAACTCATCCCAAAGACTCAGAGGGAATCATACAACCCGCTGATAGGGACACAACAATCACGGCTCCTAGTGATGGTACTGAAAAATACCCATCAGTACCTGAAGGGGTCACGAGGGACAAAGACTCAGAGGGAAACATACCACCCGCTGATATGGAACTCACAACCAACCCCGAAGGAGCGCATAACTCGGGAACTGACCCTGAAGACCAGGTAGGTAAAACCCAACCTACCGGATTTGAGGGGTCAGGACCTGGCCAAAACAAAGGCGAGTCTTCTTATGAAGAGGAGCCGGCTAACCTTTTTTTGCAGATTCAGTCCCTGGCTGAAGCTCAGGCTGTTTTGTACTCTGATGATGAATTTAACAGTGATGAGGAAGTCTTCAAGGCCGGAGAGGATATAGAGCTTGAGGAGACAATCCCTGAACCAATTCCTCAGTTTCCTCAATCTTCAAACCATGACGATGCTGACACTCAGTCCGAGCCAGAGTCCTCAGGAGATGATCAGGCTCCTCTCACTGTGAAGACCTTCACCAAATTCATCAAAAAGATTACTAACATTTTGTACAGGGGGATCACTGATGAAGTCTTTGACATGCACACTGAACAGGCGGTTCACTTTCACAATCTCAAAGATGCTGTCGAAGACTTCGATGAAGATGTCAGGGAACAAAATTCCTCAGTCAATCATTCCCTGACACAGATGATCACCCGCCTGAACCAGTTTTTGATAACCCTCAACCAGCTGAATGTAGGGGTTCAGTCGGTTCAAGAATCAGTCAAGGATGATCCTGAACTCACCAGGAAGCTACTTCAGGCATCCGAGATGTATCAGGTGAACTCAGTGGCTCTCACTGAATTACTTGACTTGCTGAAGGGTTCTAATCTTCAGGGTCTCACCACCACCGTGGAGTCTCTCAAATCTTCCTTCATCAAAATGGAGGAATCAGTGACAGCTCAGTCCCAAAGGTCTACTTCTCTGGCATGGACCTTGGGCTCCAGGATGACAGCTCTTGAAAATGCACAGGCTGCACTTGACTCCAGGGTGTCCATCATTCAGCAGGATACTCAGGAGATCAAGTCTATAATGACCGAAATTTTTCAAGCCTTCAAGGGTGCATCTACTTCTTCAGTACATCCAACACTTGCCATCACTGGCATTCAAGCAAATGTTGAGGGGGAGAACACTACTGAAGCCCCTAATACTGTTGAACAAGAAGCTGGACAGCCCTCTCACACTGAGGGGGAGCATGTCACTGAAGCAACACCAATCACTGAAGTTCCATCACAAGAGGAACCAGTCTCCTCTTCTCTCGGACAGGACAGAGGCAAAAGTATTGCTACCACCTCTAGTCCTGAAAATGTTCTCAAGCCAGCCTCTACCATGGTCAGATTTGACCCTGATGCACCTGTCAGGGTCCCGTTTGAAATTAATGGAGTAGTACAACTTCTCACTCATGACGAAATTCAAGCTCACATGGAAAGGACTGAGACACTACTCAAGGTGGCTGAGGAAGAGAGAATGAGCAAGCCTGCTATCATTAAGGTTGTTCATGAGCAAGCTGAAAAGATTGGTTTGAATACTGAGGCACTAGCAACTGTACAAGTTGGTGCTGTCTTTAAAAAGGCTCAGGAAGAAGAGCTAAATGCTCTCAAAATGGAAAGGGAAAACAAGCTTAGGAAGGATGCCCAAATCAGAAAACACAGGATCGAAAAGTATACTTGGGTGATGAAAGAAAGGTTAAGACCTGAAACCATCACTGACGTTCAAATCCACAGAAACACCGATCCTGCAATGGTCACCGTCTTCAGGGGACGTGATAAAAGAATAATGGACATCCATAAGCCTTTCAAGTTTGCAGACTTTGGCATTACTGAGCTTGATGAGCTTCGATCAATCATTGCCAAAAAAACAATGTTGTAGTACCTAAACTTCTCGAATCACTGAAGGATAGGTACGACAGACTGAGAGCAATGCCTGAGGCTCTCAACATTCCCTCACTTTTTCCTGACTCAGGAGAAGAGACTGCTCCATCTAAGGCTTCCAAGAGGAAAAGGAAGCAAATAGAATTGGAGCCTGAGATCAAGGTTCCAGGGTTAGAGTGTGACATGTCGCTTCCTGAAGGGATCACGTTCGTGAACAATGCAGTCCTTGAAGCTCCTGAAAGAGGCTTATGCTTTACTGATGAGTATGGAAGCCTGGCGTTCCAAAGGTGGTCTGATATGGATAAGGCAGGAATCAAAGCTATGCTCATGTACCTCATGTTGGCGTCGCCCATCAAGAGAGATGAGAACAAAAGATTCTGCCAGGACTTGGAAGCAATGATCAATGAACATCCTGAAAGACACCTACTCAGATCAAAGAAAGCAAAGATTGAAAACCTTGGATACCACCTGAACATCTAATCTGCAACAACTATCCTTTTATTTTTTTGTAATTTGTAGGACTTGTAATAACTATGAATAAACTTTGATGTTTTGTTTAAAATTATATGTCCTACTAATAATTACAACAACATTCAGTAAGAGATGAAGACCCCTACCAACTCACACTGAATCAAGAAATACTTAGGCTATTTGTATGTTCAGATACGGGGAGATTGTTGGGTCACTGAATTCCCCAATCTTCTTCTAACAAGGATTTGAACGTAAAATAACCTAAGTATATACAAGCCACTGAGTGAACAGTAACTCAGTGAGTCATCTTCAGGATGCTTAGACCGAGCCTAAGAAGAAAGGTTCTCCATTCAGTGAGGCGGAACTCAGTGAAGTGTGATCTAAGCCAAGAAGAAGGTGATGGGTTCAGTGAGGATGACAATAACTCACTGAACCCCATGACTCCTCAACAACTTCATGGTACTAAAGACTGATGACTAGAAGACTGAAGTTTTGGCGGGACTGGGCGGGAAAGTTTGATCCGTTTCACTAAAGTGCTTTATCACTTTAAGGTCAAACTTTCCTCAAATGGCTAAAACCAGGCTGGCATCAGAAAGTGCCTTTTGGACTTAACTCAATGAAGGTTCCTTTCCAGAAGAATAATATCTTTCAAGATATTGTTAAGGAAGGTTTATGTCCAATGTATAACTAGTTGTTCTATACTTGTGTATAAATAGGTAGCATAAGAGAGGAGTAAAAGTTGACAAGTTTGTGCAATTAATGCAAAGCATTCACAAACCACTTTTACTCCTCCAAAGAACAACACAACCCCTGAGATAGCTCAGTGGGTCCTGAAAGTTGTCACTCAACATAGATTGAGTTTAGTGAGGAGTCCATACCATACTTGTCGTTTTCAATCCCAAGTGTTATTCCGCAAACACTTGGGTACGATTCTTTTTGATTAACTTCTAATAAAGAATTAAACGTTGGAAAATATTGTCTCTTATATTTACGTTACTTTATTGTTAATCTTTTATGCATCTTTGTCTAAATGTCATAGAACTTGGTTACTTTAGCTTTGTAGTTATAGTTAACCAAGTAAAAGGGACCAACATTTAGCCTGCTAGATGACGCTCGTTTTGCTTCGTCATAAATAGGGGTCATTTATTTAGCCTCTTAAGAGGTTGTATATATATGTTCAAAAATAAACCCTAGATTAGAAAACACTTTCCTCTTTCCTATCTTTTTATCTCAGCCTCCATAACTTCATTCCTCCAAATCCAACCTTAATCGATCCGCAATCCTTAATCGATCTACAATCCGATCTCAACATGGAAACGAGGCACCGATTGTGCTTCATATATAATTCTGAATCTCTTATCTGATTTTACCTTGCTAGTTGTATTGTTAATGTATTAGGTTATTTTGAAATGAATAGACTAGGATTAGCTTACATTTGTACTTCAGTTTCTTGCATTATGCTTGTTTTATGTGTTTGTTGCTTATTACTGTATTAATATTATCGTACATTATATAATTGTGAATCTGTATATGTTTTTAGCTTGTTGATGTTTTAGGTTACTTTAGGGGTTTTATGAATGGTGATTAATTAAGGTTTGACTAATTATAGTGTGTGTATTAATATTCTGATTGATTAAGGTTTGACTTAAAAGTAGGTAGTTGACTTGTAGCTTATTGAATTGGATTTAGGTCAGTTTCAGGATGTTGAGTAGGTATGATGATTGTTGATGTGTAGCTATTGGCGGATTGTTTTTGGTATAAGCTGGGATCTGAGGAAAAGTACATTGTAATCAGAATGAAACCGAAATTGATTTCAATGCAGAATGGAATTGTGTTAATCTTTGTACAGCGTCAATCTTTATTGTAGTGTTTTTGTGTCGACGTTGTAGATTTAGGGTGTTCAAGTGTGATGCTTCTAATTTATTGCGAGCATAAGCCCATGAGCATGCTATAGCCTATACGAGCATAACTTGTAATAGAACAAGGATATTCATACATCGTTGTGTGTGCATTAGGAGATGCTCTTGATGCTAAATTGTAGCGGTAAACAAATTGTGATTAGTTGACTGAACATGTAGTAAGTGTCTGATTTATGTATTGCAGGTGCATAGTTCTGTAAGCCCTTGTGAACAATCTTCAAGGTCTCACTCCTGATGGTATGTCAGTTAGTACAAATAGGGAACTATAAACAACAATATATCTAAATTTTCTCATATTTTTTTGACGTATAAATATTATTGTTTGAACTTTTAGGTGAAGCCCTTGTTAACTTCCGAACAAGCATTGTTAGTTCGGATGGCCTGCTTCGTCAATGGAGACCAGAAGATCCTGATCCATGTGAATGGAAAGGGGTAACATGTGATATAAAGACTAAAAGAGTTGTTTATCTTAAGATATTAAAACCCCAAACGTCATCTTGAACAACTTAACTATTTTTCTATGAACGTATTCTAATGCATATGCAAGTATTGTAATTCATGTGACTTTAAATGTATTTTTTTTTCAGGAATCTATCAAATCACAAACTGAGTGGACCTATATCACCAGATATTGGAAAGCTAGAATGTTTAAGATTTTTGTACGTGAAATTCAGGCTCCCTCACTTTTTAATGTTTTTTTTTTGGACTGATTTTTACAATAGTTGTTTTGCTAGTCACACCTGCATAACCAAGAAACATGGAATAAAGTCACTCCGGTGAACACAGGCAATACACATGGGGCAAGAAAATCATCTCATCCCGTATTTGTGTGGACATGAATACCTTCCACTGCTAGCACCACTATGTCGTATCCACTTGATGCGGTAAGTTTATCACTTCTATGCTCATATAAGGTCTACGTGAATTGTTAGTATAGTTACTTACTGTTGTGGATAAAAAAAAGTACATTATCTGTTGAAATGTGAAATGGGTTGAAACAGATTGTTATTGTTGTGGCTGGAATCATTTTTAAATAGGTTGAGTAGGGTATTTATGTGTTAAAATGACTTATAATGGGTTTAAATATGGTGATTTGTAGGTTGTGTTGAGCTCGGCTAAAGAACCACCCCGTAAGGGTGTGTTTGTTTGCTTCTTTGTAACGGAAAACCCACATAAGGGGGCCTTTGTTTCTGCTTACAAAACAGCCCCAACGAGGGGTGTTTGTTGGCTGCTAAAACAGCCCCAAATCTGCACCAACATGGTGTGTTTGGTTTTGCGTATAACAGCCCCAACAGGGTGTTCGGTTCTGCATATTTTTCAGCCCAACGTGGGCGTGTATACCCGCTTATTTCAACCCTTAAAGGAGTGCGTTAACTACTAATTTTCTGCATAAATATGGTGCCTTTTAATTATCTATTTACTGCATACATGGCTGTTTGTAACAACACACTGCAGTCCCGCCTTTTCGGTGATATCTAGAGTTCTACAACTCCGGTTGAAGCATCGTTTGCGGCCACATTTAAGTTTATGTCTTACCCACATTTCATAAAACTGGGCCGAACTCCAGAAATGACCAGAACCATGAGCTTTTTCTGATTGAAATCTGGTGTGCAGATTTTGACACCTTTCGCCATTTTGGCTCTCATTTACTCATCGGGATGAGTTATGAGGTGCGCCACCCGGCGAAACGACCACAAGACATAGCTCTATCACCCTATCTAATTACCTAAGGCCCATAACTCACTGAGTTGTGCAGACTTTCCAATCTTTGGGACTGTTTTAGAATTGCAGGTTTCTAACTCATACATAGGGCTTGTTTTAGCAAATCTTCAAGTTACAAACCTCATGTACTATGTCAAATACATATATAATCTTACAAAGTGCAATGCGAGGACGATTTGTTTGGGCACCACAGTTACACGTACTTAAATTGGAATGATTTTGACAGTCTATTTTCAATGGATGAGTTAAGTGGGGCTGTCGTTGCTTCTTATATCATGTAAGTGATAAATATATTTTATAAAAAATTGGTACTTGTATGTTAACAGGACTAATTGAATGTAAACTTTGTATGTTAATTGTTAACAGGTACCTGTATGAGCAAATCAAGAATGGGTCACAAAGAGATCATGGAGTTTGTTTCATGACCCCGACTGCGATCATGCATCATGAACGTAAAGCGAGGGCCTCAAATTTCATTTTTAGGTAGAAATCGCGCGTTGTAGTAACTTTAACTAATTATCGGTCTATATTTTGACTTGAATTGTTATGTAATGAATTGGTAACGCATGGTTTTGATATATATGAAATGCGTTAATTTTGTACAATTATCAGGTTTATTGTCAGTAATTATGTATATAATCAGGTTTTAAAAAACAGAAAAAAAAAAATGATTTTAAGGTAATGACTCGCAAAAACATATGTCAGAAAAGTGTGTCATAAAAGTTAGTCAAAATGATTTTAAGGGTAATGACACGCAACGTGGGTCATAAGTGCGAGTCATAGAAGGATGACGCACAAATGCGAGTCATGAAGCTTTATGACGGGTCTTTCCTTGACTCGCATTTGCGCATCATAGGACTCTTCTTGACTCGCATTTGGAGTCAAGGATAGACCTTTTTCTAGTAGTGAGTTATCTATGTGTATGAAATTTATATCTTACTAAATTTTAAGAAACTTTTCCTATGTTTGTCTCTAAGTCTCACTAAATTTATAAAGGTTCTTAATATATCAAGTGTTCAATAATAAAGTTTTAAAGATATAATCACATGAGTTTTTAAATCCTTTTTATACTTTTAACGTCAAAGCTGTCAAAAAAAATTATAACTTGCACATCTTAGAAAATCTGTTACTATCAAACCGTATGTCAAAAAATTAAGTTTCTTATATCCCCGGAAAGCTATTCATCTGTAATAACTAGTTTTGTGGGTCCCACCAAGTCAAAATTTATTTAACACAACTGGAGTTAATCATTTATCACCACTACTCAGGTCTGAGAATATTAACATCACAACAGTCCTACGAATGTTGCGATATCTAGAGTTCTACAAGTCCAATTAATCCCCCGTTTTCGGCTACGTTTAAGTTAAGATGTTTTCTAAAACTTTTATGTTTTGAGTAATAGTGGGTTATTCACAAAAAATATGACTTTTATACGATTCAAATCTGTTACTCAGAATAGTACATGTTTCACCAAAATACTTCTAGTTTAATCATCGTAATGAGTTATTCAATGAAATACCCGTCAAAACGACCGCAAGACATTGATCTAAAACTACATATTTTTTGTTTATGTCCAAAGTTCACTGATAAAATCAGTTTGTCACGTTTTTACTCCTGATCAGAAACAACAGTTGCATGTCTAGTCCCCTAGTGTTTTTATTGTTTTCTATGTTATGTACCAAGCCTAACTAAGCATAATAGCTTATATAATGTTCAAATACATCAAGATATATAAAATTTATAGAAGTGAAAATATGAATAAAATAAAAAATTAGTGGAGAGTTTCCTTACAAAAGTTGAAGAACAAGAAGATACACGAACAAAGAATCACTAAACCTAGATTAACCCAATCAACACTTGCACCATTTCTTTACCCCATATCAACCCAATTTTTATCCACCAAAACCCTTTTTAAAACTTGAAAATCTCAGCCCCTAAACCATCTTGATCAAAACTTGAAACAACTTCCCAAAGAAACCAAGAAATGATGAGATTTGATGATGTTTTGAGTGGAATAAACCATGAGCAAGACTAGGGCTTGAAGATCTTGCACCAAGGTAACTAGAAAATTAAGATGATGGTGATGGAGGGCTGTTTATGGTCGTTCAAGAGGGGGAGAGAACAAAAAGATGGAAACTTGGTGATATAAACAATGTAGTGAAAAGTATATGTTTTAGTTAGTGGAAGACATGCAAAATTGGAAGAACATGTATGAGATTTAGTATAACACTTGTCTAAGATAGGGAAAAGTGTTATGGGACGTTTGTGATGAGGTGGTGGGGGAAAGGGTATGTTAAATATTTGTAGTCTTGTGATTAAAGCGTGTAGTTTTGATCCAGATAACTAAATGTAGAGTTTTTAAGACGCAAAACGTAAAATCGGGTAACGTGAAAATACAAAACTTATAAAAATGTTAAAACTTATTAACATAACCTATTTATGTATTTTAGATGAGTGGTGAGTTCATTGAAGGGTTTAAACATCCTTAAAACTGAAACCGTGAGTTGAAAACGCGTTTGGTGACACTGGTTCTTGATAAAAGTGACGTAAGCTATAAAAATGACACGACAATTATAAAACTCATTTGTAAACATGAAATAGTTTAAAAATTCATAAAATATGTAAATTATCATAGTCTAGCGTTGGTTCACTTTGTTAAAACCTTAAAACATAAATTTAAATCACGTAAAACGTAAAAGGTGCAAGGTTTACCTAAAATTGCAAAATGTAAATTATGACTTTTAAAATAGGATTGTAAGGAAACAATGGTGCATAGAAAGTGTAGAATGGACATAGTCTAGTTGCGGTTGAATAAATTGAACGTGTTATGACGTACGCGGATAACTTCCGACGAAGTTAATTATTTAAAAATAGAATTGTTAAATAATATTAAGATTAATGACATGAAAATTTTGAAATGTCACATACTTTGTCATTAAACTTCTTCATAAGTTTCGTTTAAACCTTAAATCAACATTTTAACAACATATGTTAAAATGAAATCTCAAAGCTAACTTCATACACCCCAAGCGACAATGACTCTTGAGGAGTATACATAAGAAACTCGAGTTGATTCCTCTTGTCATCATCTAGTATAATCTTGAGACCAAGTATATTTAGGATAGCACTATCCAATTCAAACACTTTGGCTTCATACCCTCATCTAGAAAAACATGATGTTTTGGAAAAACATTATGCGCAAGTAATCACGAGTTTTCATCTTGTTAAAAGGATAATGTATATCTTATGCATCACTCTCTCCTTGCGACATGAACGGTTGTGTTACAAGAGATTTCATTATACCTCATCGGGTAAATGATCTTAAATAAACATCTGCAAGTTCTATGAACTAGAGCTTCCTCATCATCTTGTCATTCTTGTTTTCATAAGCATGATGACTTTATTCCACGTAATAATCTTACTTATTGAAAGACACTGTATGTGTCTATTTCCCTTCAAGCGTTCATCATAACCAAACCTTGCTCATAACCCAGTTCAAAACCTATGCCTAATCTAATCATCTCTAGAGCATACACAAGATCTATTGAAGTTAGTAATTTCACTTAGATTCTTGATTCAAAGAGCTTTCTTGAGAACGCTCTTGACATATTCCATTATTACACATAAACACATCTCTTGGTCTTGGATGACCAAATCACTTGCGTAACACATACTTAAACTCAACATAAAAGATGTCTCCATTTAGATCATTCAACAGTAGATTCCAAACACAAAGATTAAAATCTTTTGCATTACACATACATGTGTCGATTACATGTTATTTGTTTGATATAATTGGGCATCTTAACATAACCATGATAACTATTTGATTGATTCATGTGTAAACCTTGGTTATATCTTTATGATGTCTGCATGCTTATATGTTTCGTGTTACTATATATTAACATGATTTGTATGATATTTTCATTCTTTATTTATATGATGTTTTACATGATTAATATGTTACTTGTTAACTCATGATATGTCATTTTGATACATGATGCTTTTATATGATATTTATATATTTGAAAGCTTGTGTCTTTTGCTGTCATTTATTAGATCCATGCTTAGGATGGTCTATATAATACTAGCTCCAAAATGTTATCATTTAATACATGGGTTGCATAAATTTTTTTGTCTTGTTTCTTTCGTGACTTTGTCACACTATTTGTTCACTTCGCGCGCACTTAAAATTTGTCGAAGTACTTTTGGTATGATAAACATTTAGAAGTCGTTTTATCATACAAATTAATCACATAGATCGTTATATGCTTAAGTGTCTAAGCTTAACAACAAAACAATTTTACAAGGAAAGTATTTCGTATTATGTCATGCTCTTACTTAATATGATTGTTTTTGTTGATGCTATCTAGCCATGTGGTAACTTTATGTCTAGTAGTCGAATGTGCTATCTGAATAAGATAATATCTTTAGATATTTATCTTGTTGACATATTTTCCCACTAACAAATTTGTTTTAGTGGATTGAGAACTAATTATTTGCCATCTCACTTCGTTCTAGCTTTTATATGCTCATTCGCATAACTGTAATCCCTTCACTTGCATATAGTTTTAAAGCTAATAGGATTGAGTCTTAATGTAACACCCCAACTTGAGAAGGGCTAAAGTGTAACATTATGGAGTCAAATCAGAATACAAGTGAAACGGAGATACAATACTAATACAAAACTCACAAAGATAACAAAAGAAAACTAATCAAAGTACAAGGGACAAAAGGGGCAACAATAATACTAAGCCTAATATAACAGCTTCTAAACATCTCTAAGTCCAGCAAGTATCTAAACAGGGTGAAGTCTTCTAAGCCCAAAAGAAAAACCTTCATCCATAACCCAGCTTCCTACTAAACCTGCCGCAGGAAATGAAATGCGACTGAGCTTACAAAGCTCAGTGAACAGATATCAACAAATAACAAAGCAATACAGAAGAGTTATGAATAATCAAAGGAATATGAAGATAGATTACATATGGTGTCAAATGGGTAATCAAAAGATATCAAGGTTAAGTGTAAGGTGTAAAGTATGTGGAAATCAGTATTTTACCCCAGGCCCAATCAATACAATCCAATAGTAACCCAATATGGAGTGATCAACTCCCAATATGTGAGGGGTTGCAATGCATGCACACCCAGTCACCAAACAATGTAACAATAATCAATGTAGTCAATATAGTAGTCACAATCAATCAATCAATCAATCAAATCTAGGATGCATCCATACGCCCCTGCAAGCCAATCATAATCATAGTAGTAGTCGATAACAAAAATCAGGGACGGTGGGGGACATCTCTCCAGCCCCACTAGAGTACATAACATTGGTGCATCAATGCTATGGTTGTTGATGAGGCGAAAAATGATCCGTTTTTAGGGGGTCATTTAAGCCCGAATCCGACTTTATTTGATCAAATATTGCCCTAAATCGTTCCTTTTGTGATTTTAGGTGTTTGGAGAGTGAATTCTGGAAAAGAAGCCATTTTGGACGTTTTTGGAGCATAAAAGTGAAGAAAACGCCAAAGACTTAATTTTCCATGCTGAGAACAGTACCTGACGGCGTCAAGAGCATTTTGGTGACGGCGTCAAGAGTAAAAGTGGTGACGGCCCAGAGAGAATGTGAAGGCGTCATCCAAGGCCGTCACGTGTTAACTTGTCAAAACTTGCGCGCGGAGTAGCTGATATTGTTTTGGTCATAACTTTTGCATACGAACTCGGATTTAGGTGATTCAAAAGCCCACGCGAAGAGGACGAAGAGATCTACAATTTGGTGAAAAAGTGGTCGTGACGGCGTCAAGAGAACGAGCTGACGCCGTCAAGCCTTGCCGACAAAAAACATGCCTATAAATATAACATCATAACTTCACTTTTTGTAAGCCCTAAACCCTAAGGTCGATTCCTGGGTTTAGGTGGGTGTTTTTCCAGCAGCTTAGAGGGGTTCAATCACTCCATAAACATCATGTATTGGTTTGATGATTCTATCTTAATTATGTTTTCCATTATCATTGTTGTTTGCTCTTCTTTGATGATGATTTGCTAATTCACCTTGTGTCTACTTATGATTATGTGAAACTTGTATATAATTGATTAGATCTCATTGATTTCTTGTTGATGTTGTGTCTATCTCCATCAATTAAGGCGTGACAACTTCAATAGATCTAGTTGGTTTAGTTTATAATCCTTGTTTCCTATTGATTCTTGTTTTGATTGAATGATTTATATGTTAGGCTTAAGAAAACTGGCAGATCTCCAAATGGTAACATGCTTGAACGTCTTAGGAAACATGAACCTATTGCACTAAGGTCTTTATTGGTTGTATTTAATGCATGAGCCACTGTTTACAATCCCTATAGTTGTGCTGGGCATGGTGTAGGAGGAGATAAGAGCTCATAGAATTGGGGAGTTATGTGCGATACCCCATGAATGGTATTAAGGAATACAACCCGTCAATTAAAACAAGGTTACAATTCAATAGGTAGGATTGGATAGCTAGCAAGGAGTAACATATCATGGGTAGACATGCTTCACTTATCTTGTAGAACCCTAGTTTACTTTTCTTGTTAATTAGTTTAATTAGTAGCTTTTGGGTTAGTTGATTAGCAACTAATTCCGCCCACTCTCCCAAAACCCGAGATTTTTACTTGCTTTTCATAAAATATAAAAATACAAAAAGAATCACCCTTCACCTTTAGACCTAGTTAGATTAATTTCAATCCTAACGACACTATTCCTAGCTGAACGATCAATCCCCCGGTACTTGTCACTATACTATACTACAACGATCAGGTACACTGCCTGGTGGGGGTTGTAAGCTTCTCGAGATCCCTCGAGAGGTAAAGCCTGGTGCGATTCTCACTCATCAGTTGTGGCTACTCCACAACAAGTAATACCTGGGTAAATACTGAAGGGTCATGTAGTCAAGGTTCAATATCAAAGTATAAGTGCCAAGTCATAATCAAAGGTTCAATGTCAAAGGTTCAATATCAACAGTTCAATATCAAAACTTCAATATCAAATGTCAATGTCAAAGGATCAATCAAAGATGTAATATCAACGGGTCAAAATGGAGAGGTCAAAGCCAATGTTCCCAATCCACAAGGTTCACTATTCGAAGTTCCAAAGTCCCGTAGTTCAAAAATCAAAGGGGTCATAATGAGAGTTTAAAACAAAGTTCAATTTAACAGGTTCCCATCACTTGTTTAAAAAGGTTCGTAGTACAATCCCATTTAAAAGGTTTACAACAAGAGCTGGTAGTGATATAAGAAGAATTTGCTTCCTACGGCTGAAGTTGTCGAATTTTCCTATTTTGGTGAATTGGATCAGGTGATGTTGAAGGGGAAGCCTATAAATCCGATGACAAGACAATAGGGTGGGAATATGAAGACATGGAATTGGTAATAATCCCGATTAGTAAATATAAGTCATTAGCATAATTATAACATGTTAACATATATACGAAATCATGTAAAAGTAACGTCTCTACCAGATGTTGGAAAGCGTAGGCACGGAGGGCATAAGGTGGTATTTTGTAAAAGTGATCTGTTTTAAAAGTGTAGTTATAGTCCAATGTTCAAACCACTTGGTTCTCTATAACTGTAGCTCTGATGCCAATCTGTAACACCCCCAAAATCATCACGTTAGCGGAAGACTTAAAATTTCAGCGGAAGACTTTTTAGGTGTTACTTTGAGGATCTTTATCACAATCATAGAAAACGACACAAAAGTGGCGCTTTAAAGTTTAATTCATTCAAAATACCAAATATTCGAGACATCAAGATGTTTCATAGTTTAAACAACAAATTTATTTGAAATGTGTCAAAACGTTTATTTAAGCCCATGCCGGGTTACAAGCCCACTCTGTGCCTTCAAGTTCCTTCTCATTTAGTTACCTGAGATAAACACATGTTAAAAGTGTCAACACAAAGGTTGGTGAGTTCATAAAGTTTATAGTTTCGAATATCGATTTCCAAAATCAAAGAGTTTATGATCCCATAGAAGTTATAATAACCGTTGATTATCAAATTAAAGTGTGAGTAAATCCATAATATTTATAGCTTAAATCGTTGATTAGAAAATGAGTGATTTCCTTAGCAATTCAAAAAAAAAAAAAAAATAGCCCGTTGGTTTGCCCTTCACCGGGTCAACACCAAAATAGTAGTTTGTTTGACCTAATTGGGTCAACACCAAAATAGTTTGTTCGTTTGCCAATTATTAGTAGTTTTTCCTGCTATATAGTGAGCACAATCTCGGGGTTTGATAAAACAGTGGGCTACAACATTGTACGCCCCAAACATCAGTCATTGTAGTGCTACATTATTACCGTTCTATTGCCCTAAGCTCATGACACTCAACGATTAACAGGCATCAAAATTATCCATAATAATGATGTAAAACAGTGGCCCTCAAGATAGGTATTTACCAGTAACCTATGAAATCAAATAAAGTGCATTTGGAGGCTTTCCTCTAGCGACCAAATGGGGATTGTCAATCCCTAATAGATCTATCCACAATTATTTACGTTCACCCTGCAAGTGATTAAGGCGCATGATCGAGGGACTTTTGGTAATAGGTACTTAGGCAATAGAGATCAAATATAGCATATCGTTGAAAAATCACTTGTAATCATGTCTATAGCAGGTATCTCCTTATGAGATATAAAAATATGTAAACTAGTAAAGTTTATATGTAAGATAGTCCTGTATTTAATTAATGAATACTTGTAAAAGTAAAAACAGTAGTTAAGCATGTATCTCACCAAAAAAACGTTTATAAACCATTGTAAAACAAGTAAGAGTACGGGCTATGACTCACCTTAGTAGTACAGTAGTAGTGGTAGTAACATAATCTCAACGATGCAAGGCAACGACTTCACACACAACCTAAAAGATATGGTATGTTTTAGTTGATAGTCTAAATCTAGTTTTATCGCGAATATTAGTCATTCAGTTGTGATTAAAACTCGTGTTCGTTTAAAAGCTTGAAGTTCAAGAACAAAGTTATATATACATATAACATGTGAGTGTAATGATCGATGATCGATGGAAAATCATCAGGAATAAGTCGAAGTATGTAGACGATGTTTTATGATGTTAGTTTTAAAAGAAAAGAAATAAACGTATCGTTATATATATATTGTTAAAATTAATTATAGTTACGCGAATATTTATATCGTATATATATAAGTTAAATTTATAAGAGTTTTATACTAAATATGTGTATTTATATATATAAAATATTAATATTATTTTTATAAAATAATATTACAGAAAATCCCTTCAAGTTTTACAAATGTTACCTTTTTAACCTTAACGATATAAACTTTACGTCGTTAGTCAAAAGTTATATATATTTACATTTTAGGTTCAAAAGTATTGATATTTACATTTATTACTTCTAAATTTTAATAATTACAATTTATAACTCAAAAATTCAGATTGGACAGTTTCTACCCTAAGTTTCCAAGATTTACACTTTTAGTCCCTCATTTATGAAATTTTGCAAATTTAGTCCAAAAATCACCAAAATCAAAACTTATCATTTTTATTACTTCAATAAGCTCAGAATAGCTTATTCAATTAATCAAAACAGCTTATTAGCTTAAAAATAACTTATTTCACCAAATGGGCCTTAACAAGACACTTTTAAAGGTCCATTAACATTTTTAGATCCGTTGGGCTTACTAAAGTTTTGGGCCTGGTCTTGGGATTATATTTGGGTTATAGAAACATTGCAAATGAGCTTATACGACCAGCTTATGTAATAAGCATAAAAACAGCTTAACGGGCTTATTAGCCCATTTGTTAACTTATTAAGTTTTATAGAAAACAGATTTCGTCCAATCAAAATGGCCTTCGAAAATAGTTCCCATGAGTTTATAAAATCGAACAAAGTGTGTTCCCTAGTTGTTTGCCAGGTTGTTAATGAGGTCGAACCACAAAATATATATGTCGTGTGTCTAAATAAATATATTCGAGACCTTTTGTTTATGTCTAAATCGAGTTTGGTTATAGTTAAAATTCTTAGAATTATTCTAAGTGTTGAGATTTTATACGAATAGGTCTTGTGACTTACAAATGTGTTATGTTTGTTAAGAAAACGTGAGTATTAGCTTTAAAGCTTTATTTCGTTCGATTCTCAGTATATTCAACATCACATATGTCGAGTAAAATACATATGTTACTTTTATATATTACGAATTAATAAGACAAAGTGTTCGTGCAAAAATTAACATAATGAAATGAAAAGTAGGAAAGGATTTCAAGTATTCTCACCTCACCTCTAGGGGTGGGGTAAAATTGGACGTAGAGGTCGAGTTGGGGCAAGAGGGCTGTGTAACTTGGTTCACGACACACCAAGGATCCAGGATGAGCAAAGCTTGGAAACTAATCTTGATTCGAACCCTTCGAGAACTAGGCACTTCGTTTGTCCCAATTTGATACTATAACTTCACGAAATTAGATTTTTGGTACGTGTGAGTGTGTGATACCAACTGAGGATGCATGGGGAAGTTATAAAGAGCTCATGGAATGTTAAGATAAGTGAGAAATGCCAAGGAAGTGGTGTGTTGTCTCGTTTCTAATGTGTGGCACCGCAAATTCAACGAATCGAAAAAAAACACAAAGAGAATGTGTAAGTAGGATTTACTGTTCGTTTTCTGACATTTACTATGCATTCTTGTCAGGTTAGAAGTCATTGGAGGGCTTGGGTGGTTGCTAGTATTATTGTGACACGTTTTTGGATTTATTGTTCATATGGTTTGGGCAGTTTACTTTGGACAGATTTGAGGTAGTGAACAAGTGAGGTAGATAACGATATTTGTCATTCCTGATACTATGCCAGGTCTTCAATCGAATGGTGAAATAAAATCAGTAGGTTGTGTGTCGAAATCAAGAAGTAATGAGGGTGTTTTGTGGCTGGTCGCGACTGGGAAACAAAAGAAAGAAAAAGAAATAACAAAGGGTGGGTTGGATTCGTTGGGCTGCTTGGCGTGGATCAGGCCCAAACGAAAAAGAAATAATTAAGGGTCCGTTTGGTGGTAATTGAGGGTTAAGTGAAAGGTTTGATGTGTCCCGTTTATAGTTTGGGAAATATGAGAATGATTTTGTATGTATAATATGGAGAGGAAAGTTCATATATTTAGTATCCATGTACCTTGCTTCACTTCCACCCTGGGCTCGATAGAAACTACAAGTATGTATGCTTGTATGTAATGTGAGTGTGTACGTGTAGTGTGAGTACATGAAGGTATACAAGGCTAGTTAAGTACCCAAGTTGTGTGATATTTTAAGTGTTTGTGTTTGGTCGAGTTGCATGGAGTCTTTATATACACGATCAGGAAAGTGATAAGTAACATGGATAGGATGCTTGCATGTTCTTTGATTGGCCAAAAATGGAGGTGGTGTGAGAGTTTGCACCTGGTTTTCTAGGTCGTACTTGGGGTAGTAACAAGTGAGGGAGGGTGAAGGTGTGAGTTATAGGTTATATTTGAGGGAGGTTTACTTGGGTCAGGTTTGTATTTCACAAATAACAGTCACGAATTACATTTTTGGTTCAAAATCTCACGAGTCTAGACGTAAAACATTATTTCGGACAACTTTCGTGTTTTACACTTTTCCTGGTTCGGACCAGAAGGGCCTTAAATTTAGGATTTAAATTCGTTATAGAAAGTTGGTGGTTTATTAGAATTTATACGAAGTGTTATTACTATTTGTGTTAATTTGAGATTGTGTAAGGTGCCTTAACTTGATCCATATTCTAGTATAGCAATTATATTTAAAAGTTGATAACAATTGTCTTTCATGGTTCTTAGAAGCATGGAAACTAGAGTTGTGAAATAAAAGGGATATGTCGTGTGTAAAAGTTATAATCAACTGAGCTAAAGCAGACATGTACTTGTGATTTATAAATATAATAGTTAGAGGTGTGCTTGGGATGTGGAGCTTGGTGAGCTTGTTCAAAGTATCGTGTCGAGGTCCAAAAATATTAGTGAGCAATCTTGGGAATTTTCGTAGGCTCCGGAAATATATAAATATTGTACGGTAATTAAATGAAACGTATAATTTTAATTATAAATGTTTTAAATATATATTCGTGATATTTATAGATTATCGAGGTTGTGTGTAAGCATCGTTCCTAGGTAAATGGTCAATCATAAATGTCATAGTGATTCACATAATATGTAATGCATAAAAAAAAATGTTCCCCGTAAAAATGGTATTTAATTCACGTAATATCCTTTTATTCAAATATTGATATTTACTAATCGTATGGGAAAATTACGGGAGGTTACATTACCTACCTCTTACAGGGAATTCCTTCCCGGAATCTAGTCTAAGATAGTTGCCAAAGGTGTCTAGGGAAAAGATGTGGGCACTTGGTGCGAATCTGGTCTTCGTGTTCCTTAGAAATCCTATAACTTACTTACACCTCAGAGACAATTGTTCCCTTCATTGCATGATTCTTCCTAAATTAGACATAGGTGATCAGGCTATGTATAATTTATGAGTAATAATGCAATGCTTGGACCAATCGACCCGTAAAATGTCCGGTCTAGTTGTGGGTTCGTATAGTTTATAAGTTAAACGGTTGATTTCCTAAATCAAAGTATGAGTGATTGCTCTAACTTAGTCAATACTAAAATGTTTCGTCGGTTTGGTGTTGAAATGGATTTTGGCCATGCCACAAATAAAATGATAGCTAGAGTAGAAGGAGTGGATAAAATGGAATTCAGGAAAACTAGGTAGTACAATAGGTGAGGAAATATCACAGCGAGTCACTTATTGAACAGAAAGTAGACCTAAGTCATGAGAAAGACGAACACTTAAAGGTGACATCACTTAGTACCAAAAAGTTCTTAAGGAAATTTGGACGGTTAAATTCTATACTTCATCAGTCTGTTGCGTTGTTGAGAATTGTTGTTGTTGTTGCGGTGATTGCTGGTGTTGCTATGATGGTTGTTGTCGTGGTGATGGGTGATTCTTTTATTATCGAGTTTCCTCTTGAGCTCATTGCATTTGACCTCTCAGTCCAATAGCCTCTGAGCAAGTTCCATTGCTGCTTCCAGGGTTGGCGGGTTTGATGAGGTGACATCTCCTTCAATGCTCCTAGGGAGTCCTTCGATGTACTTCTCCAAGGTTTTCTCAAGGTTAGGTACCATCGATGGGCATAGTATCTTAAGTTCCTGAAACCTTCGGTTGTAAGTTCTCATATTGATTCCCTTTACTACCAACACATAGAACTCATCCTCAAGCTTCCTCAATTCCGAATGAGGACAATACTTCTTTAATATCTTGGTCTTGAATTTAGTCCATAAGAGTTGATATGCTGTCGTTGCTCCTAGAGTCTGAACAATAGCATTCCACCAAGATAGGGCATCTTGCATTAGAGTTCCCGTTGCGAAGCTAACTTTGTTGTTTTCTGAGCATCTACTTCTTTGGAAAACTGTTTCACATTGCTCAAACCATTGGGCTAATTCGGATATCCCTTCAGTACCTTTGAAGTATGTGGGTTGGCATGCTATAAAGTCCTTATAGGTGTAGTAACGAGGTGCGGGTGTTGCGTTTCCAGCCATTTGTGTGCCAGTATCTCTTTGGCGGGCTTGTTCGGTTAAGACGGCATTGACTCCATCAACAATTGCTTGCTGTATCACTTCTGGGGTCATAACTTCGGGGTTTGTTGGCGTAGTGGTTGTGGTTGTTCTTCTAGTTCTAGCAATGTTGCTATCATCAACGGAAGAAAGACGTATGTTTAGAATTTCATACTGACCATGTTAAGTTAGAATACCTCTAATACAACCAAGAATAGGTTATAGTCATAACAACTTAGTCAATGAGAAATTTAAGTTAAGATGTGTCACATCATGTCGGAAGGACAAACATAAACCGATGTCATTAAAAAATTTATTAATACTTGTTTGAATGTTTACAAAACATCATATGACAAGATTCCTTATTAATAGAATATTGGTTTGTTAAGCTGACAAGTCTCAGATTCATGGTTTTCCTAAGGTTTTGTCCATACAGTTTTGGAGTTCTTGAATGGCAGTGGTTATAGTTTCGATGGTTTGATCTCTTGCTCTTTCCCTAGTTAGGGATTCTTGTAAGGCTTGCCTAGGATACACATTCTCCATGTCAATCCTCTCAATTTCATGGTCCAGGCTCCCATCATTATTTCTGTTGAAGTGTTGGCTCCACACAATGCTCCTATAAACTCCATTGATTCCCAAAACTGAGTATTCATCTGTTCAAATACAGCCTTCATAGCTAACTGGCCAATTACGAAGTTCTCAATCTCATCTGTAAAAGTTCTCTATGTGTTCATGAAGAAAGTTGTTGAGGGTGTCGGTAATAGTATCGATTCGATTCTCATGTTGGACAAGTCTATCTGCCAACACGGGTATAGTGTGATGAAGGGGTGAATAAATAGTTATTCCTAATGATCTAATCCTGAGTGGTTTTAATTGTTCTTTCTAGCTTAACATATCTGCTACTACATTAGCTTTTCTTGGGTGATAACGTATCTCATAGTCATAATTGTTGAGTAACTCTAACTAGTGGCGTTGTCTTGACTTGAGAAACAATTTCATTCTGAATGAAGATTGTTATTCTATTGTGTTTGGAAAATAATTATTGCTCACATTCTATCGTTCCATGAAAATCTGTGGGGTAACTTACCCATTTAGACAAAAAGTTTGTCTGTAACAGATATTTAACAATGAGGGTTTCGGATAAAAGTGATAGACGTAAAGAAGGTTTCGATACTAAGAGGACTAATTGGGATTTTTCTACGCAAATAACTCCTATGTGGATGTAAGGTTGAACCGCAGAAGGAACCTCTTTCCGTTCTTAAAGCAAGTATGCTTTTCAAGCTTTTCCTTTACTCTTAAAGCAGGCATACGCGAAAACTCTCTATTTGGCTTTTTACTGGAATCAATAGGTCTAAACATAAGGTAGTGTTTTCATGACTTACTAAACGAGGAATCATAATCTTTGCGCAATAGCGGAGGGTGAAGCGAATGTAGGGGACACAACCTATTCAGGGAAGGAGGATGGATTGGACTTGCTCTGGTTCATGGTATGGGTAAGAATAGTCCTAATGACTTTGAGTGAAGATATGCTTATATGGTACGAAATGCCGGTCAAATTCGTCGAACAAGGGATGTGCATTCAAAAATGCCTATATTTCTGCTCTAGTAAGAAGTTCATGGATCTATTGGTAGAAGATAGTAGGTGGTGATGGTAATAGCACAGGTGATCTAAGTGGTGATGGCACAACTGATTCCGGTGGCGGTATGACAAGAGCTGGTAGTGATATAAGAAGAATTTGCTTCCTACGGCTGAAGTTGTCGAATTTTCCTATTTTGGTGAATTGGATCAGGTGATGTTGAAGGGGAAGCCTATAAATCCGATGACAAGACAATAGGGTGGGAATATGAAGACATGGTATTGGTAATAATCCCGATTAGTAAATATAAGTCATTAGCATAATTATAACATGTTAACATATATACGAAATCATGTAAAAGTAACGTCTCTACAAGATGTTGGAAAGCGTAGGCACGGAGGGCATAAGGTGGTATTTTGTAAAAGTGGTCCGTTTTAAAAGTGTAGTTATAGTCCAATGTTCAAAACACTTAGTTCTCTATAACTGTAGCTCTAATGCCAATCTGTAACACCCCTAAAATCATCACGTCAGCGGAAGACTTAAAATGTCAGCGGAAGACTTTTTGGGTGTTACTTTGAGGATCTTTATCACAATCATAGAAAATGACACAAAAGTGGCGCTTTAAAGTTTAATTCATTCAAAATACCAAATATTCGAGACATCAAGATGTTTCATAGTTTAAACAACAAATTTATTTGAAATGTGTCAAAACGTTTATTTAAGCCCATGCCGGGTTACAAGCCCACTCTGTGCCTTCAAGTTCCTTCTCATTTAGTTACCTGAGATAAACACATGTTAAAAGTGTCAACACAAAGGTTGCTGAGTTCATAAAGTTTATAGTTTCGAATATCGATTTCCAAAATCAAAGAGTTTATGATCCCATAGAAGTTATAATAACCGTTGATTATCAAATTAAAGTGTGAGTAAATCCATAATATTCATAGCTTAAATCGTTGATTAGAAAATGAGTGATTTCCTTATCAATTCAAAAAAAAAAAAAAAAAAAAAAAAAATAGCCCGTTGGTTTGCCCTTCACCGGGTCAACACCAAAATAGTAGTTTGTTTGACCTAATTGGGTCAACACCAAAATAGTTTGTTCGTTTACCAATTATTAGTAGTTTTTCCTGCTATATAGAGAGCACAATCTCGGGGTTTGATAAAACAGTGGGCTACAGCATTGTACGCCCCAATCATCAGTCATTGTAGTGCTACATTATTACCGTTCTATTGCCCTAAGCTCATGACACTCAACGATTAACAGGCATCAAAATTATCCATAATAATGATGTAAAACAGTGGCCCTCAAGATAGGTATTTACCAGTAACCTATGAAATCAAATAAAGTACATTTGGAGGCTTTCCTCTAGCGACCAAATGGGGATTGTCAATCCCTAATAGATCTATCCACAATTATTTACGTTCACCCTGCAAGTGATTAAGGCGCATGATCGAGGGACTTTTGGTAATAGGTACTTAGGCAATAGAGATCAAATATAGCATATCGTTGAAAAATCACTTGTAATCATGTCTATAGCAGGTATCTCCTTATGAGATATAAAAATATGTAAACTAGTAAAGTTTATATGTAATATAATCCTGTATTTAATTAATGAATACTTGTAAAAGTAAAAACAGTAGTTAAGCATGTATCTCACCCAAAAACGTTTATAAACCATTGTAAAACAAGTAAGAGTAAGGGCTATGACTCACCTTAGTAGTACAGTAGTAGTGGTAGTAACATAATCTCAACGATGCAAGGCAACGGCTTCACACACAACCTAAAAGATATGGTATGTTTTAGTTGATAGTCTAAATCTAGTTTTATCGCGAATATTAGTCATTCAGTTGTGATTAAAACTCGTGTTCGTTTAAATGCTTGAAGTTCAAGAACAAAGTTATATATACATATAACTTGTGAGTGTAATGATCGATGATCGATGGAAAATCATCAGGAATAAGTCGAAGTATGTAGACGATGTTTTATGATGTTAGTTTTAAAAGAAAAGAAATAAACGTATCGTTATATATATATATATATATATATATATATATATATATATATATATATATATATATATATATATATATATATATATATATATATATATATATATATTGTTAAAATTAATTATAGTTACGCGAATATTTATATCGTATATATATAAGTTAAATTTATAAGAGTTTTATACTAAATATGTGTATTTATATATATAAAATATTAATATTATTTTTATCAAATAATATTACAGAAAATCCCTTCAAGTTTTACAAATGTTACCTTTTTAACCTTAACGATATAAACTTTACGCCGTTAGTTAAAAGTTATATATATTTACATTTTAGGTTCAAAAGTATTGATATTTACATTTATTACTTCTAAATTTAAATAATTACAATTTATAACTCAAAAATTCAGATTGGACAGTTTCTACCCTAAGTTTCCAAGATTTACACTTTTAGTCCCTCATTTATGAAATTTTGCAAATTTAGTCCAAAAATCACCAAAATCAAAACTTATCATTTTTATTACTTCAATAAGCTCAGAATAGCTTATTCAATTAATCAAAATAGTTTATTAGCTTAAAAATAACTTATTTCACCAAATGGGCCTTAACGAGACACTTTTAAAGGTCCATTAACATTTTTAGATCCGTTGGGCTTACAAAAGTTTTGGGCCTGGTCTTGGGATTATATTTGGGTTATAAAAACATTACAAATGAGCTTATACGACCAGCTTATGTAATAAGCATAAAAACAGCTTAACGGGCTTATTAGCCCATTTGTTAACTTATTAAGTTTTATAGAAAACAGATTTCGTCCAATCAAAATGGCCTTCGAAAATAGTTCCCATGAGTTTATAAAATCGAACAAAGTGTGTTCCCTAGTTGTTTGCCAGGTTGTTAATGAGGTCGAACCATAAAATGTAAATGTCGTGTGTCTAAATAAATATATACGAGACCTTTTGTTTATGTCCAAATCGAGTTTGGTTATAGTTAAAATTCTTAGAATTATTCTAAGTGTTGAGATTTTATGCGAATAGGTCTTGTGACTTACAAATGTGTTATGTTTGTTAAGAAAACGTGAGTATTAGCTTTAAAGCTTTATTTCATTCGATTCTCAGTATATTCAACATCACATATGTCGAGTAAAATATATATGTTACTTTTATATATTACGAATTAATAAGGCAAAGTGTTCGTGCAAAAATTAACATAATGAAATGAAAAGTAGGAAAGGATTTCAAGTATTCTCACCTCACCTCTAGGGGTGGGGTAAAATTGGATGTAGAGGTCGAGCTGGGGCAAGAGGGCTGTGTAACTTGGTTCACGACACACCAAGGATCCAGGATGAGCAAAGCTTGGAAACTAATCTTGATTCGAACCCTTCGAGAACTAGGCATTTCGTTTGTCCCAATTTGATACTATAACTTCACGAAATTAGATTTTTGGTACGTGTGAGTGTGTGATACCAACTGAGGATGCATGGGGAAGTTATAAAGAGCTCATGGAATGTTAAGATAAGTGAGAAATGCCAAGGAAGTGGTGTGTTGTCTCGTTTCTAATGTGTGGCACCGCAAATTCAACCAATCGAAAGAAAACACAAAGAGAATGTGTAAGTAGGATTTACTGTTCGTTTTCTAACATTTACTATGCATTCTTGTCAGGTTAGAAGTCATTGGAGGGCTTGGGTGGTTGCTAGTATTTTTGTGACACGTTTTTGGATTTATTGTTCATACGGTTTGGGCAGTTTACTTTGGACAGATTTGAGGTAGTGAACAAGTGAGGTAGATAACGATATTTGTCATTCCTGATACTATGCCAAGTTTTCAATCGAATGGTGAAATAAAATCAGTAGGTTGTGTGTCGAAATCAAGAAGTAATGAGGGTGTTTTGTGGCTGGTCGCGACTGGGAAACAAAAGAAAGAAAAAGAAATAACAAAGGGTGGGTTGGATTCGCTGGGCTACTTGGCTGCTGGGCTGCTTGGCGTGGATCAGGCCCAAACGAAAAAGAAATATTTAAGGGTCCGTTTGGTGGTAATTGAGGGTTAAGTGAAAGGTTTGATGTGTCCCGTTTATAGTTTGAGAAATATGAGAGTGATTTTGTACGTATAATATGGAGAGGAAAGTTCATATATTTAGTATCCATGTACCTTGCTTCTCTTTCACCCTGGGCTCGATAGAAACTACAAGTATGTATGCTTGTATGTAATGTGAGTGTGTACGTGTAGTGTGAGTACATGAAGGTATACAAGGCTAGTTAAGTACCCAAGTTGTGTGATATTTTAAGTGTGTGTGTTTGGTCGAGTTGCATGGAGTCTTTATATACACGATCGGGAAAGTGATAAGTAACATGGATAGGATGCTTGCATGTTCTTTGATTGGCCAAAAATGGAGGTGGTGTGAGAGTTTTCACCTGGTTTTCTAGGTCGTACTTGGGGTAGTAACAAGTGAGGGAGGGTGAAGGTGTGAGTTATAGGTTATATTTGAGGGAGGTTTACTTGGGTCAGGTTTGTATTTCAAAGATAACAGCCAGGAATTACATTTTTTGTTCAAAATCTCGCGACTCTAGACTTAAAACATTATTTCAGACAACTTTCGTGTTTTACACTTTTCCTGGTTCGGACCAGAAGGGCCTTAAATTTAGGATTTAAATTCGTTACAGAAAGTTGGTGGTTTATTAGAATTTATACGAAGTGTTATTACTGTTTGTGTAAATTTGAGATTGTGTAAGGTGCCTTAACTTGATCCATATTCTAGTATAGCAATTATATTTAAAAGTTGATAACAATTGTCTTTCATGGTTCTTAGAAGCATGGAAACTAGAGTTGTGAAATGAAAGGGATATGTCGTATGTAAAAGTTATAATCAACTGAGCTAAAGCAGACATGTACTTGTGATTTATAAATATAATAGTTAGATGTGTGCTTGCAATGTGGAGCTTGGTGAGATTGTTTAAAGTATCGTGTCGAGGTCCAAAAATATTAGTGAGCAATCTTGGGAATTTTCGTAGGCTCCGGAAATATATAAATATTGTACGGTAATTAAATGAAACATATAATTTTAATTATAAATGTTTTAAATATATATTCGTGATATTTATAGATTATCGAGGTTGTGTGTAAGCATCGTTCCTAGGTAAATGGTCAATCATAAATGTCATAGTGATTCACATAATATGTAATGCATAAAAAAAAATGTTCCCCGTAAAAATGGTATTTATTTCACGTAATATCCTTTTATTCAAATATTGATATTTACTAATCGTATGGGAAAATTAAGGGAGGTTACATTAGCTACCTCTTACAGGGAATTCCTTCCCGGAATTCTAGTCTAAGATAGTTGCCAAAGGTGTCTAGGGAAAAGATGTGGGTACTTGGTGCGAATCTGGTCTTCGTGTTCCTTAGAAATCCTATAACTTACTTACACCTCAGAGACAATTGTTCCCTTCATTGCATGATTCTTCCTAAATTAGACATAGGTGATCAGGCTATGTATAATTTACGAGTAATAATGCAATGCTTGGACCAATCGACCCGTAAGATGTCCGGTCTAGTTGTGGGTTCGTATAGTTTATAAGTTAAACGGTTGATTTCCTAAATCAAAGTATGAGTGATTGCTCTAACTTAGTCAATACTAAAATGGTTCGTCGGTTTGGTGTTGAAATGGATTTTGGCCATGCCACAAATAAAATGATAGCTAGAGTAGAAGGAGTGGATAAAATGGAATTCAGGAAAACTAGGTAGTACAATAGGTGAGGAAATATCACAGCGAGTCGCTTATTGAACAGAAAGTAGACCTAAGTCGTGAGAAAGACGAACACTTAAAGGTGACATCACTTAGTACCACAAAGTTCTTAAGGAAACTTGGACGGTTAAATTCTATACTTCATCAGTCTGTTGCGTTGTTGAGAATTGTTGTTGTTGTTGCGGTGATTGCTGGTGTTGCTATGATGGTTTTTGTCGTGGTGATGGGTGATTCTTTTATTATCGAGTTTCCTCTTGAGCTCATTGCATTTGACCTCTCGGTCCATTAGCCTCTGAGCAAGTTCCATTGCTGCTTCCAGGGTTGGCGGGTTTGATGAGGTGACATCTCCTTCAATGCTCCTAGGGAGTCCTTCGATGTACTTCTCCAAGGTTTTCTCAAGGTCGGGTACCATCGATGGGCATAGTATCTTAAGTTCCTGAAACCTTCGGTTGTAAGTTCTCAGATCGATTCCCTTTACTACCAACACATAGAACTCATCCTCAAGCTTCCTCAATTCCGAATGAGGACAATACTTCTTTAATATCTTGGTCTTGAAATTAGTCCATGAGAGTTGATATGCTGTCGTTGCTCCTAGAGTCTGAACAATAGCATTCCACCAAGTTAGGGCATCTTGCATTAGAGTTCCCGTTGCGAAGCTAACTTTGTTGTTTTCTGATCATCTACTTCTTTGGAAAACCGTTTCACATTGCTCAAACCATTGGGCTAATTCGGATATCCCTTCAGTACCTTTGAAGTATGTGGGTTGGCATGCTATAAAGTCCTTATAGGTGTAGTAACGAGGTGCGGGTGTCGCGTTTCCAGCCATTTGTTTGCCAGTATCTCTTTGGCGGGCTTGTTCGGTTAAGACGTCATTGACTCCATCAGCAATTGCTTGCTGTATCACTGCTGGGGTCATAACTTCGGGGTTTGTTGGCGTAGTGGTTGTGGTTGTTCTTCTAGTTCTAGCCATGTTGCTATCATCGATGGAAGAAAGACGTATGTTTAGAATTTCATACTGACCATGTTAAGTTAGAATACCTCTAATACAACCAAGAATAGGTTATAGTCATAACAACTTAGTCAATGAGAAACTTAAGTTATGACGTGTCACATCATGTCGGAAGGACAAACATAAACCGATGTCATTACAAAATTTATTAATACTTGTTTGAATGTTTACAAAACATCATATGACAAGATTCCTTATTAATAGAATATTGGTTTGTTAAGCTGACAAGTCTCAGATTCATGGTTTTCCTAAGGTTTTGTCCGTACGATTTTGGAGTTCTTGAATGGCAGTGGTTATAGTTTCGATGGTTTGATCTCTTGCTCTTTCCCTAGTTAGGGATTCTTGTAAGGCTTGCCTAGGATACACATTCTCCATGTCAATCCTCTCAATTTCATGGTCCAGGCTCCCATCATTATTTCTGTTGAAGTGTTGGCTCCACACAATGCTCCTATAAACTCCATTGATTCCCAAAACTGAGTATTCATCTGTTCAAATACAGCCTTCATAGCTAACTGGCCAATTACGAAGTTCTCAATCTCATCTGTAAGAGTTCTCTAAGTGTTCATGAAGAAAGTTGTTGAGGGTGTCGGTAATAGTATCGATTCGATTCTCATGTCGAACAAGTCTATCTGCCAACACGGGTATAGTGTGATGAAGGGGTGAATAAATAGTTATTCCTAATGATCTAATCCTGAGTGGTTTTAATTGTTCTTTCTAGCTTAACGTATCTGCTACTACATTAGCTTTTCTTGGGTGATAACGTATCTCACAGTCATAATTGTTGAGTAGCTCTAACTAGTGGCGTTGTCTTGACTTGAGAAACAATTTCATTCTGAATGAAGATTGTTATTCTATTGTGTTTGGAAAATAATTATTGCTCACATTCTATTGTTCCGTGAAAATCTGTGGGGTAACTTACCCATTTAGACAAAAAGTTTGTCTGTAACAGATATTTAACAATGAGGGTTTCGGATAAAAGTGGTAGACGTAAAGAAGGTTTCAATACTAAGAGGACTAATTGGGATTTTTCTACGCAAATAACTCCTATGTGGATGTAAGGTTGAACCGCGGAAGGAACCTCTTTCCGTTCTTAAAGCAAGTATGCTTTTCAAGCTTTTCCTTTACTCTTAAAGCAGGCACACGCGAAAACTCTCTATTTGGCTTTTTACTGGAACCAATAGGTCTAAACATAAGGTAGTGTTTTCATGACTTACTAAACGGGGAATCATAATCTTTGCGCAGTAGCGGAGGATGAAGCGAATGTATGGGACACAGCCTATTCAGGGAAGGAGGATGGATTGGACTTGCTCTGGTTCATGGTATGGGTAAGAATAGTCCTAATGACTTTGAGTGAAGATATGCTTATATGGTACGAAATGCCGGTCAAATTAGTCGAACAAGGGATGTGCATTCAAAAATGCCTATAGTTCTGCTCTAATAATAAGTTCATGGATCTATTGGTAGAAGATAGTAGGTAGTGATGGTAATAGCACAGGTGGTGTAAGTGGTGATGGCACAACTGATTCCGGTGGTGGTATGACAAGAGCTGGTAGTGATATAAGAAGAATTTGCTTCCTACGGCTGAAGTTGTCGAATTTTCCTATTTTGGTGAATTGGATCAGGTGATGTTGAAGGGGAAGCCTATAAATCCGATGACAAGACAATAGGGTGGGAATATGAAGACATGGTATTGGTAACAATCCCGATTAGTAAATATAAGTCATTAGCATAATTATAACATGTTAACTTATATACGAAATCATGTAAAAGTAACGTCTCTACCAGATGTTGGAAAGCGTAGGCACGGAGGGCATAAGGTGGTATTTTGTAAAAGTGGTCCATTTTAAAAGTGTAGTTATAGTCCAATGTTCAAAACACTTGGTTCTCTATAACTGCAGCTCTGATGCCAATCTGTAACACCCCCAAAATCATCATGTCAGCGGAAGACTTTTTGGGTGTTACTTTGAGGATCTTTATCACAATCATAGAAAACGACACAAAAGTGGCGCTTTAAAGTTTAATTCATTCAAAATACCAAATATTCGAGACATCAAGATGTTTCATAGTTTAAACAACAAATTTATTTGAAATGTGTCAAAACGTTTATTTAAGCCCATGCCGGGTTACAAGCCCACTCCGTGCCTTCAAGTTCCTTCTCATTTAGTTACCTGAGATAAACACATGCTAAAAGTGTCAACACAAAGGTTGGTGAGTTCATAAAGTTTATAGTTTCGAATATCGATTTCCAAAATCAAAGAGTTTATGATCCCATAGAAGTTATAATAACCGTTGATTATCAAATTAAAGTGTGAGTAAATCCATAATATTCATAGCTTAAATCGTTGATTAGAAAATGAGTGATTTCCTTATCAATTCAAAAAAAAATAGCCCGTTGGTCTGCCCTTCACCGGGTCAACACCAAAATAGTAGTTTGTTTGACCTAATTGGGTCAACACCAAAATAGTTTGTTCGTTTGCCAATTATTTGTAGTTTTTCCTGCTATATAGTGAGCACAATCTCGGGGTTTGATAAAACAGTGGGCTACAACATTGTACGCCCCAAACATCAGTTATTGTAGTGCTACATTATTACCGTTCTATTGCCCTAAGCTCATGACACTCAACGAGTAACAGGCATCAAAATTATCCATAATAATGATGTAAAACAGTGGCCCTCAAGATAGGTATTTACCAGTAACCTATGAAATCAAATAAAGTGCATTTGGTGGCTTTCCTCTAGCGACCAAATGGGGATTGTCAATCCCTAATAGATCTATCGACAATTATTTACGTTCACCCTGCAAGTGATTAAGGCGCATGATCGAGGGACTTTTGGTAATAGGTACTTAGGCAATAAAGATCAAATATAGCATATCGTTGAAAAATCACTTGTAATCATGTCTATAGCAGGTATCTCCTTATGAGATATAAAAATATGTAAACTAGTAAAGTTTATATGTAATATAGTCCTGTATTTAAGTAATGAATACTTGTAAAAGTAAAAACAGTAGTTAAGCATGTATCTTCCCCAAAAACGTTTATAAACCATTGTAAAACAAGTAAGAGTAGTGGCTATGACTCACCTTAGTAGTACAGTAGTAGTGGTAGTAACATAATCTCAACGATGCAAGGCAACGGCTTCACACACAACCTAAAAGATATGGTATGTTTTAGTTGACAGTCTAAATCTAGTTTTATCGCGAATATTAGTCATTCAGTTGTGATTAAAACTCGTGTTCGTTTAAATGCTTGAAGTTCAAGAACAAAGTTATATATACATATAACTTGTGAGTGTAATGATCGATGATCAATGGAAAATCATCAGGAATAAGTCAAAGTATGTAGACGATGTTTTATGATGTTAGTTTTAAAAGAAAATAAATAAACGTATCGTTATATATATATATATTGTTAAAATTAATTATAGTTACGCGAATATTTATATCGTATATATATAAGTTAAATTTATAAGAGTTTTATACTAAATATGTGTATTTATATATATAAAATATTAATATTATTTTTATCAAATAATATTACAGAAAATCCCTTCAAGTTTTACAAATGTTACCTTTTTAACCTTAACGATATAAACTTTACGCCGTTAGTCCAAAGTTATATATATTTACATTTTAGGTTCAAAAGTATCGATATTTACATTTATTACTTCTAAATTTTAATAATTACAATTTATAACTCAAAAATTCAGATTGGACAGTTTCTACCCTAAGTTTCCAAGATTTATACTTTTAGTCCCTCATTTATGAAATTTTGCAAATTTAGTCCAAAAATCACCAAAATCAAAACTTATCATTTTTATTACTTCAATAAGCTCAGAATAGCTTATTCAATTAATCAAAACAGCTTATTAGCTTAAAAATAACTTATTTCACCAAATGGGCCTTAACAAGACACTTTTAAAGGTCCATTAACATTTTTAGATCCGTTAAAATTCTTAGAATTATTCTAAGTGTTGAGATTTTATACGAATAGGTCTTGTGACTTACAAATGTGTTATGTTTGTTAAGAAAATGTGAGTATTAGCTTTAAAGCTTTATTTCATTCGATTCTCAGTACATTCAACATCACATATGTCGAGTAAAATATATATGTTACTTTTATATATTACGAATTAATAAGGCAAAGTGTTCGTGCAAAAATTAACATAATGAAATGAAAAGTAGGAAAGGATTTCAAGTATTCTCAACTCACCTCTAGGGGTGGGGTAAAATTGGACGTAGAGGTCGAGCTGGGGCAAGAGGGCTGTGTAACTTGGTTCACGGCACACCAAGGATCCAGGATGAGCAAAGCTTGGAAACTAATCTTGATTCGAACCCTTCGAGAACTAGGCATTTCGTTTGTCCCAATTTGATACTATAACTTCACGAAATTAGATTTTTGGTACGTGTGAGTGTGTGATACCAACTGAGGATGCATGGGGAAGTTATAAAGAGCTCATGGAATGTTAAGAAAAGTGAGAAATGCCAAGGAAGTGGTGTGTTGTCTCGTTTCTAATGTGTGGCACCGCAAATTCAACCAATCGAAAGAAAACACAAAGAGAATGTATAAGTAGGATTTACTGTTCGTTTTCGGACATTTACTATGCATTCTTGTCAGGTTAGAAGTCATTGGAGGACTTGGGTGGTTGCTAGTATTATTGTGACACGTGTTTGGATTTATTGTTCATACGGTTTGGGCAGTTTACTTTGGACAGATTTAAGGTAGTGAACAAGTGAGGTAGATAACGATATTTGTCATTCCTGATACTATGTCAGGTCTTCAATCGAATGGTGAAATAAAATCAGTAGGTTGTGTGTCGAAATCAATAAGTAATGAGGGTGTTTTGTGGCTAGTCGTGACTGGGAAACAAAAGAAAGAAAAAGAAATAACAAAGGGTGGGTTGGATTCACTGGGCTGCTTAGCTGCTGGGCTGCTTGGTGTGGATCAGGCCCAAACGAAAAAGAAATAATTAAGGGTCCGTTTGGTGGTAATTGAGGGTTAAGTGAAAGGTTTGATGTGTCTCGTTTATAGTTTGGGAAATATGAGAGTGATTTTGTACGTATAATATGGAGAGGAAAGTTCATATATTTAGTATCCATGTACCTTGCTTCTCTTCCACCCTGGGCTCGATAGAAACTACAAGTATGTATGCTTGTATGTAATGTGAGTGTGTACGTGTAGTGTGAGTACATGAAGGTATACAAGGCTAGTTAAGTACCCAAGTTGTGTGATATTTTAAGTGTGTGTGTTTGGTCGAGTTGGATGGAGTCTGTATATACACGATCGGGAAAGTGATAAATAACATGGATAGGATGCTTGCATGTTCTTTGATTGGCCAAAAATGGAGGTGGTGTGAGAGTTTGCACCTGGTTTTCTAGGTCGTACTTGGGGTAGTAACAAGTGAGGGAGGGTGAAGGTGTGAGTTATAGGTTATATTTGAGGGAGGTTTACTTGGGTCAGGTTTGTATTTCACAGATAACAGCCATGAATTACATTTTTGGTTCAAAATATCAAGAGTCTAGACGTAAAACATTATTTCGGACAACTTTCGTGTTTTACACTTTTCCTGGTTCGGACCAGAAGGGCCTTAAATTTAGGATTTAAATTCGTTACAGAAAGTTGGTGGTTTATTAGAATTTATACGAAGTGTTATTATTATTTGTGTTAATTTGAGATTGTGTAAGGTGCCTTAACTTGATCCATATTCTAGTATAGCAATTATATTTAAAAGTTGATAACAATTGTCTTTCATGGTTCTTAGAAGCATGGAAACTAGAGTTGTGAAATAAAAGGGATATGTCATGTTTAAAAGTTATGATCAACTGAGCTAAAGCAGACATGTACTTGTGATTTATAAATATAATAGTTAGAGGTGTGCTTGGGATGTGGAGCTTGGTGAGCTTGTTCAAAGTATCGTGTCGAGGTCCAAAAATATTAGTGAGCAATCTTGGGAATTTTCGTAGGCTCCGGAAATATATAAATATTGTACGGTAATTAAATGAAACGTATAATTTTAATTATAAATGTTTTAAATATATATTCGTGATATTTATAGATTATCGAGGTTGTGTGTAAGCATCGTTCCTAGGTAAATGGTCAATCATAAATGTCATAGTGATTCACATAATATGTAATGCATAAAAAAAATGTTCCCCGTAAATATGGTATTTAATTCACGTAATATCATTTTATTCAAATATTGATATTTACTAATCGTATGGGAAAATTACGGGAGGTTACATGTTTCCATGTCATAATTAAGAAAAGAAATTTCACCTCCCTTTATATTATCCCAAAAGAACACTCAAAGTCTCACAAGGGTTTCACCTCTCGTTACAATATAACAAAGAAAATCCAAGGTCTCACAAAGGTTCAAAGTTTAGGGTCACAATTGGTCATCGAACGGATCATAATAGTTCAAACGAATAACAATAGGATTACAAATACCGGTGAAACACATCAATCATAGAGCCAAGTACGAAGAATCATAACCAAGACCAAACGGAAGTCATAACACGATAATCAAGTCAAGACAAAGTCAAGAGAGAGAAAGTGTGCACTCTTACTGAAACAGTACGGAATATCTGTACCTTCGTCGAATCAAACAAAACCAAGATCAACAAAAGGAGAAAATATCACTTCCGCTTCACCGGACCTAGAAGCAAGTGCATACGAAAATATCCTTCCATTTTTAGAACTTTCAATATTTAGCAGCTTTCCATATTTAGTAACTTCCTATTTTAGGTAACTTTCCATATTTAGTAAGTTTTCCACTTTAAGTAGTTTAATCATTTTAGAAGACTTTATATTTTTAGTAAGTTTCCTTATTTAGAAGGTTTCCAACTTTAGAAGGTTTCCATAAATAGTACTTTCAAAAAATAGCAGGTTTCCATAATTAGCAGATTTCCAAAATTAGCAAGTTTCCACATATTAACATATTCATATAAGTTAGTTTCATCATTTAAACAAGCTCCCATATTCACATAAGTCAAGGATTTCATTTTATACAAGTTTTCTGAAATTAGGTTTCATTATGTCATTTAATATGCTTTAGGGTTAAAAGTGTCAATATGACAAGTGAAGGGTCACAAGTGATAATACTCACATTATAACATATAAACATAAGTCAAGAATGCCAAATATGTCAATTTTTACACTTTACACCCTTAAGTTTCTAAAGTTACATATTAATCCTTTAATTGATCCATTTTTCATATTTAAACCCTTAACTAATATAATTAACACATAAGTCACACAACTTGAACAAATGACATAAACAACCCCTACACCTTAATCCAACCAAAACATGCATACTTTTATCATATCTACATTAATAGCCCCTCTAGTTATCATATTTACACTAAAAACCTTCTAATTATCAATTATCTCTTATGTTTCAGAATTTCAGCTTTTAAACACAATCAGGTCACCAATATACAAATTTTTATTCCATATCAGAACTCCAAAATAAAATTCAAAAAAATTCACACATGTACTTAAATGTCTTTAGAACCCACAAGAATTTATCAGTTAATTTAACCCCACATGAAAAATACCCAATCTCAGACTATTCAGAAAACCAACCAGCCGCAGTACCCAAAAAGTATCCGCCTCCCGGACCTATCATCCCATTCAGGAAAAATTCATGGTATTATCCAACATATAGAAGTTAAATACTGGAGAGTTTCATGGCCTAATTCTTTATAGTTTGAAAATGAAAAATCAGTAAAGTGGACTGATTTTCAGACTCCCAAATTCAGCTTCAACACTTAATCCCACAAAAATAAAAAATACGACCAAATCAACTTGAAATCACTCCAAACCAATTGAAAAACTTTACTAAGACATAAAGCTGAGTTTACAAACAAAAATCATGAATTTATCCTTACCAAACTCGACCCATAACCGTTACAAGTTCGACCATTAATTCTGTCCCAAATCAAACAACCCAAAACAAGACCTAATCATCATCATCATCATATTATCATCATCAAACATCAAAAACAAATAAGAATTCATATTATCACATACAATTCGACATACATACATCCATATTCAATTTCGTATCAAATTAATTAACCAAACTAGTTACATGACATACCAAACCAATCCACACATGAAACCAAACATCCATAACATATAACATTCATCAATTTCAACATCAAAATCATCTTGGTCATAAATATATTTCGACCCAAAAAATAAATACAAGATGGAAATCATTTTTGATTCCAACCAATGCATCAATATGTTACAAATGTTACCTCAAACATATTTTAACCATCATATTATCAAAATAACCAAAGTTTGTCAATTTCCTCATGATTATAAATATAGGTCGATTATATATGTATATGTATAACAATCCGTATCTTTTAATTCTTGCATATCATGATAATCGTGATGAAAAGAAATTAAGGAGATGAACAATAATCAAAATAGAAAATGACAAACCCTTCTATGATCAATATAGGTGTCGAATGGATTGAAAGAGCAAGAATTAGGCCTCCAAATGCTTCTAACAAATTCTTACGTGCACCAAATCCTTCCACGAACACGTATGAATAATCACCAATGATCAAAGATCAAAATTTTGGTGTGAAAGGGGTGTGTGTGGTCGTTTGGTATGAGAAAAGGAGAAGAAGAATGATCAACTTTATGTTTATGGAAGTTATTGAGAGTTAATATGATTTTTAATAACATTAATTTTGATTAAATGCATTTTAATGAGATTTTAATTTTTCTTAATGGGGGGCGGCATAAATGGAAGGAAATAAGTCCACATTGACCAAAAAATGTAAAAATATACTTAGGAGTTAGGAGAGGTATATGATTTAATCTTATAAGTTGTGTACAAGTTTCTAATGTTTTTGGACCCGTTAGGTCACGTAGCGTGTAACATTTATTTCTTAATCCAAATTTCATATTCTTGAGTTCTTATAATGTTGTAGTAACTCAAATGTCATTTACTTGAAGTTACATGTCCATCTTTGTGATCGTACGTTAACCGTTTTTGATTTAGGGCTTATTTGGTAAACATACATAATTCTTCAAAATTTTAAATTGGAGGGTATTTTAGTCATTTAATCATATCATGAAAATGTGGGTTTTACACTTAGAGATTTGAAATTTGTGTTTGGATATCTTTCAATCAACCACTTTCTAATTCGCATTATTGCTTCTGCTTTCCAAAAATCACTTCCATCACTATTTAGTTATAACAATACTCTTATCCTTTCCACCTCCGCTTTTCAAAAATAACCTCCATAACAATACTCTAATCATTTCCACCTCCTTTGAGAAAACCACATGCCTCGTCATGTGATCATCTCGCATTAATATAGATGAAATACATGACTTCAAGGATGAAGTTCTTTGTCATTCTTTATACGATGCATTACACTTTCATTAACTTTCAACTTCCTAAACACTTTATCATTCTTTATACGAAGCATTACACAATATGTTGGATGTCCACCGATTGAGGTAGAGAGAAATTCATTCACATATTTGTATTTTGTCATAATGTATTTAATGAACATTTACTCATGTTTCTTACACCCTAAAATACCAACACATTGGTACACACCATTTACTTAAAATCGGTTCACAAAACCACAAGTGCTTCAAGCCTTTTTTAACCTAACATCACTAGTTTGTAGCAATATCTCATCAAGTGAAAAACACATCATGTGTTTGACAAATCTCTTAATCAAGAACCATTAAGTCTCCTTAGACTTTGACTAGAATTAGTAAAACCAAATATGTAGATATACCTTTGCTTGAAACCTCTCACAACTAACGAGCCTAGGATATTCCTTTTAACCTGAATTTCACAACTTCATTGTCTAGAACACCATCATAGGATCTCATCCTTTTCTTTCTTAACACATATCATGCACGTCATTGTAAGTGCAAACGATATTTTAATCAAAAATCTGATTCTCAACACGTTGATCTAATTAACACTCTCGCATCTTATGATGTCATTTTCATCCTCATATAGGTATCTAGAATTTAAAATTGTTGCATATTCCTAAGTAATGATTGTCTTCACTTCCTCTTTATTTCATTCGAGCATACATTATGGCATGATACATCATCTTTGCTAGATGATAATGTCGTTGAAGATCATGTAGGTCTAAACCATGTTAGTACTCTTTCATCCATTGTCTTTCGATATAGGTCATTCATTCTAAACGTATTTCGTTTTTATAAGCGTCAATACTAATCGATAAAATCTAACCCGTAGCCATCATTGAATATTTTCAATTCACATTTTCTTTTTCTCTTAACATTACGTAAATAGTATTCCTTTATCCCTTAAGTTATGAATTTTAGATTGCATAAGTCCATATGTTCAATCTTTATATTCGTTATAGCATTTGCTATACATACGAGTTTCTAATTTATTTTGGTTGCCTAAGTTATCACCACCACCTTCCATCACCACTTTCACTAATCATCACCACCATGGATTAGCGAAAACTTACTTTTATCAATCTTGAGATTATCACCACATGAATCCTACTAGTAAACCAACACCAACACTAGCACCACTCACTTTAACTCTTAATATTTCAACTTCACGTCATATCTTCCTTCTAGGCATTATTTTGTAGGATTTTATCATATTATATTCGCATTTTTCTTATGATTGTAATTCTTATTAGAAGAATACACCTCATGAGATCTTTGATTTCATGGTTCTCTACTTTGAGTCGCTTATATCATTTATATATTGCATCATATATGTACATCTTATTTTGCTTGAAGATAAAATATATTGCACTAATCTTTTCATTGTAGGTTCATCATATATGCTTATTCGTATATAGCATACTCATCTAAGGATGATGTTTGCATAGAATATTTTCCTTCTTTCATTGTAGGTGCTTCTTGACGTAGGAGGAATATCTATCAACCATTCTTATTGCATCGTCTTACACTTGGTCATATATGACATATTTTAAGACAACGCTTCTATTGTACTAATTTTTGTTTTGTAGGTTTGACTCCTCCCAAACCAACCAGTCAGCCTTGTGAAGCTGTTAGGCCCACCTGGGAGAAAGTGCAAGTTAATATTGACCGTGGAAATATAGGGAAATCCCCGGATCGTTAAATCCCAACGAGATTGAAATTGTATTTGTTGACGGAAAGGAAAGTGAGTGGTACTGAGGACAGTAACAAATATGTTTTGAGAGTTGATTACACTACTGATTGCTTGATATTTGGAAAATATGAAATTATAACAGAAATACAGAAATAAACACAAAATCAGATAATCAGATAACAGACAGAGAAAAGTGGTATTTAACAAGTTACAAACTACAGGGACTAAAAGTGAAACTTTTGAAAACTTAATATTAAAGAAAATAGAAAATGAATTTGAAATTATAAAAATGATTATTTTAATATTTAATAATTATTTATTTAATAAAACTAATTAAAATCTAATCAAAAACTTAATTTAAATTAACTAAAAATAACAACTATTACAAATAAACCTAAAAACTTAAATAAATAATTTCTAAACTTAACTAAGAACTTGAAGAAAGTATAAAAAATAAAAATAAATCTTTTTGTCTTTTTATGTATTTTCTATTAATTAATAACTATTTATATTATTTAAACTAATTAAACTATTTTAAATTACAAATAATACTAAAATGACTTGGAAAATTAAGAAAATTTTAATAAACCTAATTAACCATCATAGGAATCCTAAAAAATTATAAAAACTTTATTTTATGTATTTATAAACTAGTTTACTAATTATTATTCTATTTATTATTTAATTACCAATTACACTAATTAAATTATAAAAACTATTAAATGAACAGTAAAAATTCTAGAAAAATTACTAAAATTATATTATGACTTATAAAAGCTAGGAAAATTATAAAAACTAGGTGTTGCTATATAAAAATTAATTATGCTATTTATAACTTTATTATTTATTAATTATTAATAAAACTATTTTTAATTCTAATAAATATCAAATGACAATATAAAAATCTAAGAAAATTATTTAAATTACTTTAACCTATAAGGAAATTAATAAAAATATAAAAATACAGATTACTTAATAAAAATATAAAAATGAAAATTAAAATTAAATTGTATTAAATAGAAACTATCACTTACTATTATATTGTTTTTTCTTGAATTTTCTTTTTCCAAACTATATTATACCTAAATATAACTAACTTTTACAAAAACAAATATTTAATAAGCTAATAATAAGCTGTGTATAAGCTAAGAAGCCTAACAGTTGACTTAGTTTGACTGAAAATGGAAATAAGCTCACAAGAGCTTATGTGGGGTCCACTATGGTGATATCTAGTTTACCTAAGTTAATTGAACTATATTAAACTAAACTTAATGAGTTAAGCTCCTAAAATAAGCTGAAAATCCCAAATAAGCACTTGCTTATTCTTATTCTGACTCAGAAATGGGACAGAGATTGGTGGCAATTTAAGGTGGGGTCCACTGGTCTATAAGTCAAACTAAGGGTCAATATTTGAACCTGGGTAGGATGGGGGTTGTAATAAGCTAGGGTTGAGGTGTGGGACCTACTAGTGTGGGCTGCAGCCACCACTTAAGTTGGTGGTGTGGTGGTGGTGTGCAGGGTAAGGCTTTGCCTTGCAGTCCACTTCCAATGAGTGTGGGGTCCACAAAAGTAAAACAGGGTTCAAGCAAAGCCTAGGGGTTCAAATATGGGTTAATAAGCTACACAAATAACTAAGAAGCTAAGCTTATGGTTTCCTAATAAGCTCTGAGTGAGCCTTCAAAATGGTGATCATATACTGAGTACTCAGTATAGCTTGTTTTACACAGGTCACAATTTGGATCCTAAAAGTTATGCCACAATAAGCTAAAAGCTAAACTAAGCCTAGATGAGATAAGCTGGACTAATAAGCTATAAATTAAGCTAATGGTTGAAATGTGGGGTCCACTGGATTGATAAGAAATCACCAACAAAGTTGTGGTGATGAACTGGGTCTAAGTGAGTAGGGCACACCTTTGCCCTGCAAGTGAGTTTGAGGGTCTGTGGGGCCTAGATAAAAAAATCTTAAAATTATAAGACTTATTGGAACTTAAAGCTGGGGTGGTAGACTACTAAACCTGAAAAGCACAAAGTGTAATTCTTAACACATAAATCTACAAAAATCTCCTAAGATTTGAGAAAATCTGAGTAATACAAATTTGACTTTTGAATGAAACTTGGTACTTTGACTATTTTGGATTTCTAATGACTGATACTAATTGATTTAGTTATAATAAGCTATGAGGTACTTATATTAAGCTAGAGTTATTAGATTTAAGCTAATGGTGTGGGTTTGAGGTCCCAAATCTCACACAGTTAACTGTGGAGATGATTAGACTAAGATTTTGACTTTGGGTGTATAAACTCACAATTTTATGCCTTACTTAACCTATATTATACTACTGCAGTCTAGGGAAACACAATTGAACATCAAATAACAACAAGAACTCAGCTCAAAAGCTTATTCCAAACACCCTCTAATCTAGACTGTTTTGAGATTCAATTAGCTAAGGGCTATAAGAGCTTATTCTAATAATCCAACATGACTTATTATGATATATCAGATGTAAATAAGCACTTAGAAACAGATAATGACCACAGATTCATACTAATGCTAATTATACTAAGTTGACTGTGAACTTTTTTATATTTTAATAACTATGAATTACAACAAACAAATTATTATTCTAAAGTTATATTATCATTATATAATACTAAATAAGCAATAATCAACTAAAACAATAAGCAATGATCAAAACTATACTATAAAGATAGTTATGAAAATTTGATGAACTTACAAAGTGCTTTCCTTGCTTGAAATCAAGAACCAAGAACTCCTATTTCCTCCCCTGAGGATCTAAACCAATACTCCAAGCTGCTTCCTTTCCAAATTACCTTTGAAACCCAGAAATCAAGAACAAATGCCACAGTTGACTATCATTGACCAATTTTGTATTTTGTGAGATTTTTTTATGTTAAGCTGATTAGTAAGTTACTAAAAGCTGTATTGAGCTTATGGGAGCTTATATGAGCTATTTCAATCCATATAACCAAACAGTAACAAGTATAAAGCTTATTGAGATTCTTAATATGAACTTGAAAATGGCACAACTTGAAATAACAACACAAACTTGAATTTTATTATCTGAAAAGATCACTAGTACACTGAGGATACTTAGACTAAAACTTGAAAGCTTAGATTATAATTAAACAACTTAATACAAATTAAACGACATACATTAATTGAAAATAAACTAGGTATCTTTCTTCTCTGCTTCTCTTGGTCTTTAAAGGCTTCAATTAGGTTTAGAAACCTCCTCTGATCCTTTCCCACTTCATCTGAGCCATCCATTTAGCTCAATTGATCATAACCGTTCAAACTAACTTTTGGCGCCAAAGTCCTCCACGTTAACGTGGAGGCAAAGGGTTGCAATTAAAGAACTTTGGGAGCTTGTGGAGGTGTCAGGGGGCAAGGGGAATGTTTGGAGGCCAAGTTGGTGATGTATGGAAGAAAACAGAGGTATTGGTATGGTTTGGAGTTGAAAAATGGTGTAGATGGCATTTAATGCCCATCTGGGTTGATGTGTGAGGTGGAAAGGTGATGCGGGTGAGTTGTATTGATGAGGTAGAGGTGAAAGGTGGCACAAAACCACCTGGTATGGTGGTTTCAGGTGGTGGTGAGGAGAAGGAGGGAAAAGGGTACGGGGTGGTTTGGTTTTGTTGTTTTGACCGGGTCAACGACCAAGGGTTGGACTGGGCTTTGGTGGGCTGGAAAAGGGTGGGCTTGGGTAGGTTTAGTTTTGGGTAGTGGATTAGGATTTGGGTTTAATAAGTGTAAAGGGTCCCGATTTGGTTTGTTATTTTCACAAGGACTAATTTTGTAAATTCAGTATTTTTGGAGGGTGAAACTTGGCAACTTTTCAAAGTTATTAAAAGGGTTAAAATTGCCAATTGTGAATAGTCCAAGGGTTGTATGTGATATTTTTCCATTTTTTTACATCCAGGGACTAATCTTGCCAAATGTGAAACTTCAGGGACCAATTATGCCATTTCTCCAAACTTTATACCCAAGGACCATTCCTGCAAAAGATTATTAGTACAAGGACCAAAATTGAATTTCTCAAAGTTTTTAACATCCCAGGGACCTTTTCTGTCAATTTCCAAAGTACAGGGACTAAACTTGTAATTTTATGAAACTTTGCACCAAAGGACTAAATATGTAACTTTATGATTAAAAAGGACCTTTGATGACTTTTTCATGTTTTTAGAATAACCAGGGACTAGTTTTGCCAATTTATGAAACTTGAGGGACTGAAACTGCTAATTATGCAAACTTTGTACGTTTTTCATCTGTTTTTGCATATTTTGCATTTGAAACATATAAAACACACTTTTAAGATATTTAAAGTATTATGATGCATTTTTGAGTGTTTTTGTACGTTTTGGCAGTTCAGATTAGTACAAAATGATGAGTATTTAGACACTCATCAAGGTTCATATTGACGCCCCTAAAGCTAGGGGAGCTTCCATCAAGCATTTAAATAATGCATCATATACACGCATTGTTATATACCACATACTCATTCTAGGACAATTATTGTCTTACACTAAACCTTAATTTGAAGGATTCTTCATCCTTGCATCATATACATTGGTAGCCTAGCATCTGGGAGTATTGATCAAGGGGGAGCTAATCATGCACTAACCTATGTTTTTCTAGCTTTCTTACTTCTTGTGTCATATACGTTGGTACCATAGCAACGGGGAGTATTGATTAAGGGGGAGCTACAATCAAGGAGGAGCATGCACACATTCATCTTTATTATCATTCTTTGACACACTTTTGTGTTTCGAAAAAAAGAAGGAGATAGGTCAACATAGTCCAACATGCATTTCATTCAACATGCATTTTTCATATAATTTTTATTTTGCACAACACTAAACTTGATGTAGGTTAAGGAACTAAATTTGATCCATGGATCCGCTAACAACCTAAAGGACGCGACAACCATAGGAGATTGGAGTAGAAAACTTAACTTCACTAGGGATGATGCAAGCTCGCCATTTCGGGGAGAAATGAAGTTAACTCCAAGGACGCACCCTTTTTGTTTCGACAAAAGGGGGAGAAAGGTGTAAACGGAGAAGGTACTGTAGAAGGTAATACGGACACAAAGTAACTTTTTACATTTTACTATCTATCAAGTTTACATATTTTGTCATCATCAAAAAGGGAGAGATTGTTAGTGCAAATATTATGATATTTAATCTATACAGTCTCGTTTGTTTTGATTGATGACAAATGTATAACTTGATACATAATGTAAAATGTACAAGTTACTTGTAATCACATTTTGTCAACATATATTCAACACTTCTCAACGTCTCAAGTCCTCGTATGCTACAACACAGGTTCGTACATGTTTGTTATGTGGCATTATGATCAAACCCCTTGACCAACCATATAGAATGTTTAGCTAGTTAAGTAATACATTTTCCAAACAAACTTTTGTTTACATTTTAATCAAAATGAAAATGTGTTATTACATCATGCCTTGGATCATTCTAGTCTAGGAAAATCTAAGAATATATTTGGTTAGATCATAGGAAAGATCTTGGTAAAATATAGAAAGATATGGTGTAGATTTTGGTTAGATTTGATAGAAGATTTTGGAGATTTTCTGTCAGGTACCCACGGAACCAAAATGGTACAAGGACGGAACCCTCATTTTGGTTCCGTGCAATCCGTGGTTCACTGTGGGTTTATAAATAGCAAGTTAAACTTAGTTGTTGCTTAACCACTTGAACACACATTCTTTCTAATATGTTTTCATACATTTAGATCAATAGTAACATACATTAATCACCCTCATTATCATGATCATACTGCTTCTAACTTTCATTATGTTGTAAGCATACTCCCGAAATGATTCTATGAAGCAGGCTCAAGGATCTTGAGTCATCATCCACCACAAGCATACATATATGAAGATCTATCACAACAAGATTAGTGAACTTGTGATCTTCATCCATTGAAGGCTTCCTATCAATGGAAGTTCATCTAGATTAGTCATTCATATCCATTAGACATTTGTGTCATGGATCATCATTGTAAACATCATTGTATCATCACAATCTATTCACCAAACTAGATTAGATGGTTTATGTGTTTGTGCCATAAAACACAAGGTTTTTATGTTGGGCCACAAAACATAGCGGGAGTGGTTGTACCCTTGTAAAAGAACTCGACATCTACCTTAGTGTCGGAAATATTGTATAGGCGACGTTAGGATGGTTCTACCTCGAACTAGAACCTGGTATTTAGCTTTGTACCGGATAAAGTGTAAGTGACGATTGTAAGGTTTTCTCCACCGAGAAGGGAGCTTGTTGATCTATGAAGTAACTCTCGAGTTGGGTACTCAGGGAGTGGAGTAGGGCGGAGAGGAGATCCGTGACCGAACCACTTTAAATCATCGTGTTTGGTTTGCGCTTTCTTTTACTTATTGCTTTACTTTAATGTTTACATTATGTGTTTTCTTGTGTTGTGACTTGTTGATTATACTTGTGTGATAACCTGTTTTAAGTTTATACTAGTCACAAACTACAAGTAACGTCTTTCATATTAGAAGAAGCTAACATTGGATATTTGATACAACAAGTTTAAAATTTTTAAACGGTAAACTATTCAACCCCCTTCTAGTTTTCCACAACCTTGTACCTCCTTGTGCAAGGAAGAGACGAAAGAAGAATGCAATCATCTAAATATTTTCGGGCAACATTAACTGAGAAGATGTTATCCATGGAGAGTGTAAAGATAGGTGAATCTCTTTCAACATTAATATCCAAAGAGCTGATATCAATCAAGAGATTGTTTAAATCTGCCTGCGTTCTACCAGAAAGCATAGACCTACTCCAATCCCACGACCAAGAGCCATTAGCAATACGATCGCTAATAAAACAGTTTTTGTTTCTCTCAAGACGAAACAACTGGTTATACCTGGAACTACCTCGTATATTGCCTTTCGTAATGCAATTTTGGTAAAAAAAAAAAAAAAAAACATCAGTTCTTTCTGACACTTTACATTGTTACAATTTGTTATTCAACTTTCATGTTCTTATTGGCAAAATCCTTCCTTAATTTGTAACCAAACATTCTTGAAAGTAGTTCGGAAAATTGCTCGTTAAATTCTCCATTTCGTTCAATTCTAAAAGTTTTCAGCAGGTGTAGTATTACCATTCTCAGTACGCCGGTAAGATCGGGTAATATTGCAATTGTATATGGTTCATTACGAAATCATGTTTTTTTTTAAAACGTTTGCCTAACTGTAACCCACTTGACTTTTTATTTAACTACATGGGAAATTAAGAAACTATTGCGAAGTTATTACGAACATCAGTAGTTAACAAAAAGGTACAAAACTTTTTTCATTTAATTTTTTTCCTTAATTTCTTTAATATCAATTTTGTTTTTCCCCATTCTTTTTCAGAGCCAATTCCACTCCAAACCACCGGCAAAACATAGTCTCGAGAATGGTGGGCGATTCAGTTGGACAAGTCAATTGCATTTAATGTGGGCACAATTTCCGGTCAAGATCGAACATAAAGTATTCGTATGGATTTTTAGGAGTCTTTATGAAACTTCTTTTATTTACAAATCTTTCGTGTATATAAATTTATATGATACACTAAATGTAAAGCGTGTATTTTTGTATATGCTATATATACACGATTATATGCAGCATCCTTCGCTAACCTTATTTTTATCTCTAAACGATAATTTACAACAAATATATGACTTAAATTATCTACTCCACTTATATGTAATAATGGGATGACGAAATTGACTGTTAGCCATAATTATTTGGTTTATTTAAGCAAATTTTCTATTTATACTATCTAATAAATAGAATTAATTTTACGTCTCTACTACATGGTCGATGCTTTAAAGTTTTGATAATAGCATTAAAATGAAACAAAAATAATAAATTGTGTACTTCAACAAATCCGTTAGACAAAAAATATAATACAAAAAATTGTTCGGAACAAATATTATACTTTAACTGACTCAGCCGCAATGCGCGGCTGCCAAATTACTCGTTTATAACATGGAGCATATCAGTATAAATATAAACCTATCATGAGCACCAAATTAATTGGTATGTAAGATGTTGTGCCCAAATATCAACCTCACGTTGTTTTAGTTGACAACTAAACCATAATACATCTTTAACTAGACTAAGCATGCATAAATATCAAAGTATCACTTTTGGGCAGAAAGGTAACATATTTGCTAGTTATGCTTAAATGGATTTCATTGTTCAAGTTATCATACAAATAACTGTTTGGTTCATTTAGTGGTAACATGAACAATTACCATAATATGGCATGAGTGAACTTGTATATTAATCTAAACAATCATTCACTAAAGGGCGTGTGTTCCAATGGTACCTCATGTTGTGTGAGAAGTTCTTTAACCAAATGGTTATGAGTTTAAGTTTTACTTTGGACATGGAGATTGATTTGTGGTGTAAATATTGTGAGATAGTTAAATTTGCCGTGCTAAAACAATCATTCGCTGGAATGATTATTTATATCTATCTATTAAATTTATATATCTATCTATTATATTAAAAAATTGAGTTTCTAATGCGAGTAATAATGCCTTAAAAATCTACACTAACTAATAATTTCAAGAAAACATTCTACCTGATTCTTTTTGTTTTCAACGATGATCAAGTGTACTTAATGTAATTAAAACAAACGAATTTAATTAGTCTTTTCATATTTTAAGTTACATAAAACATTTAGCTAAAGATTCTATATTTTCTTCTTGAACGGAGGATCCAAAATAAATGTGATTGATAGCATATCAACATTAGTAGCCTAAACTTACTAAATATAGGCACGAATCAAGCCCATTATCAGATTTCATCAATAAACACTTGATAGCGGGCCCGACTATAATCTCACACTTGGCCTGATGGAACTCATAGTACTACTGCTCCCCTACTATCACTAACAGTTAAGATGTAACATCTGACATGGGTAAGTGGAGATGCACAACAAACACTCCTTTTTACGAGCTAATGAAGAGAGTCCACCTATCATTCTTGTCTGCTCTTCAGATGGTCAACACCTGGCTTCTTTATAGTCATCATCTCTTACGTAGTGTTTGGTACGTTGTAATCAAATGGGGAATGGAAAAGATGATTACATTGGAATGATAAAATGTTGTTTGCTTACATATATGGAATGTAATGGTTCATTACAAGGAATGACCCATTACAACAAAATCATTCCCTAGGCCCCCCTTGCTTTTTTCCCATTACATCCATAATGAAATCAAAATTACATAAAACTCCATCAATAACTAACAATATTAAATGAACTTTCAATCATTAATGGGGGCATTTTAGTCTTTCTATTATGATTCCATTACATCTTATCAAACAAACCAAACATGATTAATTATTGTACTGAATAATTACATTACACTATTTATTTCATTACGTCGTTTATTCCATTCATTTAACATTTTATTACGTCCTACCAAACGTACCCTTAATTGTTTATCTCTAAACCTTACTCGCCTATTTATCAATAGAAGGCTTCACACACAACTTCAAAAGTCTCACACACTTGGGCAAATAATGCTTCACACGCAGTTTCAAATGGTCTTTATTTAAGTGTTATCCGAACTTCTTGATTCAATTATTCTCATCGGGTTCTTATCGCTCAACACGGGAAAACAAACAACAAAACCATCCCATCTCTTATTACCGATTTACTTAAAGAAAAATTTCACATAGAGGCTACACTTTGCGAATATGTATTACATCAAAGACGTCACTAATAACAACTTATTGATATATATATCTTACAATTTTGAATTATACGGTGCTTATTGATTTGTCCTTGCCTTATTTTTGTTCTTTCTCTATGTCATTTCTGAAAATTTATGAAGAGAAGCTATAGAGAAATTGAGGATCACATAGTTGAAGGTGAAATGTTATTGATTGAAATGAAAGGGTTACAAAAAGGTTTTAGAAATGAAATACAATGCTGCTATTTATAGAGGAACAAGGTTGCTACACTATGCTAACTATACAACACATTAAGCTAACTGATCATGTATCTAGACTACATTCTGCTGATATATTGCTTCTACTTAGAAGCTGTTGCAACAACAGTCTTCAAGCTGTTTGCAGCAGCAGTAGAGTTGAGGTGTTTGATGAAGGGGTGTTTGGATATTCTGTTAACAGCTTGGATGTGTCTCCAATATCCCCCCCCCCCCCCCCCCCCGCAAGTTGGCATTGTGTATAGAATACAAATGTCAACTTGGATAGACAAGAATTGAGTGCTAACTGAGATGATGTTACAAGGACTTGAGTTGGTTTGTAACTGAGACTCCAACATCCTTTACTTGAGGACTTGAGTTGGTTTGTGTCTGCTACTCCAACATCCTTGACTTGATTGACTGAGATGAAAGCAAAGTACTGCTTCTTTGAGAGCAAAGTACTTCTTCTTTGGCAAAGTACTGCTTTGAGAGCTTGGATTTGACAAAGTGTTGTTACTTTGATTTGACCAAATGTCTTGGATTTGACAAAGAGCTGCTACTTTGATTTGACCAAGTGTTGTTGCTTGGATTTGACAAAGTGCTGCTTCCTTGATTTGACCAGGAGCTTCTGCTACTTTGGATGAAATGCTCCTGCTTGGATTTGACAAAGCACTGCCACTTTGATTTGACCAAGTGCAGCTGCTACTTTTGGATGAAATGCTGCATTTGTTAGCATCTTGTTGTTGTGAATTAACACCAGATGTCTCAGCTCCATTAGATTCACCATAAGCAACCATTGTTAACAAACTTTGACTTTTCTAACAAACTTTGACTTTTTTTTTCCTAACAAACTTTGACTTTCTTGATCTGATTCTTGATTCTTGATGAATGTTAATGGTGAAAGATTGTTATTCGTGATTTGTGATCAATCTTGATGATGATTGTAATGAATTTGACTGTGAATGAAAATTGGTTACTGTTTGATTGATGAATCTGAGTATTTTTTTTGAATGAATTTCAATGGAATTGATGATTTTGGTGACTATTATGATGGATATGGATGAGTTATGACAGATTCAATGGTGGATTTGAAGGTTTTGAAGGTTTATCAATGGTGGTTTGTTATGGTGGTTTATGATAGATTGATCGGAGTTAGTTGGATTGTGGTGGTTTTGTCACTGGAGAGCAGTAGTTGTGCGGAAATAGTGGTGGTTTTGAGTGAAAAATGATGAAGATTGGTGTGATTTGGAGATGATTACGGTGGTTAATGGTGGTTTGTTATGACAGAAGTTAGTTGAAGTGGTGGTGGAAGTTTGTTGGTGATGGTTTGTTATGATAGAAGTTAGTTATTGTTGCCGGAAAATTCGGTTATCTTCATCTGAGTCAGTCACCACCACAAGTTGTGGTGGCACTGGCTCTGATACCATATAGAGAAATTGAGGATCACATAGTTGAAGGTGAAATGTTATTGATTGAAATGAAAGGGTTACAAAAAGGTTTTAGAAATGAAATACAATGCTGCTATTTATAGAGGAACAAGGCTGCTACACTATGCTAACTATACAACACATTAAGCTAACTGATCATGTATCTAGACTACATTCTAGACTACATTCTGCTGATATATTGCTGCTACTTAGAAGCTGTTGCAGCAGCAGTCTTCAAGCTGTTTGCAGCAGCAGTAGAGTTGAGGTGTTTGATGAAGGGGTGTTTGGATATTCTGTTAACAGCTTGGATGTGTCTCCAATAGAAGCAAAGCATATTAGCATGACGTATGGAGATAAATTATTTTGATTTAGTTTTGTGAAGAATAGGTGTCATTGTCTATTTAAGCTATCACCAAAGGTTTTCCTTCTCGGAGTCGTGTTCTAATTTATATCTTCAGCTTTTCCAAAAAAAAGTTAAGGTTTGATTCATAGATCTCGCATCAAGTTGTTTCTTATGAGATAGATCATTTATTGTTCATTGTGATGTTTATTAAGGATTGTTATCTTAATATATTGAGTTACTTTTTTCAAAATATATACGTATATGTTACTTTGATTCTCCTAAATAATCTAACTAACATCAAAATGTATGCAAGTATTTATAGTTCAGGTAAATTATTGCTATAGCAAATAAAAAAACATGACTTGCTGGAAAACTTATGAAGTTATAAATAGCATGAGATTGGACTTAACTTGAACCCATTTAACACTGCGTAAAATTACTGAGGCATTGGTCTAGTGGGTAGGGCTTTCATTCTTGAGTCAATTGACTCGGGTTCGAATTGTTGGTATTTTAGTGTAAAATAGATTGAGTTTAATATGCATATAAGGGTCGACACTTACATGGATATTAACTGGACTAACGGGGGTTCCAAGGGGGCGGTAGCCCTCTTGGTGGGGGTTCGGGGGCAACGCCCCTGAGAGAAGCAGGGTCCAAGGGGCGGCAGCTTGAAACCTTGAAACCTTGAAACTAAGTTGCTATGTCAAAAGTTCCTCAGAAAATTAAATTTTCGGAAATTGAGGGACTAAATTTGACAGCTTGAAACCTTGAAACTGCCAAAAGGCAGTTAACCCTAAATCCCTTTTTGATCAGATAAAAGTTCTGGTTGAACATACAGAAAGATAGAAGCAGACATAAACCTTTCGATTGGTAAACATAACATCATACACAAACTTGAATCAATTAGATTTTATCCGGTCGTTAATTGGTATTCACTCCAATTTAATCGATCTGAAAGCGTTCATACTCGTGACTTCTAATTGCTATCAGGATACCCTATCACCCCACATACGAATAATTAACAACAGAGATCGATTAAATTTTGAAGATGATGAACACTGATTCTGTGAAGGATATGATTAATCATATTATCTGATACAATATTTTGTTAGTGATAATGATGATTGGTGAATCAAGAAAAGATGTTAAAACATTCACTTAAATTCGGTGGAACAAGAAAAGGTGATATAGGAATCTGATCTGTTATTACATGAAGTGTCTTTCAAAATGGTGGGATTTATGATGCGTATTTACCATACTTATGGAGTTACGGTACACAATCTCTATTACTCTATAATATTTATTATTATTGGATTATGATGGATATAGATATAGATTGCATGATACGTGTGTGTTAACATGTATTTAATATGATTCATTTTATTGGGCCTGATTAAATCATATGTCCTTGTTTAGTCGAGTTAATTATATATAGTCACTGAAATGTTTATATATGGTTATAAAACTTGTGTCTATATGCTTATTGATTAACCTATATATTAACATGATTATTGGTTTGTTGATATGATTATGCCTCAAATGCATTTGAAAACTGATCGAGAATTATATTCGTTGATATATGAATCATGTTTATGCTAATAGTACATAATGGGGATTCTATGAATAATTTAGTCACAATTGAAGGCTATCTGTATAAATTGTATATACGCACACATATGTTATTATGTGGTATGCGTTATGAGTATCTTGGTCTGCAATTTCCTTTGATTTGTTTGGGCATAGTAGGAACAATAAAATTGCAAAGTTATTTGAAATTTTGTTCGGATTGACTAAATGAATGAGAATGTTCCTTTATTCTTATTGGTCATGTTTTAGTAACATGATGCCTTGATCTCTAATAACTAAAAATTTCATTTATTAAATGAAAAATGGTTATTGATTTCATGAAAAATGAAATGTAAGAGCAAGTAAACAAGTCCTCTTATGAAGTACAGCAAATTAATATTGCCAGGATATATTAGTAGTAATAGATAAGAATGACTTATCTTGCGTCTTGTAGTTACAATTTATTTATCATCTTGGATGATATTTGTGTTACATGCTTTATCAACTTATTTATGAAACATATATAAGTGATAATGGTTTCGTGCATATTTGTTACTTACTATGACAAGGATAGATATATGTCACTGTACGTGTAATGAATTCATCTTTCCAAATCATGGATAGATGAATATGTTTTTAATGTCACGTGTGTATGATAGGAGGACAACCACACTGATTTGGCATGTAACTGAACAATGGTGGTCCTTGTAATCCATGTGTGAAATCCTTGTGGATTTTACTAGTTTGTAATTGGAACTGATAACTCATATGTCTGGAATGCATGATCACTGTCTTTATTGACTTCCATATTTTATTTGAATTGGTAAAGTATGTTATATGTTTTGTTGTATTTTGATAAAGTTATGAATTATCAATGATATTCTAAAGAGTGTTTACATATATTGAAATGAGTGAATTGGTTAAATTCCTGGTTACTCTTGATTGATGTTCGCAAATCAATTACGATAAAAGACATGGCTTTATGATTGTCTTTGCTTCCTTCATGATATGCCGATTGTATATGTAGTACATGCATTGTTTTGATTGATTTGCCGATTCTGTTTGGTTGTTAAACATGTTTGTACTTGATTAATGAAGTTAAGAGCATGCTTGACTTGTTATGTGAATTAACTTGGGCCTGTGTTTGGCTTACGAGTTGTCTAATTGACTACTAATGGAATAAGGTATAAACGAGTATTTTAATACTTGTAAAACCATGGATTATGGTTTAGAATACAACTTGGATCATTTGAGTATTATGAGGATAAATGAATCAAGTTGGATAATTGATCAAGGAATGAAATTAATTATCAATATCAATATTGTTTTAATATTGATAAGGATCCAATGACATATAGTGAAGCAATGGCTTCAAGGGATGTTGTTTTTTGGAAAGAAGCAGTCCAAGATGAGATGGATTCTATCTTGCAAAACGAAGTTTGGAAATTGGCTGATTTACCTCCTGGTTGTAAACCATTAGGAAGTAAATGGATCTTCAAGAGGAAGATGAAAGTAGATGGTACTATTGATAAGTATAAAGCCAGGTTGGTAATCCAAGGCTTTAGACAAAAAGAGGGTATTGATTATTTCGATACATATGCTCCGGTTGCTAGGATATCTACTATTAGATTGTTATTAGAATTAGCTGCTATACACAATCTTGTAATTCACCAAATGGATGTGAAAACTGCATTCTTGAATGGTGAATTAGATGAAGAGATTTATATGAAACAACCCGAAGGGTTTGTTATGCCTGGACATGAACACAAGGTATGTAAGTTGGTTAAATCTCTTTATGGGTTAAAACAAGCACCTAAACAATGGCATCAAAAATTTGATGAAATTGTGTTGTCAAGTGGTTTTGTTTTAAATCAAGCTGACAAATGTGTTTATAGTAAATTTGATGATTCTAAGAATGGAGTCATTATATGCTTATATGTAGATGACATGTTGATCTTTGGTACAAACCAAGATCAAGTGGATGAGACAAAGGAATTCCTGTCATCTAAATTTGCTATGAAAGACATGGGGGAGGCGGAAGTGCTCCCACAAGTACTCCCATGGATCCGCAAATTAAGCTATTACCTAATAAAGGTAAAGCGGTGTCTCAACTTGAATACTCGAAAAGGATTGGATCCTTAATGTATGCTATGATAAGTACTAGGCCGGATATTGCTTATGCAGTACGAAAGCTTAGTAGGTTTACTAGCAATCCTAGTACATTTCATTGGCGAGCATTGGATCGAGTATTTCAGTACTTGAAAGGAACAGTTGATTATAAGTTAACTTACATTGGGTTTCCTTCAGTAATTGAGGGTTTTAGCGATGCAAGTTGGATATCCAATAAAGAATATCATTCTTCTACATCTGGATGGGTGTTCCTTCTTGGGGGAGGTGTCATTAGTTGGGCATCAAAGAAACAGACTTGCATAACAAACTCAACTATGGAATCCGAGTTTGTTGCTTTGGCGGCAGCTGGTAATGAGGCTGAATGGTTAAGGAATTTGATTTATGAAATTCCGTTGTGGCCAAAGCCGATTTCTTCTATTTCTATCAGGTGTGATAGTCAAGCTACGTTGGCTAAGGCTTATAGTCAAGTGTATAATGGCAAGTCAAGACACTTAGGTGTGAGACACAGCATGGTTCGTGAGCTCATAATGCATGGTGTCATATCCGTTGAGTGGATTGCAACTCATCGGTACTTAGCTGATCATTTAACCAAAGGGTTATGTAGAGATCTCGTGAAAGGATCAGCTGTGGGATTGGGGTTAAAGTCCATATAAAAGCTCTCATGTTAAGATACCTAATTCCCACCTAATATGACGTTAGGTGCTGAATTTTGAATGTGAAAAGCTTAACATCTAGAGTTTGGAACACACATTAAATTATCCCAAAGGTATGTGTTCGGTTCTGCAAGATAAAGAAGGTTGAAGTGTTCTTCTTAATAGTTCTTTTGAAAAATTGCATTTGCAGGTGCGAGATTAAAAGAACTACCTATATGAGTACGAAGTTTAGCTGCTTCAAGAAGTTGGGACTTGGCTTCGATGTACTCAAGAAAGGATAGGGACATAGGCTAGTAAAATAATGTGTCAAGTAAGAAATTGTGTATGTAAAACTAATGTGTATGTTATCTTCATGTATTCAATAGTGATATTACAAGGTTCAATCTTTCGGGAAACCTTGATATCCGAATATTTGGAATGTGTAATATACTAATATGAAATTCAATCGTCTCGACATTTCATTTATGCATTAGTTTGATTGTTTGCTGTGAACTAGTTAGTTAATTTATGATTACACTAAAATGGGGGAGGTTTGTTGGTATTTTAGTGTAAAATAGATTGAGTTTAATATGCATATAAGGGTCGACACTTATATAGATATTAACTGGACTAACGGGGGTTCCAAGGGGGCGGTAGCCCTCTTGGTGGGGGTTCGGGGGCAACGCCCCTGAGAGAAGCAGGGTCCAAGGGGCGGCAGCTTGAAACCTTGAAACTAAGTTGCTATGTCAAAAGTTCCTCAGAAAATTAAATTTTCGGAAATTGAGGGACTAAATTTGACAGCTTGAAACCTTGAAACTGCCAAAAGGCAGTTAACCCTAAATCCCTTTTTGATCAGATAAAAGTTCTGGTTAAACATACAGAAAGATAGAAGCAGACATAAACCTTTCGATTGGTAAACATAACATCATACACAAACTTGAATCAATTAGATTTTATCCGGTCGTTAATTGGTATTCACTCCAATTTAATCGATCTGAAAGCGTTCATACTCGTGACTTCTAATTGCTATCAGGATACCCTATCACCCCACATACGAATAATTAACAACACGAATCCCATCCTTGACACTTTGCTCCCAAATAGGTACCCACCTCTGCAAAACCTATGGGCTCACTGGAGAGACTTTGTGGATAAGAGCTCAAGAGTCCGAGAGTCTCGGCTCACTTCAGTTGGTGCCCCACTAGGCCAGAAAAGTTGCCTGAAGCTATTCCTTGTGAGGTGGACAATGGCTGTTGCCAAAAAACACCCGGGATCAGGGTGTTGCAACCAATCTACTCCTTTTTGTGGATTTAACACCGCGTAAAAATGTACTAAAAACATTTCACATTTTTACCCATGTCAAGAGTGGTTGTAGTGTGAGTGTCATAGCGAAAGACGTATAAAACAAATATTTGACGTGTGATTAGTTTAATATGCTAGTACAGAAAACAAAATATGTGTATTGCACGGGTCATATAGTGTGCTTAGTTAATATAAAAGTTGTCTTTTAGTGAATTCAACAATTTCATAATTCTGGTTTGATATATTTTCCATAAGACCAAAAATACGCATATTGTTATCAAACATAAAATAATGGAACCATACAGAACCTTGTCAACATAACAATTGCATAATAAAATGTCAAAATCAAGTTCTAATGTTTCAGTATTCATAAACCTTTAAATGATTCCTTTTCTTGCGACAGTAAGTATTGAATTGTATATTCATGATATGTTTAATAAGGCAAAAGTATAGCATGATACATAAAAGATAAAACATATTTTTACTAGTTATCGATCTGGTCATGCAATTTCATATATTATTAATAAACAGAAACGTGACTTGTAGAATCAAATGGCCCTTTCAAACCCTACTTAAGGCCTTGAACAATCTATTGATTAACACTGTACCTTAAAATAAATGTTAACGACATGAAAAGGAAAAAGTGATAGCTAAGAGTTGTAAACCTTTCGGATTCGAGCCCGTTGGCCCGTGCTCGTTCGAGATCGAGCCTGTTTGGCCCATGCCCATTTGGCCCGTTGCCCGTTCGGGCTTGAATATTTGTATAATGTATTTTATTATTTGTATTAGTTGAATTGTATTTAAGTTGGTTGTACAATATACTTGATAATTTGTACTCCCTCCGTTTCAAAATAATTGTCCGTAGACAAAAAATTCAAAGTTTAATAAAAGTGGGGTCACTTAATTTTTCAACCACTCAAATAGAATATTCACTCATTATATTCTTTAGTTTTTACTATAAAAGAAAAATGGACAATTTTTTTGAGACATCCATTTTAAGAAATATGGACAATTAATTTGAGACGGAGGTAGTATTTTTTATATAAAGGGTGTTTTAATAACTGCATTAATTGTATTTATTGACCATTTTATTAATGTTAATAATGTGTTTTAAATAGTTGTACTTTTAACTTAAAAACTTATAATGCCGAATTTTAAGTATTTCTATTTAAAGATTGTATTTAATGTTAGAAAATATGTTTTAATTAGTTGTATTTTTAGCTTAACAACTTGTAATTGTATTTAATGTTAGAGAATTTGTTTTAATTAGTTGTGCTTTTAGCTTAATAAATTGCAATGCTTAATTTTAAGTATTTTTTTTTTAAAAAGCCTAAATGCTTTATAAGATAGTATGATAATAAACAGATATACCCGGCCATATATATAATCAATTGATAATTAGCAAAATCAATTATTCAATTCACTTGTAGTAGAATCTAGTTCAAACGCCTTTAGTATTTTTTTGAACGAAACACCCTTAACTTAGAGTAACAAAAAACGCAACATTTTCTTTTGCTTAAAGAGCGTATGCCTTCATCAAAATAACATTAATTTATGATATTTAAACCGCTATTGATGCCACATGTTAGATTAATTAAACATACAAGGGATCAATCTCATATAATCATATCATAATAAGAATATCAAAGCAAACTTACTTAACGATAAAGTCGACTGAAAATTAAAAATAGATGATAGAAGTCATAACATTAGGGTTATGTCAATAAGCCAAGGAGGGATTTCTCACAAATTATTGGTGTTTTTATTGAGAGAATTGTTAATTAACAAGATACATGAATATGACCATTTCCTGAGGATTTATTTTTATGACGGTTACTTCTATCAAACAAAGGGAATTTTACATCCACATAAATAATTCACAAAAAGAATTGACACGCTGATATAGCAGAAGTTGATTAGTCTAATTATATAAAAGAGAGAAGGTATACCAAAATAAATCAATCGGCTCCTGCCACATCAACGAGTGATTTTTATTTTATTTTATTTTTTTTTTTATTATTTTTTTTAATGAATTATTTATGTAAATGTAGCATTACCTATCAAATAAATGTCAATTGTTAGTCAGGGTAAATAATCTCATTAACCCAAAACATAAAAAGGTGTATAATAGCAAATGGTAAATGGCCACTTAATATGTATTATTCTATCAAAATATGCCATCTACTTAATCTCGGCCATCGCAGAGGACAAAGATCCATCCTACTTGATCTTATTGTAGTCGTGGTTAGGAAATTTGGTTGATCAAATTCAAACGACCCATAGACACGGAGTACTACAAGTCATAATGGTCTAATACACATCTCTCTTTCTTTTCTTTTTATATATATGGCAGGTAGTAGGTCGTTAATCATCCAAAAATATACCACAAGACTTTATGACATATAACATAATCGATCTTTTTGAAAAGCTGACATATAACATAAAATAACATAATTAAGTCAGCAAACTTTTCATTTTCGTGCAAGAAATTTTAAAAGATTTATTTTGTTATAGTAAATAGTCAACATGATAATTTATAAGTACGTCATACTGTGGCGGTGTTCATGGTTCGGGTAATAAACCAAATAAATCGAAAATCGAACCAAACTGAACCGAAAACAAACCAAATCAAACTTGTAACCGAACCGAATTTGTCAAAACCGAACCGAAACGAACTAAAAATTCGATTTTCGGTTTGGATATTGTATTTGCTATCTGAACCGAAAACCGAATTTATATATATATATATATATATATATATATATATATATATATATATATATATTAAAATTTTGTCCTGATATAAAAAACACTTTTTATCCTTGAAATACTTATTTTTCCCAAAAATCTATATAATTAACTTAAAAAAATATAAATAATGTAATTCAAGTACAAAATTCGGTTTTCGGTTTTGACCCATAACCGAACTGAACTTCGGTTCGGTTCTCAGTTCGGTTCGGTCACAAATATTTTCGGTTCGGTTCGGTTTTCGGTTATGACCCAAAATTTTTTTTAACCGAACAACTCGAACTGAATAAACCGATTAACCGAGAACCAAATCGATGAACACCCCTACGTCATAGTGTCATACTAATACACTATATACATTATAAAGGTCTCATGCCTCATTATTCAGAAGAATTAAAATTTGATGTCATGAAGAGAACTACCGGGTCATATGCTTCATTAGTTAGAATAACTAAAATATGATAACAAGAATAGAGAAATAGTTTATATAGATGGCGTAAACTCATTTAAAAACTTTTTGAAGCTGTAGCTAAAAAATCTAAATTCATAGAGCAAATTTCTAAAAAAAACTATGGGATACCAATAAAATTATTGTTAAAATATTTAAATCCAAAAATAACCTATAATTAATAATAGAAATGCTCTTGTGTTCATGAAATTTAACAAATTAGAACGTGCTTAATTAAGTGGAGAAAAGTTCAATTTGAACCCAAATTCTTTATAGATGTTGCTTTATTCAACTAAGTTGTAAGTTTAATTACTTAATTGTTGTGTATGAGAAGTCGCTTTATTCAACTAAGTTGTAAGTTTAATTACTTAATTGTTGTGTATGAGAAGTCCCTTTATTCAACTAAGTTGTAAGTTTAATTACTTAATTGTAATATATGAGAAGACGAGTACTTGACTCCAAGTGAATTGCTATACTATATATTTGATACACGTAGGTTATTTTTTCTTAGAATGGTACTGTAACTTTTATACTCTTATGCTACGTATTTTTTACATAATATCTAACGAGATTTGAACTCGCAACTCTAAGTTGATGGGCTGATGACATACTATTAGACTAGAGGCCTACATTTATTATTATATATGTTCGACAAGGTTTATTCTTTATACACACATCTACATGTGTGACAGTCCGTCTACCGTATACTTTTATATGCTCACTTAACAAATATCTTTCTCGATCAATTCAACTATTTACCTTTAATCCAGTGAATTTGTCGGTTTTTATAGAACGTTTTCTCCTTATGATCATGTGAGACTATTTCTTAATTGCTTTAATGGGTTGACATGAATTTGCGTTAAAAAAATGTACACATGTGTTATTTTAAACTTTGGCTTGGTAAAAGTAAGTTGAATTATGTTTTATTAGCTTGAAGTAAAAGTTCTTTATCATTTTAAAATACTGACTATCGTAAGTAAACTAGGTCCAAGGCACATCCGATGAACGAGCTAGCTACGATTCAACCTGTGAATAACAATGTTGTTCATATTGTTTCTTCAGATGATGAATAGGTAATTATTACGGCCTACTACGATTCAAGCATTAAAACTTATGAAGAATTCTTATCATTCTTTGCCAAAAGTTTATATTTTACTTATATGATTCATTATCGTAACAGTTTATATATGTAACATAAGTTTTGTTATATTTTTGTCACAATCTTTGTTTAGGATTCTGATGATGATTAAACTTCTGGTCAGTAGTGGCCCTCCAGGTATCCATCTGACCCATCCAGGCCCCCTGATGAGCCTGCCAATCCCCCCGACCCATGTGCCGGTAGTAGTCCGCAGAGCCGACCTCATAATCTCCATACTGCTGTCACTGGGGTGCACCCTCATCATCATCCTCCTCATCATCATCACCAGCAGCAGCTGCTCCCCCAATGACATACCAAGCAAAAGACCCATCCCTCAACTCCATCACAATGTTCATCTGCTTGAGGGACTTGACCCTCACCACCCTGCATGTACCACAGTCACTTAAATACCCCATGATCTCAGGCAGAAGAATCCCATAGGAACGGGCTAGGCGCGTCACAAACATCCCACCATAGATCTTATCACCTTCCTTTTCCCCCACACCTCCTTTCAGATAGCTCGCCACCCAGAATGGGATGTTGCAGTAAACATCCGGTGAGAATATGGTGTATAGGTAGAAGAGGTCAGAAGCAGTGACACGGTGTGTGGAGCTGTGGCGCCCTGCTAAGCTGTAGGTGATGCACCTATGGACTAACCTAATCCTAAGATCCCTGATGAGGGTCGCTCCAGTAGTCGAGGTATATCCCCCATTTCCAATGATCGGCCAAAATGTAGCACACCTCAAATCATTCCTCACAGTCTCACCACCTAACAACCTACGCAAAAACCCATTCTGAGTCGTCTCATGCTGTGTGTACAAACCCAACCTCCAACCAAACTCTGCGACTGAACAAGTCCTTTGCTCACCTCCTAACCTAAAGTAAAGAGTAGTACCAATGATGAGGCGAAAAATGAACCACTTTTAGGGGGTCATTTAAGCTCGGAATTAAATTTATTTGATCAAATATTACCCTAAATAGTTCATTTTGTGATTTTAGGTACTTTGGGAGTGAAATCTGGAAAATGAAGCAATTCAGACGTTTTTGGAACATAAAAGTGAAGAAAACGCCAAAGACTTAATTTTCCAAGCTGAGAACAGTGTATGACGACGTCAAGAGGAAATTCATGACGGCGTCAAGAGTTAATTTGGTGACGACCCAGTACAAACCTGACGGCGTCACAACAAGAGCGTCAAGAGTTAAAATCACGACGGCCTGCATAAGTTAATTTTTATGTTCATTTATTATACATTAAATATATAATTACTTTAAATATGAAAAGAACATATTTTTTTTAATGTGACTTAAGCATTACCTAATAGGCAGTGTTTAGCAAAATTCTTTTAGTACTATATAGCTTTCTTATGCAAGAAATATATAGAAAATTTCGTTATGAAGCATTTACTCTTGGATTAGAGCTCTCATATTAATTAATGAAAAAAATAATTGTTAGATAACATTTTCCTCTTATTACATTTAAAAAAAAAAAAAAAAAAAAAAAAAATGGATCAAATCAGGTGCCCAACCATTACAATTTAAAACCATGATAGAATGTGGGCATATAGTTTTGTGTAAGTGTAATTGTGTTACAATCAAAGTGGTAACCCAAACCATTTACAATTTAAAATTGACTAATTGCACCAATTAACGTAAATATCAAAAATTTAAAACAGATGACTTGCCAACACCAACTCTACCTTCCCTCCTCTATTTAACACCCTCCCATGCATCACCATTCCATTCATCGTTTCTCGCTCTAAACACAACATAATGGTGAACTTAGTAGCAATACAAGAACCATTTATCATCTTCATGATGAAACTAGCCGGTGTTCAAACCCACACCGTCGATATTGAGCCAGGAACCCACATGCGTTTCTGGCTTCCAAACGAAACCCTAGAAAAAAAATTTAACAAAAAAACCAAAACAACAGAAGTCACTACTATTAGTCCAAAACCGGACAAGCCTGTTGTTGTGCTAATCCACGGCTTTGCAGCTGAGGGAGTTGCTACATGGCAGCTCACCGTTGGAGGACTTTCAAAACATTATTCTGTTTACGTACCAGATTTATTGTTCTTTGGGGGATCATACTCGGATAATGCTGACCGGTCACCAAGGTTTCAAGCCGAGTGTTTGGCTAAAGCGTTGAGGAAATTAGGAGTTGAGAGGTGTGTGATCGTAGGGTTTAGTTATGGTGGGATGGTGGCGTTTAAGATGGCGGAATTGTATCCTGAAATGGTTAGCGCTATGGTGATATCAGGCTCGATACTTGCTATGACTGATTCGATAAGTCAACAGACGTTGAATGAGTTGGGGTTTTCGTCGTCTACTGAGCTTTTGTTACCTGATTCTGTTAAAGGTTTGAAGACGCTTTTAGCTGTTGCAACTCATAAGAAGCTTTGGTTTCCTGATCGCCTTCATAAGGATTACCTTGAGGTTTCACTATTTCCACTCTTTAGCTATTATTTTATTTTTATTTTATACAAGTCCTACCTCGCCTAATTCTAGTGGTGTGCAACTAAGCCAAAACGGGACAAGAAAAAACAACAACGAAAAGTATAAGAATGTTATATTTGTGTGAGTCGTGGGTGTGTTGGTTCATGCTAATTAAAAACCAACTGGTTCGGTCCAAAACTGGGCCGAAAACCAAGTATTAACTCCTTAGATAGTGAAAATGTAATAGGTTACCCTACATGAACAATATCGTTTTATTCTCTAACACACACACATAAATAAATAAATAAATAAATAAAATAAAATAAATAAAAATATAACAGAAAAAAACCCTTCATTGTGCACCGAGAATTTTTGTCTTTTTGTGTCATGAACCGATATCATACATAAAAAGTCTAGTTTGATTCAGTTTTGTTTGAGTTATTGATCGATTCTAACGGCTTAAATCAAGTTTTACACTCCTAATATATGAACACTGGCGGAGCCAGAAATTTTTTGTCGAGGGGGCACACTTTGATAAATTTTAGAAACTACACTATAAATTGAAATATAAGAGGGGCAAATTTAAAAAAAAGCCAAATATTTTTGAAAATTTACACTACATTTTTTTTTTCGTTAGACCTGCCCCTTGTATCTCCACCCACAATATGAAAACTTTTGGGTGGTAAATTTACGTATTTACATTAAAAGTCATTCTTGAGGCAAAACAGTTGAAAGCTATAAATAAGTTGATGTGCAGCTATGCCTAAGTTATTGACTTTTTGTCAAATATAAATATTATAGCGTTTAATCAAATATAGTTAACCAACTCCTGCCAAACGAAACAATAAATTATCTTTTTTCCGTGTTTCCGGATATGTTATGCTTCACTTTCATATATTATGACAGAAAAATATATGGACACACATACAAATTCAATGTTAGAAACTCGCTTAATACAGAACTACTAGATGATGGGCCTAGCTAGCTAGGTGTGTAGAAATGTGTTGACGGATGATATAGAAACTACTCCAGCTCACATAGCACATATTGAAATGCCAAGAATCCATTATTGCAATATATATTTGAATAAAAATCCTCTAAAATTTGACCAATCATTTACTGTTTGAATGATGAATTGCAGGTAATGTTTAACAATAGAAAGGAAAGGGCTGAGCTACTAGAGGGATTGATAGTTAGCAACAAAGATCTCACCATACCACATTATCCACAGGTATTACAACAAATTCAACAATGTGTCTACATGACTATCATTTATATAGTAGTTTACACTTAACTAACAGTATGAGCCGATCACTTTTTTTAGAGAATACATCTTCTGTGGGGTGAAAATGATCAAATATTTAAGATGGAGCTTGCTCAGAACATGAAATGGTAACTACTAATTATTATCTATTGTCGTCTTGTATGGTTTTAACAATAATAGCCGTAGTGAATCATACTAAAATTGAGTGTATGAATGTGGTTACAGGCAACTAGGAGACAACACAACTGTTGAAGGTATAAGTAAGGCAGGACACCTAGTTCACATTGAACGACCGTGTGTCTATACACGATGTCTTAAAAAGTTCCTGGACTCGCTACCAGCTGATGAGCCAAATAAAGTAACTAAGTAGCACCAAGTGGCTAGTCTATATACATGTTGATTGTTTTGTGCTATAAATGTATTGATGTTTGATTAATTGTTTATTGAAGTGAACGCTCGATCTTGTATCACTAATAATGCCTCGGGCAATTGTTATAAATAAAGTGAACGGTTTTTTGTAGTCTCATTCACGTTGTCTGGATTATATTATTTGCTTCCTACCGTACTTATATATTCTAGGCCACGTTACTCATCTGAATGTTAACTCTATTGTCTTATCAAAAAAACCATCAAAAATCGATGGAGATCATTCATTCAGTCATTCATCAGTAATATGTATGCCGACAATTATCATATATATAGTATATCAGTCCACTGTCAACTACTGTTGCTTATTCTAAACTTGTGCTCCAACAAAATTCGGAAAAACTACGTAAAATGCACATGAACATGAGAACACAACATTGCTAAAAAATCATGAAGGGTGTATGAAGTTTATAAGTTAATTACATTTTTAAGGGATGGAAATATTAGATATGTGATATTGTATCAAAATCCTTTAAACACCTATCTCACGTGTAAGATATTAAAGGGGTATAATAGATGAATATCACTTTAAGAATCGATATCTCATACACATTGACTCCAATTCGACAAACTTTAGCTCGTCGCAAAACTTTCTTCTAGAAAAACACTAAGCCACAATATACAGCTAGATCAAATATGACCCAGAAATATATATAAAGAATTCTGTCCAATTTGATGAAAATCATTTTTACAATACATTTTTCCAACTACGTATTATTTGTTTTGTTGGCCAATCAGTCAACTTTTTAATTAACCGACATAAAATTGTTCACCTGCATACACCAACTATATATGAAAACTAAGTGCAAAACAGTGACCGGAAATATTCAATTATTTCCTTGTGCAAGAATCAATATTCTATTGAATATCCCTTCTGATGCTTGAGTGATATAAAAAAATAGCTAATAATTATATTCAAATTTGAAACTTACACGCTATTAAGATTATGAAAGTATTTTGTTTACGAGTAAAATTGTAACATGTATGTCATGGTCAAGCAATTTAAAAATATGTCTGACAAACTTGCGCAATATCCGAATCTTATGACTCCTATTTTTCTGAGCTGGAAGTTTCCTAAAGACAAATGGCATTTCGATTTCGATATATAAGATGCAAGTAACACTTGGTTTACACAAAAAGAACCTAATAAATGAACCATATCCAAATCAAGCTGGACCTGATTAATTATGTTCGACTTTTAGCTTTTCGTGAACCTTTTTTTTTGGTTAAAGGAGAGTAATCCTGCAACCTGGTAAATATATTAAGACCAAAACGTTTGAGTACAAATGGAATGTGGCTGAATACCACATTAGCCTCAAGCAACAGCTTGATAGACAACTAACCTAGAGCTTCTAACATGCCAAAAGCTCAAGACAACTCTAGAAACAAAATGAACCTAGACCAAAAACAAAAACAAATCAAGCTAACCAGCAGCATCATCCGTGAAAGAAGAACTTCCACCATAAGCAACATTAGGGAATAAATTAGCTGATTCATCAAACATGTTATCAACACAATCATCTTCACCATCTTCATCAGTAGCTAGAACATCATAAGGGTTGGATGTAGACACTTCACCCCCCCTTAGAGGAGAGACCTTTAGACTTCAACTTAGATGACGATGTAGGCACACTACTAGTAGCTACCTTTTTAGGTTCACTAGTAGTCTTCTTTGGCTCATACCTGATAGTCTGTTTGACAGAAGTACCAACAATACCAGACTGGCTTTTACCTTTTTTCTTCTTACGACTCACCTTTTGGAAACCATCATAAGCAGGAGGAACCCCATTTGAAGTAGTAACAACAGGGGGAGTAGTCTCTTTTTTAGTACAATGCTCATAGATGTGCCCAAAAATCTTACATAAAGTGCACCTAGGAGGCCTCCATTCATATTCAACCCGGATAGATTCTTTAGTAAAATCATCCCCTGTAAGAGAGGGGACACCAATAGTGATAACTTCTACGAGCTCATCCACTGAACCCACTTCAATTAAACACCGAGCAAAACTGCTTCTACCCCAAGAATCCTTGCACATAGAACTTGTGTACGAATCCAACATAATAGGTTTGCCAATAAATGAAGCAATCAAGTTAATACCATCATCTTCAAAGACTTGGAGAGGCACATCATGCAGTTTAACCCATATCGGAATGCGAGTCAACTCTTCCTTACATAAGCTAGTACCAATAGACCATTTCTTGAGAATGATTGGAGATTTACGAATCATCCAAGGTCCATTTTCCAAAACAGATTCTAAACCAGCTTGAGTATCGAATTTAAAAAAGAAAAAACCTTTGTCATTCATCATGATCTTTTTCAAACCATACTTAGCCCAATTATTCTTAACATAGTAATCAACCACTGGAAACGCCATTCTATTACCAATAAAATAGCCATAAAGAGTGTGCTCTAGGCGTGCACTAACCTTTTCAACTATTCTTCGAGGAATAGACACATTAACACCTTCACAAACAGCCTCAGCAACCAAAGAACTAGAATTAGTTGCATTAGTTGTATTAACCTCCACGTAGTCATTAGTTGTAGTAACTTTGCCACTCACATCAGAATTTGTTGCATTAGCCGTCATGCTAGGTACATAGACCTCCATTAAACCACTCATAGCCTCATACACTTTTGAACGCGTTTCACTATCCAAATTAGGCCATATCGGATATTTACCCGCTTCAATACCCTTAAGTAATAAGTCAAGATCAATGGCAGATTTAATCGAAACACCCAACACCCCTTCAATAGTATCGTGTTTACACTTGATAGACTCACGGATGTTATCAACCTGAACATGAGAAGATGTATCACAAGAATTTAACCAGGATACTATAAATCCTATACTTGGGTTACGTTCGAGGCGGAACCAAAACCAGGATACTATTTAACCAGATGCATTTACTAAAGATTACTACAAAACGAGGAACACTATTTTTCTGGATTGTGCATTTAAAAAAAATTGAGATTTTTACAAAAATTAACACTACACCGCAAAATTCCATGGGTGTCCTGAGACCCCCCGAAACCCACCCTAGTTTCGTCCCTAGTTACGTTTCAAGCTAATTAAAGATATGGTTAAAATTTTGATTTTTGTTACACAACCAGCTCTCAATGATTATAGTTGGATGATAATCTCAAAGAAATATGAGACGCAACGTTTATAACCAAAAAAGTGCTTTCGTAACTATAGCTCTAAAACCCCAAAAAGAATCATTTCTTAACACATTCAACTCAAGGTGACAAGAGATCTCAATTTAAATTTTGAATATCCATCTTTAGCTTAGAATCATGTTACTTTGTATTTGCATAGTTCAAATTAAAACAATACCAAAATATTAAACGGGGAAATTCATTACATAATAATGGCTGGAGTTTTGTCTAATAGACCCCTGGTTGGGCACGAATGTATGTTGCTAAGGGCCCAATCCAGTATACGTCTCTAAAGAAACCAAAAGAGATCAGGACCCAATTGAAAATTTTCATCTGCCGAGCTTAAATCAAAGCTTTTTACAAAGATTGAGGCCTGGTCCATCACTAATCCAAGCCTACCAGACACACATTGTGTTCATCGGTTCGGTTATTAGATTTTTCGGTTTATTCGTTCTGTAATATTTTTAGCCAAAATCGAATTTGAATTCAGTTCGCTTTTCTGGTTGACCTGAAAAACCCGAAATTCAAATTTTATATATTTTTAATATATATATATATATATATATATATATATATATATATATATATATATATATATATATATATATATATATATATATATAGGCAAAGGATCACGTGCGGATGTTTGGTTTTAGTGCGGACGTGCGGATAGATCTAGGCCATCCATTCCAGATCTGATCTTGACTTTTTGTAAAAAAGTCAAGATCTACGCAACTATCACGGTACCAAATCACCATTCAAATGGTTTTTTTTTTTTTTTTTTTTTTTTTTTTTTTTTTTTTTTTTTTAATTTTTTTTCCTTTTGAGCGATCCTTACTATTGTTGTGTTCTTTACTTTTTTTATTTTTTTAGATTTTTCTGAGCATTTTTTTTTGTTTTTGATTATGAGTGCTACGATGATATTTAGGATATTATGAGTCTTACCGTGATATTAACGATTTTACTTAAAAAGTTACGGCGATATTAGTAAAAAAAACTTAATATCATTGTTTTTTTATTACGATATTAAGTAAAAGTTACGGTGATATTAAAAAAAATTAACTTTGATATTAAGAAAACATGATAGTTACGGCGATATTAACAATTTTTATTAAGAAAAAGTTTTTATAATATTAAAAAAGTTATTGTGATATTAAATTTTTCATTAAAAAAAAAGTTTATGTGATATCAGAATCTGATTTTGACTTTTTACAAAAGTCAAAATCATACGCTAATATCACAATACCTTTAACGATGAAAATGATTTTTTTTGAATTTTTTTTCAGCGATTTCTAATTATTTGTTGTTCTCTTTATTTTTTTAATTTTTTCAGATTTTTTTGAATTTTTTCAATAAAAAAATCTACTGTGATATTAACGATTTTTAAAAAAGTCGGGATATTTACGATAATGCCACTCCGCTTTTTTCAAATGGTTGACTAGATGGAGGGTTGAGATTCATCCGTACATCCGCACTAAAATCCAAAAATGTACCGGATATCTTCCCTATATATATATATATATATATATATATATATATATATATATATGTATGTATGTATGTATGTATGTATGTATGTATATATATATATATATATATATATATATATATATATATATATATATATATATATATATATATATATATAGTGTATCTTTATTTTCAGAACCTTGTTAAGTGCGAAAACTGCGAGAACTTCAATTTTGCATTAGAAAACATGCATGTTCATATAAAACATTTATGTTTTCTTACATACACATTAATACACATACCTGCGTAACATACATGTTCATATAAAACCACGTTAAGTGCAACATATCAATGCAAAATGGTTTTATATGAACATGTATGTTACGCATGTATTTGTATTAAGGTGTATGTAAGAAAACATACATGTTTTATATAAACATGCATGTTTTCTAATGCAAAATTGGAGTTCTCGTAGTTCCCGCACTAAACAGGGTTATGAAAATAAAGCCCCCTATATGTATGTGTGTGTGTGTGCATATATATATATATATATATATATATATATATATATATATATATATATATATATATACACACACACACATATATCTCTATATTATATATAACTGGAGGCGTTTGACTATTTTTTGCCAAATAATCACGGTCAATGCCCAGTCATCAAGTTTTGAGCGCCATGTCATCAGTTTTTCCTGCCATGTCATCATTTTATATTTTTCGAATTTACATGTCATCATTTTTTTATATTTTTTAAATTCGTATTTTAATTAAATTTTCGGATTTATTAAAAAAAAAATGACACTTGCAGGATTCGAACCTAGGTCTTGGCATCCACACACAAACATGATTACCAATATACCAACACATTTTTTTTTTTATTATAACTTTCAAAACCAAATCTATAAACCTACTTAACCGAATCCCTACAACTTAGGCAAACCCTAATTAAATTAAACATATACGTAAAAAAAAAATGCAGTTCATTATTCATAATACGTAGTATATTTTTTTCTCAAAAACCCTAATATCATTTTTTTCCTCACAATCATTCATCTAAGTTTTTCTTTCTGAATTGCAGAAACTTATTTTTAAATTACATGTTCGGATTGGAAGTTATTTTTAAATAATAGGGTTTTTGTTTGATGATCACGTACAGAAAAAAATGTACACGTCTTTTACCTCAAAACCCTAATTAATGATGAGACTTTGTTTCTGTGTATGCAGGTTTTTGCAGGTTAGACATCTTCTTTTTAGGTCTTTGAACACATGTTGCTGTAATGAATCTTAAAACAACATGTATGTCTCTTTAAAACTTATAATAATTTTGCAGTTGTGGGTTAATTGATTATTGTTTTTTTCATCTTTATTTCATTAGTTTGTTTTTATGATTATCCACAAAATTTGACAAATCGTTTCAAAGGTATAAAAACATATCTCGATATGGCATTTGAAAGGCGTTGTTTGATATGGAGTATTTAGAATGATGAGTGAATTTAGGTTGCTTACCAAGAGTTTATGTTTATTTGAGATCATACGATAGTCATATATTTTGTAGCAGTTCATTGTGTACTGTTTACTAATTGTTCTTTAATGATGAATTTATGAATTTTATACCTATCATTAACTTAAAACTTGCTGGTCCCATGAATCATCTCAAACTCAAAACAAATGAAAAAGTCCTTTTCGTTTACTATTTATTAGTGGAAACTGTTATGTAGTTGCTAATATGGTTGAAAATCTTAGCTGGTCTAATTGTTCACTAAACTGGCAGCAGAGAGTATGACGCATGATATAATCCAGGATCTACTTGGTGTGAGATTAGACATGGCTAAATATGCAGTAAGTTTTGCATTTACACCTAAACATGGCAGGGATATGAAACCAAATAAACTCTTGATAGGACCTCATGGACAGCTAAAACTTGCAGATTTCAGTCTGGCGTGTATATTTGGTAGTCCCCAATAGAAGGTTCGCTCGCCAGGTATTATCTTCATTAATTTGTTTAAATACTTGATGTCTGATTGGCATAAGCGTTATTTGTTTAATTCGATTGTTATTGTATTATTTTTTTTACCATAGGATTTTATACAATATCCATTAAAAAAGAGGACTATATACATTAGCATGACCTGACTCTGGTCTGTTTCGATTTGCAATAAAGAAATGATCCATTTTGAGTTTTTGACATGCTACCCAACATGTCTGACCCACCCGTCCTGTCACCTATAACTTTTCGGGATGGAATTTTCTTCTGTGTTAGGTACTTCTCAACTGGACCGCCACCTACAGAACCGGCTTTGCTTCCACGACCTACACCTAAGAAGGAGTCAATGGACTCAAAGCCCTAAGAATTTGGTCCAACTATGTTGTCTTCTAATATAAGAAAAACAAGAAGAGTGATGCCTGAAAAGGGTGATGACCATGGCATTCGCAATGACAGAAGTGGGACTGCACCAATGGCATTGGAAGTGAAAGAAGAAATGGACAAGGACTCATTGTGAACCTTGGTCACAAGTCACAACCAACTGTCAAATGGGTAAACAGGTCGAAAATGGTCCAAAGTGTATTGATAATGCACTCAAATGGCTAAAATAGTATGTTCTCTTTAGTCATATGCTAACATTAATGAAAAAAAAAAAAAAAAAAGAACAAAATAGTATTTTGGGTCAACCCGGTCCTTAAAGTACCTAAAATTACCCATTTGACCCGTTGCCTAGACCGATGGTCCCAACCATTTTGCCACGTCTGAAAACTAATGGGTTTGGTATTAATCTAAACAAATTTGAAAGTGGGTAAGCTGGAATTGCAATGAAACGTAATTAAAGAGTGTTTAGCATTGTGTTTTGAAGCACTTATATGATATGGAATGATCAGAATGTTCATGAGGTGGATTGATAGCAAAAGGATCGTAAGTGTTCATGCAAGTATTTGATTGTAAGTTATTAGGTTTTTTAATTACAATATTTATCTTTCTATGTTGTGGTCGCCAAGGCTTAATTCCGAATTTATTCAAACTGATGTGGAAATAGTTGATGCTCCATCATCCAAGAAAGCGGTTAGTGCAATACAAACTTTTGCTCTTTAGTTATTTAATATTTTTTACGTGTATGGGTCAAAATGGGGTTTACGTAAATTAGTGACATTGAGCAGTCGGACAATTTGAGGACAACTTTTTGGTATTGAGTTTTAGTCAATCTGAAGCACCTATACAATTGGTAATATCGTATCCATGCATGCTTAATTACCTTATACAATAAACATTTTTGTGTATTGTAACAGGAACTTACAAGGCACCAGATATGATTCCTTTGTCCTACAGCATACTTTTTGACAGGCCTTTTGCGGATCTTGGATCAATCATGGTGAACATATAATAATAAAAACAATAAGAGTATGAGTATGCACATCTGTGCAGGGACTCGCTATGAGAACAGAGAGAGGGTGGGAAAGATTCTGTTAAACACACAATACTAATATTTATTCCACCATAAAAACGATTACAATACATGAGTATATATAGGATGTCAATCGGTATGAATGAACCGATGTGACTCTTCCTAAGAGATATCTTCTAAACGTTATACCCTATCACTAATATACAGAAATACATTTATTAACTATCTATAATACATATATGGTCCTTATACTTTAAAGACTTATGTTTCTTGATTAATTTACTTCCAACATTCACTCCCCTAATCAAGAAATCATAATCTTCATCATTGATCTTCACTCTGTTCCTTTTGTTCATCCAATTTGCAGCCTTGCTTCTTCTTTTATTTTTCTGTATTTGATCGCCATGTAACTTCTGGTTTAGTTGCCTTCTGTTTCGTTCCATGGTTGATCTTCTTGATCATCTTTACTTCTTCCATTTCAATTCTACTTCTTTCTTTGGTGATTCATCAACTATTTCCATTGCATCTTCCAAACCTTCACACGGCTGTGGTATCGCGTCTGCAGTAACTCTGCCAAACTCATCACTTTCTGCCTTCACGAGATTTGCTCTAAGTGCATCTTCGTAGTAAATTTTCACCATGCCTTCTTCTTGCCATCTGCAAATACATCCTTCTTTTGGAACTTCTCTTCTTGCAACATTCTTCTTTCTTTTCTGCCCAAAACTGTAACGTTTCAATGATCATCTTCATGCTTTGTTTTCGGGTCTTCTTCTTCTTCAAATCGATAACTTCCTTGACTGCAATTTGATCGATCCATGTAACCATGTATCTCTGATACCACTTTTGACAGGTCTTTGTCGGATCTTGGATCAATCATGGATGGACATATATAATGAAAACAATAAGAGTATGAGTATGCATAAGAATCTGCAGTGACTCGTTTAATAACAATAGAGGGTGGGAACTTTGATATGATAAACACACAATACTAATATTTATTCCACCATAAAAACGATTACAATACATGAGTATATATAGGATGTCAATCGGTATGAATGAACCGATGTGACTCTTCCTAAGAGATATCTTCTAAACGTTATACCCTATCACTAATATACAGAAATACAGTTATTAACTATCTATAATACATATATGGTCCTTATACTTTAAAGACTTATGTTTCTTGATTAATTTACTTCCAACAATACTAATGACAGATTCAGCTATTTAGCTGCTCAAGGTAAATGTGGTCATCGGTTTCTGTATTATTGGATAGTTGCTCGCATGATGCAGTTAATACTCTAAACTATACAAATTTTTGCTAAACAATTGCTGATACAATCATCAACGGACGCATACATGTCCCAGTGATCAAACCCTTTTTGTAGCATTGTGTGAAGCGACTGAAAATCTCCCTCTCCTCCCAACAGGTTTTAATGCTCATTTTAAGCTATAAAGTAAATTTTTTAAAGACACTGGGTGCAAGGGGCTATAAGACGGGGACTGATAGTGAGTATATTTCTTCTCAATGTAAAGTGGTAGCTTCTTTTTCCTAATTTTGATGTCATACAATTTCTTCTGACAAATGCAATCTATCAGGTTTTATATCAGTCAAATAGTAGCATAATTGTTAACTTTTACTTATTACACATAAGCATTTAATCCTACCGATGACAAAAAACATATTCTCCCTTTTTTATATAATTCTGGGTAATTAAGCGATGTTTCAGTTTTGGGACGGGCAACTTATCTGATTAGGTTTTGCTATTTTAATTTTTTTTATTATTATGGATATGTAAATATTAAACGTAAGTTTGCGGGTTGTTTGCTTATAAGCTATAATTTCGAGATGCCAAATATAAGCTTCCATGAACAATCTGATGCATTTGGCTGTAAGATTAGCACCTGTTGGACCTTGATAATTGTAAAAGTCTTGTATTATGAAGATGACGATAGATGAAGGGCTGAACATGTTAAGTAGAAAGTTTATAACCGAAAAAGTAGTTATTTCGGTTGGTAGTTAAAGTAGTTATTTCTGTAAAATAGTGAAGGGTTGTGTCGTTTGTTCATGACCATTCGAACCGTCATGACCATTGGGTCATACCCCTTCATATCTATATATAGTCCTTCAGATGTAAACGTTTTTAGTTAGTGTCAAAAATACGATGTAACCCACTGTTACTTTGTTAATAATAGAATCATCTTCTTGTCAATCTTGTGCAACATGATCCTGGGAATATTCAAGTTTCTGGAACCTGTGAAAAATCCAATATGGTATCAGAGCCGAAGGTTGTTGCAAGGTTACAAGATGTGATTCAATTCTCTTGATCAAGAAGATCAAGAAACTGAGAAGGAAGGCACCAAGATGTTGGGGAAGATAGTGCACAATCAAGAACCAACGTACATGGACATCAAACGAAATTGATGGACTGTTTGTTGTGATTTCTGCTGAAACGCGACAACAAACAAGAAGGAGGAAAACAATATTTTAGGACTTTGTGGGACTGCTGGAACGCGACACAAAGAGAAGAAAAGGAAACTCTTGACGTTGAAAGAAGCGTAGAAGCAAGAGTAGCGCAGAAGAAAAAGACTTTGTGAAACCGGTTGAAAACAAGATACAAAGTATAAGATGCAGGACTAGCGCGCAAGATGTAAGACGCAGGACTAGCGCGCAAGGTATAAGACGCAGATTCTAGAAGCGCAAGGAACGTTGTTGTGAAGAAGAAAATGTATACATAGAATAAAGAAGGAGTACTCAAGAGAAGGAACAAACGAAGGACTGATTTGTTTCATAGGAATTCAGAAACGAAGGACTGTTTTTCTGGATCGATTTGGTTACCAAGGCGTGGTACCAAGTTGTGTGTTAGAAGGTTTGTGATCAAAACAACACACAAGAACAACAACAGCGAGAGGATGAGCAAACAAAGGACTGTTTTGTTCAGCGAAAGAAGAAACAAGCGAAGGACTGCCTTGTTTTGTTGGAACGAATTCAGAAGCGAAGGACTGATTTCTGGTTCGGTGTGGTTACCAAGGTGTGGTAATAAGGATTGTGTGTATGAAGTTTCTTAGGAATCTCAAAGAGACCGAGATCAAGAACAACACGCAAGGAGAAAGGAAACGTGTAGCGTGGTACAAGAAAGTGTTGGTTTGTTTGTGTCGAATATAAACACAAATAAGAATAACACAAGGAGGCCGTGACTTTTTGTTGAAGATTCAAGGGAAGCCGTGGAACGTTTTGTTTAGACTCGTTAGCAACAACAACAATTCGACAAGGAAAACAAAAAAGGAACCGTGGTGTTCTGTTTTGGTTCGAAACAAAACAGAAACAAGGTGACAAATTCGAAAGTTTTAGTTAAAGGTTGAAGTCGAATAGGATTTGAAAAGGCAACGAGGCAGGAAGAAACAAAAGAAAATGGAGTTGCTTGGGATAGAAAAGGTATACCGAGAGACAAAGCAATCAAGGATTGTTTGGAGACGTTTAGCAATACAAGAACAACAACAAATAACGAAAAGGATGGGCTGATCACTCATTCATAAGAAAATACCGACGGGTATTGAAGAGTTGTTGAAGATACGGTGTAAAAGTGAAGAAACATAAGGAAGTATTGTGGTACAACGATGGAATGGAACAAGCAACAACAACAACAATCATGAAGACAAGAAGAAGGAAAGAAAAGACACGGAGAAGAGTTTGAAGACTCAAAGGACAAGACTTAAACAATTAGGGGGGAGAATGTTGGACCTTGATAATTGTAAAAGTCTTGTATTATGAAGATGACGATAGATGAAGGGCTGAACATGTTAAGTAGAAAGTTTATAACCGAAAAAGTAGTTATTTCGGTTGGTAGTTAAAGTAGTTATTTCTGTAAAATAGTGAAGGGTTGTGTCGTTTGTTCATGACCATTCGAACCGTCATGACCATTGGGTCATACCCCTTCATATCTATATATAGTCCTTCAGATGTAAACGTTTTTAGTTAGTGTCAAAAATACGATGTAACCCACTGTTACTTTGTTAATAATAGAATCATCTTCTTGTCAATCTTGTGCAACATGATCCTGGGAATATTCAAGTTTCTGGAACCTGTGAAAAATCCAATATGGTATCAGAGCCGAAGGTTGTTGCAAGGTTACAAGATGTGATTCAATTCTCTTGATCAAGAAGATCATGAAACTGAGAAGGAAGGCACCAAGATGTTGGGGAAGATAGTGCACAATCAAGAACCAACGTACATGGACATCAAACGAAATTGATGGACTGTTTGTTGTGATTTCTGCTGAAACGCGACAACAAACAAGAAGGAGGAAAACAATATTTTAGGACTTTGTGGGACTGCTGGAACGCGACACAAAGAGAAGAAAAGGAAACTCTTGACGTTGAAAGAAGCCTAGAAGCAAGAGTAGCGCAGAAGAAAAAGACTTTGTGAAACCGGTTGAAAACAAGATACAAAGTATAAGATGCAGGACTAGCGCGCAAGATGTAAGACGCAGGACTAGCGCGCAAGGTATAAGACGCAGATTCTAGAAGCGCAAGGAACGTTGTTGTGAAGAAGAAAATGTATACGTAGAATAAAGAAGGAGTACTCAAGAGAAGGAACAAACGAAGGACTGATTTGTTTCATAGGAATTCAGAAACGAAGGACTGTTTTTCTGGATCGATTTGGTTACCAAGGCGTGGTACCAAGTTGTGTGTTAGAAGGTTTGTGATCAAAACAACACACAAGAACAACAACAGCGAGAGGATGAGCAAACAAAGGACTGTTTTGTTCAGCGAAAGAAGAAACAAGCGAAGGACTGCCTTGTTTTGTTGGAACGAATTCAGAAGCGAAGGACTGATTTCTGGTTCGGTGTGGTTACCAAGGTGTGGTAATAAGGATTGTGTGTATGAAGTTTCTTAGGAATCTCAAAGAGACCGAGATCAAGAACAACACGCAAGGAGAAAGGAAACGTGTAGCGTGGTACAAGAAAGTGTTGGTTTGTTTGTGTCGAATATAAACACAAATAAGAATAACACAAGGAGGCCGTGACTTTTTGTTGAAGATTCAAGGGAAGCCGTGGAACGTTTTGTTTAGACTCGTTAGCAACAACAACAATTCGACAAGGAAAACAAAAAAGGAACCGTGGTGTTCTGTTTTGGTTCGAAACAAAACAGAAACAAGGTGACAAATTCGAAAGTTTTAGTTAAAGGTTGAAGTCGAATAGGATTTGAAAAGGCAACGAGGCAGGAAGAAACAAAAGAAAATGGAGTTGCTTGGGATAGAAAAGGTATACCGAGAGACAAAGCAATCAAGGATTGTTTGGAGACGTTTAGCAATACAAGAACAACAACAAATAACGAAAAGGATGGGCTGATCACTCATTCATAAGAAAATACCGACGGGTATTGAAGAGTTGTTGAAGATACGGTGTAAAAGTGAAGAAACACAAGGAAGTATTGTGGTACAACGATGGAATGGAACAAGCAACAACAACAACAATCATGAAGACAAGAAGAAGGAAAGAAAAGACACGGAGAGGAGTATGAAGACTCAAAGGACAAGACTTAAACAATTAGGGGGGAGAATGTTGGACCTTGATAATTGTAAAAGTCTTGTATTATGAAGATGACGATAGATGAAGGGCTGAACATGTTAAGTAGAAAGTTTATAACCGAAAAAGTAGTTATTTCGGTTGGTAGTTAAAGTAGTTATTTCTGTAAAATAGTGAAGGGTTGTGTCGTTTGTTCATGACCATTCGAACCGTCATGACCATTGGGTCATACCCCTTCATATCTATATATAGTCCTTCAGATGTAAACGTTTTTAGTTAGTGTCAAAAATACGATGTAACCCACTGTTACTTTGTTAATAATAGAATCATCTTCTTGTCAATCTTGTGCAACATGATCCTGGGAATATTCAAGTTTCTGGAACCTGTGAAAAATCCAATAGCACCACCATATGTACCCAGCCGTACCACAGATACGCAGCACTGCAACTACAATGTGAGCTCCAATGGCGTGAGGTACACCTCTCATATAAGTTGTATACAATCAAGGGTACAAAATCTTAAAATGACCGTTTTAATACTGAACGTATAGGAGATATATATTGATTATTTGATCAGAAGGGCAAAGAGTTGCTTGGAAGATGGAGCAGATATGATATCAATCTATACCGAAGATGTCAGTAGATATGTTCATTCATTTTTTTTCTTACGGATCATGAACCATCGGGTATGTTATCATTTGGAGTATTTTATGCATTAACTTGGTTATCACTTTCTTACAAGAACCCAAAACCCATTTTTCTACTCTCTATGTTGTGCTGATACAAACATGCAATACATCGGTCACTTACTGATTGTAGTTTTTTCTCACAAAACCAATAGGCCAAATGGGTAACTTTTGTTAAAACCTATCTAAAAGCCTAAAAATGTAATAGCTTAAAGGTGTTGAATTTTGCCCAATGCTCAGACCATGTAGATTTAGGAACAGTTTCAAACATAGATGAAACCGTTCCCATTTACTTATCTCTTAAGAATCAGACAAATGATTTAAACAAGTGATAAACATAAAACATTTCATTTGGGATAAAACCTGAAAGGCCACCCAAAATGTTTAAATATTAACTGAATTAAATCTCTTACTGTATTTAGTTAAGAAGTTTAGATTATTACTGAAATAAGTTTGTCAATGTATTAACTCACTTGCTATCCATTTAAAATTAAGCATCTCACAAGTTATTTACGCGGGTCTAATTTGTAACCATCCTGTAAGTGGCACACAATTTTTAGGTATAGACTACATTTATAGGGGTTGAACCTATGGATACATAGTTATATCAACATGAATACGACATGGTCCTGGCCTATAATTATCGACTTGTTTTGAGAGATCTCGATCTCCGTCTTCTTGACGACAATTAGCTCCTTTCACTTCCACGGTAATCAATCATTAAACTCATCTCACAATGAAAATACTTATCAAACTCAATAATGATTGTTATCTTTTAGATTAGATAAAACATATATTTATATCTCATTATGTACAACCCTTTCTTTCATTATTTAACGGAATTAACACTGGAAGGTATCGTTATAAGTATGGACCGATTTCTAGCTTTTCTTAAAACTTTCAGAATAAAATTTACCCATCTTTCGGAATAAATGTGATGAAAATGCCACCTCTATGAAAAAAGTTACTTTTTAAGTTCGTCTATTAGGTATGTTACTATTGTATCGAGATGTATCTTAAAATATTATCTAGATTACCAGTATTTTTTATAATTATTGATTTGTATATGCAGACAAGTATGGAGTTAATAAGGCTATAACGGGTCAAATTCTAAAATGCGGTTTAAGAGGGTGTTTGGGATTGGTTATTTAAGTTCCTTTGTGCTTGCTTATATGATGTAGAGTGTTTGGATAGAACTATTTCTTTGGAACTTAAATATAAACACGTTAGTACCTCAAAAGTACATGAAACCTTCTAGATTTATTTAAACTTTATCTATGTGTACATCTTTAGGAAAGAACTCTACAAAAATTGGACGTGTGGACGATATACAGATTGCTACTACCATGCAAGTATCATTATTTACAATTTTCGCAATTGGTTAAATGTTGTGAGTGTGCAAAAATCAGGTACATCTTCGTCATCATCATCATCATCATCATCATTAGGTATTTCGCCAAAAACCTACACGTATTCTATTCATTCATTCGACCAGAGAGGAGGGAGTATTATATTCGGTTAATATTACTTCAATAATTATATCCTTTCAGAGGTCGTAGAGGGTGGTGTTCACTTGAGCCTTAACTTTGTGGTATGATAATTTTTTTTCTTCCCTTTTGGAGATCTGTTTTTTTGTAATTTAAGGTCTAATGTAAATAAGTTAAGTATATTTCCATGGCTGATTTTTCTAATCCTTCTTATACATCTGTTGGTGATACTTCGTCGTCTACAATACCAGTTATTGGCCAGTGATTTGGTAATTTTCTCCTCTTTTAATTCAGATCTTTCTTTTGCATGTTGTTGTTTGATTGTCTTACTACGCTCCTCATATATGTTGTTGAAATATATGAGATGGTATATATTACTTAATAGAAATGAAAGTCGTTTATGCATTTACGGTTTGTTACATGGATTAAAAAGGACTAACGTAAAAACTAATAATAATAATAATAATAATAATAAATAGTCTGATTAACCCGCTAGAGATAAAATAGAATCTGAATCAACCTATTCATAAGAAGACGGGTTGATATTTCCACCTCTACTTCAAATTGATCTCAGTCCCAAATATAACAAGTAGTAAACTGTGATTAGCTGACTCACTCTACAACATAAAGCATGGCATCAGCTGACCGTAAACTTACGATAGTGTAAATTGAATATTGTATGTGTAATATTATTAAGAGTCGTCCATTAGTTTAGTTTTCTTTTGAAGTACATATTCTCGATCAAAACCATTAAGGAGTTTGAACTCTTAATACGTTGTTATTCAGTGCTGTGTTGGATGAGGTAGACATACTGTTTAAAGATGAGGATTTCCAGCCGGCATTGCAGAGTTTGATGAACTTGTCACCTGTGACTACTGAATATCTGCTTGTCACTGCAACTCTACCACTAGATGTATACAATAAGATCGTGGAAAACTTTCCTGTTTGTGAATCTATCATGGGTCCTGGCATGCACCATAAAAGCTCTGGTCTTGAGGAGGTACATCTCTTTTAACATATGATGACATTTGTAGCCTGTTATAAGAGTGCATTTGTGATTTACACCTTTTCTTTATTGACATAAATGTCTTGGTCTAGAATCCAGCTCATCCTTCTAACTTTTAAGATCTGAATGATTATATTTCTACTAAAGAAGAAATTTTTTGTAGGCAGACATCTACCAGTTTATATCTGTATCATGTGCACCTACATGAAAAGTGAAAACTAACTGTTTCTTAATATGTTGATCTACAGACTTTTTTGATTTCATTATTCACATGCTCCAAACTTCGACCCAATTCCTGCTAATTATCCTTTTTAACTTTTAAAAAATTACTAGAATTTATCTTTCAACATATTTAATTCAAGTTATACATCAAGTAATAATAATATTCAAGAGTTGTACAAATCTTTCTTGGAACATTAGTCTTCCCGATGTCAAGATGTGTGGGTTGGGTCATAAACTAATGGGTCAAAATATATTCAAGAGTTGCAAATCAGGTGACATTTCATTGCATTTATTATTTTTTACTTATTAATTTTGTTGAAACTATGTCTTGAAGTTAAATATGATTGACAAATCCTCTCAAACTTAATGAGACAAACCACTAAATACAATCTCGAGTAACTCTCTTTACTAATAAATTTCAGTACAACAGAGCAAAAAATTGAAGGAACTCAAGAACAAGAGGTCCAATCAGACGCACCAGCAGCTCCAGGTAAGAACAACAACAAAGAAGGTCTATAATTAGGTATATTCACTATCTGACTGAAAACAAGAAACATATTATTTACCAGGTTTAAGTAATTTTGCAGTCTATTGCTTTGTTTGTGGACAGGAAATTGACGCAGTGGTTGGTGATTCAATAATCTTTGCCCAATAGATCTGAGTATGTTGACTTTACATCAACTTACAGTGACTTGGGTGTAGGAACAGTAAGAAAAATCAAGGAGCATGACATGTGCTTCTTTCTAGAGCCACTTCACTGGGGTGTATGGTTAACAACTATTGGTTCTCTTATCACAATTTGCATTGTAATCTTTTGTTGTGGTTTATTGTCAATAGGGCTAACCCATTCACGCTTGAATTTTTGTTAGGAATTTAAAGATCGACTTCTAGAAACCCTTATATGTAAGTAGGAAACCTGAACCAACAATTACTTTCGGTATCTTGAAATATTCATATTACTATAATATGTAAATAAGAAACCGCGACCTCATTTGGTAATTACTGTTACTATCTAGATTTTATGCATTCATTTTTCTTTGACCCGTCTTAGTCATTGAACTATTTTTTTTCCAAGTCATTAATAGATGGCTTCATGTTGCAAATGAGTCTTTCCCACATGAAGAGTTTCAGCTACCAGATAACGGCTCAACCACTACTACTCCACATAATGCTCATCTACCTAAAAACAGCCCCATCAATTCTGCTGCACAGAATGCTCACCCTAGGCGTTTAGGACATGGCAGCCGCTGTCCCTTGGTTGAAAGTGGCACAACTGGCTTTTTAGGACTGGTAAACTATCCATAGTTTTTATCATCAGTTTATGAAAATTTATACGTTTGATCTACAGTTTTCCTACGGGTTTACATGCATGTAGACCTCTCATAACAAGTCCAAATAAATTTTCATTCACAAATCGTCCTATCTTATTATAAAATCTCATGTTTATTTTTTCTGGCGCACACAATTATGTTGAAGATATACTGAGTGCTTTAAAGCATTGGTCGAGCAATGACCAATGCAAGTTCGTTGAACATAGTTGTATGGGTCGAAATAATGTTAGACCGTCGGACCACGATAGCGACAAGCTGTAATTGAAGGTACTTTCTCTCATTGGCATTCTTTTTTCATCATGTATTTAGACCTCTTTTTTAATAACATGCTTTTATTTAGAGGAAGATGTCGGAGATTGATGAGTGTGTAAATACTCATCATTTTTATCGTATCTGAACTGCCAAAACATCAAAAAACACTCAGAAATGCATCAAAATACAGAAATTATCCCAAAAGTGTGTTTTATATGTTTTAGATGCAAAATGAGTAAAAACAGATGAAAAACGTACAAAGTTTGCATAATTGGCAGTTTCAGTACCCCAACTTTCAAAATTTGACAAAAACAGTCCATAGGCATTTATTTTGTAAGAAAAGTCAATAAAGGTCCTTGGAAAATCAAAATTTGTCAAAAATGGTCCTTGGATGAAAAGTTTTGAAAATTTACATTTTGGCCTCTCATGTTTGGATTTTGGCATAATTGGTCCTCAGGTGTTTTATTTTGGAAAATATTAATTTTGGTCCTTGTAATACTCAAACTTGTCAATTAAGGTCCTTGTGAGTACTTTGAAAAAAATTACATTTCAAGTCCTTTTAACTTTCAGAATGTTACATAATTGGTCCTTGTGATTTGCTACAACCTAATGGACCTTTGTAATTTTATTTCCTAAACCAAACCAACCCAAATAACACAACCAGCTCAACACCCAAACCATTTCCCCAAGCCCAAAGATATACCAGCCCACTCACCCCCGTTTTTAATATTATCCCAACCCTAGGTCAAACCAGGGTCAACCCCCTTCCCTCCACCTCACCTCCTTCCCTCTGCCACAACCTGCAACACCAAACATCATCATTCAACCCTACCCTCCTCCTCTGCCACACGCCACCCCTACACTACCTTTCCACCAATAAACAACAAAACCCACAACTCCCTGCCAACAAACTAACTGCCAAATTGCAATTTCACCCCCCTTTTCCCGCCAAAAATGACTTAAACGGCTGGGATCAAAATAACTAATCCAAGGGCCCAAAAGTGAAGTGGGAAAGAGCCAAAGGACCCTCTGGAAGGTTATAAAAGAAAGAAGAAAGAGTTAGCAATTAGTTAGTTAGTTATAGTTTAGGAGTAGTGTAAATTAGTGATGTCGAAATTAGTGTAATTTATGTTTCCCAGTGTAATTTTCATCTCCTGTTGAATTCTAAGTGTATTTTCAAAGTTATTTAGTAACAAATTGAAGTTCTCAGTTTAAATCCCATTTTACCATTTTTAGTGAATTTTCCATGTTAGCTTAAACTTTGTTAAAAGTTGATGTTCAGTGCTCATTTATCTTATGTAAGCCATTTATAAGCTCTCTTAAAGCTCAGAAACCACAAAAAACTGTTTAGTTAAAAATTCTCAAAAATGCAAGAAAATAGCTCATAAATGAAAAATAAAAAAAAATCACAAGAGAAGAGAAGAAGAAGCTGGATGAAAGGGTTTAGAGCTTCAGGGTAAGCAATAGGTTGGTTTGGAAATTGATTTTGAGTGTTACATAGTTGCTTTCACTTTGTAAGTCTCATTTTCATAATATTGCATTTCACTGTATCATCTGCTTATTTGTTCTTATTTGTTTATTTTTCATGCTTATCTGTGCTTAGGTATTCATCTTATATTTACTTAGAAGTTAGTATAGTTATTTAGTCTTAATTAGGTTATTCACTGTTAGATCCCCTTTATAGCTTATTTGTGATTGCTTTTTCCACACTGCTTATTTTTAGTCCTACATTGCTTCTTATATCATAACTCAACTTATTTGATACCTTGCTTTTATGGTTCAAGCTTTCAACATTCCTTTGCTTTGTAAAACTCAAGGCAGTCACTCACAAAGGAGTGTTTGGCAAAACACTAAAAAGTATTGGTTTGTAGGATCCATAGGTTAAATTTTGTTTCACTAGTTTACTTTAGGTTGGTTAATATTGTTTTAAGCAGAAAAGATGGTGTTCAATTGAAAAAAGTCAAAATTATCTATTGACCTCTCTTTCTCACTCACTGTTGTTAGATTAAGTTTACATAACCATACATGTAGGTACATTAGTGTTTCTTTTAGCATAAGCTCATCACATATTAGCTTACAACATCATTTCAAGTCACTAGGATAGATCAAAGTTCAACAAATTCAAACCTAGAGTTATTTCAAAAAGTCAAAAGTTTATAGTTTAGCAGTTTTTCCAAAAATGTTAGGATTTTTCATGAGCTTAACACTTGACCTGTGGACTTGAAATTTTGGATTTATATTATTTGTTAGCTTGTGTTAGTTGGACTATTTTTATTACATTTTTTAGATTTTTCTTTAATAGCTTAATGATGGCTCAAAGTGGGATGATTTGCAAGTAGTTGCCCTGTGCCACAGAATTAATCCATAAGCCATGTTTCATACGCTCATAGTGAGCTCATTTGTGGGTCCCAGCTTGAGTTTTTGGGCTTTTTGAAAAGCTCACTCACTAAGCTTGTTGGTTCAGGCTTAAATCTAGGCTCCTCAGCTTATTTGATAGCTGAATTAGGCTTGCAAATTGTCCCCATAAGCCTGTTTGGTCAAGTGAGAATTTGGAGTTGCGTATTTGGAGTCAACAGCTTATTTAGTGGGATTTTTCTTGTGTTTTAGCTTATTTCAAGTCTCTTGCACCTTTTTCTAGTTGTTTTAATCCTTGGTCTCAGTATGTAGCTTATTGGTTGGCTTTTCAAGGTCTTAGAATCCTTTTAGTAAAAAAAAAGGCTCATCTGCTGAACTTTAAGCTCTCCATAGAGCTTAATTTGTTGAATTAAAAAAGTTTTCTTTGTAAAAGTTGGTTATTATCTTTGTTAAAACAGGTTTGTAAAAGAAAATTTGAAAAATGGAAATGTTTTGCAAAAAGGGTTGAGGGTGAGATTCGAACCTGTGACCTTGAGGTTCTTTTGGCCAAAACTAAGCAGACCACGAGCACCAACTCCCCTATAGCAATCTTAGTGTTTAGTGTTTCCTTTTTTATTTTTATACTAGAACATTTTCTTTTTAGCTTATTTTCTTATCTAGCTTATTTTTCAGCTTATTAGCAAACTTTTTAGCACTTTTATATTTTTATTAGTTAACTGATACTACTAAGCATTTTTAGAAAAAAGTTTTGTAATTATTAAAATTAGTTTAGTATTTATAATAATTAAATTTAGTTATATTAGTAATTAATTAATTATAAATAATCAAATAGTGTAGTAAATATTTTTCTTTTTCCAAAAATTTTCTTGTATCATTAGGATCGTAAAAATATTATTTTCATGTCCGTAGGGTTAGCGTAGCATAAAATTCACGTTTTATTTTGCGCACTAGCGTTTTAATGAATAAACTTTTACGTTTTTAAATTTAGGTTACGTTAGTAAAAGTAGTTTGTAAAATAAAGAAAAACCAAAAATAAAAAAAGTGATAGCTTCTATTTAAGCCCTTTTGGCTTATTTTTCTGCTTATTTATAAGCAAACTCTGATTTTAAATTTTTAGATTACGTTTTAGGTTAACTAGGTTTCACGTTATTGTTAATATAGTTTGTTTAAATCGTTCTCATTCGTATTTCCTTAGTGTAATCATTTAAACCCTTATATACCCTATTCCTGTCCAAATTCACCCGATCACAAACCCGTTTGATTACAATCCACACCTCGTCGGGACATAATGACCCGGGGAAACACTATATTCTGCGGAGATTGACTCTGAGCAGTTTGACTTAGTTGACCATCCTTTGGTTAATTTAGGTTGACCGTTTGGAGCCAATCAAATTTTGGCGCCGCTGCCGGGGAGGTCGTGCGCGTTATTCTAAAACGGTTTTCAGATTAGTGATTTTGGAATTCACTTCTTTGTAAATTTACCATCCTTGTGTATATTTTCATAAAAACGGTTCCCGAAAACATTTTAAAATCAGTTTTCAATGAACACAAAAAACCCAAAAAGATTTTCTTTCTTATTTGTACAAAATGTTTTCCAAAAACTCCAAAAATATTCACCTTTACCCTCTCACATATTTGATTCTCCATTTATTACCCTCTATAAACCTTTGATTCTTGCCTATGTCGTATCCACACCATTGTGGTTGTCAATGGTGTGGTGGTCCTCATAATGGTGGGAATTGTCCTAGCTGTAGTATGGTAGAATCAGGAGATGGGTCTGTCTATAACCAAGCTCCCTATCCTTACCATGACACATCTGATACATTCTACCAGCCACTACATCATGAGATACTGACATATCTGTGTGAGTTTTGTGGTGGTCCTCACCAAGGATTTGAGTGTCAAGTCGGAAACACGTTTGTCTATGAACAGTTTTCGGGAGGCAATCAGAACTTTGGTTATGACCAATACCCATATGATTCACCAAATTTGCCACAACAATCATTTTGTTGTGATTACTGTGGAGGTCCACACTTCAGCTCAGATTGTCAAACAGATTTTGAGACTTTCTCAGATTTTAATGATGATTGTACATCTCATGGAGACATTGAGTATATTGAGGCATCACTCCCACAGTCTGATCCTCTTCTTGAGGAGTTCGCCGATGAACTTACTCACATCAATCCACTTTCATTTTGAAGTGGTGATGGTCTCCTTGACTTTGAAGCCGATCTTGGAGAAATTGAAAGTCTCCTATATCATGATCCACCACTCACTTCTGATCCGAACAGTCCACAAGAGAATGTTAATCACTTTGTTCCCGAAGCATTCAAAACCACTCTCACCAATCCTCTTTTTGAATTCGAATCTGAATTCACTTTGATTTCTGATAATCCACTCTTTGATATTCAGAATGAGGATTGTGATGAGTCCACAACGGAACATGAATTCACAGATTCACATCTTGTGAATAATTCTCTTCATGAGGAGTTCTCCGGTGAACTCACTCATCATATCATGACTCCTCCGGAGTTTGATAGCCCGGGGGGAGATGCACTCAATCATGAGAATTTGAAAATTCCCACCCTCCCTCCCGGGATGTTTATGAGCTTAACCCTTGCAATCCAAATTCAGGCTAATGAGCCTGATCTCGAGGAAGAAGATCAAATCATGATTTTCATCATGGTTTTCTTCCTTTTCTTCACCTATAAGGTGACTTCTCCTGTTCTTCACTCCTTCGGGAATGAAGATACCATCTTTGATCCCGGCATTTTCATTTACCATTATCTTGAGCTGGGATTATATCTCATCGGTGTGGAACTTTCACGTGCTTCAAATGTTTGTCCAAACATCTTGAATGAAAGTCTGATGGAGATTGTTTCTTCCACATCATGCTTCCCCAAGGACAAATGAATTCGGGGTCGAGTCAAGCTAGCGACTCGGTAAACAAAAACAGTAGCATGTACTTAGGGTTTTCACCCTAAGTGTGGGGGAGTTACCCCTACTGTGGTTACCAATAAAGTGAAAAAAAAATTGTGTTTCCACATTTAGCTTGTAATGTTGCCCTTTTACGTTCAAAGAGTTGGCATAATAGCCGGGACTTTGAATATTGAGGAAAATATTCAATTCTAAGTGTGGGGGGGGGGGGGGGGGGGGTATTTCGCTATTCTAGCAAATCTTATCACATTTTACTATCTAGTACCCCCGTTTTTGGCCAAAATTTTAAATTTTTTTTCACTAAAGTTCAAAATTTTTGTGGTTATCAGTCCGCCATGTCTAAACGACAAAAGGATTGGCTAATCCAGGAGCAAACGGCTCTTGGTAAAGATACATCAAATCCATTTACGGCTTGCAATTTGCCCAAAATTGTATGGTATATCAACTCGCCATATCCAAAAAAGTGAATAAGTTGGCTAGCCCGCAAGATTATGGCTTGTGGTAAAGGCAGTGGAAAAACCATAATTGGTAATCAGCTCACCAAGATGTTGACTATTCCATCAAGAGTTGGCTACTCAGGAAGCAAACGGCTTTTGGTAAAGACAAATCAAATCCGTTGACAGCTGGTGGTTTGCTCAAAATCACATGGTTATCAAGTGGACCATAGTTCTTACTTGAACTGATACATTTGGCTACTCCAGAAGTGATGGCTTTTGGTAAAGAGTTTCAAATCCATTAAGTTTTTCTCAAAAGATTGCTAGGGACTAGCAATGTTTTAGTGTGGGGGATTGATGAGTGTGTAAATACTCATCATTTTTATTGTATCTGAACTGCCAAAACATCCAAAAACACTCAGAAATGCATCAAAATACAGAAATTATCCCAAAAGTGTGTTTTATATGTTTTAGATGCAAAATGAGTAAAAACAGATGAAAAACGTACAAAGTTTGCATAATTGGCAGTTTCAGTCCCCCAACTTTCAAAATTTGACAAAAACAGTCCCTAGGCATTTATTTTGTAAGAAAAGTCAATAAAGGTCCTTGGAAAATCAAAATTTGTCAAAAATGGTCCTTGGATGAAAAGTTTTGAAAATTTACATTTTGGCCCCTCATGTTTGGATTTTGGCATAATTGGTCCCCGGGTATTTTATTTTGGAAAATATTAATTTAGGTCCTTGTAATATTCAAACTTGTCAATTAAGGTCCTTGTGAGTACTTTGAAAAAAATTACGTTTCAGGTCCTTTTAACTTTCAGAATGTTACATAATTGGTCCTTGTGATTTGCTACAACCTAATGGACCCTTGTAATTTTATTTCCTAAACCAAACCAACCCAAATAACACAACCAGCCCAACACCCAAACCATGTACCCAAGCCCAAAGATATACCAGCCCACTCACCCCCGTTTTTAATATTATCCCAACCCTAGGTCAAACCAGGGTCAACCCCCCTTCCCTCCACCTCACCTCCTTCCCTCTGCCACAACCTGCAACACCAAACACCATCATTCAACCCTACCCTCCTCCTCTGCCACACACCACCCCTACACTACCTTTCCACCAATAAACAACAAAACCCACAACTCCCTGCCAACAAACTAACTGCCAAATTGCAATTTCACCCCCTTTTCCCGCCAAAAATGACTTAAACGGCTGGGATCAAAATAACTAATCCAAGGGCCCAAAAGTGAGTGGGAAAGAGCCAAAGGACCCTCTGGAAGGTTATAAAAGAAAGAAGAAAGAGTTAGCAGTTAGTTAGTTAGTTATAGTTTAGGAGTTGTGTAAATTAGTGATGTCGAAATTAGTGTAATTTATGTTTCCCAGTGTAATTTTCATCTCCTGTTGAATTCTAAGTGTATTTTCAAAGTTATTTAGTGACAAATTCAAGTTCTCAGTTTAAATCCCATTTTACCATTTTTAGTGAATTTTCCATGTTAGCTTAAACTTTGTTAAAAGTTGATGTTCAGTGCTCATTTATCTTATGTAAGCCATTTATAAGCTCTCTTAAAGCTCAGAAACCACAAAAAAACAGTTTAGTTAAAAATTCTCAAAAATGCAAGAAAATAGCTCATAAATGAAAAAAAAAAAAATCACAAGAGAAGAGAAGAAGAATCTGGATGAAAGGGTTTAGAGCTTCAGGGGAAGCAATAGGATGGTTTGGAAATTGATTTTGAGTGTTACATAGTTGCTTTCACTTTGTAACTCTCATTTTCATAATATTGCATTTCACTGTATCATCTACTTATTTGTTCTTATTTGTTTATTTTTCATGCTTATCTGTGCTTAGGTATTCATCTTATATTTACTTAGAAGTTACTATAGTTATTTAGTCATAATTAGGTTATTCACTATTAGATCCCCTTTATAGCTTATTTGTGATTGCTTGTTGCACAATGCTTATTTTCAGTCCTACATTGCTTCTTATATCATAACTCAACTTATTTGATACCTTGCTTTCATGGTTCAAGCTTTCAACATTCCTTTGCTTTGAAAAACTCAAGGCAGTCACTCACAAAGGAGTGTTTGGCAAAATGGTACGTGGGAATCGCACCAGGCTTTACCTCTCAAGGGATCTTGAGAAGCTTACAACCCCCACCAGGCAGTGTACCTGATCATTGTAGTATAGTATAGTGACAAGTACCGGGGGATTGATCGTTCAGCTTAGGAATAGTGTCGCTAGGATTAGAAAACCTAAATACTAGTTCTAAAGGTGAGGGTTGATTATTTTTGTATTTTATATTTTTTTAGAAAGCAAGTAAAAATCTCGGGTTTGAAGGATTTGGGCGGAATTAGTTGCTAGTCAACTAACCCAATACTAAAGATGCAATCAAAATAAAATACTAGAAATGAAAATAAACTAAATTATACTAAAGTTGTGAGCAATAAGTGGAGAAAATGTGTTTACTTAGATTTCACTACTCCCTAGACATCTTTTACACGTTAATTACTTGTTATAATTGCATGGATGACGGATCGTATTCCTTAATACCATTCATGGGGTGGCACACTTAACTCCCCAATTCTATGAGCTCTTATCTCCTCCTACACCATGCCCAACACAACTATAGGGATTTTAAACAGTGGCTCATGCATTAAATACAACCAATAAAGACCTAGTGCGCGTCGGTTCATGTTTCTTAAGACGTTCAAGCATGTTACCAATTGGAGATCTGCCAGTTTTCTTAAGCCTAACATATAAATCATTCATCCAAGACAAGTATAAACAAGTAACACATAATTAACATCTAGGTTTCATTAGATCCAAGCAAACACAAGATTGATCTAGCCTAGCATGATGGAATTAAGACAAGAACAAGATATAGACAACCAACACATAGACATATTGATTGAATTAAAAGAACACTTATCTCAATTACACATGAAAGGTATCAAGGGCTTGGAACCCTTGAAAAACCTGTAAAATTCGCACCAAAATCGTACTTAGGGTTTCTCCAAAACTTCTCTCTCTTTAATGTGAAAATTAGAAAACTATATATAGGAAAAGGGGTCTGACGGCGTCAAGAATAAACTTGTGACGCCGTCACCTCGCCGCCAAAACTATTCTCGGACTGCCTTGATCTACATTTGACGCCGTCAAGACTTAATCATTTCCAGGCCGTCATGACTTTTACTCTTGACGCCCTACCTTCGTGACGCCTTCAAATCTTTACTGGATCGTCATGGAATTTTGCTCTTGATGCCGTCAGGAAGTTACTCTTGACGCCGTCACCTACTGTTCCCAACATGGAAAATTAGGACTTTGGCGTTTTCTTCACTTTTATGTTCCAAAAACGTCCGAATTGCTTCCTTTTCCAGATTTCACTCCCAAAGTACCTAAAATCACAAAAGGAACGATTTAGGGCAATATTTGATCAAATAAAGTCAATTCCGGGCTTAAATGACCCCCTAAAAACGGATCATTTTTCGCCTCATCACAAAACACTAAAAAGTATTGGTTTGTAGGATCCATAGGTTAAATTTAGTTTCACTAGTTTACTTTAGGTTGGTTAATATTGTTTTAAGCAGAAAAGATGGTGTTCAATTGAAAAAAGTCAAAATTATCTATTGACCTCTCTTTCTCACTCACTGTTGTTAGATTAAGTTTGCATAACCATACATGTAGGTACATTAGTGTTTCTTTTAGCATAAGCTCATCACATATTAGCTTACAACATCATTTCAAGTCACTAGGATAGATCAAAGTTCAACAAAGTCAAACCTAGAGTTATTTCAAAAAGTCAAAAGTTTATAGTTTAGTAGTTTTTCCAAAAATGTTAGGATTTTTCATGAGCTTAACACTTGACCTGTGGACCTGAAATTTTGGATTTATAATATTTGTTAGCTTGTGTACGCTGGAGAATTTTTATTACATTTTTTAGATTTTTCTTTAATAGCTTAATGATGGCTCAAAGTGGGATGATTTGCAAGTAGTTACCCTGTGCCACAGAATTAATCCATAAGCCATGTTTCATACGCTCATAGTGAGCTCATTTGTGGGTCTCAGCTTGAGTTTTTGGGCTTTTTGAAAAGCTCACTCACCAAGCTTGTTGGTTCAGGCTTAAATCTAGGCTCCTCCGCTTATTTGATAGCTGAATTAGGCTTGCAAATTGTCCCCATAAGCCTGTTTGGTCAAGTGAGAATTTGGAGTTGCTTATTTGGAGTCAACAACTTATTTAGTGGGATTTTTCTTGTGTTTTAGCTTATTTCAAGTCTCTTGCACCTTTTTCTAGTTTGTTTTAATCCTTGGTCTCAGTATGTAGCTTATTGGTTGGCTTTTCAAGGTCTTAGAATCCTTTTAGTAAAAAAAAGGCTCATCTGCTGAACTTTAAGCTCTCCATAGAGCTTAATTTGTTGAATTAAAAAATTTTTCTTTGTAAAAGTTGCTTATTATCTTTGTTAAAACAGGTTTGTAAAAGAAAATTTGAAAAATGGAAATGTTTTGCAAAAACGGTTGAGGGTGAGATTCGAACCTGTGACCTTAAGGTTCTTTTGGCCAAAACTAAGCAGACCATGAGCACCAACTCCCCTATAGCAATCTTAGTGTTTATTGTTTCCTTTTTTATTTTTATACTAGAACATTTTCTTTTTAGCTTATTTTTTTATCTAGCTTATTTTTCAGCTTATTAGCAAACTTTTTAGCACTTTTATATTTTTATTAGTTAACTGATACTACTAAGCATTTTTAGAAAAAGTTTTGTAATTATTAAAATTAGTTTAGTATTTATAATAATTAAATTTAGTTATATTAGTAATTAATTAATTATAAATAATCAAATAGTGTAATAAATATTTTTCTTTTTCCAAAAAATTTCTTGTATCATTAGGATCGTAAAGATATTATTTTCATGTCCGTAGGGTTAGCGTAGCATAAAATTCACGTTTTATTTTGCGCACTAGCGTTTTAATGAATAAACTTTTACGTTTTTAAATTTAGGTTACGTTAGTAAAAGTAGTTTGTAAAATAAAGAAAAACCAAAAATAAAAAAAGTGATAGCTTCTATTTAAGCCCTTTTGGCTTATTTTTTTGCTTATTTATAAGCAAACTCTGATTTTAAATTTTTAGATTACGTTTTAGGTTAACTAGGTTTCACGTTATTGTTAATATAGTTTGTTTAAATTGTTCTCATTCGTATTTCCTTAGTGTAATCATTTAAACCCTTATATACCCTATTCCTGTCCAAATTCACCCGATCACAAACCCGTTTGATTACAATCCACACCTCGTCGGGACATAACGACCCGGGGAAACTCTATATTCCGCGGAGATTGACTCTAAGCAGTTTGACTTAGTAGACCATCCTTTGGTCAATTTAGGTTGACCGTTTGGAGCCAATCAGAGATCATAGGGATGTATACCAACTAATGATAAAGATTTTTAACCAAATTAATAATCTTGAAGAGTGCGTGGCCATGCTTTGGTAATCCATAAGCCTCACTCATGTTCTCTGCTCAACACCTTTAATCTTGAAGTGTATGTGTCCACATTCTGGGGTAGCTTATTTACAGCAGGCTTTAAGGTATGACCCGACATAAATGTTATCATAGAAATGGGTAACATGTTTATATGACTTTGCTATGTTTCAAAGAACTTTGTTTCATTCCAGAGTTAGGCTTTTTATCCACATTTTTTGAATGATATGTCAATGTATCAAATGTAATTTAGTATATTCAGTAATATATTAATATTTGGTAATCAAAGGTTTTCTTTGCTCCTATTGGAAATTAGTGATACAAGTGTTTTTGGTGTCTACTTTACGATAAAACTACCTAAGCAATATAACCAAATTAGACCATCTTGGATAGTGTATTGATATTTTATGGAATATGCCCATACAAAAATCTTAGCAATAATCTGTTATAACTCAATGCTATTTAACCTATTTGGACTTACGTTTAACTATAACATCTTGATCTCTGGACATATATACTTTTTAACTTTGCTATATGTGTATTGGTTTCGAAATTTATATATTTTGTTGAATCTCTTCCAATGTAAGTGTGACAGAAGATGGAATGTATGGAGCCATTACCTGAAGGTATGGTCAATTTTTATATTCAGCTGTTTGTCACATATGATTAGTTGATTTCTTTTCTTAGACTATCATTTATAGAAGGATCTTGCAAGCATTCGATTAGCATTTCCGTCAAATGACACCATAAAAATTAAAATTATAAGTCATGCCCGCCCATCGGTATATCTATATATATATATGTATATCTATATATATATCTATATATATATATATATATATATATATATATATATATATATATATATATATATATATATATATATATATATATATATATATATACTAGTTTTCAAAGCCCGCCCGATGGGCGGGCACGACTTATAATTGACGTTTTGAAAAAAATAAGTTAACGAAAAATAAATATTAACGTACAAATTTTTAATTGAATGCATAAGAACGAAAAGAAATAAATGGTTAACGAAATATGAGTGAAAAAAAGTTTCAAAGTGGTACTCATGAACAAAGTGTCAAAGCATAGCCCGTTTGATGGGGGAGCATGACTTATAAATATCGTTGGTAATTTTTGTATACATACATATATTCATTCAAAGCTTGAAACAACCTAACTTCCGACAATGTTTGGCATTGACTTTTATTAATAGTCATTGATTAACATACCACAATAGGGAATTGTCTATGGTTAAGTTTAAACGACATCTTATCATCAGAAGGGCTAATGACCATACGGGAAATTGCGCAATAAAAGACACTTTGGGTATTGCAAGAACAAAATTAAGTTAAGAAAATAAGTTATAAACATACCAATATAGTTAAGGAAAAATGATATCTTAGTTACATGGGCCGCCTATATATGAATATCATTGAAAAAAAATAAGTCAAAGAAAATAAGTTATAAACATACCAATATATTTATTGAATGCAAACGAAAAGAAATAAATGTAAATGTTCATCTAATATGAGATAATATAAGTTATAAGTTATCCAAAAGAACAAAGCATATTTTCTAAATTCAAATACAAAATAATTGTCTTTTGGATCGAATGTTATACGAATTATGTAAACACAACTACCCTCTCTTATCTCCTCTACATCATACTTAACCTGGAAATGAAGAAAAAATAAAGTCATTGTACATCATCTTAACAACCTGGAAACTACAATTTATAGAATTTATAAATTACTCGCTACGTAGCCTTTTGTAGTTCTTGCTTTAACGTTAAGACCTCCGCTTCGACTTTTCCTACCCTATTTTAATCATAATAAACGAATTACAAACGCACTGATAGACTGTTAAACTTAATAGTATAAATACAACTATAAACAAATTTAAAAAGAGACCTTGAATGGCTTCTCGGTCAATGTTAGTCTGCCTCTTTGCGATCTCATCTTTAGCTTTAATTTCAGCAAGTGCGGCCGAAAATTTCTCATCCGAGGTTTTCAAATGCCTCTCCAGTTCCATTATTTTCCTGGTACCATAAGTCCAAAATGTTATCGATAACTTCAACCAAAATACCGAATGACATGAAACCAAACAGGATGCTTTACCTCTTCTTTAGAAATGATTGTTTTCTTAGTCGTTTTTTCTTTCAAATTCAGAACTTACCCTAAGAAAGGCGAAGATTCTAGGATTCTAATGTTAAAATGGCTTTCTAATAAGATCACTGAGTTAAAACTTAAAACCCATACTTGATCTAACACGTAAAAGAAATCTTGCCTCCACTCTTTTCTGGGTTAAATTGAACGGCATGCACATTTCCCCTTCTAATAGATGAAATGAAGTCAATCCCGTAGTTGCAGGTGGATGAAATCCACTCTTCATTTTCTTTCGAATATATGCAAACCAAGGTCCATTCTTTAGTTATAGGTCAGTAAAAATAAGAAAGATGTGAAGAAGAAATAAGACAAGCAAACATACCAGAACAGCACGGTAAGAATGAACGAAATATACATGGCGGTTTGCAATGTCGTCTAATATAACTGATTTTTTCTGGGTTTGCAAAGCATTCCATCCAATATGAGGCACGCGTCAACCATTTGATGAATCAAAATGTCAAACCAAATTATTCAATACAGTTAACGAACTTTAACTTAACAAATGCACAATTCTCATACATTATTTGTAGCCCTCATCTAGGAGGTTTTCGTTTTTTCCCGCCAAATGACACCAATCAAAATTAAATGTAACAAATGTACAGAAGATCTTATTACTGTCCAAGACCATATTTTAATGATTTTCTTTATTAACCATTTTTCTTTTTTTAGAACATTTAATAATAGATAAGATGAAGCATCAATTTGAATGCACATACAAGGATGATGTTCATTACCAACTATAATGACAGCGGTACATAGTGGTATGGGTACAAACTTTGATGAATATCGTGTATTTGTCTTCAGTTTACATTGATGCTAGAATTTGTATGTTATAAGTACCTAATAAAACTTAGGAAGAAAGTTAAGTGAAACAAATTGACAACCCACCAGGTCCATTTTCTTCGCTTGACTCAAAGAGTAGCTGCAAACCAAGACAAATGGCTAAAATGGGCGCCTTTCACGGTTTATTTATTTATTTATTTTTTATCAAGACTATACACTTTGAGAAAAACTTTCTTACAAATTTTTTATCCACGAACGTCCCCTACCTTGTTGAGGGAGTATTAGTTATTGTTTGGACATATTTCCATTAATCAAGCAGAAAAAACAAGATCAGGAAAAAACACTTTTCTTGTTGAATGGCGATGGCCGCATCAATATTGAATTGTTGTACCAAACACACCTAATATTAAGAAAAAAAAAAAAAACAGATAAAAGAGTGGAAAGGCGCAATCTCATACCCTCCAGAGCTACTTTTCGGATTCATTCTCCTCAACATCCAAACTATCATCATTATTAAGAGCGTAAGCGTAAAAAGTAAGCTTATGTAATTTGGGCTCATGAGCTTGTTTTTAACCAAGTAAGCGTAAAAAGTAAGCTTAGATAAGAATCTGTATATAACCAAGTTTTAGTACAGCAGTTACCTTGGACTTAAATGCCTTTATAGGTGATGACCCATCAAGTGTCTTTCAGAATGATGCATATATGGGTGATCGAGATACGCTGTTTAGCATTCTCAATTCCCGTGATGTTGGCCTGTAATTAAACCAAAAAATTAATCTAACTGTTGTAATTCCATAGAAAAGTGGTAGCGAGATACCAGATCTTTTGGGACCTATAAATTACATCTATCACACAACAAAATACAGAGAATGTCAATTTATTATCTTACTTAACTTTTAAGAGGTTGACACCCACAATTGCCATCATAGCTGGTATCGTGCCGCGTCCCTAAAACAGCATGTAGAATAGAATCATTAGTTAAACATATATCTCATCAACAGGAACTTCTAAAATGAAAATCTACCAAGAAAAGATGTATATCAACTTGCATTTTTTTTTTTAATTTGGCGAGTAAAAAACTAATAAGATTATAACCTACTAAAGATAAAAAGTCCTAAGTCAGGTGAAGAGGTGTCGTGGCACCTATAATAACTCTAGGCATTGACACGATAGTTCCAATTACGAAGTCCACAATCTTCAAGATAAAAACAAATTGTTATACTTTGTGTATACATTTCAGTTTTGGAGATGATGTTGGACTTTTAACGATATATAATAGACACAAAGCTAAAGAGAAAAAATGAAGTAATGTACCACTCCAATGGTTGGTGGAGCAAAGACCGCAACATTCTTAGGAAGCTCCAAATGTATGGTTAATGCATGAGAAGTAACTACCAAATCAGATGCTTTTGGTTATGTAGTCTTTGAATATAACTTTCTTGTTGCTCACCACCAGCACCACTGATGACGTGTTTTCCATCTTTGAATATATACTTCTTGTTACCCAATGATATGTAGCTTTTAGCTTGGGGAGTAGTCGATCTAACATCTCAAGCTTCCCACAAAACCGTATAATATTAGGAAGACAATGGTTGGGCATGTATGGTGAACCTGGAAAAAGCAAAACATGACGACATCAGTAATCATCAAAAATAGGCCTCAAGATTCAAGGTTTTCATTCAAGGTTCGAGAGAGTAGATATAAGAACTTTATACATGCCATAAAGCCTATAGAGAATTTTTAAAGTATTACTGACAAAAGCACTGAAAATGAGTATTTTTCTCTTTTATAGCATGTTCTTCAGGTTCGTGGGTTGAATGTAGGAGTTCTCTGCCTCAGAAATTGAGCACAAGGAGACTGACCTTCTTATACAGCCTATAGTTCCATTGCAACGTAACATCATCATTAATACATCTTTATCAAGAAAGTTATACTATTCACCATGAATTTGCACAAAATATCATACCTGTATAAAATTAAGCATATGATCAGGGATGCAACCAAACCTGGATGATTCACCAAAGCCACCCAACCAATCCACCATGATCTGGCACCTGTGTCTCGAATTAACTTTGTAAATTTTGAGGTTATGGAAAAACAGGTTGGTGCTCTTGTTGAGAAAGCACTGGATGAAAAGCTCTTTTCCTTCAGTGGAATCTTGCTCAAGAATGACTCTGCCAAATGGAATTTTGTTTCCAAGCTGTTGGGATCATACTTTTGTATTTAGTCAAGTCTCGGTCATTACATTTTGTAATAGGTTGCTTTGGTATTTATTTCATTTAGTTTTATGTTACAAGGCTTATATGTTAAAGCCCTATGGGCTTGAAAGCCCACGAAATGAAAGGATAAGGGAGGAAGGGAGTGTTGCCCTAACTCCTCCCTTATAAATAGTAAGCTTATGTAAACATTATGTTTGTTGGTTATTTGATTTCCTTAATGAAACTCTTGCTCTTTCACCTTTCATATTTCACATAATCAACCATCTCTCATTCTCATCTTATTTCTTTCAATATCGTACTTGTGTTTACATAAATGGTGACCTAACAAGTGGTATCATTCGCCAAATAGAGATTGAAGTGTGTTTCTTGGTTCTAACGTTGGGTTTGAATGCTTATTCTTCATCTTTTTGCATTTTTCTTTGTTTCTTTCACTCAAATCTTGAAGCTTGGATAAGTTTCAAGGTTGATATAGTGATTTGAAGCTTAGTTTTTGCATAAAGTTGTGATTTTTTAAGGTTTTATAGCTTCTTTGATATTGGAAAACTAATTTTTGGTAGCAAAATCTTCTATAGTTAGTGTTTTCTAAGTATTGGTGAAGTTATTTGATCAAAAGTACCTTATTTCTAAGCATTTTTCTTCAAAAATTTGAGATTTTTTCAAGTTTCTGACCAGTTTACGCGTAACTAAAGTGAATAGTACGACTCAAAAGCTGTGAACAGTACTTTTTGTCCTTTTTACGAGTAACTTTTGGCCTAAAACCCTTTTCTTACGAGTAACTAAGGTCAAACCCTTTTCTTACGAGTAACTTTGGTTTCCTACGCATAAAACCTACGAGTAAGTCTATTCCTACGCGTAAGTTGTGATTCTTACGCTCAAGATTCTACGTGTAAGTTGTGAGTCCTACGCAGAAGACAGATCCTACGCAGAAGTTACCTCTACGCATAAACTTTACGCATAAGTCAATCTTACGCGTAAGGTTCAGTTTCTACGCATAACTTTCATCAAAGGTCTTCTCCTTGTGTTACGGTGACTCAGTACTTCCCTAGCTTGGATAAGTTAGTGGAATACTTCGACTTCGGATATCTTTCAAGCTTGGATAAGTTTGGAAGATTTGTTTGGTTGTTTAAAACTTACGCATAAGCCTAAGCTTACGCGTAAAGAGGAAACTTACGCCTAAATTTTTTTGTTTACGCCTAAAACTACTCTTTATGCATAACCTAAAAGTTTACGCGTAAGATTATAGTTACGCGTAAGAATTAAACTTACCCCAGGGATTTTGGACTTAATCAAAGGAACGTGCATTTCAATCTTCTACAAAAGATCCATTTCTACACAAGTGTTTAAAGATGTCTCAACCACCTAATTACTACTTCCCTCATCAACAGCAACATCAGCAGTATCAGCAACAACAATACCATCAGCAACAACCGTATCAACAACCTTCACAATCACAAGTTCAAAAACAGCCGTTTAATCCACTACATCATTATCTCATGATGCAACAACATAAAATCATTCCTCAACAACAATCATATCAGATGTCACAACAGAACACTCAGTTCTCCTCCAAACAACCTCACTGGTTTGATAGAATGTGTGAAGTTATTACAACTCAACAATCCCGACATGAGGCAGGATCACTTGAAACACCTCCAATGCTGACACCTGGGAACTATGTTCAATGGTCAAGTCGATTCTTACAATTTCTTGAACTAAAAAAACCTCATGGGAAATTCTTGAAGCAAGTGATACTTGAAGGACCATTTGAGTGGCCAACAAGATTTGAAGCTGGTGATCCAACTGCTGATCCTCCACGTCCTCCTGGTGATAGACCTCTTCCAGAAACTGCACTCACTGAAGAACAGAAATTACATCGTGAAGCTGATGAGTATGCAATGGCTTATATACTTCAAGGTATACCTAATCCAATTTATCGCAGTGTCTATGCTCAGAAAACAGCCAAAGCTATGTGGGAACACGTTTATCTCCTTATGGAAGGCACTCAATTGAACAAAGATGATATGGAATCCAAACTTTACATGGAATACACAGACATCACAATTGAACCAGGAGAGTCACTTGAATCCTACTATCATCGTTTCACAAATGTGGTCAATGATCTGGAACGTCACAAAATCACAGTACCAAGGATAGCAGTGAACTCCAAATTCGTCGGTAGTCTTGGTCCAGATTGGCATAAATATGTGACATTGGTACGTCAAACCAAAAATCTACATGATGCACCATATGGTTTGTTGTATGATTTTCTGAAACACCATGAACCTGAAGTGGAAAAGGATAGAGCTCTACGAGGAGGATACACACCAACACCAACACCAAATTCTTTGGCTCTCGTAGCTCAATCTCCCTATGCTCTACCACCAATGTCAAATCATGCATATATTCAAGAGCAGAACTACTTCAGTTATCCACAATCTTCCACCTCGAACCAAATGGTCCCTTATGATTCATCTCCACAGAATGCTTCTACTCAACTTGTTCCATTAAACAACAATGATGCAGTGTATTACTCAAATTCCAATGACGATGACGATGATGACTTTAACACGTTGAATCAGGGACTTGCTCTTATTGCTCGTGCTTTTAGCAAATTCTCCAACAAGACAAACAACCGTCAACGTTCATCTTCTAACACAAGGAATCAAGCTGTTGTCAATGATGGAAGAGTGGAAATTCAGAATCGTAGCTATGGTCGATCTGGTTCAGGAAGTTCTTCAGGAAATTTTGGGAATGGTCAGAGGTTTAGTAACAATGGAGGGTTCAGGAACAACTCAGGGTCTTCTCAGCAAAGGTCTGAACCAGTTGCAACAAGGAACTCCAACTCAGGAAATGCAGTGTGGTGCTACAATTGTAATGAACAAGGTCATATAGCGACAGCATGTCCCAAACCGAGAACTCGGGGTAGTAAGTTTCACAAGCAAGCATTACTCATGGCTCTTCAAGATGAAAAAGATGGACATTTCCCTGAACAAGACAACAACTTCATGGCAAATGTGAACAATGATGATGACATGGAAAATCTGGAAGCTAATGCAGCTGTGATGCTTATGGCCAACATGCAGGAACTTCAGTTTAATGATTCAGGTCCAGTGTATGACACTGACGGCTTGTCTCAGGTACATGACCAAAAAGCATGCCTAATACATGAAATAGCTTCACCTTCTGCTTCTGAATCAGATATGGCGCAAGTTGTTCCATCTAAATCATCTTCATCTTCTCAAACAGATGAACAAATAAGCACAGTTGTCATATTTGATGATGACACAGTTGTTTCATTTGATGATCCTATTGAGAATGATAAACATGATCATTTCGAACAACATGAACCATCATTTGATCCAGACCCTGACCTCATAATGTTATCTAAACAACTGAATGATCAACAATTGCTAATTGCAAAATGCAACGAGAAAAACAAAGTTTTAAAAGAAAGAAATGCAGCACTTGCAAGAGATATTGAGTGTTATAAAATACAACTTTCAGGTCAGCAAGAAAAGATTAAACATACAAAAAGTTTTGAAAAAGCTTTTCAAGAATCTTACAACAAAGAGCAAGATCTTCAGCACAAGATGCGAGATCTAATTCAGTCAAACGGAAAGTTGATTTCTAAACTTGAAAGTGAAAAATGTGAACTGAAAATGCAAGTTGAACGTCTTCAAAGAGACCTTTCAAAAACAGAAACAGAATTGTCCAATTGCAAAAAGGAGTTTTGTGAACATAAAATACGAAAAAGGAAGTATATAAATGATTTACTCGGTGATATTGTTGATCTTGAAAAACAACTCAAAGAATTTCGTAATATTGTTTACAAACACGGGAACTCAGTCACAACTATTCAGAAATTTACTTTAAAACCGAGACCCGATAAAGGATTTGCTCTTGGCGATTACAACTCAATGTTTCTTCACACGGCTTTTAAAGAAATTCCTAAAATTTACAGTATGGACCATTTGCTTGATAATACGATTGTGCGTGCTGTTGTTTTTGATACTGAGGAAGAAGAAGAACTTGAAGATGAGAGTCGATCAAAAATGAGTTATGTTCAATATTGGACACCATATGACTATTCAAAAGCTCCACCTCTTTCTAAATCTTTTGTTACTAAAAAAAAATACCTGAGAAATCATGGTTTGTCGAAGAGTCATATGTTTCATCCTCTAATGCAGCTCCTGTCCAAACTGTAGCACAAATAAATGGTCCTTTACCATCATCCGGTGAACTTACACCATTACCAAAAACTTGTCGTGTCTTAAATTATTTCAAAACTTTTATGGAAGACATTGAAATTTTGGAGGAAACAATTGAACGTAATTCTGAAATAAAAATTGAAACTTTTCAATCCGCTTACGAGCGAGAAAAGAGGGATATTTTTCAAAAACAAATAAAGCCAATTGTCAAACACCTCCGTCTCTGTGCTACACGTTGGGATCAGGAACTTCAAAAAGAGGTCAAAAATATGAAAAACGTTTTCAACGCAACTGAAAGTGACATTTTGGTTCAAAAGCAAAGAAATAGAGTTTTAAAAAATGATGCTTATCGACTCTTGGAACAAGTTCTCAATGCTGATATTTTGTCTGTTATCATGAATGATCTCTATAAATCTGGTACTTCTATGCTTATGGATGATCTTTGTGTTGATAATAACTTGTTAAATGTGGAAATTGAGACACTGAAACATGAGAATGAAAAGCTGAGAATTAAGAATGATGATGTGACAAAACAATTTTTAAAAGAAATTTGTCAACTCAAACAAAGGCTTGAATGGTGTCAAGCTCAAAGTCTTGAAAAGGAATTGAAACTTCAAAATCAAAATGTTTCAAACTCGTGTCAGCTTTGCAAAAACAATGAGTCTTTAAAAAGTCTCTGTCTCAAATATGAGATAGAAATTGCGGATTTAAAAATTTAAAATGTCGAATGGCAACAAAACCGCGATGACATTAATTATTGCAATGTGAAACTTGAGTCTCAAATTCAGGATAAAAATCACATCATCATCGATTTGAAATAGAAAATTAAGCTACTTTAAAAAGGAAAGATGGTTGACACCACGGTGATAGCACCAGGAATGTATCAATTAGACAAATCTTCTAAAGGGAATGTTGTTCAAAATACTAATGCTGGTAACTCCACTTCTACAGGACTAGTCTCCACTAATAGCGTTAGCAGACCCAAGCGAAAAAGTAAAAAGAAGAATAGGCTCTGGCAACGTAAAAGAGGATCACTAGAAGCTCAAGGAGTAGAAGACCAACTTAGGAACTTGAATAAAACTCATGTTGCATGAGATTTAGATTCTAATCTGGCAAATTGTAATCAAAATCTAAATGTAACGAATGATGAACCTTTGAATGTTTTGAATATTAATGCATCTTGTGTGTTTTGTCGTAAAAGCGTATCATCTGGTGATCATACAAAATGTATAGCTAATTCTCTTCTTAATCGTCATAAGAAATGTATGACACGCATTCCTTCTAGGCCCACTACTGCCTCTAAGTCTAACTTAGGAAAGCCGCCTTCTACGGTATCTAATGATGTTGAAGTTACCCCTATAGGTGCCGAGAACAAATCTAGGAATCAGCCACCTACTAGTGCATTTAACATTAAGAAAGCAAGAACTAGTTGGAATTGGCAACGTTGGTTACAACACAAACCAGACTTTAAATGGATTCCCAAATTGTTGAATACATGTGCTTCTAACCAACAGGAACCCGCACATTCTTTGGGTTCCACCCTTACTTCTGTTCCATCTGTGTCTTCTTCTTGTGATGCAGGTGGTACAAATTGTTCTCTGGATTGTTGATAGCGGATGCACCCGACATATGACAGGCAATCTCAAACTGTTACACAACTTTGTCTCAAAGTTCATTGGTACTGTCAGATTCAGGAATGATCATTACGCTTTAATCATGGGATATGGTGACTATATCAGTGGGAACATTGAAATCAATCGTGTTTATTACGTGGAAGGCCTTGGACATAACCTTTTCTCAGTCGGTCAATTTTGTGATGGAGATCTAGAAGTTGCATTTCGTGAGAAAACCTGTTTCGTTCGTGACTTACAAGGAAACGATCTAATGTCTGGCTCACGTGGTTCTAATCTTTATACAATATCAATGTCAGATATGATTGCTACATCTCCGATATGTCTTCTCTCCAAAGCAGAATCGACTAAATCTTGGTTATGGCACAAACGTCTTTCGCACTTGAATTTCAAAACAATGACTGACCTTGCTCGTCACAAACTTGTTGATGGATTTCCAAGATTCCGCTTTACCAAAGATCACTTATGCCCAGCCTGTGAACAAGGAAAAAGTACTCGAGCTCATTTTCCTTCAAAACCTGAGCAAAGTACGAATCATGTTTTACAACTGCTTCATATGGATTTGTGTGGACCGATGCGTGTTCAAAGTATCAACGGTAAATGCTACATACTAGTAATTGTGGATGACTTCTCTAGATGGACTTGGGTTTATTTCTTACGAAGTAAAGATCAGGCTCCTTCGATGATCATCACCTTTCTCACTAAAATTCAAGTTCAGCTACGCAATACGGTACGAATAGTCAGAATAGACAATGGAACTGAATTTAAGAATCAGACACTTCGGTCATATTTTGAGAAAGTGGGAATTGAACATCAAACATCTATTCCTAGAAGCCCAGAACAGAATGGAGTTGTTGAAAGACGCAACAGGACGTTAGTGGAAGCTGCTAGAACTATGTTGATTAATGCTCAATTACCAGATTACTTATGGGCAGAAGCTGTTTCAACCGCATGTTATACCCAAAACCGTTCCATGATAACAAGACGCCATCGCAAAACACCTTATCAAATTGTTCACAAAAGAAAACCGAATATCGATTACTTTCATGTATTTGGAGCACTTTGTTATCCGAAAAATGATCGTGATGACTTAGGTAAACTTAAAGCAAAGGCGGACATCGGAGTGTTCGTTGGATACTGTGAAAATTCTAAAGGGTTTCGAATCTGGAATCGTCGTACAAGAGAAATTCAAGAAACCATTCACGCTAATTTTGATGAACTCACACAAATGGCTTCTGAGCAACACAGCTTAGGACCCGAATTCAACCGTCTTAACTCTCCGGAATCCTCGGCTGAACCATTGCCACTCAACCGCAAAGAATTGGAAACCTTGTTTGCTCCACTATTTGATGATACAATTGTATACCGTTCTACTGAGGTCTCACCTAATTCCGCTGCTCAACCTGAAAACATTCCAGTACCAGACTCACCTCAACAAACTACTACAAGTGTTGAGAGAAACGGTCCTCCAATTGCATCACCATCTACAGTAGAACAAACTATTTCTAACTCCCACCATTCAGCTGAAGATCCCACACCACAATCAGTTCCACAACCCGCAGAGCATGATCCTGATGCATTCTTTAACCCGTTTGCACCGGCTCCTACCTTTCTTGATATTGCTGAGTCGTCTACACGCAATTTGGATCCTGCTAACATGCGAGATACCTATCAACTACACCCTTCAACACACAAATGGACTCGAGACCATCCACTAGTTCACATTATTGGCCATCCAGATGCACCTGTTATGATAAGACAATGACTTCACACGGATGGAAAAACTTGTATCTATGCACTCACAGTTTGTCACGAAGAACCTAAGAACATTAAAGAAGCAATGACTTATGACAACTGGATTGAATCTATGCAAGAGGAATTTCAGCAATTCATAAGATTAGAAGTCTGGGAATTAGTTGAAAGACCTGACGGAGTCTTTGTCATCGGGTTAAAATGGATTTGGAAGAATAAGCTTGATGCTGAAGGAACTGTCATACGTAACAAATCACGCCTGGTAGCGAAAGGATACTCTCAACTGGAAGGACTTGATTTTGCTGAATCCTTTGCTCCAGTGGCTAGACATGAAGCTGTTCGGATCTTTTTGGCCTATGCTGCACACAGGAACATGGTTGTTTACCAAATGGATGTGAAAACCGCATTTCTTAATGGAGAACTCCGTGAAGAAGTGTATGTGTGCCAACCAGACGGCTTCGTTGATCCTGAGCGTCCTAACCACGTTTACCGACTCAAAAAGGCACTCTACGAACTCAAGCAAGCCCCACGGGCGTGGTATGACAAACTGTCCACTTTCTTGCTGGCCAATAAATTTTCAAAAGGATCAGTGGATCCAACACTATTTACAAAAACCTACGGGGAGGACTTACTTGTTGTTCAAATATATGTCGATGACATCATTTTTGCCTCAACAAAAAGAAGTTACTCTAATAATTTTGCAAAATTAATGAAAGATAATTTTGAAATGTCCATGATGGGTGAACTTTCGTTCTTTCTAGGACTACAAGTTCATCAATCACCCCATGGATTTTTTATAAATCAGTCCAAATATGCTCTTGAAATTTTAAAGAAACATGGAATGATGACCAGTGATACTTATAATACACCAATGGGCTATACCACAAAACTAGATGCTGATTTACATGGGACTCCTGTTGACCCTACCAAATACCGAAGTATGATTGGGTCACTCATGTATCTCACAGCTAGTAGACCTGATATAGTATTTGCTGTCTACATGTGCTCTCGCTATTAGTCCAAACCAACTGAAAAACACCTCAGTGAGGTCAAAAGAATCCTTCGATACATAAAGGGAACCATTAACTTGAGAATCTGGTATCCGAAGGATTCTGGTTTTGAACTAATTGCTTTTTCAGATGCTGACCATGCAGGATGTTTAGACATACGCAAAAGTACATCTGGTGGATTACAAATTCTCGGAGACAAACTTGTGTCATGGCAATCAAAGAAGCAGGACTGCACATCACTGTCGTCAACAGAATCTGAATATGTAGCCATGTCTGCTTGTTGTGCTCAAGTCATCTGGATGCGATCACAACTTAAGGATTATGGCTACCTATTCAACAAGATTCCGATCTACTGTGATTCAAAGAGTGCAATTGCTATCTCCTGCAACACAGTACATCATTGCAAATCCAAACACATCGATCTCTGATATCACTTCATCAAAGAGCATGGGGAAAAGGGTACCGTTGAACTTTATTTTGTTGGGACTGAGTACCAATTGGCGGACTTACTTACCAAATCCTTAGCACCATCAAGGTTTGCTAGTCTAGTTCACCAAATTGGTATGTGATGTTTGACTCCAGAGGATCTGGAAAAGTTTTTAAAATATAATTGATCGTCAAACATCAAAACTATCTTTGTAAATACCTTTAAAAAAAAATGCAAGTATAAACCATCTCTTTCAACACTATTTTATAAAATGTCTTCAATTATTTAAAACAAGTGTTGAGGGGGAGAGTTATTTTCAAATTTCTCAAAAATATATTAACTTTTATACTTGCATTTTACCAAAAATATTACGTTTTATCTTAAAAAGGATGCATCAAAAGTGTTTCGGGTTACTCTCCTTGAATTAAATTATAAATTTTTCAGCATTTTTGACTACGCTCTAAGGTCGAGGGGGAGTACCACAAGTTGTTCTTATCATGTCTTGGTGTTATTAATGAAAGTTAAATGAGATAACGAGTTTAGGCATTAAGAGTAAATGTAAGTTAAGGTTAAGGGACTAATTGTGTCAATGCATGATTCTTGTTTTTTAACCTTTGGTCAAAACCAACTCTGACCAAACATTTACTCCTACCTGCAAAATATTTACTACCTTCACCAACCATCATCTACGATCCATATTCAATTGAACAATCTGTGCATCAATCTTCGAATCTGTAAGTGTAAACATGTTTTGATCATTATTTCAAACAAGGGTTTTAAATTTCATAACAATCCAACGGTTCAATTTGTGTCAATCGTTTAATTTATTCTTAGGGTTATGCGTAGATCTTGAACCCAGATTTATGTAGATGTTATGGCTACATTGGTTGTTGGGAAATGGTCTAAGGATGATTTCAAACATGTTTTCATACTCTAATTGCACCCAGAAATCCCAAATCGACTTATTTGATTTTAGGGTTCATACGAGTTCTTAGGGATTTTTGATTCTGCATGTTATTGTGTCAATTGATGATGGGGATTGAGTTCTTGTATGCCTAGGATCATGCTACTATGGTTTAATTGTTTCAGAAACATGTATTGTTCAAGAATCATAGGTTTAGGGTTCGTATGCATGAGCAGTTATGATATAATGATTTTGTGGTCAATTCTTGTTATAACTTGGTCCATGTGATCCTTAGGTTGTTAGATACTCTTGCCCTATGCCTATTCTCACCCAGATTCATGTTTGATTGTGTTCGTGATTATGTGTTCATACGGGTTTACGCGTTAATCATATTTAGGCATGTTTACACATAAATAATGGGTATTAAGTGTGTTAAAATGATTATTGATCAGTGGTTGTGTGATTTACACTTTTAGGAATCAAACAACTCTAATTTCGAAAGGTGATTTTCTGGAAAAATGGTGTCTTTACGCGATAATTGTTCATCCTACGCGTAAGATTGAATCTTATGCGTAATATTCGACACGTGGACAAACTTTGTCTTGGATAAGACAAAGTTTACGCTTAAATGAGAATTCTTACGCATAAGTTTGACCTTATGCACAAGTCTTGAACTTACGCATAAGTCATAACCTACGCATAAGTTATACCTTACGCTTAAGGGTAATCCTTTGCATAAGTTCAATTCCTACGCCTAAGATTTATCTTACACGTAAGATTGACCCTACGCTTAAGATTCACCTTACGCGTAACTTATAAGTTTACGCGTAGACTTTGCACTTACGCCTAAATTCAGTTCTTACGCTTATGTCATGTTACGCGTAGATTCTTCATGTTACGCGTAAACTTGTCCAAATCAAGAATTTTTTCTAAGTGTTGTAAAATTTACAAAGTATAACTTCTTGTAATGATAAAATTGTGTTGTAACTTAATTATTATAAGTCTCTACCATGTAATATAACACAAGTTTGTCATATATCAAAAGTTTCCACACACACAAACACCCACTGATCATTGTATAATATGCAAATCAAGTAATTTGATGTCTTTGCTAACAACGTAAACCATTGCCATGTTTGTATTTGTTTGTGATCAATTCAGATGGCAGAACACAATGACGTTCCATACGGACCTGAACCCGAACCTAAGCTTTCATAGGAAGAGACATTCCCAGATGATTACACCAGGAAGATTGGAAAGAACAACCTCCGTATCAACTTCAACAAAATGACTTGCAACGAGTCCTCATGTATTGTTGCAGTGGATGCTCTTCTATATCACCCAAATAAGCTGTTGTTCACCAAGTCTGCCTCAGTATCCTGCTTCTACATCCACCAGTTTTGGCATACACTCTAGCTAGATCTTGGGGAGGCTTCTTTCACCTGTATGCTTCATAACCGTCAAGTCACTGTGGACATTGACTTGCTTAGGAATGTTCTTGGGTTACCAGAACTCGGCCCAGATGAAGAATATGTTCAAGTACCTACCGAAGAAGAGCTGATAAAGTGGTTACGGGATATTGGCTATGACGAATCAGAAGAAGTTATGACAAGACATTCTAGGGTCAATATTAGGTATCTTCCACAACCATGGAGAACCTTATACATTCTGATTGCCAAGTCCTTGTCTGGCAGAGACACTGGCCACGAACACCCAAAGCTCCAACACCTCAAACTCTTCTGGGCAGTGGCTAATGTGAAGAAAGTTGATTATGCCAGCATTATCTGGGAAGACCTTGTGTGGCACATTCAACACAAGACAACCAACATTCCATTCGTTCGGTTCACGAAACTACTCATCGAGAGCTTCCTTCGTGAATATGATGATATCCCACAGAGACTTGATGACAAAGATAAGAACACGTTCAGAAATGAAGATACTCTCAGAGTCATCAAGAGACTTGACACCAACACACGCAAGCAAGGAAATAAACTTCCCGATTGTCTCTTGAATGCAAAAGTAAAGGCTTGCACGAATTACAAGTATTACGAACAAGCTCTTAAGGATGACAAAGTTGGTTTCTTGGATGAAGTTCAACCATTTAAGGGTAAGACAGGTACCAAGACTGGGAGCTCCGGCAGTTCTACCAAGTCTAAGAAAAAGAAGGGTACTCTCAAGAGAAGGACTCCTGCCCAGAAGCCCGCATCCATTCCTGAACCTGGGTGGTTTCCCTCACCACAATCTTCTCCAAAACAGGCTGACTCTGAACAAACCGAATCCGACAAAGGTCCAGTGTACAGACAAGCATATGCTAACATTGATAAGGATGTGCATCTTGATGAAATTGACGATAAGGATTTGACGTTCGAAGATTGGGAGAAAAACATAGATGAGTTTGCTGATAATGCCAAATATCCAGCATATCTCAATCAAAGACCGTTCACTGAAGCTCAAACAATTTTGAAAGAAGAAAGGATTAGAAGAGAGAAGATGAAGGAACCAGTAACTGTTGAACAAGAGTTAGTAGGCCTTTCTGTTGAAGAAGAAAATGAAAGGGCTCTCAACCTGGGTCTCCTCCACAGCCGAATTGATGCATTCAATGCTGATCTACCTCCTCCACCTCCAGTATTCTCTCAAACTACCGAAGCCGGCGGATCAAGCAGTATTCCTGAGTCTGCCACAGGGATCAACACTGACTTAGTCACCTACGACAATCCTTCAGTATCTCCCACAGACATTGAAATGACTAATGCTTCAACAACGGGAGAAGAAGAAGAGGAAGATCCCATGGATACTGATGCTCCACGGTTAATGACTGTAGAAGAAATGGAGCTTAGAGAAAGGGCGCAGGAAGAGGAATTGAAGAGAAAACAGGAAGCTGAAGAAGCTAGGCTTGAGCAGCTTGCACAAGCCAAACTAGAGGAAACTATCCGAATGGAAGAAAGTAGGAAGGCTGAAGAGGCAGCCAAGCTGGCTGAAGAAAAGTTGAAAAGAGAAGAAGAAGCCAAGCTTGCTGAAGAAATAAGGCTTAAAGCCGAGGCTGTAAGACTGGCTGAAGAACAGAGGTTGAAAGAGGAAGCAACTAAAGCTACAAAAGTTGATCAACCCGAACCACGAAGAGATGATGACAAAGACATTACCACCAACCTTGAATCTACACAGTCATCACCTCCTGCATCCGAATCAACTCACGACAAATCAATCAAGAAACCAAGCACCAAAGCCTCTGCTGCATCAAAATTGTTAAAGTCAGCATTCAGAAGAGTACATGAAAAGAAGAGAAGCAGACTGGAAGATCAGGTTGCTACATTAGTAACCCAAGTTGCTGAATTGACAAAGCTGAATTCAAACGTCCAAGAGCTGCAAGATAAAGTTGATACTTTCTTAGCTAAAGACGTACAAGAGAACTTGGAAGCCACTTTGGCTGCTCAAGCACAAGAGTACATGGCACAACACTTAGTTGCTGAGTTGAAAGATCTTCTAGCACCCATGAGAGATGAACTCACCAAGTTCGCAGAGCAAGCTGTCAAGAAAGTAATCCGATCAACCTCATTCACTCTTCGAGCTGACAAGTCTACTGTCCCACTACCAGGACTATCTATGGACGAATTGGAAGCTCAACTCTTGGATAAGCTGGCAAGCAAGTTCACATTGTCTCCTGAAGAAGCCAAAATCCTGGAAGCGTTGAAAGACAAGATGAACAAAGAGACTTGCAGCACAGAGGCCGATAAACTGAAGCGTCAAAGAGATGATGAAGACAAGGATCCAAATTCTCAGGCAAAGAAACAGAAACAAGCCGAAGGACCCTCATCTCAATCTAAAACATCGGTTATCCCTCCAACAACAACAACTTCCACACAACAACCAAAGGCATCAGGTTCTGCTCCCAAGGCACACGACCACTTTGTATACACCGGTGGTGATGAGTTTCCTCAACCCGATGAAGTTCCAGAACCGTCCTCTAAGAAGAAGAAAGAAAGGAAAGGAAAGCATCATCAACCCAAACCGGACACCTCATCAAAAGGCACAAAGCCAAAGAAACCGAAAACCGTCCTTAACTGGCTAGACCAAGACGATGGTGCCGAATACTCCTGGTTTGAGAAAATGATCAATTTGCAACCACCACTTGAAGATAATCAAGAACCTCAAGATGGTCGAACGGTGGAATACGCTCAATTAAATCAGCAAAAGTTTAAGATGAAAAAGATGAATAAGAAAGAGCCGCGAAGAATCAAGAATGATGCTTTTAATCTTCTGAAAGACCGGTCTGCTAACTCAATCGAACTTGAGTACCATCTGGAAAATATTGCTCGAGCTATGTCAAGCAATATTGACTGGATCAATCCTGAATCTTATGTCGATCCGGTCACAAAGAAAACCGCACCTTACATTACAGACTGGTCCAAACCACTACCGATGATTGGGAAGCCTAAGGAACCGAAGATCCCGTACAAGTTCTTCTTCAACACAGACTTGGAATATCTGACACTTGGCAGCAAGATTGAGAAGAAGTACGTTACATCACTCGCCTTTCTCCCTGCAGCTCGATATCTCAACAATGCAATCGAAGAAGAAGCTTCAGCATTATTCGTTGATAAAATTGTTGAATATGACCGGAACGCACTTTACGGTATACATCATTGGCCAGATAACCGGGCACAGTACTATCGAAGCAGCAGACTCAATCAGACAATGGGTGATGTAGCAAGTGATCTGAAGATAGTCTCCATTCAATTCATCTCGACTGTCACTCACTTTGGGTACCCCTTCCTCAGCAAAATCACACTGAAAAGACTTGATGAAAAGGAGTACGATATTTCCGAGTCTGACTTTCCACAACTACTTCTCAATGACATCGAAGACATGTACCTGCTCAAAGTTCAAGGAAAACTCTGTGGCTTGCCTAAAGAGATGCAGCTTGCCTTTATCCAAGCTCTTCTAATCTTTATCAGGCAGATTGTCATAAGAGAAAGAGTTGAAGATCTTCAATTGGGAGTGGAAAGTTATCAGAAGAAGCTGAATCTCACCAAGCCTAACATGTTCGACATCCCCGACCTTCAACATCTACCTCAATACACCTTGATCAGGCAACCATTCGGGTTCACTTACCGCAGTGTCAACGGTCGAAACTGCTTCATGGGCTACAAAGAGTTACATAAGTTCTGTGATGAAACTTTGAAGTTCGTCAGAGACGGAATCAAAAGCAGAATCAACGACATTGCTCTAGGGAAATCCAAAAGATGGAACACCGATGAGACCAGGGACGCACGCAGATTCATTACAAGGATCGAGAACCGATTGAAGCGAAGGGATCAGTTCAGGAGATTGGAAAGCTATGTTGGAGGAAGAACAAAATTTACGGTGTTGACATTTCAGAGACCTGATTGGTAGTAAAATTGTAAGAATTTGATTTTATTTGTCAACAATATACTTCATAATGGCTTGTGCACACATAAAAGTGTACAACCCGCACTTGTATAGAAAGGACCCTGAGGTACGCTTCAGTGCCTCAATCCTAATATAAGGAGCGAAGGCTTCTTACTTTTGAGTAGAATTAATCAAATGCGTTATGTTTTTCATAATTCTACTCAAAAGGTCAAGTATTTCACCTCAATAAGACCTAATCACTAGTTGAGGGGGAGCACTTGTCAAAACAAAATACTTTGTTCAAAATCAAAAGTTCTTAGTGAATCTCCCCATAAGACTCAAAAAGCATATTTTAATCAAAAGTTTAACAAAAACAACATCTCATATGCTATTTTTGAGGGGGAGAAAATGAAAAAGTGATTAAAATATATGAAGAAAAAGCTGAAAGTTGTATCTTGTGCGAGCTAGACTCAGATTCACCCAGGAATTGACGAGACAATAAAAGTTAGTAAAATCGGAAAGATTTATCCTCGACGGGTAATAACATCAAGTTAGTTACTAGAGCTAGTTTTCACCTAAAAGCTGACAATGTATCTCTTTAACTAACCACGTAAGCGTGTCTCGAAAAGGATATGTCTTAGTAGAAATGTACCGTCTCGAGAAACTTTCTGTGGACTTGACCAGGCCGGGTAATAACTTCAAGCTAGTCCAACTAGTGATGTAAGCGTGTCTCGAATCGGTCTTGAACACGGAAAGTGGATCAATTCAAAAGTGCTTGCTCCTCCCGCATGTGCAAATTTATTAAATACTTATGAGCACATGTGCAGGGGGAGCCCTTCAAAAGTGTACACAAAACTCTCAAAGTGTTAACCAAAATATTTGATTATCACAAACACTTTGAGAGATTTTCAATCAAAGGTTTCTTGGCTACTGTCGGAGTTATAAGGTGTTTAAGATAGGAATATCCGTCCTATGATCCGCCAGAGCCGGAGGGATCTACCCAAGGACATATCCCATAGTTAGAATTAGAAGTCCTTAGGTATGATACGAAAAAAGGAGAAAAGAATGAAAGGGAAAGAAGGAGTTGAAGAATTAAAAAGAAAAGTAAAGAAAAGGGTGAAAAGAAATAGCCCGCCATGTGATTCGACCTTAGGGCAGACACCGGGTTCAATACGTATGCTACTGGCTGTTGCAAAAGACAACACCGGTATTGAAGATTAAGTCGTCATGGACCCAGTGACGCAATGCACTAAACCTTCTTAACCACTCAAGTTCTCTTAAAAGAGCTTGTTTCATTCTCACGGGGAACCTGTGTAATCTATCGACCTATCTCTTAGAGACGATTGATATTGAAGAAGGAGACCTCTCCCTAGTCTCCGCATAGGAAACCTAAGTGTGCACTTATAGAGTCTAGAGCCTCGAGATACATCAAAGATCTCTTAGGAACACTTAGTATTTCTACAACTGGTGTTCTACATCAATGGACACCAGCTGTAAATTATCGAGTCCTTCGCAGATCTTAGCAATCTGCCGAGAACGTTTATGAGAGGATTACTTATGTATTTCTCAATGATTGAACGGAAATCCTGCCAGGGTCAACATCAAACAGCCCTGACAGCAAGTCACTTCGGTAACCCCACAAGGGTTACGCTTAGTGTTTGCGGTGGTTCCATAGCGATCTACAGTCGTGGAGTGATCCCCAGCGACTCACCCAGTCATTGAGCTACTTAGTAGGTCTCGTAAGCTCCTTCGGGAGTATGTGATGTGGGAACGGCCTGGATAAGGATTAGAAGGAGTCTTCACAATATGCTGTTGATGAGCTCTAATTCATAATCTGTAAGTACCGGTTGTTTTATTGCTAACTGTTTACTCGCAGGTACCTCACTTCCATGATGGTAGATTCCAACATGCTCAGACATACATCTTGAAGCAAATGATAGCTCCCCCAAAGATCTTAACAACACAAAGTTCAAAGAAAGATTCTACATCAATAAGAAGAATCTACAAAGTATAAAGACTAAAGATCTTAGTGTATGCAAAGGAACTTCTTGTACGTGAAAGTCTAAGTCCAAAGATGTATGAGTATGTTGGAATGGCGGACAACCACCACAGACGCAGGAGTGACGAACGGTAGACAACTCCATAACACAATCACTACATCACCACCAAAGAACAAAGACACAGAGCAAAGTATATTGATTATCATTCAACCATTTTGAAGACGTCTAGAGTTTTACATGTCACAAGTCTACGACAAAGATGAAGACGTCAAGCAACCGTGATGACCGACCCTTAGGGGGAGATTGTTGGGATCATACTTTTGTATTAGTCAAGTCTCGGTCATTACATTTTGTAATAGGTTGCTTTGGTATTTATTTCATTTAGTTTTATGTTACAAGGCTTATATGTTAAAGCCCTATGGGCTTGAAAGCCCACGAAATGAAAGGATAAGGGAGGAAGGGAGTGTTGCCCTAACTCCTCCCTTATAAATAGTAAGCTTATGTAAACATTATGTTTGTTGGTTATTTGATTTCCTTAATGAAACTCTTGCTCTTTCACCTTTCATATTTCACATAATCAACCATCTCTCATTCTCATATTATTTCTTTCAATATCATACTTGTGTTTACATAAATGGTGACCTAACACAAGCTGCTCATGGATACAAATGAGCTGGTTCTCAAAATAAATGTCCTTTTGGGCAAATTTCAACAGACTCAAGCTGACTTTCCCTTCGATGTCAGGAAGTTGAACAATTAGCTCAAGACTACTCACGAAACTTTTCATGAGTTTGTTCAGCGCATGACTCAGCTCACTTAGTCTGTAGCTGCATCAGTACCTCCCCCTGGTGGTCCTATTGAGGGGAGAAACAGACTGGCATGCCATCAACAACACATATCACAAAATCTCTCTTTGTCATGTCCCCACAAAAAGAATCATATAATAGATTAGCTAATCTGTTTCTCATGTGATTGATGCAGTAATAAAAGATTTAGTACCCGAGGTTGACCTGCCCGATGTTTTGCCTCATACTAAGAATGACATGTTTTACCCGAACCCTCTATGATCCATTGACTTACCCACCTAGCATGACAACTTGCTACCTCTATCAATATTAACATTGATATCTCCATTAACATCAACTTAAAGTAGTATTTCATGCTGCTGTAAAATAAGGGTTTTTATTATGCTAAGCCAATAGATAATGTACTTATTAGCCAAAAGATGTTAGTTTTGGGAACAAAGGTATAATTATACACAAGAATAAAGAACACTTGCGCTCTTCTGTCCCTTCATCATAAAAAATATGTAACCATATATCGGTCCAATCATCTAGCTTCTTCAAACATATTCTTTTCAAACATGAAATCATGGTTAAGGACACCATAACCGGATATCATGTGTACAAACACATTGAAATGTTCAGAATAAGAGGCGAAGGTAATTTATTGTTGATACCTCAAAGAAATTATTCTACAAAGTGCAAATTTCACTAATTTAATCCATTTGACTATTGTTACTATACTATGAATTTTGTAATAATATTTGGCACAACACAAAAAGGTTCGAAAGCATAACATAACCTTTGCCTTCCATGGATAGAAAGAGAACTGGACATGGATCGTTTATTACTTAGTTTGGTTTTGGTCCTGGTCCCATTCGTCAACTTATGTATATCCTAAATGACATTGTTTTAAATAAATTAGGCTTACTTCTTGCAAGTACTCCCATCCAGATTTTCTGTTGGCGACTGCATCCCGAAACTGATCATACCTGTTGTTCTTTAGACCTCGTCTGTGGAAGATAATTCTAACTTGGTCATCATGATGTTTTTACATTTGGTGTTGAAGTAAACAAAAAGGGGTCTTTCACATAAATTTACTTACAAATGCTCATTAAGGGGTGCCAAATAATATGCAGTAAAACATCATTAACGCTGCAATTTACTAACAAATACACTCACCCGCATATCGAAAATCTTTGTGGTCGTGTATGTTGTAATGTTAAGAGAGATCTTCTAGACTGCTCTCTTGTAGATACCTAATGTCCTAAACTCGTGCTTAAACCACAGTCATGACAAATGTTCTAAGCTTCATTTGTCGGTGTACCCTACAACATAATCATGAAAATAAATAATAGCTTGTACATACATTGATTGAAGGTGAATTATATTATGTAAACATAATTATAATACAATATAATTATTAACTGGCACCGTTTATACTAACTATATACTTATAATTATAATACTCGTTGTAACATAATCCATTTTGTGCCTTCTCCTTTGTTTGGTAACTACATCATATTTATAGCTTGTGGCATCATTCGCATACAATTTGATCTAGTTCTTCTGCTCATCATTGCTAAAATCACTTTGATATTGAGCATTAATGCTATCAATATTAGCATTAGCCTCCCCAAATGTCAATAATTCTTTTGAATCTAGCTGCATTTTTGATGACTGATGACTAACCTACATTTGCATACCAATTACTTCAGTGCTCGATAGGTCTCCTAATTCCAAAGAAGAAAGCTTAAGTTGCATATTCACCTTTTGCACCAAGTTATGTAGGTCTGTCCACGTGCCGTAATATTAGGCTGTACATATGTAAAATAAGGATGAGCAATTTCCAGTTACCTAATTTATATCTATGTTAACAATTAGTATTGTTTACCTGTAGTCATAGATCCAACTGCTGGCATCATTGATAATGAAGTAAAGTTAGGATGAGGATTTAGCTGACCGACGCGATGAACTTCTACAATACTTGAAAAGGTGAGCCTTCGTATTAGTCACTTCAACAGCTGCATATTTATTCAAGTTCGATTCACTCAGTGTCCTGACCCTTCTCACACACTCGATGCTTTCTGGTCTTTCGACAGTGTTTTCAATTCCACCAATATAATCAGCTTAAAGGGACATTTTATTCCCGAATACCTGTCTTTGTGAAAGGCAGACCTTCCTGCATAATGTCACCATACACAAACACTTAATTAAATCCTTGTAGAAAATATGTACATTGCCGATCATCTTTAGTTCATCAACTGAAAAATATTTTGCTTAGAATTGAAATTGATTTAAAAACTTATCTTATTAAGAAATACATCTATGACATTAGCTAATTCACATCTAAACAAATAGTTTAACGGTACTTTAACCATTACTAATAGCTTATATACCTCACCAAAGATCTCTCCTCCAAGTTTCTTCTTATCACTGAAGTTATCTTTGGCTATTTTCAATTCATCATATGTATATCTTGTTGGTGTGGGTAAGTCATGTTCTCAAATATCTACAGCAATAAAACATCAACTGTGACCAAGTAAAACATATGGGCATATCCGCAAATTAGCAAGATGGAACAGAAGCCCTTTGCTCCTTCCAGGGGTCAACACCAGAGACAAACCCATGGCATACTTTTGAGTCCAGCTCCTGGCTGTTTTTTCATACTTGATCCTGTCTATCTTATACATGAGCGTCAGTTCCAAAAAAGGAATGTTTGCATTACTAAAATGTACATATTTTTTACTCTGAGATCTATTCAAAAAGAAACCATTAAGATTTGGTTGAAAGATGCAACATACATCAAAGATTATCTCTTCAGATTCTGAGCAATCTCGGGCACCAAAGGGTCGTCTGGGTTTGGGTTAGTCAATAGGTAGCATATAGATAATTGAACCTAATAATAATGTCAAGCTAACATTCAGTAAAATGAAAAAATAAAAGACCACAACCATTCTTTAAAAGTAAATTTCAAAAGTTGCAACTACAGAATCATTTTTTAAAAATTGGCATGTTGATTTAGGATATGTTATATCTCTAAATGGTCAAACGGGGAAAACAATTAGCAAACTTATTGAACGGGTCAAAGGCTTGACCCACAAGTGTTAGGTCAATCTCAACCCATTCTAAAAACTGCTAGTTTGACCCATTACCCAACCTGCCCGTTTTCCCATCTCGGATTAAGTCTTGCCTGGAACATGTTATTAAGACCATATTTGATAAGCATGTTCCAACCTATTTAACTTTTAAGTACTTATTATTGCTAATATAAAAGTGTAAATGAGTTGTCCTACATGTTTTTCCTCTGGCCTTCTGTAAATATGTTAAAGTGTTTATAACAAAGATTTCATGTACCTTAGTGCGAACGTGAGTGAAACTGGTGTTTCCATTTCAATTATGGTAGCTCCTTCTGCCTGCAAAATTTACACAATAAGAAAAAGTTATATCATTATTAAAAGGAGTGTTTGTCATTATGTTAAAAAGAATACTGCAAAAGCTAGTGTTTGGATGACAGTGATAAGATTAATCATTCAAGTGTTTGGCAAAACTTGTTTATGTCTTCCAATATTTATAATTGTCAAATCAGTTCCAATTTCCAAACATTAGAAATTAATCAATTAAAAGATGTATTTTATTCTGTTCGGAAATAAAAACATATGTGCCTATGTGGACACAAGGTTTCATATGATTGAAGTATGATAATGTTCCTTTAATGGGTTATGATGAATGAACTCACCCACTTCTAGGCTTTCCCGTAATGTTGCTATCCGCTTGAATATGAGATTTGCAGGTGTTGAATCCTCATCGGCCACACAATAGCCTGCCATAAAATGAAAGAAAAATACATATAAAAAAATTTGGTCATTAAAATAGTATTTCAGATCCTTAACAACAATATTCTTCACATTGAACCTAACATTGTCACCAGGAAGAGCTTCGTGGTGCATCTCAACTGACTTGACTTCAATGGTCAAACCAGATGGTCGAAAAGGGACAACCATACCGGTCTTGATGACACCAGTCTCTATACGCCCCCTGGCACAGTTCCAATACCACCAATGTTGTAAACATCCTGAAGTGGTAGACAGAGGGGATTGTCTGATGGTATCTTGGGCTCATTGATCTGGTCAAGACCTTCAAGGATAGTAGATCCCTTATACCAGTCAAGGTTGGTGGATCGCTCAATCATTTTGTCACCTTCAAAACCAGAGATGGGCACAAAGGCGATTTTGTCTGGGTTGTATCCAACCTTCTTCAAGTATTATGAAACTTCCTTCAACAATTTAAACAAAAATAGTTAGAAACAGACCATATATAACCAACATTCGCATCACTTAAAAGATAAACCAATAAACAATCATATTCAATTATCCTCACTTTGTTACAACAACAAATCATTTGCTTGACACCAAGGGTATTGAAAACTGTAACTGGCACCGTTTATGAGAAGCAGATAAAATTGTATATTAGTATATCATGGATGAAAGTCGGTATACATTATTGATTGATGCAATCTCTTGAATTTTGGACATACCAGGAAAGCCTACATAGAAAGCATCCATTCTGTAGTCACTTGCTCTTTGGAAGCCTGATCCATCAATGATAATTCCATCTTCAGTTGGGTTGATATTTATTTTGTCTATTACAACCTGATCAAGTATACAAAAAAGATATAAAACTTCAGGACTCTTTTAAAAAAATAGAACCATGCCATTAACAGATTTTGAAAACCAAACCTCATAAAAGGTGCAAGTATATCATCAGGATAGGTGTCCTTGAGCCCACCCCTCTTTGTTTTGCAAAGTGGAGTTCGTTAGGAACTACATAAACAATCAAAATGATGAAAACGATATAACATACTGCAATATCTTGCTCTGAAATGTCCTTGACTTCAAAGCCTGCATCTTCAATGGCCGTTTTGATTGCATTTAGCTGAAATTTTAAATTAAAAGACAATCAAAAGACAAATATATAATGTTACATGTCTAGAAAAACAAAATATGACAAAATCGGTGATTGCTAGTTATAGATAGACACCAAAACGAAGCACCAGAACACACTTATCGACCATGATTAGTAATATCAGGAGCTCATGCAAGTTGAGTAGCTTCTACTATCTGAACAATTTGAGAAAGTGTAATTTTGGACCCGATATGAGTGGCCTTTATTAATAAGCTTCCATTCTCATTCATAGTCCCGCCGATAACCTGTTTGTGAATTATAAAAAGAGCATATAATCAATTAGAATGTGTCACAAGAAAAATAACATGTGATCATAAAACAAAAATACCCTGTCACCAGGACCTTTGGCATCTGGAATTGCTTATCTTCTGATCATGCTTTCATTTACATACCCATGACCATCTATGACATCACCATCAATGGGAAATTTTTACTCGGGAAAACGTTGGGTAAAGCCTTGATGTTATGCAACTCTTTCCTCCTCCTCCAAAGCTCTCAACAATCGAGTGATCTACCTACAAACATCTCAAAACCAACTACATTAGATGTCATGATCAATGCAGATAAACGAAACAATGAAAGAAGTTAAGAACTAAGTTTACTCACAAAGGTTCTCAGTGAAATTTCATCTTGTTTAGGTTCTATGTCAAGAACCATGTTAATTGTTAATTTATGCAATTTATTGAAAAACCACGTACTTTATCACTACACATGATAAAATGTAACTATTAAGTTGTAATGACGATATACCTGCATACTTACATTGCTGTAGTGTGGAATTTTTGAAAACAACTTATGTACTGAATTTGCAAAGAGCTCAGCTCGAAACCCTTTGATTTTTGAATCTCTCAGGTTCACACCCTTTTCATACCACTCGCTGACTACACGTTATTAGCCCGTATCCTTTTCTTCTTCTTTAAATAAAATCACTCACACAAAACTCTATGCAACCGAACAAATGCATACAAAAATTACCCTCGATCAAAATATCCAAGAGTTCATACAGATCCAACGCCTCAAAGAAAGTCTAGAGGATTTAGAACTACAATAACATCAGAAAAAAAAATATTGATTATAAACATAAAGTTATGATCAGTTGAATAAGGCTTACTTTGTTCATTTCATTGATACGTGATATGCATAGCATGTCCTTATAATCAGTTTCTGTTTCTGCATATGAAAAAAAAAAGTATGATACGTGATATGCATAGCATATCATTATAATCAGTTTCTGTTTCTGCATATGAAAAAAAAAGTTATACAACAAAAGTATACAACAAAACAAATGTTATACAACAATTATGAACATAATAAATCATTGAAGGGCAAATAAATATTATGGATCATTATGCAGAAGGATGAATAATTGATATTAGGGTTTTGAGATATTGTGGTGAATGAATAAAACGTCGGATTTATTTTGGAATGCAGATTAGGATTAATAATAATTAATTACAGGCGTTTATATATTAGGAGTTGCAACATATATTCCAAAAGTACATGTTGGCTCAGTGGTTAACATAGTTGCTATTGATTAAAACAACCATGGTTCGAATCATGCAAGTGCCATTTTTTAAAATTTCAAATTTAGAGGTCAAACATGCGAATTTTATTTGGTCAAACATTGCATAGGTGGATAAATTAAATAACAAATAATGATGACATGTAAAATAAAATACAAAATAAATTATAAAAATTGCTTACATGGACAGAATGTGATGACATGGCTGCTAATGACAATTACTGGGCAATGAGGTGGCGTTTTCTTGATTTATCTACGTGTAACGCCTCCTGTTATATATAATGTATATATATATATATATATATATATATATATATATATATATATATACTAGCTTATAGACCCGTGGAATCCACGGGATTTTAGAGGGATTTTGATTAAAAAAAAGTAAGCACGTGAATAAAGTAAGAAAGAACATCGAACGTAAATGCTATGAAATTTTCTTGTAACGGAATAATAAGTTATAAGTGTCTGATAGTATAAAATGCAATTCTTTTAAATATCTGTGTAATAAACGTTCATTGTCTCGTGATCTCCAATATGTTTGTATTCAGAAGCAAATGTATGTAGTGACCATTCTAACACTTCAACAAAAGGTCCATTACGTAAACATCTAATAAGTTTAAAAAATATGTAAGTAAAAGAAGTTTGATATTTATAATAAGTGTAAATAAGAAAAATGCCACAAAACATGTAATATGTATATTGTACATACATATTGACCCTTTGATCATAGACCTTGAAGAACTTCTTTATTTACTACATTTATTGTTGTTTTTTATAGGTTACCATCCGCATCTGAAACAACAACATTCAAACATTTTTTTTTGCTTTTGACACGTGAAAGAGCCACATATTGTTGTTTCATATTAGCTTATAGACTCATGAAATCATGGGGATCTTGAAAGGGATTATTCATTAAGGAGTTACGTGTGTTAATAAAGTAAGAAACAACAACAAACGTAAATAGTTTCCATCAATTTTTTAAGAGAATAATAAGTAATATGTTAATGATATGATTAACAACTTGGTTCATAATTATTAAAAAAAAATAGACGTGTAAGTATCGTTTCTCCAACTGGTAGATACTCTCGGAGAGCTAACGTCAAACACTTGAGAAGTTCATGTTCAACACGTAAATATGAAAAAAGGCTACCTTTAAATCACCTTTCCTTTTTCCTTTTTAACAAACTTATACAACAAAAACTATGTCATACATAAAATAGTTGATAAAGACAACTCACTCATAAATGTTTATATTACCTTTAAATTAACTTTCCTTTGTTAAGTGTTCATGAAATAGTTAACTTCAAAGAGGCTACCTTTAAATCACCTTCCTTTCTTAAGCGTTCATGAAATAGTTAACTTCAAAAATAATTCAAAACTCGTGTAAATTTGTAATACATAAATGTATATATTACCTTTCAAGGCCTGTTCGATAGACGGGCTAACATCGTTATTATTATCGAAGTGCGTGTTTATATTACCTTTGCAGGAAAAAAAGTAATAGCAACTCATATCCAGTAACGGATCTAAGGTCCCTAACGGTCTAACTTTGTTGTTATTACCAAACTTCGAGTTTATATTACGGGGGCAAAATAATTGCAAGACATCATCTCCGGAAACAAAAATTGACTATTTTTTTATGCCTCTTAACACATGTTTATTACATTGGTCATGCAATATACCTATTATATTATAACATAATGTTAATAGCCACCATTAAGTTTAATGTTAATATGTGTTTGGTAAAAGTAGGAGTAAGTGAGCTAAAAAATAGTAAAGCTCGCCGCTCTTTTGCTAAACAAATAATAAAAATCAAAAAGCTCATTGCTCACCGCTCATCCTCTCATATAGCTTCAAAAAACTCCGCGCCAAACATAGCCATAGTATGAAAGGCAAAAATAAAAACATTACCAATATAGATCATGCTTACAAACACGTATACACTTCGAAAATTTTGTTACGTTAAAGAAGAATGGGTCAACTTGGTTGAAAACTCAAAGTTTGTAAAAGTCTATAATTAATTTATACAGCATGCTAAAATTTTATTATAATATTAGTAAACTCACAACTAACATTTCATTTATTTTTAATGAACAGAGATTCCCTGTCCAAACCCGTTGTAATCCAAAATAAAATGTTAAGCCCTATTTTGATATATGTAAAAATAAATTGTTGATAAGAATATTTGTAAAATTCAACAATGGTATTTAACATGTCATTTATAAGTGAATAAAGAGGGGAAACCACTTGTCTATTCTTTCACTATTTCAAATTTATGAGAACACCATTCATACCATTACTCGCCTTTGACAAAAGGTTAGGCCTGAGCTCCTTTAACTTGTACATACTTAGATCCCATACACATAATTAACAAAATTGATAATAGCAAGAGAAATGAGAAATGCTATATTCACGATGTATAAATAATTAACACACACATGTTATAAAAAAGTTACCAGCAACAAAAATCTTTGAGCTCTTATGTTGAGGTACCCAACTTTATTTTCTTTACAATATAACATTTGACTATCCACCACCATCAAGTACAAAGGTCGTGAACCTTAATGAACATAGCATCGAACTCGGAGAAGAATGAGAGACATTCTTATCAACACTAAGATGACCATTGAACTCATCGATCAGTCTGTGCTCATTATTGTTTAAATATCAGTAGTAAGCAAAAACATAATCTTCCAATTGATGAGCCAATTTATCTTAAACTTAATGGTGGCTATGTCATATCTTCTTGCTCAGTTTGCATCATATTAGGAATCAGTTGTAACAAAACCGAGTGAAGCAGCATCATTTTGAGTAACTGGAAACGCAAAAAACAATGAAAAAACCACTATAATCGAGTTATTATCAGCATTCCACATTCGGATGCTTGAATCCAAAAGAAATTGTTTACTGAAAAAAAAACTAAGCATTATTTTGACAGTATAGATTTTACAATTATATCCAATACGTTTGTAAATTCAAAAGACATATGAACAAAAAGTGTAATACCCCAACCCATTTTAAACCGTTACCAACTCACTTGACTGCGCAAGTTGGCACCCCATAGTAATCCAACATAAGTGCACTAAAACACAATATATAAACCTTAAACTCTAGATAGCCATCAAGCCTGTTAAACCTCTTAACAACGTCAAACTTAATAGGTACAATCACGATGAGGGTGACATAATGGTCCCATCACTTAGGCGGTGTTTGATTTACAGGCACCAATAATTATAGAATGTAAAGGAAATAGGTATGAAACTAAAAAATTCTAAACCCCGCCCTTCAGGTGACGGACCCTATCTAATTTTATGGGTATCAAGGGTCTTCCTAATAACCAATACTCTTATAACAAATAAACAAAACTTATCAATCTACAACCAAAGAATCCCTTAGAATTATTTCCATTTATTTATTATCATATAAGAATGTTAAATTATGTAATCATGCACCAGTAAGTATAGAATCATGTTAGAACATGTGTGTATGACAGAGTCGAGAACATAAAAAAGTAATGCCTAAAGAAAGAGGAAACATGAGAAGATGTACTAACAATCTTCTTGGTATGTGTAGCTTGAAGCAATAGCCAGAAATTGCCCTTCAACGGTTGTATGATAAGGAAGCAATACTGTTTTCAAGCTTCGGCATCTGATTGGATTATAAGATCAAATCCGTGTTAACCACATCTAAACAATGAAACAATCCCACTGTCCTATAAAATTTATTCCACACGTTCAAGATAAACATAATTTCAAATTCCCATATTAAGAGCTACATCAATACTTCTTAGGTATGTCATAGAAAAATGATGCAACCATGACTGGAATCGCAACATATGTTAGGATTGAAGTTAAATAATGATTCAGGAGTTTGAATGTGTTTTTTGAATCAGTGGTGCTTTTTTGAACGGATAATGGTATTGAATCAATGGTTTGAATGCATAGATATTCAGTTACAATTACAATTAAAGATTTTTAATGCGTTAATTCATTACCAAAAATAAAAGCATTGAATATTAGTAAGCGGTTTTGACAAACCGTGCTGAAGATAGAATGGCAATGAGGTGTTGTACTTAATAAATCATGGACCAATCAAAGAAGAAACACGTCAGCGAATTAAATGCATATCGTGCTTCATTGGGTAGTAAATTATTCTGGTTTATTATATTGTATATATATATATATATATATATATATATATATATATATATATATATATACACACACACACACACACACACACACGCACATATATATATATATATATATATATATATATATATATATATATATATATATATATATATATATATATATATATATGTGTGTGTGTGTGTGTGTGTGTGTGTGTATATATAGATATAGGGTAGGGTTCTAGAGAAAAGTGTATTTGGATAGAAAAGTGAGAAAAAAAGTTACAGGATAGATTACGAATACAGTTGAAAGTTCGGGGTAGAAAATGAAAAAAACAAAATAAAAGAAAGGATTCAGACTTTGTCTCTCACAATTCAAGATGTGTGTGTGTGTGTGTGTGTGTGTGTGTGTGTGTGTGTGTGTGTGTGTGTATATAGATATAGGGTAGGGTTCTAGAGAAAAGTGTATTTGGATAGAAAAGTGAGAAAAAAAGTTACAGGATAGATTACGAATACAGTTGAAAGTTCGGGGTAGAAAATTAAAAAAACAAAATAAAAGAAAGGATTCAGACTTTGTCTCTCACAATTCAAGACACACTTTACAAACACACACTCACCGTCACCTCCACCACCGTCACCACCACCACCGTCTTCCGTCGCCACCATCTCCATCGCCACCACTCCACGTCGCCACCATCAATAACCACTCCACGACGGGCACCACGACCCGCGAAACGCCACCATCATTAACCACTCCACGACGGGCACCACGACCAGCGAAATACCACCATCATTAACCACTAGAAACCACCACCAACTGTCAAATCACTGACATCAACCGCCGGAAACCACGACCACCGAAACCGTCACCATCATTAACCACCGAAAATACATACACCAGGTGAATTATTTTTGAAGTTTTATTGAAATATCATAATATAATCATGTTTTCTACCACATATGAAACAAATTTGACAAAAAATTGCATAAAAAATATGTTCATTAAAATTGCTCACTAGGTGTTTCATAAAATGTCTGAATAAGATTTCATATAGACGATGCACTAATTTGAAGCATATGTGTTTGATATTGAATGATATGACATCTTAGAGCATCTATGTGTATATTTGCACAATAAAATACAAGTTAGGGCATCTTATAATATTAGTGCATCTGTGGTTGTGATTGCTGCATAATGTTTGTATTGTGCGTCTTTGAACATATTAGAGCATTAATGAATATGATTAGGGCATTAATGAGTAGGATTATTGCATCGTCAGACATATTAAGGAATCAATGTGTATGTTTAGTGTATCTGTTTGAATGTTTAGTGCATCATTGGTCATAGTAGGGCATCCATTTGTATGTTTAGTGCATCGTTGGACACACTTGGGCATCGGTTTGTATGTTTAGTTCATCGATGAACACATTAGGGAATTAGTGTGTGTGATTAGTGCATCACCATACATATTAAGGCATCAGTATGTGTGTGTTTAGTGTATCCGTTTGTATGTTTAGTGCATCGTTGGTCATAGTAGGGCATCTGTTTGTATTGGATGCAATTTGTGATGACCTCCCTCCTGAAACTGTTATGCTTATCTATATAACAGCCTCAGATTACTTTTTGTGTTCAATTTTGCACCTTGAAATGTGATTGTTATAGACACATTAAGCCGATATACTAACTTGTACCTTCTGCAGGGGATTCTAGTCAAACTACTAAACCACATAAGCAAATATCTCGATGCGTGAGAAAATTGGTGTAGTTGAATACTATATATGAATGCGGTACCTTGATGCCTGAATATGTTGTTAATTGTACATGAGGCTCGAGTCAGCTGCTCAAAAGTTCTATATTGTTAAGGCTCGAGTTAGGTCGTTCTCAATCTACCCGTGTTGAGATGATTGATGGTTTATTAGAAAAAGAACTCCATTTTGAGGTAAATTACCTAATTCAACGTAATAGTTTAACCAAGTTATGATAGTTCTATAATATAATCGGTTCATATTTAACATAGCATTCTGCCAAAGCAGTAGTGTTTCGATTTGCGTTTTGGAAAATAAGTAGGTACTAACATGTTTATTCCGTAAAAAGTACATATAAGCAGTTTTTCATAGAGTACAGATAAATGTTTTGGAACTTTTTATGTGCTCATTGCAACTTGAATTCAGAAGAATAATTCATTTTTGTTTGAATTCAGAATAATTAGATTTGGCAATTTCGACACATTTACTTATTAATTAAGAAATGGACCAAATAGGTCTAACGGCTCAAATGATTAGTGCATAAGCAAATGGGTTGAAAAGTGCAATAGTAGCTTAAATGAGAATTAGGGCATCTATGCGTATGATTAGTGCATCGAAAAGGTAGATATTAGGACATCTATGAGTATGATTAGTGCATCGAAAAGGTAGATATTAGGGCATCTATGAGTATGTTTAGTGCATCGAAAAGATAGATATTAGTGCATCAAAAAGGTAGATGTTTACATGGTTGTACCTTATCTGGGCTTAGGACAATCTAGGTGTACTTTTCCCAAGTCGTTAAAATATTGTTATAGAAACCTAGCACAGATTAAATGAACTTTTGATATATCTTGCATTATCTCTCATGCATATCTTGTTTTATATAAAACTGGGATGGAGTTGCAGTTCAGGTTCTTGTCGTAACCGAATTACTGGCCTTGTCATGTGGATAGATATGTTTCTTGTCGTAATTCATTTGAAAAATTAAGTTGGGTTCTTAGTCCTCTTTCCTTTTCAAGTTCCACCTTAGACCCAGATAATGCAGGTTACAGTTACCAAGGTGCTCCACATCCAGCTTATGGTTCACCTACGGTTCAGCCTTCCTATTCTCAACCTACTCCATCTTAGGCACCACCTCAGTCTCGTTATAACAAATCTATCCCTCAAACTGATGTTTATGTATTAAATGAACTTTTGATATATCTTGCATTATCTCTCATGCATATCTTGTTTTATATAAAACTGGGATGGAGTTGCAGTTCTAGTTCTTGTCGTAACCGAATTATTGGCCTTGTCATGTGGATAATTCTTCAACTTATTTACACATTGATATGTTTCTTGTCGTAATTCATTTGAAAAATTGAGTTGGGTTATTAGTCCTCTTTCCTTTTCAAGTTCCACCTTAGATCCAGATAATGCAGGTTATGGTTACCAAGGTGCCCCACATCCAGCTTATGGTTCACCTACAGTTCAGCCTTCCTATTCTCAACCTACTCCATCTTAGGCACCACCTCAGTCTCGTTATGACAAATCTATCCCTCAAACTGATGTTTATGTAAGTCAACCTCAACCACAAGCGCAACCACAACCACAGTTTGGTTATGGTCAGTTTTATAATAATAAGATGTTTGCAGCACAAAGGTGAGTAACTAATGTTCTTTCCATAGGTCAAGTGAGGACTAAGGACTATCTTTTTGTTACATCTCTAGTTGTCTTAGTTCAGAAACTCAGGGTTGTTGAATTTTGATATCATAAAAAGCCTTTATCATGTCCAGATTTTGTAAGTCAATGATATGCTAAATTCTAAAGTTCACTTTTCTTTCTAAGCTAATTATTAATCTTATGTATTAACCTGATGTATAATTAATGTCTTTTTATTTGTAGACATGAATGGACAAAGATAGAAACCGCATCTAGTTAAGTAGTTACTGAAACATCTTGTAAGTCGGCTTTTATAGTTACATTAATCTTGTAAGTCGGCTTTTCATTATGATTTATGATTAGTTGCCTTAAAATTGTGGTTTTAATGGGTGTCCATGGGAGTGAAGTAATTGGAATTGGTTGTTTATTCAACCATTTAACCTGTAAAAAGATACTTTCTACTTACCTAAAGAAGCTGATATAAAGCTTCTGGGATCTCTTGATAGTGAAGATCTAAAGAAACTTGTTTGGTGATAACTATACTGAATGGATATCATTCCCTGGTTATGAACAGGTTAGAGCTTCTTTATGGATGTGCAAGATAGCTTTACATTTATCTCGTTAATTAAGTTTTTATGCGTTCTTTTTATAGGTTAAATGGCTGAACAAACAATTAAGCAAACTATGGCCTTATGTTGTAGAGGTAATTTTATCTACCCATTCTGTTCATGGCTTCTAATTGTAGCTGAGTAATAGATCTATAGGTGGTAGTATGGAGGTATGGTTGGTTGGGTAACAAGCCTAAAATGGCATGGGCCGAGTCGGTTACGGTTAACCCATGAACACAATAGCATTATTATTTTTTCCATCCTAAAACAACATTTTTACAATAGGGCATCAATGTTTTACAATAGGGCATCAGTGTGTTGCAATAGGGCATCAGTGTGCAAAGCTAATTTGGAACCTGAGTAATAGATCTAGAGGTGGCAGTATAGGCAGGTCTGGTAGGTTGGGTAACTGAGTTAAAATGGCACGGGCCGAGTCGGTTACGGTTGACCCATGAATACATTAGTATTATTTTTTTCCATCCTAAAACAACATTGTTACAATAGGGCATCAGTGTGTTACAATAGGGCATCCGTGTGTTGCAATAGGGCATCGGTTAACTTGACTAAACTCATTTGCAACATCAGGTATAATTCTATCTAATGACACGAAGAAATGGTATGTTCAGTACTATTCATAGATTATGATTTCTGAACTTCTTATTAATGTATGTGTTAAATGATTACAATCTGGAAAAGCTTCGTGGTCCTGATGGTCAACTTCCACAAAAGATTGCGTGATTTATTCCTAACCTAGTTTAGCATATTAGTAATGAGATAATGGACCAGGAAATATGAATGACCAGGAAATACTCTTGAAGCAATTGCAGGTCAATTGTTTTCATCTTATTTTTGACCCGTGAGATAATATTTGATTGAGGTTGATACACTTTGATTTATATTTTAATTACTAGGTTTTGAAAAGTTAGATTAGGAATTATATATGTTATAATTTAGGGCATAAGTTTGACCCGTTGAATAGGACAACCTAAATTGACCCATTCGTAAGTAAATGGGTTAAAGTTGCCACCACTACTCCAAGGACATGGTGCAAGTCGTTTATTAGTTTAAAATATAGATCTCAAGTAGGAACTCATATATTCTGTTTATCATTTCCATTAGGAATCTCTTTATGTACTGAAATAGTGTTTATTGGTATGTTTATATATTTAATCTTATTGCTTGTTCCATGATGAACCTTTTGAGTTTGAGTGATGTATATAGCTAGTCTATCATTTCTTGCGCATGTACCTACTTTCTTATGATAAAATTTTAATTATGATTTATGATTAGTTGCCTTAAAATTCGTTACCTAGCTACCATTTAAGGGTGTGCACCAAACCATCCAAGTAGGGATCATGCTAAGTGATGGCATAAATATTGTTAATATTCATAATAGTTTACTGGAAAACATTGATAACTAGACATTCATATTTGGACCTCCTCTTGGAATTCAATTAATATAGGTTTGACAAGCTTCGTTCCTGACTATATCTTGATACATCATACTTCATAAACAGAAAGTTATATTTTTTTGGTTCAGCCTTTGTTATATTGATTGGCATAAAATATAAAAACATGATGTGTATAATTTGCATAAATATAAAAACATGTTTACACTATATTGATTTTGTTAGCTCCATAAGCATAATTAGACGTGTATAATATGTCAATGGTATTAAGTAGTCTGTTAGTACTAGCATTTCTTACAAACGTGGGTTTTGTTTTATGGGTCAAATAGTATGGAACATATTGTTGCAGGGCTGCTGGTTTTATACCCTTGGGTCAATTGGGTAATTAGTTTTATACGCTTCGGTCAATTGGTTTTCTCATGTGCTTAAGGTTCTTGTTTCGTCGATTCTTACTTTTCTCACTTTAGAGATTGATGCTAATTTAGTATTAAGTAAAAGTTAGATTAAGAAGTCAAAAATTATATATACGTGTGTGCAAATTTTTATATAGCAACTCATTTTTTGGATTAGCTAATGGAACTTATTTTTCTGCTTTGATCTTTATTTGCTATCTTATCCTAATTTCTTTTAGTAAAACGGCACTTACTGAGCTCGTTATCTGATGTTGAAGATATCTAATATATGATGTTGGGAACTAAATTGTTGTATAGAATAATTGTTAACTGCATATACTATTTAAGGGCATTGAATTTGAGGTCTTTTGAAGCTTAGTTTGTTCTAACTGAAAGTTAGCTCTCTGTTTCCAGTTACAAAGTTAAATCAGTTTTATGTGGCTTGATTGATTCTGTATGAAATAAAAATGATGTTTCTCATTTATATTAGCTTTCGTCTTGTTATATGCTATAAATAGAATCCATATTTCTTATCAAACCTGACATACTATTGTTCAGTATGCTAGTTGGTGAACATGTACCATTATTTTCTTGGCAGGATCTTACTAGATTTAAATCTCAAGTTTGATGGACCGAATACAAAGTATAAAGATCTGGTATGTTAAGCTTGTACTCTATTTTCAAAGATATATGTGATATCATTTTTGGAAACCTATTAAGAATTTCACATCAGGAGGTTGTTCTTGCACAAGTTGAAATGAAAGGGTCTAAACATAGAACTCAAATGGGGAGAATGAGAGAAGTGAAAGATGGCATAAAAAGACTTGAGAAGATGATGAAAACTGTTGTATTTTGGTATATTGCAGAGATATATGTATTTCTTTTATAGGTTTTTTGTTCAGATGGTGTAATTGAAAATTTTGAAAATATTCCTATGGTTTTTGATGTTTTTCATTCAGTTGGTATATTTTAGAGATTTATATATTTCATAATGATTTCTTTTTGCTCAAATGAATTAATATATGCTTGTAGTTGTAGTATTATTGATAACCAAACACTTCTTTAGGTTGTTAAACAACTAAAAAATAAAAATAAAATAAAGAAACAGATTCAAAAGGAAGGGGGAATGGGATGAAAAGTTACAAAGAGGCCCCTAGACAAAAAGAAGGGAATGGGAAAACACACCCTATAAAATGAAAAAGTTACAATGAGGCCCTTGTAGTTGGGGAAAAAAATGAGGGGAGATGGGAGGGTGTGATTTGTACACTTTTCTATCAAATTTGGTTTTTTCTATATACATATATATATATATATATATATATATATATATATATATATATATATATATATATATATATGGGATATTATGAGAAGGGGTCTTAAAATAAAAAGGCTAGGAAGCCACCACAACCCGCCATGTGTCCCTAATTAGCCTTTCATTAAGATTAATACTTGCAGGGGTATTTTAGTCATTCTCATCCAACCTTATATAAGCATTTTATTTTCATTCATCTTCATTTTTGCAACTCGATTCACATAGTTTCTCCCATCTTCTCCTTCGATCCTCCCCACCACCACCGCTACCACCGCCACTCACCTCCACCTTCCCCACCGTTCTCCACCGTACCTTCACCATCGGTAACCACCATTCATCATTATCCAATAAGATTTGATTTCTTAATTCAAAATTTTATTCATCAGTTTAATTCAAAGTCAACGAATTCAACATCTATTTTCGAGATGCCGATTGATTCATGAAACTCTGCTAAATGTAGCTCTTCAAACAGTAATTTATGTAAGCTCCTGATTCAAACACCTAATGTTTGGTTTATGTGTTTTTATTGATTTACCCATTTTGGGATGTGAACGGGTCATGTGTTTAAGGAACGAGTTTAATATGTATTAATAAGGATGTTGGTTAATTTTGGTGGGTAAATGAAGTGTTATAGATGGTTTGTTATGTAAATGGGTCAAAACGGGTTTTGGCACAAAACCCGACACTTTGTAAAGCATGTTTCCGCAGGTCATGATGACCAAGTTTATACATATAATTGATGTTTATAATGTCCTAATAATTTCTGGAAGTTTTGGTGTAATGTCATGTTATAAAAGTCGTTTTTTCCGGAAAATGGGTCAAAAGTGCACTAAAGGGTTATGCAGAAAAAGGGGTGTTTGGGACAAGGTCTATTTTAACCCATTTCGGGTCTAACGGGTCAAGAATTTTGGGAAACCATGTATAATGTATATTTTTAGTTGAATGTGGATTACATTTGGTTAAATATAGGTCTAAAGTGTTGCTTTTATGTTAAAAAGTGTTACGGGTCACTTTGAGAAAATAGTGCACTTTAGGGGTCATAGTGCACTTTAGGGTGCCATCACTCATTTTAAAAGTATTAGAGTCTAGTTCTTCTAAAAATAGTCTCAATGTTTGTCTTGTAACTGATTTTAGTCATTTTATAAATGAGTGACAGGAGTCAGTAACGGGTCAAAGAGTTTCCGTGTAAAAGTTTTAAAATTTTGGTCAAAGCGGGCACGGGGTGTAACATGTTATGTGTAAAAATGTGTTTGTATACTTTGTTGTATGAAATATGCACCTGGTTTTGCTCACTTATCACGTATGAGGTTGAATTAGGATACATGTAAGTTTTATTATGTGCGTAACTATGTTAGTATGCTTTGTTGTATGAAAGATGCACCTGGTTTATGCAGTACTTGCTCAGTTTATGTTGTACTTTCTCACTTGTCATGTATGAGGTTGAATAGGATACATGTAGCTGTGATATATGCATAAATGTCTTTGTATGCTTTGTTATATGAATGATGCACCTGATTTTGAAATATGATGTAGTAATTATTTACATTTCACGTATGTTGTTACTGTTTTTTTAAGTTTAGTAGTTTTTTCATTATGATGCAGTAGATATAAAACTGCGATGCTGTAAAATTTCAATTTGCTATTGTATCAGATTTCTTGTAGTGTACTTATTGAATTTTGATGACTAGTTATAATTGTATGATGCAGTAATTGTAAGAGTATGATTTAATAGATATAAGAGTAGAATAGATAAGCCTTTGCAATAAAAAGTGAATGAAAGGGATAAGATATGAAACAAGCTAAAATAAAGATAACACAATGATTAACTAGCATAAAGTAGAGATAATTTTGAATTACAATACAATAATATCTCAGTCTTTATGAAATATATATTGTATCTTTCTTCTCATTTTAAATTATTTACTGCATTTTTGTTCCAACAGTTCCAAAGATGAATGGGAAGTTGTCATTAGTTTCATGCTCAGTGTCAAAGATCATGATAAGGTTATAATCAACAATCCAGGTGAGACTACTACTAAAGGATCAGGATGCTTTTCAAGGTTTAAGACAAGAGTTGAAGTAACTGGTGTAGAACTATCGAAGAGAAGGGTTTTTTCGGTATGTGGAGAGAAAGGAGGCCACAATTCCAGGATTTGTACACAATTATTGCATGCATTAAAGAAATCAAAAAAACAAGATATGCCAAAGAGGTTTAAGATAATCTACACGCCGAAAATGAACAGTATTTTCAATTTTTTTGTCATTTTTTTTACAAATAAATCAGTGATTTGATTGTAAATAAAGACTATTTTTAGTATCTTTTTTGAGTTCATCATTAAGCATTATATTTATAAATTGTGGTGAACCAGTTAGTGATGCAGTAGATTTATACACTTTGATGCAGTATATTTATACACTTTGATGCAGTATATTTATACATTATGATGCAGTAGCTTTTAAAACTTTGATGCAATAGCTTTTAACGCTTTGATGCAGTAAACTTATTACACTGTGATGCAGTAACTAAAAGAGAATTTACTCACCATATGTAACGACTATATAGATGTTCAAGAATTGCTTACAAGACATATTTTTTTAGACGTGTAACATTTATTATCGAACTACAATACAATAATATCTCAGTGTTTATGAAATATAGTTTGTATCTTTCTTCTCATTTTAAATTTTTGTTATTTTGTTTAGTGTAGTATGATGCAGTAATACTATCTCTATGTAGCATTTTTTTGTTTTGTGTATTGTGATGTAGTATAATATACAAAGTGATGCAGTAGAATAACAAAGTGATGCAGTAGAGTATAATAACAGACTAATGCACTAAAGTGTTATTGTGATGTATCAGTATGATACATCAATGTGATGCATACATAGTGATGCAATAATACTATCTATGTATAGTTTTTTGTATAGTGTATTGTGATGCACTAGAATTCACATCTTAGGTTGATCTTCATATCTTGGCCTTGAATCTTGTCCCCAACAATTGCATCAATTATTTTCAGAATGATATTTGAATATGTTTTACAAAATGATCTATAAACCAAATAGCGTCTTCTTAGATCTCCTTTTGATCGGCTTTTTCTTTGGTGTTTCAATGAGTTGCAATCCTTCAACGATCGGAAGTTGACCAAATCCTCCCATGTTTAGTTCATCAGTTTGCTTTAAAAGTTGGCACCGATCTTTCAACGACTATAGTTGTTGAAACAATTGAAGTGACGTATATAAGCTAAAAAAAAAATCAAACTATATTAGCTAAACATAGAATTTTGATGTAGTAGGAAATAAAAAGTGATGCAGTAAAAAAATAAACTACGCGCCTCGCCTTACCTAGACTTATATCCCACATGCAAGAACTTAGCGCATCATTTCATTACAGCTACACGCGCGCGCACGTACACAAACACTTTTATATAGTATTTTTTGTTTTGTGTATTGTGATGCAGTATAATATACAAAGTGATGCAATATAATATACAAAGTGATGCAGTAGAATAACAAAGTGATGCAATAGAGTATAATAACAGACTAATGCACTAAAGTGTTATTGTGATGTATCAATATGATACATCAATGTTATGCATACATAGTGATGCAATAATACTAACTATGTATAGTATTTTGTATAGTGTATTGTGATGCACTAGAATTTGTACCATTGTTTTGAAATAATATTAAAACTCCTCTTGAATGACAACAATTCAAATCTCTTTCATTAATACTTGAATTCTTTCTCATTGTTATGTCATATTAAAGAAGTTTTTTTTTCCGGGAAAATAGGTCAATAGTGCACCAACGGGTCATGCAGAAAAAGGGTGTTTGGGACAAGGTCCATTTTAACCCGTTTTAGGTCGAACGGGTCAAAAACTTTGGGAAACAAGGTATAATGTATAATTTAATTAAATGTGGATTACATGCATTTAAATATAGGTTTAAAGTGTCGCTTATAGGTTATAAAAAGTGTTACTGATCATTTTAAGAAAATAGTGCACTTTAGGGGTCACAATGCACTTTAGCGTCATAGTGCACTTTAGGGTGCCACTACTCATTTTAAAAGTATTTGAGTCTAGTTCTTCTAAAAATAGTCTCAATATTTGTTTTGTAATTGATTTTAGTCAGTTTATAAATGAATGACAGGAAAATTATTGGATCATCATTACAAATAATCACACAAGCACTTTTCAAAATCTAAAATCTACTACATCACTTTTAACATTTACTACATCAGTTCATTAAAATTACTGCATCATCATTACAAATAATCACACAAGCACTTTTCAAAATCTAAAACCTACTTCATCACTTTTAACAATTACTGCATCAGTTCATTAAAATTACTGCATCACCATTACAAATAATCATAAAAGCACTTTTCAAAATCTAAAACCTACTACATCACTTTTAACATTTACTGCATCAGTTCATTAAAATTACTGCATCACTATTACAAATAATCACACAAGCACTTTTCAAAATCAAAAAACTACTACATCACTTTTAACATTTACTGCATCAGTCCATTAAAATTACTGCATCATCAATACAAATAATCGCACAAGCACTTTTCAAAATCTAAAAACTACTACATAACTTTTAACATTTACTGCACCAGTTCATTAAAATTACTGCATCATCATTACAAATAATCACACAAGCACTTTTTAAAATCTAAAACCTACTACATCACTTTTAAAATGATTCGTAACACTTTTTTTTAACATAAAAGCAACACTTTATAGCTATATTTAAACGAAATGAGTGTTTGGTTTATGGTTAAAGTGTTAATTTTATAGTTAAAGGTGATATGGTTAAGTGTATTATGCAAATGGGTCAAAAAGGTGTTTCCACCCGTCACTTTGTAAAGCACATTTCTGCGGATCATTATGACCAAGTTTATGTATATATTTGATGTTTATAATGTTCTAATGATTTCTGGAAGTTTTGGTGTTATGTCATGTTATGGAGTTTTTTTTTTTTTTTTTTCTTTTTTTGTTTTTTTTTTGTTTTTTTTTTTTTTTTTTTTCAGAAAATAGGTCAATAGTGCACCAACGGGTCATTCAGAAAAAGGGGTGTTTGTGACAAGGTCCATTTTAACCCATTTTGGGCCAAACGGGTCAAGAACTTTAGGAAACAAGGTATGATGTATATTTTAATTAAATGTGGATTACATGCGTTTAAATATAGGTTTAAAGTGTTGCTTTTATGTTAAAAAAGTGTTACAGATCATTTTAAGAAAATAGTGCACTTTAAAGGTCACAATGCACTTTAGGGGTCATAGTGCACTTTAGGGTGCCACCACTCATTTTAAAAGTATTGGAGTCTAGTTCTTCTAAAAATAATCTCAATGCTTGTTTTGTAATTGAATTTAGTCAGTTTATAAATGAATGATAGGGAAATTACTGCATCATCATTGCAAATAATCACACAAGCACTTTTCAAAATCTAAAACCTACTACATCAATTTTAACATTTACTACATCAGTTCATTAAAATTACTGCATCATCATTACAAATAATCACACAAGCACTTTTCAAAATCTAAAACCTACTACATCATTCTTTCCTTTATTGCAACAATTTTATAGTTAAAGGTGATATGGTTAAGTGTATTATGCAAATGGGTCAAAACGGGTATTTCCACCCATCACTTTGTAAAGAACATTTATGCGGATCATTATGACCAAGTTTATGTATATATTTGATGTTTATAATGTTCTAATGATTTCTGAAAGTTTTGGTGTTATGTCATGTTACAGAAGTTTTTTTTCGGGAAAATAGGTCAATAGTGCACCAACGGGTCATGCAGAAAAAGGGGTGTTTGGGAGAAGGTCCATTTTAACCCATTTTGGGTCAAATGGGTCAAGAACTTTGCGAAACAAGGTATAATGTATATTTTAATTATATATGGATTACATTCGTTTAAATATAGGTTTAAAGTGTTGCTTTTATGTTAAAAAAAAGTGTTACGGATCATTTTAAGAAAATAGTGCACTTTAGGGGTCACAATGCACTTTAGGAGTCATAGTGCACTTTAGGGTGCCACCACTCATTTTAAAAGTATTGGAGTCGAGTTCTTCTAAAAATAATCTCAATGCTTGTTTTGTAATTGAATTTAGTCAGTTTATAAATGAATGACAGGAAAATTACTGCATCATCATTGCAAATAATCACACAAGCACTTTTCAAAATCTAAAACCTACTACATCAATTTTAACATTTACTGCATCAGTTCATTAAAATTACTACATCATCATTACAAATAATCACACAAGCACTTTTCAAAATCTAAAACCTACTACATCATTTCTTTCCTTTATTGCATCAATTTTATAGTTAAAGGTGATATGGTTAAGTGTATTATGCAAATGGGTCAAAACGGGTGTTTCCACCTGTCACTTTGTAAAGAACATTTATGCGGATCATTATGACCAAATTTATGTATATATTTGATGTTTATAATGTTCTAATGATTTCTGGAAGTTTTAGTGTTATGTCATGTTACAGAAGTTTGTTTGTTTTGTTTTGTTTTTTTTTTTTTTTTTTTTTTTTCGGGAAAATAGGTCAATAGTGCACCAACGGGTCATGCAGAAAAAGGGGTGTTTGGGAGAAGGTCCATTTTAACCCATTTTGGGTCAAATGGGTCAAGAACTTTGGGAAACAAGGTATAATGTATATTTTAATTATATATGGATTACATGCGTTTAAATATAGGTTTAAAGTGTTACTTTTATGTTAAAAAAAAGTGTTACGGATCATTTTAAGAAAATAGTGCACTTTAGGGGTCACAGTGCACTTTAGGGGTCATAGTGCACTTTAGGGTGCCACCACTCATAAGTATTTGTCACACCCCCAAAATCGGGTCCAGCGGAAGCATACATGCAGCTGGGGTGTAACTCAATTGATATCACAATACAAGTACCAAAAATGGTTTTCACTTTAGTCATTTAGAATAAAATCGTTAAATCAAAAATGTTGAATTTACATCGTTAAAAGTTGTGCGGAAGTAGGCCCTTAAATAGTTTAAAACGGTCCCCATATAAATAATCAGAGTCTTCTATGACCATGCCATGCCCTGCCAAAACCTCCTGTAGCGTGCCATAAGCTAAAACCTGAAAATACATGCTAAAGTGTCAACACGAGGTTGGTGAGTTCATAGAGTTTGTTTAACAAATAAGGCCTATAGAGAAAAGATCGCCCAGCAAAGGCATCGTAAATCCACTCAGTCGCAAGTCCCGCCATAAGAGACTTGTAACCTGTGTGTTTACAACCCACTGCCAAAAGTATTAAAGTCTACGTGAATAAAAGTAATAATGGTATCCAAATTCCCAGATAAATATAGCAAAATGGCTATATAAATAAAATGATTCAGTCAATGAGGTTATCCAAACAATACTGACAATGTCGCCAGATAAATAACGCTGACAATGTCGTCAGAAAACAATACTGACAATGTCGTCAGAAAAACAATACTGACAATGTCGCCAGGTAAACAATACTGACAATGTCGCCAGGTAAATAATACTGACAATGTCGCCAGATAAACAATTATGACAATGTGGTCATGTAAACAAGGATAATCAATCCCATGAAATACAAGAAAATCAAATATACCAATGAATGCAGGTGGTTAAATATACCAAAGAAAATACCGGTAGTCAAGCATACTAATGAAGTGCAGATGATCAAATATATATTTAGATAAAGCTGGGAATATTTGAGAAATCAACCAGGTAAAACAAGTAATCCGTTTTAAGTAAAACGAGCATGTATTCTCCCCCAAAGAGTTTGCAAAACAATCAAAATAGTAGGGGCTATGACTCACCTGGAGCGATAGCTACGATGACAAGAATGGATACACTGAAATGAGGCACGATCTCTAACCGCAACCTAATATGAGTAATAACGATCTACCTTAGATCACGACATAATGAAATGAATGCACGTGCACATGATGCCTATACCACTCGTAACTTGGAAACACTAGTTATTGTCAAAGTAAAATAGTTTCCATACTTAGGAAAAATAAGTCCAATAGGAGTTATAAAAACTTGTCGTAGTATATCGTATAAAAATGTTAGTGTTATATTCCTCGTTTTTGAAAACCTTGTAACAATATCTGGAAGTCGCGTCATTTAACCTTTGGCGATACGGGTCTCGATCGATGAGAAAATCGACTCTTATTGTTGTTACTTGAAAGTATTATGTTCAACACTTAGAAAATTTCATTATAGTAAAAGCTGTCAAAAATATATAGTTTATCGGGTATATAGATGAGGTCGTAGTTTATTCGTTATAAGTCTATTCGATGAACGGCCAATTGATTTGAAAAGCTTGCTGGAAGGTCTTGATTTCATAAAACTACGGCTCGGACTCAAACTGATCCGATCATAAAGAAAAACAGCCGAGAAAGTGGTGTTTCGCAAAGACAGTTTTACGGCAAAATAATAATAGAAAAGCTGATGGAAATTTGTAAAAATCGTCTAAGTTCAAACGCTTGTATCTTTTTCGTTATAAGCTCGTTTTCTATGCTCTTTATATCCCCGGAATCGTGGGATGGCATACTAATATATTTTTTGATAAATCGGGACGGCTAAATCAAATTTTAGGCCTCGAAACAGTCCATGAAAATCGTGGGACAGCAGGGCATTTTTCAGTAAATAGTTTTCGTCGTTAAAATAGAAAATAGTATATCTTTTTCGTCGTAACTCGGATTTTAGTGATTCAAGCGGCCACGGTTTCGTTTTTGAAAGTACTTTCTGAATATCTAACCCAATGTTACCCGGAAACCCCTGAGTTTTCTGAAATTGGCGATTTGGGACAGAACCTATATTTGAAAGTATTTTTCGTTCTTAATATTCGGAAAATCATATCTCCTTCGTTATTAACTCGTTTTTATCCCCGTTTTCGGCTATAGTTTCGTATCGGAGAGTATTTTCTAAATCTTTGGTCAAAAGTTAACCTTGAGTTCCTGAGTCTCCCACGTTTTCAAAATAGTAACAGTAGGTATATGTATATTTTCCAAAAATCATTTCCCTAGTTTCAAACTTCATCCAAACCACTTTCAATCTCCACAAAACTAGTCTAATCCTACCATACACCTTCTTAGGGTGTCATGGGTCCTTAAACATCATCAATCCACTAGGTCTAACAAGGGTTTCTCATGTTTTCATTTCTAGGGTTCAAAGTTAAATATGTACAAAATAGAGTGGTATAAATCATTATATGCATGAGTTCTTGTAAGAAAAGTATATAACCATAGTAATAGCTTGTAAAAATTTATAAAAATGAGTTTGTTAACTTACTTGAAGGTTTAGGGAGTTTGGATGATGAAAAACCTACTAATCCTTGAGTTTCTATTTCAAAACTCTAACAAGGATGATTATATAAACAAGCTTATGCCAAGATCTTTGTAAAATTTATTCTCCTTGCTCCTTGACCACCCTAATTCGAATTCACCTCAAGAGAAATGAAGAGAAAAATTTTGCTTGTGCTAGTAAAATGAGTTTAGTGATAAATGGGTGAAAAAATGCATTATATACTTTGGAGACAATAGTTTGGTAAACATTAAATTGAGTTGGTGAGATTAGCTCATTAGATGGCTTAGGAGGGGGGGGGGGGGGCCGGTTCACAAAGGAGGAAAAGAGGGGAATTTGTCTTGGATTTAATTAGGATATTAGTGTAGTTTTAGTGTAGTTGTAGCTAGTTTTAGTTATAATCGGGTACCGGGTTTGTTAGAAATAAATCTTATCAAACTTATTCGGAACATAATAAAGTCGTAAAAGTTGTAAAAATATGTTGGATACAAGTATGGAGAGTTTGGGTGATTATTGTTTAGTTTCCACGAAAACCGTCGTAGTTTAAATTAGACGTACGATATTAATTTAAATAAATTTCCAAAATACCGGGTAAATTAATATAATAATTTTTTTATATTATTAAAATGAATATAAAAATATATTAGGATCATAGTTGGAAGTGTCGGTCGTGTTAGTCACATTATTGATCGTTTGTTAACGTTTATTTGGAAATAGTTATACGTAAAAGTAAATTATACCAAAAGTATTAATTTAATTACCCTACGAGTGGAATAGTATGCAAGTGCCATAATGATAAAATGAAGACTATTTCTAGTCCGTACAAAGTGTCCCAATGATAATGCATGAATTCGCTCCTGAACCAATACGGTTACGCGAATTTTGAATACCCGTAACTAAGTTTACGATGACATGAGTAATGCACGTGAATAGTGGTTTTCTCTCGGAAATGAATAGTGTCAAGTGAATAGTAAAATTTCCGAATGTTTCTCGAAATGTCAAATTGACCTCAAAAACGATGAATAGTAAATGGTGAATAGTAACTTGTGAAAAGTAAATTGTCGAGGTTTGGAAAATGACCGGAAATTACGAGTTGTGACAGTCTTCCCTTCTAACAGGAACTTCGTCCCGAAGTTCAGTTTTGGTTGGTCTCTGAAGTATATTGGTAAAAAGATGATAATAATTGAGAATTCCAACGAACTTCCACGATAGGAATTCGACTCCGCTTCAACCGTTTGACCTAACGGTCCATGATTTCTATTGGTTATTACCAAGTCTACGTTTGTTCTTGGGTTGGGTTCCTTTCCAAATGGGATCACGAGTGACTAATCTGAAAGTCATTTCCTGAGATTTGAATAGGTGAAACATGGTTGTGTAATCCGGTTGTTCTCTAACAAGGCTCAAGTCTGACGGCCACCAGGCCTACTCTGTCTGAAATATTACGTGGTCCAATGTATATCGGGTTCAACTTTCCCAGTTTTCTGAATGATATCATGCCTTTCCTAGGCAGAACTTTCAACATGATCTGGCTACCAACTTGAAGTTTTAATGGTTTACAACTTATAGAATTTGTAATTGATTCTTGACTTGTAGGAAATTTCTGGTTATTTCATGAATGCCTACTAGACTAGTGAGTTAGGATTTTCCAATTTCAATTCGTCAATGGATAGGGGCACTTCGACCATAGAGTGCTTTAAATGGTATAGTCTCTAGGCTCGTGTGGTAACTATGGTTATAAAGGAATCTGATTTATGGAAAATGGTTAGTCCAACCATTTCTAGAGTCAATCACACCCGATTTGGGCATATCTCCCTATGTTTAAATCAATCTCAAATTCTGACCATTGGTCTACAAATGATAGGTGGTGTGGTTCCAAAGAGATCTTAATGAAATCGCTAGGAGTTGTGGTGAATTAAATTCCTTTATTAGGAATAATTGAAATGGGTATCATGAATCTTGTTTTGAAAGGCTTACAAGGTTAGGTCCGTCAAGGGTGTTGTTGAAAATAATAGATTAGGATAAGGTTGTGATTCCTCCGCAGGAATGTCATGAATTGAGTCTTTCTCCACCTACGATGCTTAGTCTCCATTACTAAGATTTTCCCCAAGTTATAGGTCATCAAATTACAAACTCCTAAAGGTATAAGTGATGTATTATAGTGATTGATTTTCAAAGTTTGTTTTGAGATTGTGTTTTGTTCATAAACCTTTCCTGAATAAATAGATTTACAACTTTAAGCATATGGCTTTTTAGGTAACATTCTTCTTGATGTTTCAAAGTTTAGTAGTTATGCAATATAGGAAAATTTTCAACATAAGGTATATAATATGATTTACCAAAGATCGATGTTTAAAATTTTTGTAACATTTAATAGTTTTGTAAAAGATTAGCCAAAAGGAATTTTCTTGTCAAAGTAAGTGCATCAGAAAAATATTTCTTACAAGATATATGTTTTGTATACGGTAGTTTGGAGAAAATCCATTTAAAAGTGAAAATATTAAGAGGATAAAATAGTCAGGTATGTATATCTGCACAAAGGCATAGGTGTCTAACACGTTCGAATAAAGTCTATTGGTGAGGACATGGTCAATTTATAGTCTCGGTTAAAAGGTTGGATTTATCTCTATGGCGTTTCTTAGTGAGCACTCGTATCGAAACTAATCCTTATAATTTAGTTAAGCCAAATACTTTCCAGATGATGGAATTTTTGGTGATCAGGCCAGTGATAGTGGTTCGAATGGTTTTGTGATATCTTGGGATTTCTATTGAGTTTTGAATGGTCTTACTGTACCGAGGGATCATCCTCATAGAAGGTATGGAAATTCTTTCCTAGGGAGGTCATTGATAATATCCACTTATCAATATAGGGAGTAGTGAGGGATGAGTGACATCGGAATCTATGGAGTGTTAGCTAATTCCATATATATATATGGGGGTGGGGAAAAGGAAATGATAGTGATGGTGAGAAGGGAAAAGACTGTGACAAACGCGACAAAACGAGATTCTGATAAAAGAAAATGTAAGTGCATTGTGTATAAATATGAAGATTCATGAGATGAAATAGCCAGTTAACCCGCTTCCAATCGGTGGTTCACGAAGTGATGAAGGATATGAATGTTATGACAACGAGAGTATATACACACGTAAATGAAGCATTTCGAAATTGAGTAGAGAATTCAATCCAGACATAATCTTATTATAACCATTCTCAGTGTTGAAAAATTCATCTCTGAGTCAGACATAGGTGGTCAGCCTATATCTCACTATCCCGGGTTGAATATAGATGACCAGTCTATATTCCACCGAGGTTCCATGAATTTTGAAATACTCAGTTCAGTTATACTAATACCATGTCCTTCCCAATACCAAGACGTCCAGAAAGACTAAGGCAGGTGACCAAACTCGAGGTCGAATGATGAAACTATGCAGGGAGAAACATAACAGGGTGACATATATGATACGTGAACATGCTTATATGAAAGACAATGATAGAAATCAACTAGAATAAGTGAGTATAATATACCAGATAATGAGACACAAATCTCATCACCTAAGTCAGCAACAAACCACAAGTGAGGCATTATCTTGGCAGGCAGGCACGTGACGGTCATAGGGTTAAGTTTTTCGTAAAAGTAGCTATAGTCTAGGTTTTAAAAACACTTAGTTCGCTATAGCCAAAGCTCTGATACCAATCTGTCACACCCCCAAAATCGGGTCCAGCGGAAGCATACATGCAGCTGGGGTGTAACTCAATTGATATCACAATACAAGTACCAAAAATGGTTTTCACTTTAGTCATTTAGAATAAAATCGTTAAATCAAAAATGTTGAATTTACATCGTTAAAAGTTGTGCGGAAGTAGGCCCTTAAATAGTTTAAAACGGTCCCCATATAAATAATCAGAGTCTTCTATGACCATGCCATGCCCTGCCAAAACCTCCTTTAGCGTGCCATAAGCTAAAACCTGAAAATACATGCTAAAGTGTCAACACGAGGTTGGTGAGTTCATAGAGTTTGTTTAACAAATAAGGCCTATAGAGAAAAGATCGCCCAGCAAAGGCATCGTAAATCCACTCAGTCGCAAGTCCCGCCATAAGAGACTTGTAACCTGTGTGTTTACAACCCACTGCCAAAAGTATTAAAGTCTACGTGAATAAAAGTAATAATGGTATCCAAATTCCCAGATAAATATAGCAAAATGGCTATATAAATAAAATGATTCAGTCAATGAGGTTATCCAAACAATACTGACAATGTCGCCAGATAAATAACGCTGACAATGTCGTCAGAAAACAATACTGACAATGTCGTCAGAAAAACAATACTGACAATGTCGCCAGATAAACAATACTGACAATGTCGCCAGGTAAATAATACTGACAATGTCGCCAGGTAAATAATACTGACAATGTCGCCAGATAAACAATTATGACAATGTGGTCATGTAAACAAGGATAATCAATCCCATGAAATACAAGAAAATCAAATATACCAATGAATGCAGGTGGTTAAATATACCAAAGAAAATACCGGTAGTCAAGCATACTAATGAAGTGCAGATGATCAAATATATATTTAGATAAAGCTGGGAATATTTGAGAAATCAACCAGGTAAAACAAGTAATGCGATTTAAGTAAAACGAGCATGTATTCTCCCCCAAAGAGTTTGCAAAACAATCAAAATAGTAGGGGCTATGACTCACCTGGAGCGATAGCTACGATGACAAGAATGGATACACTGAAATGAGGCACGATCTCTAACCGCAACCTAATATGAGTAATAACGATCTACCTTAGATCACGACATAATGAAATGAATGCACGTGCACATGATGCCTATACCACTCGTAACTTGGAAACACTAGTTATTGTCAAAGTAAAATAGTTTCCATACTTAGGAAAAATAAGTCCAATAGGAGTTATAAAAACTTGTCGTAGTATATCGTATAAAAATGTTAGTGTTATATTCCTCGTTTTTGAAAACCTTGTAACAATATCTGGAAGTCGCGTCATTTAACCTTTGGCGATACGGGTCTCGATCGATGAGAAAATCGACTCTTATTGTTGTTACTTGAAAGTATTATGTTCAACACTTAGAAAATTTCATTATAGTAAAAGCTGTCAAAAATATATAGTTTATCGGGTATATAGATGAGGTCGTAGTTTATTCGTTATAAGTCTATTCGACGAACGGCCAATTGATTTGAAAAGCTTGCTGGAAGGTCTTGATTTCATAAAACTACGGCTCGGACTCAAACTGATCCGATCATAAAGAAAAACAGCCGAGAAAGTGGTGTTTCGCAAAGACAGTTTTACGGCAAAATAATAATAGAAAAGCTGATGGAAATTTGTAAAAATCGTCTAAGTTCAAACGCTTGTATCTTTTTCGTTATAAGCTCGTTTTCTATGCTCTTTATATCCCCGGAATCGTGGGATGGCATACTAATATATTTTTGATAAATCGGGACGGCTAAATCAAATTTTAGGCCTCGAAACAGTCCATGAAAATCGTGGGACAGCAAGGCATTTTTCAGTAAATAGTTTTCGTCGTTAAAATAGAAAATAGTATATCTTTTTCGTCGTAACTCGGATTTTAGTGATTCAAGCGGCCACGGTTTCGTTTTTGAAAGTACTTTCTGAATATCTAACCCAATGTTACCCGGAAACCCCTGAGTTTTCTGAAATTGGCGATTTGGGACAGAACCTATATTTGAAAGTATTTTTCGTTCTTAATATTCGGAAAATCATATCTCCTTCGTTATTAACTCGTTTTTATCCCCGTTTTCGGCTATAGTTTCGTATCGGAGAGTATTTTCTAAATCTTTGGTCAAAAGTTAACCTTGAGTTCCTGAGTCTCCCACGTTTTCAAAATAGTAACAGTAGGTATATGTATATTTTCCAAAAATCATTTCCCTAGTTTCAAACTTCATCCAAACCACTTTCAATCTCCACAAAACTAGTCTAATCCTACCATACACCTTCTTAGGGTGTCATGGGTCCTTAAACATCATCAATCCACTAGGTCTAACAAGGGTTTCTCATGTTTTCATTTCTAGGGTTCAAAGTTAAATATGTACAAAATAGAGTGGTATAAATCATTATATGCATGAGTTCTTGTAAGAAAAGTATATAACCATAGTAATAACTTGTAAAAATTTATAAAAATGAGTTTGTTAACTTACTTGAAGGTTTAGGGAGTTTGGATGATGAAAAACCTACTAATCCTTGAGTTTCTATTTCAAAACTCTAACAAGGATGATTATATAAACAAGCTTATGCCAAGATCTTTGTAAAATTTATTCTCCTTGCTCCTTGACCACCCTAATTCGAATTCACCTCAAGAGAAATGAAGAGAAAAATTTTGCTTGTGCTAGTAAAATGAGTTTAGTGATAAATGGGTGAAAAAATGCATTATATACTTTGGAGACAATAGTTTGGTAAACATTAAATTGAGTTGGTGAGATTAGCTCATTAGATGGCTTAGGAGGGGGGGGGGCCGGTTCACAAAGGAGGAAAAGAGGGGAATTTGTCTTGGATTTAATTAGGATATTAGTGTAGTTTTAGTGTAGTTGTAGCTAGTTTTAGTTATAATCGGGTACCGGGTTTGTTAGAAATAAATCTTATCAAACTTATTCGGAACATAATAAAGTCGTAAAAGTTGTAAAAATATGTTGGATACAAGTATGGAGAGTTTGGGTGATTATTGTTTAGTTTCCACGAAAACCGTCGTAGTTTAAATTAGACGTACGATATTAATTTAAATAAATTTCCAAAATACCGGGTAAATTAATATAATAATTTTTTTATATTATTAAAATGAATATAAAAATATATTAGGATCATAGTTGGAAGTGTCGGTCGTGTTAGTCACATTATTGATCGTTTGTTAACGTTTATTTGGAAATAGTTATACGTAAAAGTAAATTATACCAAAAGTATTAATTTAATTACCCTACGAGTGGAATAGTATGCAAGTGCCATAATGATAAAATGAAGACTATTTCTAGTCCGTACAAAGTGTCCCAATGATAATGCATGAATTCGCTCCTGAACCAATACGGTTACGCGAATTTTGAATACCCGTAACTAAGTTTACGATGACATGAGTAATGCACGTGAATAGTGGTTTTCTCTCGGAAATGAATAGTGTCAAGTGAATAGTAAAATTTCCGAATGTTTCTCGAAATGTCAAATTGACCTCAAAAACGATGAATAGTGATCAACGAATAGTAAATGGTGAATAGTAACTTGTGAAAAGTAAATTGTCGAGGTTTGGAAAATGACCGGAAATTACGAGTTGTGACAGTATTGGAGTCTAGTTCTTCTAAAAATAGTCTCAATGTTTGTTTTGTAATTGATTTTAGTCAGTTTATAAATGAATGATAGGAAAATTACTGCATCATCATTACAAATAATCACACAAGCACTTTTCAAAATCTAAAACCTACTACATCAATTTTAACATTTACTACATCAGTTCATTAAAATTACTGCATCATCATTACAAATAATCTCACAAACACTTTTCAAAATCTAAAACCTACTACATCAGTTTTAACATTTACTGCATCAGCTCATTAAAATTACTGCATCATCATTACAAATAATCACACAAGCACTTTTCAAAATCTAAAGCCTACTACATCACTTTTAACATTTACTGCATCAGTTAATTAAAATTACTACATCATCATTGCTAATAATCACACAAGCACTTTTCACAAGCTCCACCATAGTCATGAGATGCATCCTATCCTTCTCGGCTTCTCCAAGTAATGCTTTAATCCAACCGCCACTTTCCTAGAACTTGCGTAGATATCTCAAGTGCATCAGCATCCCACATGGCATGCAGAGGGACGGCTGCTACAGTTTCAAGCATCATTGCTTTTGCTATAAAAAAAATCTCTGATATTACCTTGTACCAAGTAAAACGCTGACCCTTAAGCAAACCAGCAACCCACAGTAATGAACCACCTGTGTCCAACACCTGCTACAGTACCCGCTACATATATTAACATCTAGGATTTATACATAATACATGCTATCTGTTTTGACCCCATACATGAGTAAAATGGGTCATACCGAGTGAGATTGGCGCTATGCCAAACACTCCTTTAACTTTAAAAAACAAGCCATAACTAGTTATTTACCATACCATTCTGAGTTTCATTAACATACACAAAATCATATTATTCTGAGTAGGGACACTATTGCATAATCTGCAATTAAACACCATACTGAGTTTCATTAAAACAACGGGCCTAACATAATTTGCAATTAAATCACTCATACGACACTACTGCATCACACATAAACAATTTTAAAATCAAAATTAGTCTAACCTAAACTAGTATTGTATGTCTCATAAAGGACATAGCTGCATCACTTTATCATATCTACTGCATCACACATTCAGACAGACACATAAACAATTTTCAACGTTTAAAAAAGAACGCGCCTAACCTGCTTGTGCTATTAAATTACTTATAAAGGACACTACTGCATCACTTTACCACATTTACGGAATCACACATTTAGACACACATAAACATACTGCATCTCTTCTTTACAAACAATGCATTAAAGATTCAAATAAATAGAAAAGTACAATTTGACAACTAAATCATACTACACGTGACCTATTAAAGCCTCATACATTGCAAAACCTAACATACTGCATCTCTTCTTTACAAACACTGCATTTAGCATTTAAATACACAGAAATGAACATTTCGACAACTAAATCATACTACACGTGACATAACATCTAACCTAAGTTATGCTTATACACCGCAAACTAAAAGCTACTGCATCTAAGTTCAATAACTACTGCATCAGATAAAAAATCAAGAATACAAAGTCACTTTCGCACATGGCAAAGACTACATCTAACCTAACTTATGCTTATACGCCACAAACTAAAAGCTACTGCATCTAAGTTCATTAACTACTGCATCAGATAAAAAATCAAGAATACAAAGTCACTTTCGTACATGAAACGGACTACATCTAACCTAACTTATGCTTATATGCCGCAAACTAAAAGTTACTACATCTCAGCTCAATAGCTACTGCATCAGATAAAAAATCAAGAATACAAAGTCACTTTCTTACAGGAAACGGACTACATCTAACCTAACTTATGCTTATACACCGCAAACTAAAAGCTACTGCATCTAAGTTCATTAACTACTGCATCAGAAAAAAAATCAAGAATACAAAGTCACTTTCGTACACGAAAACGGACTACATCTAACCTAACTTATGCTTATATGCCGCAAACTAAAACTTACTGCATCTTAGTTCAATAGCTACTGCATCAAATAAAAAATCAAGAATACAAAGTCACTTTCGCACATGGCACATACTACATCTAACCTAACTTATGCTTATATGCCGCAAACTAAAAGTTACTGCATCTCAGTTCGATAACTACTGCATCAGATAAAAAATCAAGAATACAAAGTCACTTTCATACATGAAACGGACTACATCTAACCTAACTTATGCTTATATGCCGCAAACTAAAAGTTACTGCATCTCAGTTCAATAGCTACTACATCAGATAAAAAAATCAAGAATACAAAGTCTCTTTCATACATGAAACGGACTACATCTAACCTAACTTATGCTTATACGCCGCAAACTAAAAGCTACTGCATCTAAGTTCAATAACTACTGCATCAGATAAAAAATCAAGAATACAAAGTCACTTTTGAATATGAAATGGACTACATCTAACCTAACTTATGCTTATATGCCGCAAACTAAAAGTTACTGCATCTCAGTTCAATAGCTACTGCATCAGATAAAAAAATCAAGAATACAATGTCACTTTCGTACATGAAACGGACTACATCTAACCTAACTTATGCTTATACGCCGAAAATTAAAAGCTACTGCATCTAAGTTCATTAACTACTGCATCAGATAAAAAATCAAGATTACAAAGTCACTTTCGTACATGAAACAAATTACATCTAACCTAACTTATGCTTATATGCCGCAAACTAAAAGTTACTGCATCTCAGTTCGATAGCTACATCATCAGATAAAAAATCAAGAATACAAAGTCACTTTCGTACATGAAACGGACTACATCTAACCTAACTTATGCTTATACACCACAAACTAAAAGCTACTGCATCTAAATTCATTAACTATTGCATCAGATAAAAAAATCAAGAATAAAAAGTCTTCGTACATGAAACGGACTACATCTAACCTAACTTATGCTTATATGCCGCAAACTAAAAGTTACTGCATCTCAGTTCCATAGCTACTGCATCAGATAAAAAATCAAGAATACAAAGTCACTTTCATACATGAAACGTACTACATCTAACCTAACTTATGCTTATACGCCGCAAACTAAAAGCTACTGCATCTAAGTTCATTAACTACTACATCAGATAAAAAATCAAGAATACAAAGTCACTTTCGTACATGAAACGGACTACATCTAACCTAACTTATGCTTATATGCCGCAAACTAAAAGTTACTGCATCTCAGTTCAATAGCTACTGCTTCAGATAAAAAATCAAGAATACAAAGTCACTTTCGCACATGGCACAGACTACATCTAACCTAACTTATGCTTACATGCTGCAAACTAAAAGTTACTGGATCTCAGTTCAATAGCTACTGCACCAGTTGGTGATTTGTGGTGTGGTGGTTATTGGTGGTGCGATGGTGATTGGTGGTACGGTGGTTATTGGTGGTGCGATGGTGATTGGTGGTGCGTTGGTTATTGGTGGTTCTATGGTGATTGGTGGTGCGGTGGTGATTGGTGTTGCGGTGGTGATTGGTGAGGTGATGGTGACTGGTGGTGCGGTGGTGACTGGTGGTGCGGTGGTGACTGGTGGTGCGACGGTGATTGTTGGCGATGGAGAGAAATGCGTGTGAAATTAGGAAGTGGTACTGAAAGTTACAGGTATTTTGTTATTTAGAAGATTAGTTTGTAATGATACATGTTTGCCCTTCAACTTTTCATTATTTACAAAAAGCTACTCCACTTTTTTTCTTTCCACTATAATCCAATGGTTGAGATTGCTTACTAGACTTCTCATTTTAATCCCCTTATCATTTTATCCCCACCCTATATATATATATATATATATATATATATATATATATATATATATATATATATATATATATATATATATATATATATATAGGGTAGGGTTCTTGAGAAAGTTTATTTGGATAGAAAAGTGAGAAAAAAAGTTACAGGGTAAATTATGAAAATAATTGAAAGTTCAGAGTTAAAAGAGAAAAAACACAACAAAAAAGAAAGAATGGTCTTTTTTAATACAAATACAAACACACACTCCTTATTTAAGCATACACACTCACCATCAACACCACCACCACCGGTCCTCCACTGTCGCCGTCACCACCACCACCTTCCCCACGGTCTTCCACCGTGCAACCACCGCGTCAATCTTCCATCGACGCCACTGTTAAACCGCCGCCGGTCAAATTCGGTTCATTCACAAACACTTACATCATCGATGATTTTCTTCGGGTTAGTTAATTATATATAACAATTTTAATTATTTAATTTATATAACTTTATTTCTTTAATTATTTATTTAATGTTCAGTTATTTATAACAAATAAGACAAAAAAATGCATAAAAATTATGTTTATTAAATTTGCACACCAGGTGTTTGATAAAAGGACTGAGTAAGATTTTTAAAAAGTGATGCACTAATTTACAGCATATGTGTTTATTATTGAAGGATATGACATGTTAGGACATATGTGTGTAAATTTTCAGTATCAGATTACGCGTTAGGGCATCTGGTTATTTTAGTGCATCTGTGTTTGTGGTTGATGCATTATGTTAAAGGTTTGTACGTTTAGTGCATTAGTGAGCATGATTAGTGTAATGCGTCACTGTGTGTATTTAGTGTATCAATTTTTATGTTTAGTGCATCCTTGTTCATAGTAAGGCATCCATTTTTATTTTAGTGCATCATTGGACATACTTGGGCATATGTTTGTATGTTTTGTGCATCGTTGAAACATATTAGAGCATCATTGAGTATGATTAGGGCATCAATTATAATGATTAGTGCATCGTCAGAAATATTAAGGCATACATGTGTAACTTTAGTGTTTCCGTTTGTATGTTTAGTTCATCGTTGGTTTGGTCATAGCAGGTAATTATTAATATTGTATTAGGGAATCATTTATTGTTATTAGTGCATCCTTTGATACATTACAACATCCAATTGAGTATAATTAGACAATATGATTAATCCGTCGAATGCTTAAATTTGTTTGAGACTTTGTATGTTTGATTAGTTCATTAAAGTATCATAAAAAGAGCATTTGTTTGTTAGATAATAACATACTGAAATTACTTAAGTCATATGTGTGTTCGATTGTTTGACTAGTGCATAACGGTATCATGAATCATAGCATCTGTTTTAAAACTGAATAGAGCATCAAATTGTTTGTTTTGTTTAATGCATCTGTTATAATAATGTATTAGGGCATCAATTTGTTTGTTTAATGCATCTGTATTAGAACAATAATAAGGCATCTGTATGGAATAATTTAGTGCATCCGTATGGAATATTGTATTTAAATAATAAGGTATCTGTATGGAATAATTTAGTGCATCCGTTTGCGTTTATGGTATTTCATTGATCGTTGATTTGTTCATTTTGATTAATGATTGTTATCTAATATGTAGGTGTCACAAGCTGCTAGTAAGAAAACGGCTTCTGAGATACCTACCCTGATTATGTGATTGTGGATACCTATGAACAAGATTATTCTGCCACTTTTAATCAACCGATGTCTTATATACGCGCAAGGGGAGGTATGCTAACAATTGGGACTATTGATTTAGAATGTTGTTAATTGATATATGATATAAGCTTTATTTATTATGCTAAGTCAAGAAAAGGTAGATATTAGGGCATCTATGAGTATGATTAATGCATCCAAACATTTTTGACATTTTTGTCCATAATGTCAGATTTGGTATAAACAGTAGATGGGTCAACTATGATTATAGTACGTGTACTAGTCTATCTGTTATCTTTTAGAACCTAAATAATGCCCAGTTGATAAGATACTCTGTAATTATTCAACAAGAGATGTTCTGCAACGTTTGTGTAATTTAGCAGAGTTAAAATTCTCCTTTGAGGTATCTTTTTAGGAAGCAACAGTAATATAAAGCCAAACATAAACTGTAATTTAATGTCCCGGGTTTCTGGTTGTGTGCCAGGATGGTGGATATTCTGATGTCAATTTATTTACCATCTCATCTTTGAAGGTCATATTCATATCTCATATTGTTTTTCACATTTAATTAACTTTCATATTCTTACTAAGCCTAATTTCATCACCTTTCAAGGAAGAAATACTAGGTCGCTATTGATAACACTGAAGACGATGGTCCAATGAATGAAATAGCAGATAGTGACAATGAAGGATCACAAGCAAACTCACAAGTCGAGTCACTTAGTGATATAGACATTGATGAAGAGCGTCGAAGGTGAGTGTATGTCTTGCCTGATTTTCTACTAAATGAAAAAAAAAAACGGATAAGTTTTTAAGTGCATGTGGATAAAAAGCAAGCGGAAGATGGTGAACTTCTTGAGGTTTTTACTTTTTCTTCTTATTCTTCAAGGATTTTCTTTGTTTTTTATATATGTTTTGTCTGAGGTGGTGAAACAAGCTGATTGGGTGGGTCTCAAAATGGGTCAAAACTGGAATGGATTTTAGCTGACCCACAAACACCGTCGTCTTACCTTTTCTTGAGCACTACAATTTAAGTTGAAAAAAATGGTTAGGAAGGCTAAATTACTGAATTTAGTATTGTTTTATATCTATGTTTGTGGTGAAACATCACTGACTTTATCTAAGTTTCATATCTATATTTGTCTGAGATGGTGAAATAGGCTGAGTGGGTGGGTGAGTCTCAAAATGGGTAAAAAATGTGCATAAAAAATGCAGCACAAGATAATATGTTACAATTTAGTGCATCTGTCTTAATAATATAGTACCGCATTTGTTTGTCTGAATAAGTGCATCGGGATTCATGTTATTGCATTTTTTTATTTGTTTGATTACTGCATCTAAAATAAGCTTTAGCGCATATGTTAGTATGATTAGGGCATCACGTGACTTGTTACAACATTTATTTGTATAATTAGTGCATAAAAAAAAATCAGATTTAAGCTTTTTGCATTGTGATTATTGCTAGAGGTTGCAAGGTGCCATGTCAAAACAGGTTATCTTTTGTACTAAGGGTTGAAAATTGAAACGTGCTGGTTTTGGTTATGATATGAATTTTTTTTTATTACAATGACGCTGTGAGTATATAAAATAGAATGACTTAGGAGGTTGTATGTACCAAAAGTAGAAATTGGTGGAATCTCAGCTTGTTTAAGTTCCACATTTAGGAGATGATACATAAACCAAATCTATCCATCCATATGTAACTGAAACTGTTGAACCTGGTTCGTTTTTGGGTTTTGTGCTTTTGTAATTCTAGATGCTTGCATAACTTCATGGTTCGTTCATTTTTTGCAGCTTTATCTGGATAAATAAATAGCATTAACTCTTCTTTAGTGTAACCTCAATGTATTTCCATACAGTCCTCATTTTCTTCAATTCAGTTGGGTCATAGGACATATCTCTCTTAATTCTTTCTAGAGACTCTTGACCTAAGAATAGATAGTTGTATTCTGACAAGGATATGAGTGGGGACACCATAATACATTATCCTATCCGTTTGTTACATAGTGTAAGATTATATGTTACTGCATCTTTCTAGAGACTCTTGACCTAAGAATACATAGGGTAAGATTATACATTAATGCATCTATATTATACACATTACTGCATCTGTATTATACATTAGTGCATCAGCATAATACATTACCCTATCCGTTTGTTACATTTTTTATTTTATGCAATCATGTGAAGATATTGAAACTTGTAAATTGTAGAACTAGCAAGACAGGCTTAGAGATAACTTTGTCCATGCTGGATATGAGGGGGTGTATGGATACGGGCAGAAAAAAATTATGTAATATTAGCGTTGTTTGAGGTTCATTTTCTCCGATTTGAGGCGTAAAATCACAGTCGAGTTGATGACTTTGGTAGGCATAAATAATTACAATCGCAGTAGGTGTTAGTTAAGGTAAAGTAACTTGTAACTTAAATTACCCAAAGTTTTCACTTTTCACGAGACTACTAGAAAAGCAATGAGTTCTTTCGTATTGTATAATCATACATGAAATCAAAGTTTTCACTTTTCACGAGACTACTAGAAAATCAATGAGTTCTTTCGTATTGTATGATCATACATGAAATAGGCAGTTATTGCATTCTCTATAAAATCTTATCATTGATCGGCTTTTCTTACAAAAATAGTTATTTCTCACTGAAGATGTCACAAAGGCGAACTGCACCTAGAAAGTGAAGGCAGTCTTCATTCTATCTGTTCATGGCCTGATGAGATCAAGTGGCCTGGGTAAGTGGCGCTGTAACAGCGAGTTGCACTATGTTGACTCCCTTTATATCAGGTGTAACTATGATTACGACAGTAAGTTAACTATCCTTCAGTAATATCTTTTTGCTTGTTTTGTGACTAACTACAAGTTTAAAAAGGAAATAGATCAGTTCAGCTTAAACTTTTGATGCAACTTTTAAGTGTCTTGATGCTCATGGTATAAAATCAGTAGTTTGTATCCAGCTATAAATGTAGATCAGTTTAGTGCACCGAAAGCTTTTAAGTATTCATACATTATCTCTATACTGGTATGTTTCTAGTTTGAGGTTTACTGAACATAAAGCCAAAATTGAAGTTTTGGCAGCCAATATTCTCATAAATGGTCTTTAAATAGTGCAGAAATAAGCTCCATCGAGTGGGTTAAAACTCAAGAGTTTTCTCCAAGAGATGCAGCTGGAGACCATACGGTATTTGTAAAAGTGCAACAAGATTAAGCGGGGTGTATATTTCAGGGGCATAATGATTAGCTTATCAATATACTTCCAGCAATTCTCATAACTTGCAGTTCCCGTTGTTATCGATATCTAAAAGGTACACATGCTGTCTGATTTTCTCAACCGCGTGCGAATAAGGTGAACAGTGATGTATGACTTCCATGTTAGCTTTTCTTTGGCTTTTGTGATTTTGAATCAGTTTATCAATATTACACCTGCGGTGGCAAATTCTCCACATTTACTTAAGATCAAATATGTTTTTTTTAATGAATATGCAGTCTTTTAATTTTCATGATAAGTAGTGTTGGAATACTGGATCGAACTGTCAAGTCGTTTTGGCTATCTAGGAAGGTGTACACCGCGCACTAAGGCACCAATATAAAGGTCATAAGAAGATGCACATCCATCTGATCTATAAACTGGAATTCGCATCGACGGAAGGTGAAACATGAATTGGAGTAAGAAGTTGAAGCGGAACTGGATTGATGAATAAATGTATTTTTTGTTGCGTATTATTAAGGAGTGTAGGATTGGACAATAATGAAGTTTGATTTTTAGTGGTTATGCTATTGTTGTAATAATCGTGGTCCTGAGTTTGTAACTTTGTAGCATAAAAAGTAAATACAAGCAACTATCTGTAATATAATGAAAAGAAAAGAAATTAGGAAAAAATGGAAGACGAAAAGTTTGAAGAGTAATATGAGAAAAAATGAAACAGAGCCTAAAATGAACACAAATATTCGTTAAATATGATAAAGGTGAATGAGATGAAAAGTTATAAATTAGACCTTGGAAAATAAAGAAAGTAACAAACAGGTCCGTGTAGTTAGGAGAAAAAAAAAGAGGGAGGAGATAGAGGGTGATTTGTAAACTTTTCTCACTTTTCTACCAAAGTGGATTTTTTAATAGAACCCACCTATATATATATATATATATATATATATATATATATATATATATATATATATATATATATACACATACTAGCTTCAAGACCCGCCCGCTCGGGCTAGCTCTATCAGTTTATTTCAATTAATAGGTATATTAATAAAATAAAACATCAAAATACCATACGAATACGTATTCAATTTTAAAACAAATACATAATGTAAGGAACATATTTACATCATTATTGGTGTCTACTGAATCATCCTCGTATTCTTTAACATATCAACAAAAGATTGATTCGTATATATTGATAATGGACTCAACAAAAGAATATTACATAGGCCTTTTTCATCAGTCTTAAAAAGTAAAACATCGAGATTAAAGCTTGCGGTGAAAAAGGGTGGCCCATTCCTCCTTCCAACGACATCGATCAAGCAAACGAACGGGCTTCACATAAGGATCAATGTCATGCATCGTAATTACTCCTAAAACTATGATAGATTAAGTATGTGACTTGTAGAAAACATGTATATCAAATTATTAACCTCAAGTAATAAAAGTTTCCAAAATGTGCTGTGATAGTTTAACATCTTTTATATAGAAGGTGCAACCTGGTTCATAAAAATAATATGAATATTCTTCGAATCAATGAATGTGATAAGTATAAAATATAAGGTTAATAACTTCTACCATATACATTATCATGTATCAAGACATGTAATAACATACGGTCTCAATTATCACGTATCAATAACTCTTCTTTGAGGCTACTTGCTATATTCATCAGTTCATCCATCCCCGGTGTTTATGCTCTGTTACACCAAAACTTCCGGCCGCAAATTTCTATCCCCAATTCCCAGACTATGAACTTTTGAAAGCAGATCATGTACATGATTTTATCATTATAATTACTACTGTAGAGTCTTAAGAAAGCGGTGCAAGCTTGAGTACCAAATGAAAACAATTAAAATAGACATGACCCACAAAATGTATTAAACAAGCTTATTTGGACCTAAAAAGCTCCAGCCCAGTTTTGATACTATATATATTCAACGACTAATCGTGTATGTTCAAACCAATAAATCATGAATATCTAATTACACCTTAACAGACATCTTATTTGAACCTCTATAGCTCCTCCAACCAATAACGACCAACACATGTTTTTGAACTATAATTATAACTATTTGAACATTTTTTCAAACTTATTGATGAGTGCTCAAACACTCATCATTTTTAGTTAAATCTGAACTGCCAAACATACAAAAACACTCAGAAATGCATCAAAATACTGAAAATATTCCAAAATTGTGTTTTATATGTTTTAGATGCAAAATAAGTAAAAACAAATGAAAAACGTACAAAGTTTGCAAAATTGGCAGTTTCAGTCCCCCAACTTTCAAAAATTGGCAAAATAGTCCCTGAGCACTTATTTGGAAAGAAAAGTCACCAAAGGTCCTTTTGAAATCATAAGCTGTTATATTTAGTACTTTGGTGAAAAATCTGAAAAGTTTTGAGAATTTACACATTTGGTCCCTGGAGTTTCAGAAATTGACAAAATTGGTCCCTAGTGGGATATTTTTGAAAGAAAAATCATTCAGGGTCCTTTGGAAAATGAAACTTGGCAAGAAATGCCCTTGGATAAAAGTTTTGACAAAATGACAAGAATGGTCCTTTAACTTTGAAAAATATCATTTTTGGTCCCTGGGAATTTCAAAATGGAAAAAAATATCACTTTTAGTCCGTGTACTAATGAAACTATAGCAGGAATGATTCTTGGAATACTTTGGAGAAGTTGTCAAACCCACCCCTCCATTTTCAGCATATTACATTTTGGGTCCTTGTGATTAATATACAAAACCAAACGGATCCTTGTTTTATTAACCCAAAACAAAACAACACCCCAAACAAAACCCAATCCACCACAACACCTAGCCCACTACCACTTCCCTTGACCCAACATCCCATCCAACCCACCAAAACAAAAAGAAAAACCTCACCCCCATTTTTATTTCCCCATCGTTGACCCCCAGTCAAACTACTCACCCTCACCACTTGCAAACACCTCTGCAACACTCAACCTACCAACGCCCCTTCTCACCTCCAAATACTACCTTCCAAACCTCATTTATTACCCTGATAACCCTCCAAGTCATCCCAACTGCCAACTTGGATTTTTTCCCGCCAAATGGTGTTTGAACGGCCAGGATTAAATGAAGCAATCATAGGGCTCACAGAGGGTGGGAAAGTCAAGGGATACCTCCAGGACTTATAAAAAGAAAGAAGTGGGAAGCAGAAAAGAGTAGTAGGTATTAGAGTAGTTAATTAGAAATTAGTAAAATTTATGTTAAGATGTAATTTCATGATTCAAGCTTAGTTAGTTTTAAATTTCCAAGTTATTTAAAGTCTTTTGTATTCAGATTCTCAAGTTGTGTTCTATTATCCAAGTTTAATGAAAAGTAAAAGTTTCATGGCAAATCTCATTTATGATTAAATAGTTTTCATAAGCTCTGTATTCTGTTCCATAAGCTCAATTTACCTCAACAAATGCTTCTAGGCATTTCAATAGTATTTACTGATTTAGTTTCATACTTTCATAAATGGTCAATGAAAGTCAAAGTAACACTTGTGGGTGATGGGTCAGATTTGGATGGACCATGGGTTGTACTAGTTTGTTTCTAACAAGCTAGTGCTTGGATACAGCCATACTTCCTAAGTTGAGCTAGGATTGGAGTGAGTTTTTCATTAAATTTCTATTTTAGTACAATTTGCTCAATTTTTCTTCCTTGCTTTAGCTTCAGTATAATCTTTGCTTATATATTGCTTATATCAGTCCAATTGTGCTTATTAGTGTTATTGTATCCTATTTATGCTTACTAGGTAGCCTAGAGTCACTTAGGTTGAAACTTGTTTCTTAACTGTTTCAAAATTACCATTTTAGCTTTTCAAGTTTGCTTATTGTGTACTCCCTATCACTGAGTCCCTTGTGCTTAATTTGTAATCTAATAAGTTAGTGATTGCTTAATTTTCATGTAGGAGGTTTAAATCAGTGGTTTCTGTTGAAAAAACCTTCAAGACAGTTTCATTAGGGGTGTTTGGATTTGCAAGTTTCCATGTGTTGTTGTTGTTGTTTTGTTGTTATCTTGGTTTGGGCGTACTACATCAGGTAACATTAGGTTGAATTAGGCTTTAAAACAACACCCCTGAGCACAGAAGTCAAAATTCACCCTTCATTCCCATAATTAGTTATCTGTTAGGACTAGGGGGAGCCATAAGCTTCAATCTAGCTTAGAAAGTGTTTAGGATACCTCATTTAGGTTTATCTAAGATTAATATAACACATTTCATCAATTATGATCACCCAAATCTCATGAAAGTCAACCTGTGTCATTTTTTACTAAAAGTCAAAGTTACCATAGGCAGAAAATCTCAAAAGAACAAGGAATTATTGTGAATTTTATGATTTGATTTAAGACTTGAAACTTGTTTCTATTTGTTGTGTCCCAGCTTAGCTTCAAATTCCTAACTTCAATACATTTTTAAGATTTTTTCTGTGGGCCCCATTCCCCTCCAAAGTCAGCTACAGGCTGAGCCATTCCCCTGCATCAGCAGACAACACAACCATCACCACCACTTTGGTGGTGGTTTCTGGCCACCTCAGTGGGTCCCACTTGTCCATTTTAGGTTCCTTGAACCCCCCCTCCTGGCACTCTTCAAGGATTGATCATTAGTTTGACCTTAGGCATTGTGGACCCCACTTGAAATCACTCCTAATTGTTGTCCCATTTTCTGAGTAGAAACAAGATATCAAAGTGCTTTTGGTTGCTTATTTGCTTATTCTGTGGAACCACAATTGCTTATTATAGCTTGATCATGTCCCAAAAACTAATTTGAACCAAAAACTACCTTTGTGGGTCCCACATAAGCTCATTTGAGCTCATTTCCTTGTTTGGTCAACATAAGTCAAATGCCTTAGCTTATTGCTTGCATTTGGCTTATTTTTAAGATATAAAAAAGTTGTTTTCATAAAAGTTGTTTGTTTTTAGGTATAAAATAAGTTTCCAAAAGAAAATTCCAGAAAATCAAATATTAATTTTAAGTGATAGTTTCTATTTAACATAATTTAAGTTTTTAATTTCCCTTTTTAGATTTTTATTAAGCACTTAGCATTTTTATATTTTTCTTAAATTCCTTTTATATTAAAGTAATTTTCGTAATTTTTTTAGATTTTTATTTTGTCATTTAGTATTTATTAGATTTAATATTAGTTTTATTAATAATTAATTAATAATTAAGTTTTAAATAGCAAAATTAGTTTTTAAAAAGTAACACCTAGTTTTTATATTTTTCCTAGCTTTTATATAATGTAAAACATTTTTAGGAATTTTCTTATAATTTTTACTGTTCATCTTATAGTTTTTATAATTTAAATAGTTTAATTAGTAATTATTTAATATTTAGAATATTAATTAGCAAAATAGTCTAAATATAATTTTTAAAAACTTTTTATAATTTTTTAGGATTCCTGTGATGGTTAATTAGATTTAAAAAAAATTTCTTAATTTTCTAAGTTAGTTTGTTATTTTTAATAATTTAAATTAATTAAAACTAGTTAAGTAATTAATAATTAGTAATTAATTAATATTAAATAATTAAATAGTGTAAAAATTATTTTTCTTTTTCTAAAAAATTTTCTTTTATCATTAAGATTATAAAAAGTTAATTTTCATAGTCATAAGTGTTTTATTTCCTTAAAACTCGTGTTTTATCTCGTACGTTAACGTAAATTTAAATTAAACGTACGCGTTTTAGGTTTTAAACGTTTCTGGTTTTTCCAAATTTCCAATCTTGTTCATATAGCTTATTTAAGCTATTTCATTGTATAAATCAGTAGTGTAATCAATCTCAAACCCTTTCTGTCCAAATTCACCCGATCACAAGCCCGTTTGATTACCATCCACACCTCGTCGGGACATAACGACCCGGGGAAACCACTATATTCCGTGGAGCATTGAGGCTAAGGAGTTTGACTATATTGACCACATCCGTGGTTGACTTTAGTTGACTGATTTTGCCTCAATCACTTATTAAGACATGATTTGATCTATTATATAGAATTCAACTTAGCTAATTACACCAAACTAATTAAAACCTCCCTAACAGAAATCATAATCCCATTTCAGCAGAGCAACAAATAATTCAATAACACAAACAATTCACCTCATATAATCACACAAATCAAAACCCAGACTAGACAATTATTATCTAGACAACATCAAACGATTCAGTATCAAAGAAAAAATAAAACGAATGATACCTTCAGAGAGAGAGTGAAGAGAATTGGTGATTGAATTTGATTGATGGTTGTTTTGAATGATGAATGGGTCATGTTTCAACCATTTTTTCCTCAAAATTTATTATTGTGTCATAGATACTTCAAATCTGAAACATATATGCCCCGAAAATCATAGCTATTACCCAAAAAAAGTTTGAGATCGAGACACATATTTGTTTTTTGATCGAAAGCCAAAAAAAAATCATATTGAAAGCCAAAAAAATTCAGAGCGAATCTATGATCACATCAAAAACCATAATTTATTTTAGATCGAACACATATTTCGGTTGCAAATCGAAAGCGTGGGGTAGGGTTTTTTTTTGTGTAACAGAGAGAAAGAGAATTGACAATTGGGAATTGATGAAAAAAGATACTCCGCATTGTTTGAAAACGTTGTAACTGATCCACAATTCAAGGATCCACTCTGTTAAACCTAAATTACTTTAATGCCCTTTATTTATTTATTTTTTCTAAAATAAGTTGTAGTTATTTTCAAAAATGCCATTTTGCATTGATATAATGTACAATATGCATTATTAGGAGTAAAAAGTTAGTTCTCGCAATTTATTTGGTTCTGAAAAGAACCTCACACTATATATATATATATATATATATATATATATATATATATATATATATATAGACACACACACACACACACTAGGCGAGTACCCGTGCATAGCAACGGAATTCCTAGCGGCAGATAATTAACGATTTGTGATATTGTGGTGAGTGTTTTGTGTAGCGTTCAAAATAGACGTGAACCGATCATAAAGTAATTGCAAATGGTTGTACTACATGATAACTAAAGTTCAGAAAAAATTCTTAACATCTATATGAATATGCCTCCTTTTATATAACATGTTCATAACCCATTGATTGTCCGTAAATCAAAAGTAAAGTGATCAACTATCAAGAAAATAGTAATTAAACGGTTGAAGGTGAGGTGTACAAAAAAATACAACAATGCTGAATATTGTTGTATTTTAATTAAATGTAATCCGAAAAAAATATGACAACCAAACCACGGAGCAAAGTGAAATAAATAAAATATAAGGTAACAATGGAAGCTTGTTGCAATTTAATTATTGTTTCCAAAAATAGTTTAATTTCTTAGGATAGCTTCTAAGTTGCCAAAGATAGATTAATTATGTGTATTTAGTTAATACCTTAATTTCAGTTTTTTTACTTTCCGCTTTTTGACCATTTTCTTATAAATAGTATAGATTTATGCATTGTAGTTAGGGGTGTCATTCGGGTTAACCCGTTTAGGTTCAGATCAAGCCAAAAAAATACCCGAACCCATGCGTAGCAATGAGATAAAAAAAAGTTATGGGTTATAAACGAAAAATAATAAAAGTTTGAATATTTGGGGATTAAACATAATATTTTGAAACCCGGTTTGACCTGGGTAGTTCAACCGGTTGAATTGTTCCGGTTGAAAAACGGGTCAATTTAAACCGAGCCAACCCGACGGGTTAGGTTGAAAAAACTGGTCAAATTAAACCGGGTCACCTGCCGGGTTTAAGCATCTCGGGTCAACCCGATTTTTTATGAGTATTAATAGTTTCCTTTTGAAACATATGTTTTCAAAATTTTCTTTTTTAGTTTCAACTTTTCACTTTCAATTTTTGGTTTTTCTTTTACAATTACATGGCTATCTAGGGAAACTATCAATCACCCACTAATCACCACTAATCAAGACTAATTACTAATTGATTTGAGATTATCTATTTGGAGCTTATCTCTTATACACGGTATTAATATGCTTGTTTCAATATAGTTTCCCATTTCTTGTTGCCAAAAGTTAAGAAATGTTAAAAAATATTATATATGATCATGTTGATTTTTAAATTTTACAAAAACAATCATATGTCCATCAATAAAGTAACTTGCAACACATAAACAAAAGACAAATGTTTTCATGGATTTTCTACTGATTCTTTTGGTTTACTATAGTTAATCAAAATATATAAAGATCAAAAGCTAGAGATAAATAAAATTTGACCTTCAACCATTCAAATATATACATGAAATGGAATCAATGAACAGTGCACATACACGATATAATTACAAATCTCAGCGTGACCAAATTAATTAAGGTAAGCACAAGAAAACAAGATAATCAAAATCATGCGTAAAAAGGAAAATTTTAATTATATTCATACTGATCATCTATCCATGTGATTGTAACACCCCCAAAATACCGCAGCGGAAGACTGTGTCACTGAGGGTGCTACTTCATAATACAAAGTACAAGTTATAGAAAACGAACTCTAAATGAGACGTTTTGAAAAGTTACCATTCGATTAATGAATTCAAAGTTACAAACATGAGATTCCAAAGTATGATACATAAATGTATACAAAATGTTTTGAATGGTAAATGATAAAAGCGTAAGTCTTCAGAATTTGCAGCTTGACTCTAAGTTCCACGCACTAGCTATCGCCTTACTAACCTGAGATAAACATGCTAAAGTGTCAACACAATGGTTGGTGAGTTCATAGAGTTTGTCTTAAAACAGTTGAAAAGTCTTTAAAGAATATTCACACAGCAAAGGCATCATGAATCCACTCAGTTGCAGGTCCCGCCAAAGAGTTAAAACAAGTATGAAAAGAGTAGGGGCTATGACTCACCTTAAGCTTATGTAATGAGAAATGAAAGTGGTAGTCGAATCGCGAAAGTCTCTAAGAGCAGCCTATAATAGAACGTTGCGACTTAGGTTTGGAGTAACGTCTAAGAATACGAAGAATTGCCTATATATGTCTTGCATATAGTTCATGATGTAGTACTTAGTATATAGTGTAAGTCGTTGAATATAAGTGGTCTATGAATCATGTATAGGTTGTATATCTCTTACTACCGTTCGGGCCGACATAATTCAGAAGTCATGGAGTAAACGTTCAAGGAGCCAAGACACTTTAATTCGTAAATCCACAACTCATCTCGACGGCTTACTTATGAACTCCTCACATGAGGCTCCCTACTATTGTAGTATTTGATAACATATATATAAGTTTTGATCTTTAAAAGTTATATGGTCTTTAGCCGTGGCTTTGCCGTGACCTTGGCCATTGTTACCATGGTCTTGAGACTCAACCTAGGCTTTAGCCATGGTTGTGGTCTTGGCTTTAGGTCATTAGACCTCTTGGTCTCATCTAATTATAACCATTATATAGTTACTTTGGTCTAAAAATGGGCTGTTAAGAATTTGAAGAAAATATCACTCGGAAAGCATTTTCAGGGATCGAGCTTCTTTAAACCTGAACGAAAACGTCGTTCTGGACAACTTTCGTGTTTTAACTTTTTGATGAATCGGAACAGAAGGACCACTTTTAAAATGGCAGAATGCAAAACAGTAGGGTATAGGCTGTTTCGGCGTTTTGGTTTCGCTAACTTCTTATGGCCATAACTTTTGGCTCGTGTACTCATTTTGGGTGATTCAAATTGATATGTTTTCCTTGTTAAGTCCTCTTTAACAGTAAGTAAGTGTCAAATATCATAGTTATACTATTTTGGTCTTGGTTCTCCATAAAAGTCACTAGTTTACTTGTTTAAATAACATAAGTTAACATATATATACCATAACTTGTTTTACTTGTTTTTATACATCATGAACATAATACAAAGACCATATATAGCATGAAGGAAACATAATAAGCATGAAAATATTGAGCAAGAAAGTGTAATAGGATTTCTTACAACTTTTGGCTTTCTAAAGAAAGGAAGTCAAGTATGAAACTAGGACACTAAACCTATGCTTGCAAGCCCTTCACCACAACTCTTGTAAACCCTTGCTAGCCTTGATATAGACCTTGTGAAAACCATTTAACTTCAGCCACTAATCACCTTTTGTAGCTCCTAATTCAACCATGGAATCACCAAACAAACTTAAGAACTAGGTAGAGAATACTAAGACCTTGAACTTTGTAGTGTAACTTGTATATTGTAGATCAAAGGATCATGGTGCTAGGATTTAATAGTGTGGCGTTTTGGTGGTGAAGAAAGGAAGACATGAGCTTGCTATTTATACTATGAAGAGGAGGTTAGGAAATAACTAGGAAAGTTACCTAAACTTGGTGACCAAGTTGTAAATAAGTATTGATCTAATGGGTAAAGTCATGAGATCATGCCACAAGTGTGAATCCCCCCCCCCTATTTGGCGGTTCATAAGGCTTGGGGAGCAAGTGTGGACTTTTGATGATATTATCCAAGCTTATGTAACTAGTTTTGACTCCGTAAATTGCTAACCATAAGTTGTTAAGTCACGAAACGTAAAATCGGGTATCCTAATAATATGAAACTTGAAAGTATGGTTAAACATGTCAATATACTCCATAATAAAATATAAAATGAGTGGTAGGTTCTATTGGGGTGCTCAAACCCTGCTAAAACTGGAAACACGGGTCTAAAACGCGTAATACGTAAAACGTACGAAAGTTGCGTAAAATTGAGAAAAGTAAAATGTAACTTTTCTAATAGGATACCAATGACTTAAAATGACTTATAACGTCTAGGCTGGGCTCAGTCTAGTGTCGGTTGGTATTTAATGTCTCTAAACTTAAAACCGTAAGCCCAAAAATCAAGGAATGATTTATAAAATAAAGGAATGATTTTTGGTCAAAGGAGGAGGGAAAAATATGTTGACTTTTTCTAATAATTTGAAAACTCAAATTGTCTTAGAAACGCGGTTCAGGTATAGGCTAGGGTTACGGCTGAGTAAAAACGCTTAAAACTGAAAATTCCAGTTTTTCATGGCCGAGGCTTATTTTGGTCATGTTTTTCTCAGTCATGATAAATTCTCTAATTAATCATGAGAGTACTAAACATTTTTCTGATGCGGGGTCACTTAACGCGGTCGAGTTTCGTTGTGCGTAGAATTTTTGAATGACGTTTTACCCTAAAACGTGTAATTCCGTGTAATTCCTTAATAACTTTCACGAAAATGATCTGCTGAATGTCAAACTTTTAATTTGCCATAGAAATGATTTATCACTCAAAGCCAAGAAACAAAAATCAAATTTCGGGGGAATTTCGGGAAAAATGAATAGTAAAATTTTCTGGGAATAAAAGTTAACCTGAAATTGCGAATTGTTACAGTCTCTACCCCTTACGGAGAACTTCGTCCCGAAGTTCAGTTGATGTTAACTACTTACGGTGTGTCTAAGAGAATTCGGGATCTCTAATATAGTGGTGTTCACTCTGATTCATCTAAGGTTCTAGTTAAGGAGTCGTATCGGCTACAATTAAGCCCACTTATTTATAACACATTACTTACATAAAGAAGCGTCCAAATTTATGTAAGTAAGGTCTCATAAACTTATGGTTCGGTGATTTACAATTTCTTTATTTAAATGAAGAGGCGTCCCAATCCATTTAAATATGGAGATTCTAAATCATCCTACTTAAGAATTTTGGACACAAAATCCGCCTTCTGAGGCAGATAGTATGATAATCAAGCCATCAAATTCCTAAAGCTAAGCAATAATATTATTTAACTAAAATCTTGTGTCTCATCAAACAAGAACTGTCACAAGATCAAGTTAACTAATTAGTTATTACTGAGCTCCATGTTTTTAATGACTCGACGAATCTTTGGGGCTCCTTATAATACTAAAGTCACATCATCTAACTACGTGGAACTAAACCAACAACTAACAAAAAGCATATGTGTATGTAGTGTGTGTAAGGCAAATAAATAGGAGAGTCTTAACGTATATAGCAGTTATAGTCTAGGCACTAAATGCAACCTAGTTCTCTATAACCAAAGCTCTGATACCAATCTGTAACACCCCCAAAATACCGCAGCGGAAGACTGTGTCACTGAGGGTGCTACTTCATAATACAAAGTACAAGTTATAGAAAACGAACTCTAAATGAGACGTTTTGAAAAGTTACCATTCGATTAATGAATTCAAAGTTACAAACATTAGATTCCAAAGTATGATACATAAATGTATACAAAATGTTTTGAATGGTAAATGATAAAAGCGTAAGTCTTCAGAATATGCAGCTTGACTCTAAGTTCCACGCACTAGCTATCACCTTACTAACCTGAGATAAACATGCTAAAGTGTCAACACAATGGTTGGTGAGTTCATAGAGTTTGTCTTAAAATAGTTGAAAAGTCTTTAAAGAATATTCGCACAGCAAAGGCATCGTGAATCCACTCAGTTGCAGGTCCCGCCATAAGAGACTTGCAACCTGTGTGTTCACAACCCACTGCTAACATATAGTATGATAAGACATGTATAAGTTCATCAAAACAATTAAGCAATTAGTAGTGAGTCTCTACTTCATCTCCGAAGACCTCACTTGGGAGCCAATTGATGAGGCGAAAAATGATCCGTTTTTAGGGGGTCATTTAAGCCCGAATCCGACTTTATTTGATAAAATATTGCCCTAAATCGTTCCTTTTGTGATTTTAGGTGTTTGGAGAGTGAATTCTGGAAAAGAAGCTATACGGCTAAGTACCAAATTTCCATACTGAAAATACAAGGTGACGGCGTCAAGACCACCATCTTGACGGCGTCAGACATGAGGAATTTAACACCAAAGGTGGTGACGGCGTCAGAAGGATTCGTGACGGCGTCAAAGTGGCAAAATTAATATACCGTGGGTGGTGACGGCGTCACATAGGCCGTCATAAGTGGATCAAGGCCGTCCGAGGAAGTATATGGCGGCGAGGTGACGGCGTCACAAGTAACTCTTGACGCCGTCAGCCTGTTTTTCCTATATATAGTTTTCTAGTTTTTTTCATTAAAAAAAGGAGAAGTTTTGGTGAAACCCTAAAGACGATTTTGGTGCCTCTTTTACAGGTTTTTCAAGGTTCCAAACCCTTGAGACCTTGCATTGTAATTGAGATAAGTGTACTTTCAATTCAATCAATATGTCTATGTGTTGGTTGTTTATATCTTGTTCTTGTCTCAATTCCATTATGCTAGGCTAGATCTCTTTTGTGTTTGCTTAGATCTAATGAAACCTAGATGTTGATTATGTGTTGATTACTTGTCTATTCTTGTTTTGAATGAATGATTTATATGTTAGGCTTAAGAAAACTGGCAGATCTCCAAATGGTAACATGCTTGAACGTCTTAAGAAACATGAACCGAGGCGTACTAGGTCTTTATTGGTTGTATTTAATGCATGAGCCACTGTTTACAATCCCTATAGTTGTGCTGGGTCATGGTGTAGGAGGAGATAAGAGCTCATAGAGTTGGGGAGTTATGTATGCCACCCCACGAATGGTATTAAGGAATACAATCCGTCATTCATACAAGTGTAACAAGTAATTAACATGTAAAAGATATCTAGGGAGTAGTGAAGTCTAAGTAAACACAATTTCTCCAACCACTGCTCACAACCTTAGTATAATTTAGTTTAATTTCATTTTAATTATTTTAATAGCTTTGGGTTAGTTGAATAGCAACTAATTCCGCCCACTCCTTCAAAACCCGAAATTTTACTTGCTTTCATAAAAATATAAAAATACAAAAATAATCATCCCTCACCTCTAGAACTATTAATTAGGTTTTCTAATCCTAGCGACACTATTCCTAAGCTGAACGATCAATCCCCCGGTACTTGTCACTATACTATACTACAACGATCAGGTACACTGCCTGGTGGGGGTTGTAAGCTTCTCGAGATCCCTCGAGAGGTAAAGCAAGGTGCGATTCCCACGCATCAAGTTTTTGGCGCCGCAGCCCGGGGAATAGTTATTGTCTAGGTTAGGATTTCTTTTTATTAGGTCTACTTTCTAGATTCCTTTCTAGTAAGATTTTTATTTTTATTTTTAGGTCTTCTTTAGTCTATCTTATTTCTTCGTGCCTTTGTTCGTAACTCTTTACCATCCGACATCATGGAAGGTGGTAACATCTTTGAATCCATCATCCCACCACAACAAAACCCACCATTAGAACCCCTTAGGCCCCGAACCTTAGGAGAGTATTCCCGACCTAGCCACCAAGGCTACCGAAACACCATTGAGCTCACCGGAGCCAATGTGACCCCCTTGCGATCCGACACCATCCGGTTGGTGCAAAGCGGATGTGCATTCCATGAACTTCGTTCCGAAGATCCAAACCAACACCTTAAGGACTTCCTCAAAATCGTAGATTCCATAGACCTAGGTGTTGAAACTAGAGAGACTACCCGTTTACGCCTATTCCAATTCTCTCTACGGGATCAAGCTAGTCAATGGCTTGAGCGTTTACCCACGGGATCCATCACCACATGGGATGATCTCACCACTCGTTTCCTTGCTCAATTTTTCCCACCGGGGAGAACTACTAAGCTTAGGAATGACATCTTGATGTTCCAACAACGTCAAAATGAATCTCTTTATGAAGCATGGACTCGTTTCAAGGACTTACTCCAAAAAGTCCCTCATCATGGCATAGATCTTTGGCTCCAAGTCCAAATCTTCTATGACCATATCGAAATCTCCACGAGGCGAACCATTGACCAATCGGCCGGTGGTAAGCTACGTGATCTTAGTGCGGAACAATCATGGGAACTCATAGAAGATCTTGCTCTCTATGACAACGAAAGTTGGAATGATCCCCGTGATTTGAACAAAACGGTCAAGGCAATATCTTTGCCTTCGAACAATTCAAGCACTCCCGACCGTAGGATCATGAAACTTGAGGACCAAGTCAAGTTTCTCATGAAATCTTACGAAACTCCAAAGCATTCAAGCCAAGTGAACAAAATCACTTCTTCATGCGAATTATGTAGTGGTCCCCATGACACTCGTGATTGTATGGAACTCCCCGGAACAGCTTTTGCAAACTACGCATCCACGCGTACCGACGAAGCGGGAGATAAGTGGTACACTTTCAAGCCCGAGCCAAACACATACGGTGATTCATACAACCCCTCATGGAAAAATCACCCAAACCTTAGGTGGAAGCAAAATCAACCCAATTCTTCCAATCCGCCTAATCGTTACCAATCAAACGGTCCACCATCCAACCGTACCTTCAACAACAATCCTTCTAACAACTATGGTAGTACCAACAATCTTGAATGATTTATGTCGAAATTTATGGCATCTCAAGAAGCTCGCATAGCTAGGTTTGAAACCGAATTCAACCAACAACAAACGGAGATGACCAACAAGATCGACAACTTGTTGAAAGCCCTCGACAACCAAACATTAGCCACACCTAGGAAGGACACTAGAGACACCAATAGTGGAATCCAAATTAAGGACCCCTCATCATCCAAACATGTCCACTCTGTCAATGTTGTCACCATTAAGCCGATAGATAGGGAGATAGAGGAGAGTGACAAGGATGAAGTTAGAGTAGAAGCCAATAGTGAGGATGAGAGTAGGGAAGTTGAGGTTAAAAAGGATGAGAAATTGGAGGAGATAGAACCTATAGAGAAATACTTTGATAAGTTGCCAACCGAGGAGGAACGGGAATACTATAAGGATTTATTCGATAGTCCCGAGAAAACATATATCTTTGGCGACCCCCTGATCAAAATGGGAGATCCCTCCAACATTAACATCCCATGCAATATCGGGCACATGCATATATGGAAAGCTTACATCAACCTTAGATCCCCCGTAAACATCATGACTAGGACCTATTACAATTGGGTGATGAAGAAGCAACTCAATTTTAGGATGATGCCCGGTAAAAATTGGATAAGTAATTTTGCAGGAAGGGTTAAGGGAGTACATGTGATTATAGGGAATCTCACCTATGAGATTGATTTTATGATAGTGGAAGACACTCGTCCCGTGATAGATTCTTGCCTAAGCCAAATTATATTCTGGAAGCCTTTTGTTGAAGCCACTAGGATGAGTTATGATCCGACTTTAGGGATAGTTAGGTTCAAGAAAGACAATGATGAGGTTGCTTATCAAATGCCCTACAAGATCGAACAATACCGCCTTCTCTCTAATTTCGAAAAGGAACGTAAGCAAGCGGCTTATTATAGGAATGATGAGGATAGACGTAGAGGAGTAGAGTATGTTAGAAATAGGATGCTTGGTTTCTACAAAGAATGCTTGCAACTAGGTCCGGAATACAAAACTGGTTTAGAAGACGACCTAGAGAGTGGAACCAATGAAGAGATCACGTAGTAACCCACGACTTTGAGTCTAGCTACAAGACTCGTAAATAAAGAAAAGCGCTTCTTGGGAGGCAACCCATGTTCTGTGTGATTTTTATTTGTTTGATTGTTATTTGCTTCCGTATGCATGTTTTATTTTTATTGTTGGTTGATCATGTTTCTCAATTAAAATGTAAAATACTTTATTATGTTGTTTGGCCTAGTCTTAACTTCAACCTAAAGGTATTTTTGCAAAAGATAAGTGTAAGGGGAAACCCCAAATATGTTTTTAAAAAACAAACCGATCATGATTCTCCACAATATTTAATGAACATGTATATTCGTACTTGTTAGAGTCAAATGCTTGTATTGAGTCATAATGAAGTTTTGCAGGATTTTCCAGGAAGTAGGACAAAGTTTTTTCCAGAAATTTTCCGGAAACTTAACATAAGAATTTCTGCAGGTCCATTCTGACGGCGTCAGGGTATTGCTCTTGACGGCGTCAGGAGTTAAAATCTGGAAATTTTACCGGTTTTGTTTTTCTAACGGAGTCTTATGGTTTTTGTGAATTATTAAGTTTTATAATCTCCAGGAAATCTGCAAACTTCATTCCACAAGCATTATATCTTACTTTGTTTTCTAGGATTTAGTAACTTATATAGGATGCCGCCGATTTTACGCGAGGTTGCCTTGTCTATTGTTGTCAGGATTTACAGGTTATTTATGACAAGAAGATGATTTATATTCTGGAAGGGAAGCTTTGATTGTTCGTTTTCTTGGAGGAAGATTTAACCTGGCCAACCTAAAATCCATACCGAGCGAATCAGGGGAGTATTTGATTTCATTCTCTTTACTTTTTAACTTTTACATTCTTTACTTGAACATTGGGGACAATGTTCATCTTAAGTGTAAGGGGAGGGTAAAAAGATGATACCTTACATATGCACTTTCGCTTGAGTTTGTTTTGTTTGATAGTAGATGTGTAATAAAACTACGAGAAATACTTGTTAGTGTAATTTTAGCGCCAAATTTAAATTTTTTTACAACATTTAGGAGTAAAACTTTAGCCATAGCAAGCGTCTCATGGATAGGAGGTTGTATGACTAGCACATAACCGTATGTTCAGAAAAATTTTCCACCCAAAAATGTGAGGTTCGCCTTTAGATTTGATAGGAAAAGCATTCATTATTAGTGCTTATGAGTGTACCGGTAGCATTTAGATTCTAGAACTTGCGTTAGTGATGCATCCCGAGACCGCTAGTGAGACTACATTCGTGTGGTAGGATTTACTACATGATAAGAGGCATTAGGATCACCCTTGTGTTAAACCCATATTATAATTACTTGACCATTTAAGTCATATTACTTGGCTAGTTAAGTCAACTAATTTTTCCCACACCCTTAGCGTTGTACTAATTTTTAGTACACGAAACCCCTAGTACACCCCTCCGAGCCTATCTTTTCGTTTCTAACTTTAAGCATCTTACTTAAAGGAAGAATTTGTTACACCCCACTTAAATGTACACCCAAATCGTCTTAGCCTTCCGTGTATGCGCTCATTTTTAGTGCATTATTGTTATTTGTTAAACCCTAAGTTAACTTTCTAATTGATTACATGGTTGCTAAGTCGAGTCATATCCTTGTACATATTGTTTTGGGACGATTGGGACTCATGGGTAAGTACTTATTTTATGGAGTAATGGGGAAGAACATCATTTATTACCCCCATATGTACGTTATTCTTAAAAGTGCTCCAAGTGTTTTGATTTTCTTAATTCGAGTCATTAGATTAGTTAATTGTAAAGTATGTAAAGACTCAAGTGTAAGGGGAATGCTCAATTCCCTATGATGTATTATTTCGGATGGTAGGGTAAGAGTGTATGCAAAAAAAAAAAAAAAAAAAAAAAAAAAAAAAAAAAAAATAGAAAAGAAAAAGAAAAAAAACATACGGACTACCATCCCGTTTCATTCTATGTTTATTTTATGTTTTTGTTATTTTTCATTTATTAGCTTAAGTCGAGTCTAGTCTTGGCTTAGCAACGCCATCTTGTACATGTAATTAACCGAGATTGTTAACTCGCCACCAGTAAAACTTCCTTTATCCAACAAAACCGTGTAATTCATATCCCTACACCTAACGTTATAACCCTTTAAAAGACCTCTTTGATACTTTTGTGTTTTAACTTTTTGATGAATCAGACCAGAAGAACCACTTTCAAAATGGCAGAATGCAAAACAGTAGGGTATAAGCAGTTTCGGCGTTTTGGTTTCGCTAACTTCTTATGGCCATAACTTTTGACTCGCGTACTCGTTTTGGGTGATTCAAATTGCTATGTTTTCCTTGTTAAGTCCTCTTTAACAGTAAGTGTCAAATATCATAGTTATACTATTTTGGTCGTGGTTCTCCATAATAATACAAAGACCATATATAGCATGAACATAATACAAAGACCATATATAGCATGAAAGAAACATAATAAGCATGAAAATGATATTGAGCAAGAAAGTGTAATAGGATTTCTTACAACTTTTGGCTTTCTAAAGAAAGGAAGTCAAGTATGAAACTAGGACACTAAACCTATGCTTGCAAGCCCTTCACCACAACTCTTGTAAACCCTTGCTAGCCTTGATATAGACCTTGTGAAAACCATTTAACTTCAGCCCCTAATCACCTTTTGTAGATCCTAATTCAACCATGGAATCACCAAACAAACTTAAGAACTAGGTAGAGAATACTAAGACCTTGAACTTTGTAGTGTAACTTGTATATTGAAGATCAAAGGATCATGGTGCTAGGATTTAATAGTGTGGCATTTTGGTGGTGAAGAAAGGAAGACATGAGCTTGCTATTTATACTATGAAGAGGAGGTTAGGAAATAACTAGGAAAGTTACCTAAACTTGGTGACCAAGTTGTAAATAAGTATTGATCTAATGGCTAAAGTCATGAGATCATGCCACAAGTGTGAATCCCCCCCTCTATATGGCGGTTCATAAGGCTTGGGGAGCAAGTGTGGACTTTTGATGATATTATCCAAGCTTATGTAACTAGTTTTGACTCCGTAAATTGCTAACCGTAAGTTGTTAAGTCACGAAACGTAAAACCGGGTATCCTAAAAATATGAAACTTGAAAGTATGGTTAAACATGTCAATATACTCCATAATAAAATATAAAATGAGTGGTAGGTTCTATTGGGGTGCTCAAACCCTGCTAAAACTGGAAACACGGGTCTAAAACGCGTAATACGTAAAACGTACGAAAGTTGCGTAAAATTGAGAAAAGTAAAATGTAACTTTTCTAATAGGATACTAATGACTTAAAATGACTTATAATGTCTAGGCTGGGCTCAGTCTAGTGTCGGTTGGTATTTAATGTCTCTAAACTTAAAACCGTAAGCCCAAAAATCAAGGAATGATTTATAAAATCAAGGAATGATTTTTGGTCAAAGGAGGAGGGAAAAATATGTTGACTTTTTCTAATAAGTTGAAAACTCAAATTGTCTTAGAAATGCAGTTCAGGTATAGGCTAGGGTTACGGCTGAGTAAAAACGCTTAAAACTGAAAATTCCAGTTTTTCACGGCCGAGGCTTATTTTGGTCATGTTTTTCTTAGTCATGATAAATTCTCTAATTAATCATGAGAGTACTAAACATTTTTCTGATGCGGGGTCACTTAACGCGGTAGAGTTTCGTTGTGCGTAGAATTTTTGAATGACGTTTTACCCTAAAACGTGTAATTCCGTGTAATTCCTTAATAACTTTCACGAAAATGATCTGCTGAATGTCAAACTTTTAATTTGCCATAGAAATGATTTATCACTCAAGGCCAAGAATCAAAAATCAAATTTCGGGAGAATTTCGGGAAAAATGAATAGTAAAAGTGAATAGTAAAATTTTTGGGAATAAAAGTTAACCTGAAATTGCGAATTGTTACAGTGATGATGAACTTCAGGACTCTCCATAATACTCTCTAAACAAGGTTTCACTTTGTAACATTTTATCCTCTTAATCTACTTTTTTCAATCTCCCCTAACACTTCTTCGAGTTTTCGACCTTGACCCTTCTTTAACTGAAGTAATAACCATTGTAACTCATCTTTTGTTAATACAAGTTTTAACTTCATTGTGCTACTTTCTTTGAAGAAAGTATCACCACTTGTTTTCTCATATTCTTTGTTTCTCTTGTTGTCCATTTTAATGTTGAGATTTCATGTTTTCTTCAATTTCAACAAGACAAATAGCACAATCCCACAAACAAATAGCAAAAGTTAATGAAAATAAAGCCCAAAACAAATACATGAACAAATTTAACAACTTACCAAAAGAAATTATACCACAAAAGTTAATAAAAATAACTATCTATGTTGAGCACTTTCCGGCAACACCAAGAGGAGCAGCCTCGATTAGCGTCGGTGGCTGAATAAGTTCTGTCAGCAACGGTGGTGGATTTAAGCGGCGGAGTAGATCTACAAGAAACACAAATGTAATAATAATAAAAAAAAGAAAACTACTTAAACTTTAAAAGTACATACATCTAAAATAAAGCTAAAAAGTACTCAATAAAACCTCAAAAACAGCAACTTCGGTTGTGGCGGCGACACATAATCCGATAACATCAGCGGTGAAAAAAAAAACCTTCAAACTTTAAAAGTACATACATCTAAAATAAAGTTAAAAATACTCTATGAAACCTCAAAAACAGCAACTTCAGTTGTGGCGGCGACACATAATCCGATAACATCAGTGGTGGATTCCGGTGACAACAACAAATCTTTAAAATCCTATCAAAAATGTTATAAAAGCAAAATGGATCTATTAAAAAAACATCAAAACTTAAAAAGCAAATATAGATCTATAAGTACACACATATAAAATTCCGGCAAGGAGGTGCAGTTTCCGGCGACTTCGGGGAAGGCAAGAAAAAGATCTGTACAATAAAATTAGTAAAAAAAACTTTAAAAGCATAAAAAATACATATATGTATAAAATAAACTAAAAAACATGAAAAACTTATTGATCTATAAAAATATATCAATCGGTGGTGGTGTGGTATCGGTGCTGAGGTTCGGCAGTGGAGTTGTGCGGTGGTAGAGTGGTCCAGTGGTGGTGGGTATGAGATGTGTGGAAAAGAAGAGAGTGTTTTGTTAGTTGTGTGTGTTTTTTGTGTGATAGAGAGATGAGAAAAAAAAGTAGGGCGTGTGTGTGATTTATTGTGTTGTGCGTGTGATTTATTGATTTGTAGTTTCGTTTTCATTCATTACTTTCCATCAATACTGGAATTGCAGTTTCGATTTACATTCAATCATTGACCAGGCAAAATGGCATTATATTTACATTGATTGGTTGACAAGGGTAAAATAGGCATTGACTAAAATTTTAGTTTTTCACATTTCCACATTTCTACTTTGACCATTTTTCCATCATAAGATATATATATATATATATATATATATATATATATATATATATATATATATATATATATATATATATATATATATATATGTTGGACCCTTTTACTTGGTTATGGTTAACTACAAAGTTAATCTAACCAAGTTCCATGATGTAGCGAAGTATTGATTAATTGTCAAAAGTAAATAAACGTAAAAGATAAGACACAAAGTTTTCAACGTTTAGTTATTTATTAGAAATTAATCAAAAGAATTATACCCAAGTGTTTGCGGAACAACACTTGGGATTGAAATGACAAGTATGGTATACTCCTCACTAAACTCAAACTAAGTTTGAGTGACAACTAAGATCCAGCTGAGCTATCTCAGGGATTGTGTTGTTCTTTGGAGAGAGTAAAGATTTGGTTTGTTAATGTTTAAGCATTAAGTGCACAAACGTAATCTTTACCTCTTCCACATATTCTCTATTTATACACAAGTAGATTTTAACACATACCTAATGGACAAAGACTATAAGACAAATTACATAATCCTACATTGGACCAAATACATAGGTATTTTGTCCCTGTTACAAATGACTATAAGTAGTAACGGGCAGGGATGCAATGACTATAAGTAGTAACGGGCAGGGATGCTTTCTGGTCTTCAGTGTTGACACATGTCTTGGTATTATACACATTTCGGGAAAGTGGACCTTTGCATGATAAGGACCTTCCCTTATCCATTCAAACTTATCCCGCTTAATCCCGCCTTTACTTCAGTCTTCTTATCTTCAGTCTTTGTTCACTCAGTGATCTTAGTTGGTGAGGAGTCATGGGACTCAGTGAGTTATTGTCATCCCTCACTGAGTCCATCATCTTCTTCTTTGGCTCAGGTATCATTCACTGAGAACCGCCTCACTGAATGGTGAACCTTTCTTTATGGATTCACCCTGAGTATCTTGAGGATGACTCACTGAACAACTATGCATTCAGTGACTTGTTTGGTGTTCTCGGTTATCAAACACTTAGGATATTTTATGTTCAAATCCTAGATTAAGGAGTTTGGGTTTTAACAGACCCAACAGTCTCCCCCTATTTGGATATACAAATAGCCTGAGTGTTTCGAGGTTCAGTGAGAGATAGCAAAGGTATTATCTCTATAGACTGAATTACTAAGTTATGTTTAGGACACTGAATGTTAAACAAAACATCAATATTATTCATAGTTATTACAATCCTAAACAAGACAAAGTAAATAAAAGATAGTAGTTGTTGCAGACTTGCTCAGGCTTCAGAACTTTAGACCCAAGGCATCAAGTTTGGCTCTCTTTGAACTCAGTAGGTGTTTGTCAGGATGCTCTTGGATTTTGATCTTCAGGTCATGACAGAACCTTGCATTGGCCTCATTCTTGATGGGATTGGCCATAAAGAAGTATCCTATCATTGCTTTGATTCCGAACAGATCAATATCAGCCCATCTTTGGAAGGCTGGATCTCCATACTCATCAGTGAAGAAGAACTCTCTTTGGTTGCTCAATGACCCAGTTGTTCACAAATGTATCTCCTTCAGGGAGGGCTCTGTTGCAGTTTAGGCTTGGAGCACTGAATTCAGGTTCAGTCTGTATCTTTTTTCTTTTCCTTTTAGAGGACTGAGCAGGAGGAGCCTGAATGGCAGGTACTGATGTTGGGAGCAGTGAAGGAATGCCAAGTTCCTCATGCTTTTTGGCCAGCTGATCATACCTGATTCTGAGGAACTTCAGTAGGTTCTTGACAACGACATTGCTCTTCTTAGCAATAATTGGACCTAGCTCATCTTGCTCAGTGATCCCAAAGTCAGTAAATCTGAAGTGATCATGAACTTCAAAGTGTCGTTTGTCCTGGCCTCTGTAGACACTAAGAACAACTGGTTTGGAGTTTTGGTGAATCTTGACATCAGTGATAGTTTCAGGGTTTAGTCTCTGTGTCATGATCCAGGTATATTTTTCAATATTTTGTTGCCTAACTGCAGCAGCTTTCTTCAGTCTGGCATCCCTCTTTTCTTTCAGAGCCATCAGGGCAGCATCCTGAGCCTTTGTAAACTTTTCACCACCTTCCCTCTGTGCAAGATCCTGCGGCTTCAACCCAATAGCTGTGGCTTCCTCATTAACCACCTCAATGAGAGTAGCCTTGCTTGCTTGTTCCTCCAAGGCTACTTTCTTCAATCTTTCCACTTTATCCATGTGAGCTTGGATTTCATCCTCAGTCATCAGATATGTTACTCCGTTCATCTGAAAGGGAACCCTGACAGGTGCATCCGGGTCTGGTCTTATAACTGAAGAGGCAGCTACCAGTGTTTTTGTGGGTTCAGTCAAAACAGTAAGAATGCCTTTGCCCTTATCCGCTTGGTTTATTGGTTGAATAGTTATATCAGGAGACTGAAAAGAGGAGATTGGAGTGGCTTCAACTATGTACTCCCCCTTAGCCTGAGAGGAAGGTTGACTGGTGGAAGTTTCAGGGACTCTAGTAGGTGGAACTTCAGTGGATCTCTCCCCCTCAACTGTAGCCGCAGCGTCAGTGAGAGCAAGAGTTGGTGGCACCACTGAAGGACCCTTGAAGGCCTGGTAAAGTTCAGAGATCATGTTCTTGATGTCAGCAGTATCCTTCTAAATTGTAGATACTTTGGCATCCAGGGAAGCCTGAGAGGATTCAATGGCAGACATCCTTGGCCCAAGATTCCAGGCTAAGGAGTTGGAAGACTTAGCCCAAGCAGCCAAGTTTTTCTCCATGAGACTCAATGATGAACATATGGAAGTCACTGAAGATTGAAGAGCCGGAAGATTGGCAGACTTCAGCATATCTACCAGCTCAGTAAATTGAGCAGAGTTCTGCTGGTAGGTCTGAGCAGCCTGAAGTATTTTCCTGTTGAACTCTGGGTCATCTTTGACAGACTCTTGAATGGTGGAAACGCTCTTGGTGATTAGGCTGAGCGAGTCTTTGAACTTGTTGAGGTGACCATTAAGAGTTGTTAGTGAGAATGCAACATCAGTCTGCTGTTCCAAGGTATTATCATGAAAAGCTTCAACAGAGTCTTTAAGGTTGAAGTAGTGAACGACCTGCTCAGTGTGCATGTCGAACACATCTTCAGTGATGTCTTTGTAAATGATGTTGCAAGCCTTCTTCAGAAATTTCATAAGCTTTCTTTCAGTAAGGGGCTTGGAATCATCATACTTAGCCAGTTTTGCAGGAGAGGAAGTCTCTGGTTCATTTTCCTCTTGAGGATCAAAGGGAGACTAAAGAGATTGTTCAGGTGTTCTTTCATCAGTCTCCATATCATCACCAGCCTCATAGAACTCTTCCTCACTGACTTTACTATCTTAATCATCTGAGTCAAGAACAGCCTGAAAGGTAGCCATTGAATCTATCTGCAAGAACAGGTTAGCCGGCTCCTCTTCAAAACAAGACTTGCTTTGGTTGTGGTCACTCCCTGACTCCTTTAATCCAACAGACCGGGTTTTGTCTGTTTAGTGGCTAGAGTCAGTTTTTGAAGTATGGGCAACTCTATGAGGGGGTGTAGGTTCCATATCAGTGGGTGGTTTCAATCCCTTTGAGTCTTTATCCCCTATGACTCCTTCAGACACTGACGGGTGTTCTTCAGTGGCATCCTTAGGAATCAGTGAAATGTGGAGGCCCCCCGTTCTAACAAACTGGTGCTGGTCTGTCAAAGATTTAGGGGCCGCCACTCCCCGAGACCCTGGTTGTGATGTACCAGAGACGTTAGTGGGAAAGGTGGAAGGCGCTCCCCTACCAGCGGGTTGTATGTTTCCCTCTGGATCTTTGGGAGTAGTCGTGCGGACCAAGGACCTTTACTGTGATTTGTCAGTGCCCTTCGTTGTCCCTAAGGGTGGTGGAACCTGGTCATGGGTGGCTGTATCTGACTTGGGTTTTCTTTTTGGCTTAGAAGCCTGTGTCCCTGAAGCCCCAGGGCCCTGTGCCTTTGGTTTTGTTTTTGGCACAGTCTGAGACTTCCCTGTCCTCTTAGGAGGGGAAGGTGGGTAAACTGAGTCCCTCCGGTTGTTTATGGCAACCATATGGGCCGTCAATTCAATGTTGGAGACTGAGGATGGGTCCTTTGAAAAGTTTGAAGGATTCAGGATGGTTGGTAAAGAACTTAAATGAACGTCCTGAGGGTAGTCACAACCCAGTAACCTTTGAAGAGCACATGAAATAAACCTAGGATACGACACATAGTGTAACATAGTCTTATTCAGTAGCTTGGTTACAAGATCACCATAAATGATCTCTCCAATGTCGACAGTTACCCCTGTCATCAGGTAGTAAGCTTTCATCATCTGAACAGAGTTAATCTGCTCAGTGGATGAATGGTTCCCACTGAGAACCTGAATCACAAAAGTGAACAGGATCTTCCAAGCCATGGGAAAGGAGCTCTTGGTGACAGGGGTCTTGTCCAAATATTTTGGATCCAAAGCAATTTTTTCTAACCCTGATTTAACATCGTTTGGGTCAGGGTGTGCAACATAAGTTCCATTATTCTAATCAAGTCCTGTTGCAGAGCAAAAAGTTTTGAAATCCAGGACAAATTTCTTTTCCCATTTAAAACAGAGAAACTAATGAGAAATTCCTTGAGGGGCCTGAGTTCGTTCTCATCAGTGGAGGGTGTCGGGTCATAGGCCTGAATAGTACCCCAAAACTCCATGAGGAAGTTTTGGTACTAGAAGTAGGGTGTGGAGGTGAAGGCAGTTTTCAAAGGGCAGTTATACAAAAATTTTAAGATTTCCTTGTAGGCAGGGACATTTTTTGGGTAGTTAAAATTTCCTACAACATTGTTGGTTTTGAATTGTACATCAGCCTGAGTTGATTTTTCCCATTGAGGTTCAAGCTCAAATCCTTGGTCATCTGCCATTTTTAGGTCAAAAGATTTTAAAAATTTAATGGCAAAATATCACTCACCAGATGATCCACAAGTTGAGTCCAACTCATTTTCTGTTCGTGAAATGAATGATATTGTTATCAAGGAGATTGCAAACAGGAAGGATTTCTTGTAGCAAATCTTCTTAACCAAGAAATAATGATTTAAAAAAGCTTTTGTTTTATGATGTAAAAGTTTACACACAGCTTTGCAAAGGAGAAATTTTTGCAGAGTTTATTTAAGAAAATTTTGTGAGTGTGTTTTGTGTGTCTTGAAAGAGGTATTCATAGAGGGTGAGGAATACTATTGGTCAGGGATTTTGAAAATCAAAATGAATAACCACTTTGGGATCCGCATTAAATGACACCACTCCACTTTCCCAAGTTTTTCGCAACTATCGAGGTGAACAGTGCAAGGAGCCTGCACAAGATGCACTTTTGCAGGCATGATGTTACATAAATATCGAGAGATATTATTTGTGAGGGAAGGCATTTAATGCCTAGTGGGATGTTGATATGTAAGTGGGGGCTCAAGGTGTGGATGCCAGTGAAGCAGAGACATATATTCCTATATTAAATAGAAAATTCAGTTACCAACCTAGGACATTTACTAACTAGATACTTAGAGCATTTAGTTATGCGTTGAATTGCATCAGTAAATGTTATGAGCCCCCCTTGAATTAGAATTCATTCAGTGTGAATATCTTGATTCAGTGAGTCTTTCACTATGTGAGAAAACTCCATGTGATTTTGTTTTTTTTTTGTTGAAAGGTTTCACTGAGGAAGGTTGAGTATTAGAGATAGGATAAGAATATACACCATGTAGGATATCTCAATTAGTGACCTGATTATCAATATCTAACGTGCCTAGTTATGCTTTTAGTCTGGTGAAAGTAGGTTCATCCAAGGGTTTTGTGAAGATATCAGCTAACTGATACTCAGTGGGAATGAAGTGTAATTCTATATCACCTTTCATGATATGATCCCTGATAAAATGATATCTGATATCAATGTGTTTTGTTCTTTAATGAAACACAGGGTTGTTTGAAATGGCTATTGCACTTGTGTTGTCACAAAAGATGGGTACCATTTTGTAATGAATACCATAGTCACTGAGCCGACTTTTCATCCACAACACATTTGCACAACATCCTGCAGCAGCAACATATTCAGCTTCTGCTAAGGACATTGCAACAGATTGTTGCTTTTTAGCACTCCAACAGACTAACTTTCCTCCAAGAAATTGGTAGGAGCCTGAAGTACTTTTTCTATCCATGTTACAACCTGCATAATCAGAGTCTGAGTATCCTTTAAGATCAGACCCTGAACATTTGGGATAATAAAGTCCAAGACTGGAAGTGCCTTTAAGATATCTCAGAATCCTTTTGACAGCAGTGATGTGAGATTCTTTTGGGTCAGACTGATATCTTGCCAACAAACAGACTGAGAATTGAATATCAAGCCTTGAGGCAAGAAGATATATGAGTGACTCAATCATACCTCTAAAAAGAGTAGGATTAACTGGTTTTCCAGCAAGGTCAGGACCTAGGTTGTTAGGAGGTACCATTGGTGTTTTCACTGAGGCACAGTCACTGAGGTCATACTTTTTGAGTAGGTTCCTAGTGTACTTTTCTTGACTGATGGAAATGCCTTTCTCAGTTTGTTTGATTTGTAGTCCAAGAAAGTAAGTGAGTTCACCCATCATACTCATTTAAAACTTCTTAGTCATTAGTTTTTCAAACTGTTTACAAAGTTTGTAGCTTGTTGAGCCAAAAATGATGTCATCCACATACACTTGGACTAAAATCACATCCTATTTTGTCCTATAGGTGAACAATGTATTGTCAATTTTACCTCTGACAAACTTGTTTTGGATCAGGAAGGCTGAAAGAGTTTCATACCATGCCCTGGGTGCTTGTTTTAATCCATAGAGGGCTTTGTTTAGCTTGTAGACATGGTTGGGAAACTCACTACTTTCAAAGCCAGGAGGTTGTTGCACATATACATCTTCTTTAATGTTACCATTTAGGAATGCACTTTTTACATCCATTTGGTAGACTTTAAAGTTCATGTATGTTGCATATGCAAGAAAGATCCTGATGGCTTCCATTCTAGCAACTGGTGCAAAGGTTTCCTCATAGTCAATACCTTCTTATTGATTATATTCTTTTGCAACGAGTCTTGCCTTGTTTTTGATTACTGTTCCAGACTCATCAGTCTTAATTTTGAAGACCCATTTCATTCCAATGATAAACACACCCTGAGGACATTCAACTAAGGTCATGACATCATTTCTATCAAACTGTTCTAGCTCATCTCTCAAGGCCTGAACCCAACTCTCATATTTAAAGGCTTCTTTAACATTTTTAGGCTCTATTTCTGAAAGAAAATCAACATAGAGACATACATTGGCTGAGGCTGCCTTGAGTTTGGCAGCCATGCTCCTTGTAAGCATGCCTTCAGTGGGTTCACCAATGATGTTAAAAAGTTCTATTGATTTGGTCTGAGGTCTTGGATAGGAATAGGAACTTGTAGAGGTCTGATGTAAAGATGGAGTGGGTTCAGATACCGGAGCCTGAGATTCCTCAAGATTGAGATTTTCAGTTACCCCAGTGTGATCATGATACGCGGGATTGCGCCCTCGCAACAGGTTTTACCTCTCAAGGGATCTTGAGAAGCTTGCAATCCCCGCCAGGCAGTGTACCTGATCGTTGTAGTATAGTATAGTGACAAGTACCGGGGGATTGATCGTTCAACTCAGGAATAGTGTTCGCTAGGATTAGAAAACCTACTAAACTAGGTCTAGAGGCGAGGGATGATTTTTTTTGTATTTTTTATATTTTATGAAAGCAAGTAAAATCTCGGGTTTTGAAGAAATGGGTGGAATTAGTTGCTAGTCAACTAACCAAATTAACTATAGATGCAATCAAAATAAAATATAAAGAAATGAAAATAAACTAATGTAATTATGTGGTGTAAACAATAATGAGAAAAAATGTGTTTACTTAGATTTCATTACTCCCTAGATATCTTTTACCGGTTGATTATCTTGTTACAATTGCATGGATGACGGGTTATATTCCTTAATACTAGTCCTAGGGCCGTGTACAATATTCCCTAACTCTATTAGCTCCTACTTCACTCCTATGTCGAGCCGACTAAAAGCTCCTAACATGGGATCACTAGAATTAACTTATGCATTAAATACAACCAAAAATCGTAGTACACCTCCGATCATGTTTCTTAAGACGTTCAAGCAAGTTACCAATGGAAGTCTGCCAGTTTTCTTAAGCCTAACATCGAATACAATCATCCACAACAATTATAAACCAACCATCAACCAATAATTAACATCTAGGTTTCACTACATCTAAGCAAACACAATAAAAACCTAGACTAGCATGTTAAAAGAAAGACAAGCATAAGATAGAATCACACAACACATAGACATATTGTATGATTATTGGAAAACTTATCTTTAATTAAGCATGGATGGAACAAGGGTTGAAACCCTTATTTTTACAGAAAATTCGTCTAGGGTTTAAGCTCTCCAAAGTTCTCCTAATGTTCCACCACATAATGAATGAAAATTAGAAAACTATATATAGATTTTACACCTTGATGGCGTCACGTTATAGCTTGTGACGCCGTCAACTCTCTGCCAAATTAAGGGTTGTATTGCCTAGATCCAGTCTTGACGCTGTCATATAGAAATTGAGCTCTGGGCCGTCACTTGCAAAATGACCCTGACGACCTTGGTGACGCTGTCAGGCATTTTATACTTGAAATAGTTCTGGGCCGTCATGTGTATTCTTCATATCCACCTCTTTTTCCAAGCTTGACGCCGTCATGTGTGAAGTCTTGACGTCGTCAGGTACTGTTTCCAGCAAGGATTTTGAGACTTTGCCGTTTTCTTCACTTTTATGCTCCAAAAACGTCCAAAATGCTTCATTTTCCAGATTTCTTCTCAAAAGTACCTAAAATGACAAAAGGAATGATTTAGGGCAATAATTGATCAAATAATCATGAATTCGGGCTTAAATGACCCCTTAAAAGCGGTACACTTTTCGCCTTATCAAGTACCCTTACACTTGAGATTTGCTTGTCCTCAAGCAAATGCGCTTTATTCTAATCAAAATACAAGTTAGGGGTCATTTAACATTAATATAAAAGTAATTACAACAAATAATCGTTCCACTAAAAACCAAAAACAAGCACGGAGGTCATACACTAGCACCTCACATATAGTGTTTAGATACTCACATCTCTTGGGTGTAATAAAGTATATATCACAATATGGAAATGGAAAACATCTCTCACGACCTGTCATAGAAAATAGATTACCATAGGCTTGAGAAAGGATCAAACCTCCGCCACTTGGCGTAAGCACCTAGGATAAACTATCAAAGAGGTCTTTTAAATGGTTATAATGTTAGGTGTAGGGATATGGAAAACACGGTTTTGTTGGACAAAGGTAATATTTACTGGTGGCGAGTTAATCACCTTGGTTAATTACATGTACAATATGGCGTTGCTAAGCCAAGACTCGACTCGACTTAAGCTAACCAAAATCTAACAAACTATGAAACAAACATAAAATGAAACGGGATGGTAGTCCGTATGTTTTTCTCTTTCTTTTTCTATTTTTTTTCTTTTTCTTTATTTTTCAATTTTTTATTTTTATTTTTCTTTATTTATTTTTTATTTTTTTCATACACTCTTGCCCTACCATCCAAAATAATACATCATAGGGAATTTGCATTACCCTTTCACTTGAATTTTTACATACTTTACAATAAACTACTCTAATGACTCGAATCAAGATAATCAAAACACTTGGAGTACTTTTTAAATATTAACGCACATACGGGGTAATAAATGATGTCTTCCCCATTACTCCATATTACTAGTACTTTACCCATGAGTCCCAATCGTCCCAAAATAATATGTACAAGATATGACTCGACTTAGCAACCATGTAATCTATTAGATAATTAACTAAGGGTTTAAACATGTAACAATAATGCACTAAAGATGAGTGCATACAAGGAAGGCTAAGGCGATTTGGTTGCACATTTGGGTGGATTGTAAACAAATTCTTCCTTTAAGTAAGATGCTTAAAGTAAGAAACGAAAAGATAGGCTCGGAGGGGTGTACTAGGGGTTTCGTGTACTAAAAATGAGTACAACACTAAGGTGTGGGAAAAATTAATTGACTTCGCTAGTCAAGTAATATGACTTAAATGGTCAAGTAATTAAGATACGGGTTTTAACACAAGGGTGATCCTAATGCCTCTTATCATGTAGTAAATCTTAACTACACGAATGTAGTCTCACTAGCGGTCTCGGGATGTATCACTAACGCAAGTTCTAGAATCAAAATTTTTTAAGTGGTACGGTTTTGTGCTAGTCATACAACTCCTATCTATGAGACGCTCATTAAGGCTAAAGCTTCACAACTAAATGTTGTAAAAAAATTTAAATTTGGCGCTAAAATTGCCCTAGCAAGTATTTCTCTTAGTTTTATTACACACCTACTATCAAACAAACAAACTCAAGTGCAATTGTATCCTATAAGGTATCATCATTTACCCTCCCCTTACACTTAGGATGAATATTGTCCCCAATGTTCAATTAAAGGATGTAAAAGTAAAGCAGGTAAAAGAATGAAAACAAATACTCCCCTGATTCGTTCGGTGTGGATAGTGTGTCAACAAGGTTAGATCTTCCTCCAAGAAAATGAACTTTGAAAGCTTCCCTCCAGATATATAAATCAACTTCTTGTCATATATAACCTGTTAAACCTGAGAAAACAATCAAGGCAAACCTCGTGTAAAATCGGCGGCAATCTATATATACTAAAAAATCCTAGAAAACAAATTAAGATATAATGCTTGTGGAATGAATGTTTGTAGATTTCCTGGAGTTTATAAAACTAAAGAATCAACAAAAACTTTAAGACTCCGGTTTAAACAAAACTCGCAAAATTTTTCAGAATTTTTGTACCTGACGCCGTCAGAATGTTCCTGGAAAAATCTTATGTTAAGTTTCCAGAAAATTTCTGGAAAAACTTATGTCTTATTTCCTGGAAAATCCTGCAAAGCATCATTATGAATCGATACAAGCATTTGACTCTAAAAAAATACTAATATACATTCTCATTTAATATTGTAGTGGATCATGATCATTTTCTTTCTTATAAACAAATTTGGATTTCCCTTACACTTAGCTTTTGCAAAATACCTTTACATGTAATTAAGACGAAGTTAAAAACAAAATAAAGCATTTTTACAATTTACTTTGAAACATGATCCACAAAAAATAAAAATAAAACATGGATACGGAAACAAATAAAATCAAATAAACAAACAAACAAACAAATAAATAAAGCTTGGGTTGCCTCCCAATAAGCGCTTTTTTTTGTTAGAGTCACGAGCCTAACTCTACCCTTATTTAACGGAAATAAGGGAGGTTTTCCCTACACTTAAAATTAAGTGCGGGTGAAAGTAGCAATACACACCCTTAGGGTGGAAATATGCCACGTGAGGTGAAGGGGGTGAGTGAATGGCTTCCTTCATCCTAAAACTACCCGGGTAATATTGGTTGATGGGTGGGTCGGTTCCTCTTTTTTCTCATAGAAATAAATCTAAGGATGGGAAGTTATGTAAAGATTGAGGTTCCGGTTCATCAACACTAGGAATTTCCCTAGAACTAGGAGTAAGGTTATCATTACAAGTATTCAAACCTATATCCTCTAGTGGTGCTTGGTCCAAGGGTTCTACCTCCATCTGGATTCCTAAAGTTTCTTCTACTTCTTCCGGGTAAGTCACGGGCGGTGTGTATGCCTCAAATGATGGTAGGACTTATGGGGTACTTAGTGAGCTTATGTTATTTACTTCATCATTCCTTGTGTCAAGATCACCTATATCCTCAACATGTGTTTCATTATAATCTAACCCTAACATTTTCCCAAGTATCTCAAGTGCTTCTCTAGGCATCTCAACTTCTATATCCGAATCATATGGATCATCCTCAATATTCTGACTGCTATATTCAAATTGCTCAAAACATTCATCATGTGTTTCTTGAGATTCATCATCATCGATCATAAAACCTAGGTCTTTTTTATCAATGTGATCATGTTCGGCTAAATCCTGCATCACATCAAGGTCACCTATGTGTTCATCCTGTATTATGGTAGTGCCTAATCATGACATGCAGCTAGGTGGCTCATACGAAACTATCCTAGGTGAAGGCTCATATGGTGCATAGGTTTCACTAAGTGAGGCATTTTGAGGGGTTGATGGAGCTCCTAAGGTGAATTCTTTAAAAGTCTTATGCACTTAGCCTCTTTTCTGAAGGTACTTGATTCGCCTCAAACGGTCAACTAAGTTTACTAGGTGATGGTCAACCAAGTCAAACGTCTAAAACAAATGCTTCCGTGGAATACAGTGTTTCCCCGGGTCGTAATGTCCCAACGAGGTGTGCGATGGTTTATTAAAAACGAATATGTGATCGAGTGAATATGAACAGGAAAGGGTATAAGTGTGAGTGTGTGATTAAACTAGGGTTTTATAAAACAAAATAACTTAGATAAACTATTTTAACGATTACGTAAAACCTAGATATCTAAAAACGTTTAATAACTAAAAACGCGTACGTTTAATTTAAATCTACGTAAACGTACGAAACAAAAACGGTTTTAACTAAAGTAGTAATTTGCAAACCTTAGGGGCTTAAATGCAAATTAAATAAACTTAAAATATTTATATTATAATTACTAATTATTTAATTAATTATTATTTATTTAATTACTATTATTAATTATCTAATAATTAACTAATAAATAACAAAATGTACAATAAGTCTAGAAAATTAAAATTTGCAAAAGTCTAAAATATTATAAAACTTATTTTAAAAATAAAATTATATTTTTCACACTATTATTCTAATTATTATTAATTATTAACTATTTAATTATTATTTAACTATTTATATGTTTTAAATTATAAAAAATACTAAAAAGACTTAGATAATTAAGAAGATTTTTATAAATCTAATTAACCATCACAGGAATCCTAAGAAATTATAAAAACTTTGTTTTATCTATTTTTAAACTAGTTTACTAATTATTATTCTATTTATTATTTAATTACCAATTAAACTATTTAAATTATAAAAACTAGTAAATGAACAGTAAAAATTCTAGAAAAATTACTAAAAAATGTTTTACAACATATAAAAGCTAGAAAAAATATAAAAACTAGGTGTTTATTTATAAAAACTAATTATGCTATTTATCACTTAATTATTGATTAATTATTAATAAAACTAATATTAATTATAATTAATACTAAAGGACAAAATAAAAATCTGAGAAAATTATTAAAAATACTTTAATATAAAATGAAATTAATAGAAATATAAAAAGGTAGGTTACTTAATAAAAATCTAAAAATGAAAATGAAAATTAAATTGTATTAAATAGAAACTATCACTTATTTTTATATTGGGTTTTCTTGAATTTTTCTTTTACAAAACTAATTTATATATAAAAACAACTAACTTTAATAAAAACAACTATTTTATAGCTTAATTATAAGCACTGTGGGGGCTTATTACCTCCACAGTTGACTTTGGTTGACCAAAGAAGTAAATAAGCTCAACTGAGCTTGTGTGGGACCCACTATGGATGAATCAGGTCCCAATAAGTTGTTTGAACTTGTGTAAGCAAGAAAAAGCACATGTGGTATACTGAATAAGCCAATAAGCCACAATAAGCTTTTGCTTATTGGTTTTCTGAGACAGATTATGGGACAAACTAGATGGCTTAAATCAGGTGGGGTCCACAGGGTTTTAGGTCAAACAAAAGGTCAACAAATGATCCCTGGTAGGAGGGGGTTCAAAGGTACTAAGTTTAACAAGTGGGGCCCACTGAGGTGGCCATAAATCACCACCAAAGTGATGGTGATGGACTGTGTATCTGGTGCACAGGGGAACTTGCAGCCCTGCAAGTCACTTTGTGGCTCAGTGGGGCCCAGAGGGAAATTGGCAAAAATGAAAGGAAGGTAGGAAAATGTAGTTAAGGTGGTAGACAATATATTTAAACAAGTTTCAAGGTCTCACACCTACTCCTAAATTCTAAATAAATCTGGGAGTTTTGGAAAAAACTGAGATGAGCAATATTTGACTTTTGAACAAAACTTGAACTTTGACTTATATGAGATTAGGACCCTAATCTAATGATTGAATAACATGTAATAAGCTAAATTAAAGTTAAACTAGACTAAATACTATACTCATAAGCTAAGGTGAGGGTTTAAGTGACTCAAATCCCTCACAGTTAACTGTGAGGGTAGATCAAAGAGGTTTTGACTATTTGTTGCAAATAAGGTATGAGTTTAGGGCTTTACTTGGCCTATACTGACCTAGAGCAATCTACCAGAACCAAAACAACAACCAAATAACAAGAAGGTCACCACACTAATCACTAATCCAAACACTCCTACTGTTAACAACTTTGGAATATTTATGAAGCAAATGGTTGCCCTGATCCACTACTAAGAAGTTTAAACTGATTTTAGACTATAATAACTATTTTTGAGCAAGAACAAACAGCAATGAACAACAAAAACTCACTATAACAGATTATGCAATGAATTGTGAGAAAACTTACAAACTGTCACAACAAAGAACCAGGATACACAGAGATCCAATACTACACACCTAATTGTTCCCAAGAGCTTCTAAACCAGAACATGCCTAGCTTCTACTCTTTCTCTTTCTTCTTCTTCTTCTTCTGATTTCTTTTTTTTATTATTTTTCCTATTTTATTTTGATTATTTTTGAGATTATTAAGTACTTAAGCTGAACTTATTTCCGAGCTTTAAGAAATTTAAGAAAACTTAAGAGTGAAATTAAATGAGCTTAAAGGAACAATTAAACAACACTTAACAGTTTAAGGTAAATTTGTCAAGTTCACAGAAAAATGCTAAATATGGATTCAAACAAGAAAACTTGAAATAAATGACAAAGATAGCTTAAATTACATGAATTAAACTGAGTTCAAGTGATTTAAAATGAAAATTACAACTGAATTAGAAAATATATTACCTACGATTAAGCTACACTAAAAACTAAACTAATAATCCATCTCCTCTGATTCATTTCTTCTTTATAGAGACTTTCAGGGTTCGCACTAGCTTTCTGACACTATCCCATCAAATCTAAGCCCTTGGTTTGGTCAATTGAATCCCCACCGTTTAAATTGGTAACTTGGCGCCAAAGTAGTCTTTGGGTACTGTAGATTGCGTGGAGAGGGTTTTAAGGGATTAAATGCGTTTGGGGTGTTGTGGAGGTGGAGGAGAGTGGGTGTGCAAGTTTGTGGTGAGCTGGTAGACAGGTGGAGGGTGGTATTGGTGAAGCAGTGGTGATGGTGGTTTTGGGAGGGAAAGGAGAAGGGAGTGGTATTGGTCAAACGGGGGCGTTGACCCGTTTTTTATATAAAACGGGGTGGATTGGGCTGTTGGTTGGGCTGGACAAAAAGAAAGGGTGGGCTTGGTATGTGTTGGGTTTGGATTTGATTTGGTTTAGGATTTATAATAGATAAAGGGTCCGGTTGGTTTTTAGGTTATAAAACACAAGGACCAAAAATGTAATTATCTGAAAGTTTGGGGGGGGGGGGGGGCTGATGTGGTATTTTCCAAAGTTAATCAAGTGGCCATTCCTGCCATGTTAGAATAAACCAAGGACTATAATTACATATTTTTCCATTTTTAAATATTAAAGGACTATTTATGTAATTTTCGGATTTTTGAGGGACTAAATATGTAATTTCTCAAAATATTATCAAAAGGTCCAGTTTTGTAAAAGTTGAATAGTATAGGGACCTTAAATGATAATTTTTCATTTATTACAATTTAAAACACCCCGGGGACCATTTCTGCCAAACTTTCAAACTCTAGGGACCAAACATGTAATTTTACCAAACTTTTCACCCAAGGACCATTCCTGCAAAAGATTAGTAGCACAAGGACCAAAATTGATTTTCTCAAAGTTTTAAACATCCCAGGGACCATTTATGTCAATTTCTAATGTATAGGGACTAAACTTGTAATTTTGTGAAACTTTGCACCAAAGGACTAAATATGTAACTTTATGATTAAAAAGGACCTTTGGTGACTTTTTCAAGTTTTTAGAATAACCAGGGACTAGTTTTGACACTTTTGAAACTTGAGGGACTGAAACTGCCAATTATGCAAACTTTATACGTTTTTCATCTGTTTTTTGATTATTTTGCATTTGAAACATATAAAACACACTTCTAAGATATTTTTAGTATTTTGAAGCATATTTGAGTGTTTTTGGATGTTTTGGCAGCTCAGATTGGTATAAAATGATGAGTATTTAGACACTCATCAGTACTCAATAAAATCAATATAAGATCCTGTCTTCCTCATTTCATTCCTCCATCTTAGTATATCCAAACTGGTGTAATTATATTTTTCTGGTAAAACTCTAGTGTCGGACTTGGTGGATTCACGTTCTCCATATTGGTGAACGGAAGAGTCAATGGAAAGGGTTTTACGAACAAAGACACAAAGAAAAGATAGACTACGAGAAAGCTAATAAAAAGAAAAATAAAATCTCACTCGATAGGAATCTAATGAGTATACCTAATAAAATAAATTCCAACCTAAGCAATAACTATTCCTCGGCAGCGGCGCCAAAAACTTGATACGCGGGATTGCGCCCTCGCAACAGGTTTTACCTCTCAAGGGATCTTGAGAAGCTTGCAATCCCCGCCAGGCAGTATACCTGATCGTTGTAGTAGAGTATAGTGACAATTACCGGGGGATTGATCGTTCAACTCAGGAATAGTGTTAGCTAGAATTAGAAAACCTACTAAACTAGGTCTAGAGGTGAGGGATGATTCTTTTTGTATTTTTTATATTTTATGAAAGCAAGTAAAATCTCGGGTTTTGAAGGAGTGGGCGGAATTAGTTGCTAGTCAACTAACCCAATTACTACAGATGCAATCAAAATAAAATAAAAATAAATGAAAATAAACTAATGTAATTATGTGGTGTAAACAATAATGATAAAAGATGTGTTTACTTAGATTTCATTACTCCCTAGATATCTTTTACCGGTTGATTAGCTTGTTACAATTGCATGTATGACGGGTTATATTCCTTAATACTAGTCGTAGGGCCGTGTACAATATTCCCTAACTCTATAAGCTCCTACTTCACTCCTATGTCGAGCCGACTAAAAGCTCCTAACATGGGATCTCTAGAATTCACATATGCATTAAATACAACCAAAAATCGTAGTACGCCTCCGATCATGTTTCTTAAGATGTTCAAGCAAGTTACCAATGAAGTCTGCCAGTTTTCTTAAGCCTAACATCGAATACAATCATCCACAACAATTATAAACCAACCATCAACCAATAATTAACATCTAGGTTTCACTACATCTAAGCAAGCACAATAAAAACCTAGCCTAGCATGTTAAAAGAAAGACAAGCATAAGATAGAATCACACAACACATAGACATATCGTATGATTATTGGAAAACTTATCTTCAATTAAGCATGGATGGAACAATGGTTGAAACCCTTATTTTTACAGAAAATTCGTCTAGGATTTAAGCTCTCCAAAGTTCTCCTAATGTTCCACCACATAATGAATGAAAATTAGAAAACTATATATAGATTTTACACCATGACGGCGTCACGTTATAGCTTGTGACGCCGTCAACTCGCCGCCAAATTATGGGTCGTATTACCTAGATCCATTCTTGAGGCTGTCATGTAGAAATTGAGCTCTGGGCCGTCACTTGCAAAATGACCCTGACGGCCTTGGTGACGCCGTCAGGCATTTTATACTTGAAATAATTCTGGGCCGTCATGTGTATTCTTCATATCCACTTCTTTTGCCAAGCTTGACGCCGTCATGTGTGAAGTCTTGACGTCGTCAGGTACTGTTCCCAGCAAGGATTTTGAGACTTTGCCATTTTCTTCACTTTTATGCTCCAAAAACCTCCAAAATGCTTCCTTTTCCAGATTTCTTCTCGAAAGTACCTAAAATGACAAAAGAAACGATTTAGGGCAGTAATTGATCAAATAATCACGAATTCGGGCTTAAATGACCCCTTAAAAGCGGTACACTTTTCGCCTTATCAGATCAGCTTGAGTTATGGTATTCTAAACAATTGGTTCAGTGGTGGGAGTCTCATTGGAGACTTGTTGAGTTTCTATGAACTCACTGATGGTGGGTTGAGGTAGGTTGTGTGGATTGATGTATAATGAGACATTTGCATCAGCTTGGTATTGTGTGGAGAGATTACTCTCAGGGTGATACTCATCAGGAGGATATCTTGATGAGTAATCAATACCAATTTCTTCCACAGAGGAATTTGAAAATCTGACAGCTTCAGTACTCTCATCAAATGTGACATGGAAGGTTTCCTCAGTATGTTGTCTCCTTGTGTTGAATACCCTGAAGGCTTTTGAGACAAGGGAATACCCTAGAAAGTACCCATTATCAGCTTTTGCATCAAATTTTCCAAGATGATCCTTATGATTATGGATAAACACAGGACATCCAAACACATGGAAATAGCTGATGTCAGGAATTCTTCCTTTAAATAACTCATAGGGAGTTTTGATATGTCTCTTAACAATGATGGACATGTTTTGTGTATAACAGGTTGTTCTTGAGCAGATCCATTAAGCATTATTCTAGCAGCCTCAATGAGGGTTCTGTTCTTTATTTCTGCAACTCCATTTTGTTCTTGAGCAGATCCATTAAGCATTGTTCTTGAAGAAAAGTTTTGAGATATACCCTTCTCATCACAGAAACATTCAAGGTCATTGTTTTTGAATTCAGTCCCATTATCAGTCCTGATTTGTTTGACCCTGGTGTCATTTTGGTTTTCAATCTTCCTAATGAAGGACATGATTGTTTCAGCAGGCTAACTCTTTTTGGTCAGAAAATATACCCAAGTGTATCTTGAGTATTCATCCACGATGACCAGAGTGTACTTCTCATGGTGGATTGACATTGGACTGATGGGTCCAAAGAGATCCATGTGAAGTAGGTGCAGGCAGTTGGTGATAGAGGAATTTTGTTTTTTTTAAAGGATTCCTTGTGGTGTTTCCCTTTTTCACAGGCAGGGCAGGGTTTATCTTTTGAGAAAAAAGTGACGGTAAGCCAAGGACTTTGTTTTGTTTGGCCAGGTTGTTTATGTTTTTGAAATTCAGATGGGAAAGTATTTTATGCCAAAGCCAATTGAGGGTTTCAGTAGCTTTAGCAAAAAGGCATGTTACATTCTGAGTGAGTGAGGACATATCCAAAACATAGACATCCTGCCTTCTTGGTGTAATAAGAACAACTTCTTTGTTTGCATTGAAGATAGTACCTTGCTTATCATCAAACTGAACTATGTATTTTGCATCACATAGTTGACTATCACTGATCAAGTTGTATTTAAGACCATTAACATAAGCAATTCTAGTAAAAACTATTCCACTACAGTTTACTGAACCATAACCTTTAGTGAGACAAGATGAATTATCAGCAAATACCACCTTTTGTCCTGGTTCTTTAACATATTTGTGCAGACATTCCTTCACGCCAGTCATGCTTCTTGAACATCCACTATCAAGATGCCAAACATGATCTCTGGCATGTCTCTGCACAAATGTAAACTGAGTTAGTTTTTCTTGTGAACCCACTTTCTGGTGGGTTTGGCTTTAATCGCCTTTTTGAACTGAGAGATTGATCCATGATCAGTGGTGGTGTGAATGTTTCTTCCACAGATTTTGCATCTGGGAGAAGAGGTAGTTTGTTGGCTTGGCTTGGTGATTCCTCTTCTGGACTGTATGACCTGTTCATGTCCTGAACTGTGATGAGTAGGATCTCCACAAATATCACAACATGGATACATCAAACAATCATCAGGGAGATGATCATTGAATACACAGTGAGTGCAAGGTGTGAAAGGTTTAGCTTTCTGCCTTATCTGTTTAGAGCCTGAGGCATAGTTATGACACTGAGCATTGTGATAGGATACAACACTTGATGAGACTGTGTAAGATAGATGATCAGAGGTTCTGTGATCATCCTTGCTACATATCATGCAAAAAAGGATTCTATAACAATCATCAGTGGTATGTGTGGTATAATTACACAATTCACATCTCATTTTTGGTTTAGATGTAGCCTTAGATTTGGTGGAACTTGAGGAAGCTGGTTTAATTTCCTTTTCCAAAGGTTGAGGTTTCTTCTCAGATGATTCAATCTTTTCACTCAGCTTCCTAACAAGTTCAGCCAACTGATCAAATTTAGAGTCAGGGCTGTTAGTGATAGCCTCATTTGAGACTGAGGTTGTGGAGTCATCATTGGGAACTGAGACTTCAGTGAGTGGTCTTTTCAAGATAGTTCTTCCTAAACCAGCCTTCTCTCTTGGAGAGTGTTGAGTATACACCAAGGGTGTTAGCTCAGAGCTAGGTTCAGCTCCCTAAAGAACTTTCAGTGGTGGGACTGGATTCTGTGATATAGTTTCAGACTCATTAATGGACTCAGGGGGACTAGACTCATCAGTGACACCAAGCATATTTTTGATGGTCTGACTTTCAGGTTCCAATATTTTACTAGTGTTAAAGTTTGGTAGTTTGCTATCTGGGTTGACCCTTTCAATCCAATCACTGGGTTTTGGTGCCATTTCCTTGTTAAAGGATATTCCTGACGGCAGAAATGTCTTTTCACCATGTTTCTCACTTAAGGACTCAGTTTTTTTATCTTCACCAATAATAGCTTTCTTATTACTTGGTGTGAGACTCACCGAGTCAAAAACCCTAGGGTTTTTCTTAGTCCACTTATATATCACAACCTTTTCTTTCTTAAGTTCATCCTGAAGAGCTTGATTTTGTTTTACTAGTTCAGTGTTTTGAATTTGAAGTGTAATAGCCTCAAGCTTTGCTTGTTTTAAAACAAGTAATTCATCTCTACACTTGTTTAACTAAAAAATTAACTTATTGAATTTTGAAAACATATTTTGTCTTTGCTCTTCAACGAACTTAAGATCCACATTTAAGTAGTTTAAGTAGGATTGCCAATCAGCATCATCATCCATAGATAACAAAATGTTTACCTTTTTCATGGTGATGTTGACCCATTCTCCATTTCTAGCATGGCTTTCTCCAACAGCAGTTTGTTGTCATCTGAAAGTGCCATCAGTGCACTGACCCTTACTTCTTTATCAGAGGAGACATCTTCCTCATCCTAATCATAGGCTTCAGCAACAAGTACCTTTTTCTTGCCCTGAGCAGGTTTGGAAGGTGCAGCCTGGGGTACTGAGGGAGTTGTCTCAAGGAGAGCAAGTTTAGCTTTAGCTTTTCTATACTTTGCTTCAAAATCCTTTTGAATATTTGCATTTTGAAAGTTTTGAGTGGACTGAAGCATTTTTGGTTGAAACTTGCTAGTTCCTGAAGAAGAACTACTACCAGAAGGTTTGTAAGAGGGGTCTGAGATTGTTTTTGAAAAACAGTCTTTAGCAAAGTGACCCTTTTTGCCACAGTTGAAACATTCAGTGGATTCATTTGCCTTAGCTTTTTGAAAATTTAACTTGTTTCTTTTTATAAAACGTTTTGAGTTTGCTAAAAGAGCTCTTTCTTGAAATTCAACTTGAAGATCATTGAGGTACTCTTCACTGGTTCTCATATCAACCTCATCGTCAGAATCATCTTGAATATCCTGCACAACACCATTAGAGTAGAAGGCAGTGGATATGGGTGAAACAGTTAGGGCCTTTTTAATTTCTTGAGCCTTTTCAGGGTATCGCCTTGCGATTAGGTTATCTTCATAGAAAAACTTCCCATAAATTTGAGGAAGCTCAAGATTCTGAATGTGATTAGCATTCCTAAGAACCTGAGAGAAGTTTAACCACTTCTCAGGGAGACTGTTGACAAAGACAATGTTAATTTCATGCTTAGACAGTACTACACCATCATTTGAGAGCTCATTGAGCAAGGTTCTGTATCGGGTATAGGTCAGAGAGAGGCTTTCAGATTCTTTGGCCCTGAAAGTGTTATACTCAAGTTTCAGGTCCATGATCTTGTTTTCCTTGGTATCTAAGGGACCTTCAAAGCTATGAACCAAGTCAAGCCAGGTTTGTTTGGCTGTAGGACAGTTAATGACTGATTCCATTGTATCATCAGGAAGACACGAGATAATGATGCTTTTCAGGCGTTGGTCCTGATTGACCACTGATTGGCGTGAAACAGTCAGACGATTATTGGTCAACCACTTGTGAATGGTCAACTATAATAGTCAAACAGCTTAGGCCAATGCTTTCGAGGAATACAGTGTTTTCCTGGGTCTTTATGTCCCGACGAGGTGTGGATGGTATTAAAAACGAATCTGTGATCGAGTGAATATGAACAGGAAAGGGTATAAGTGTGAGTGTGAGTGATTACACTAAGGTTTTATAAAACAAAATAGCTTAAATAAGCTATAAGAGTGATTACGTAAACCTAAATAACTTAGAAACGTTTAAAACCTAGAAACGCGTACGTTTAATTTAAATTCTACGTAAACGTACGAAACAAAAACGATTTTAACTAAAGTAGGAATTTGTATACTTTAGGGGCTTAAATGCAAATTAAATAAACTTAGAATATTTTATTTTATAATTACTAATTATTTAATTAATTATTATTTATTTAATAACTATTATTAATTATTTAATAATTCACTAATAAATAAGAAAATGTAAAATAAGTCTAGAAATATAAAATTAAAATTTATAAAAATATAAAATATTATAAAACTTATTTTAAAAATAAAATTATATTTTTAAGACTATTTATCTAATTAATTATTAACTATTTAATTATTATTTAACTAATTATATGATTTAAATTATTATAAATACTAAAAATACTTAGATAATTAAGAAGATTTTTATAAATCTAATTAACCATCACAGGAATCCTAAAAAATTATAAAAAGTTTGTTTTATGTATTTTTAAACTAATTTACTAATTATTATTCTATTTATTAATTAATTACCAAGTAAACTAATTAAAAAATAAAAACTATAAGATGAACAGTAAAAATTATGGAAAAATTCCTAAAAATGTTTTATAACATATAAAAGCTAGAAAAAAATATAAAAACTAGGTGTTGCTTTATAAAAACTAATAATGCTATTTAAAACTTAATTATTAATTAATTATTAATAAAACTAATATTAATTATAATTAATACTAAATGACAAAATAAAATTATGAGAAAATTATTAAAATTACTTTAACATAAAAGGTAATTAATAAAAATATAAAAATATAGGTTACTTAATAAAAATTTAAAAATGAAAATTAAAATTTAAATTATATTAAATATAAACTATCACTTATTATTAAATTGGTTTTTCTTGATTTTTCTTTTACAAACTTACTTTATACCTAAAAACAACTAACTTTTGTAAAAACAACTATTTTAGAACTTAATATTAAGCACTGTGAGAGCTTATTAGCTTCACAGTTGACTTTGTATGATCAAACAAAGAAATAAGCTCAACTGAGCTTGAGTGGGACCCACTGATGAGTGTCTAAATACTCATCATTTTATACCAATCTGAACGGCAAAACATACAAAAACACTCAAATATGCATCAAAATACTTAAAATATCTTAGAAGTGTGTTTTATATGTTTCAAATGCAAAATAATCAAAAACAAATGAAAAACGTACAAAGTTTGCATAATTGGCAGTTTCAGTCCCTCAAGTTTCAAAAGTTGTCAAAACTAGTCCCTGGTAAATCAAAGCATGAAAAATATCATCAAAGATCCTCAGGGATTCATAAGTTGTCAAGTTTAGTCCTTTAAAGTAAAAGAATTGCAAAATGACAACTTTAGTCCCTCAAGTTTAAAAAATGTCAAATATAGTCCTTAAGGTTTTAAAAATGGGAAATTAATAAAATAAACCTTGTACTATTCTTAAATAACAAAATTGGTCCTTATGATAACATTTTGAGAAATTACATCTTCAGTCCCTTAAAAATGTAAAGTTACATAAATGGTCCCTGGAGTTTGAGAAATTGGCAGAAAAGGTCCCTAGATATTTTAAATGGAAAAATCACATCTTTGGTCCTTGGGTTATTCATATATGGCATAATTGATCCTTATAACTACTTTGGGAAAATTGAAAAATCAGTCCTTCAAATATGTCAAAATTACAAAATTGGTCCTTGTGTAACAATAAAACCAACCGGACCCTTTTTGTTAAACCTAAACCTAATCCTAATCCAATCCAACAACACCCAAGCCCATCTTTCTTTTTCTTGGCCCAAACAACCCTTGGCCCATAACCCTTTTATTATTTAGAACGGGTCAAACCCCCGTTTGACCTCCCAATACCGCCAAACCACACACCACTATTCACCCTCCTCCCTCACCACTGTAAACCAGAAACCAGGTGGTTTTCCACCACCTCACCACCCTTCCACCTCATCCCCTACTCCCTCCTAACCACCTTTCCACCTCACAGCCATCCCACACCACATTTAATGCAATTCCCACCACTTTTCACTCCAAACCATACCCTGCTCCTCTGTTTTTCAACCCACAGCTCCAAATTGTCTGAAAACCATCTCATTTGTCCCCTGCCACCTCCACAACCTTCCAATTATCTTTAATTGCTCAGCTTTAGCTCCAAGTTAACTTGGAGACTTTTTGGCGCCAAAATGGTTTAAACGGATAGGATTGATTTAGAGCATTGGATGGTCAAGATTCAAGTGGGATATGTTCAGAAGATCTCAAGTAACCCTAATTTGGGCCTATAAAAGGAAGAAAAACAGAAGAGATTAGTATCTAGTTTATTTTCTATAAATGTATGTCGTATAATGCAATTTCAAATTTCTAGTGTAAACCTAAGCTTTTAAGCAGCGCGTTAAGCATCTTTCATGTATTGTAACTCTTTTTGATTAATCAAATTCAAGTTTCTTTAACTGTTTCATCTTATGCAATTTCATTTAAAATTTCCAAAAAGCTATTTAGTGTAATTGTTGTTACTGTGAAGTGTATTGGACTTCTTGGATCACTTAAGCTCCCAGATAGCTTATCTAAGCTATTAGTAATAACTAAAATCAGTTTAGTAATAAAAAAGCTCAAAAACACAAAAAGTCAACGAAAGTCAAATAATCAAATTCTTGGTGATAAGCAATGGAGCAGGGTTGATTCTGGAAGGCCTTGGGTTAGTGGTTCTGTGGAGAACTTATAAGTTGGTTCTTTGATCCTTGATTCATAAGTTTGGCAGGACTGCATTTGGTAAGTCACAAATCTCATTTCCTTGTTTCTACTATTACATACCTATTTAACCTGCTTATCTGATTTGTTTATGCTTATTGAGTGTTGTTTAAGTAGTTTACAGCTTAATTCACATCACTTGTTCATTAGACATGGTAGTTACTTAAAATCCATAGTTTCACAGTCAACATAGCTTAAGTAGTGTTCTTGTGTATTTGTGGTCATTTTCTGTTTCTAAGTACTTGTTAAGATCTCACATATCATAAAAAGTCACATTGGATCAGATTTATAAGCCTTGAACCTTCTTTGCCTCACAAATCAAAACAATAGACCATATAAAGGGGTGTTTGGCATTACTGAGTTAGGCGTGTATTTGTAAATTCCAGTTGTAATTTTCTGTTCCTACATGGTATATTAGATTCTATTAGTCTAAGTAAACCATAAAAACCTAGGTTTATTAAAGAAAAAGTCAAAATCCTAGTCTAATCATCCCCACAGTTCACTGTGTGAGATTTGGGACCTCAAACCCACCCCATTAGCTTATATCTTATAGCTCTAGCTTAATATAGGTCTCTTATAGCTTATTATAACTTAATCAATTAGTATCAGTCATTAGAAATCCAAATAAGTCAAAGTTTGTGTTTTCATCAAAAAGTCAAAAGTTTGTATCTCAGATTTTTCCAAATATTCAAAGAATTTTTATGATTTATGAGATTAGAGTTAGGACTTGAAACTTGTTGGGTGTAATATTCATCAGTAGGTCTTTTGATTCCCACCATTGTTTGAATTTTGTGAAATTTATTGTGGACCCCACAAGCCTTGGAACACACCTGCAGGGAAGAAGATCTCCCCTGCACCAGCATACCACCACCACACCACCAACTTTGGTGGTGATTGCAGCCCACCTCAGTGGGACCTAGTGGTTCATTTTTGGTTTCCTCAACCCCCATCCTACCAGGGAACAAGGTTTAACCCTTGGTTTGACCTAGAAGCAAGTGGACCCCACCTGGAATCCACCCCAAAGTCTGTCCCAATTCTGTGTTTTGTTTCAGTTTGCATAAGTGCTTATTTCATTCCCAATAGCTTATCAGTGATCATTGCTAGTTGTTTTCAGCTTATTTAAGTTTGTTTAGCTTATTTATACCTAGTTTTATCATTGTGGACCCCACGTTCAGTCATTTGTGCTTATTTGCTTACTCAGTCAACAAAAGTCAAACTGCTTAAGTAAAGGGGGTGCACTCTGCTTATTTTTAAGCTTTGTAAGAAGTTGTTTCACAAAAGTATCTTATTTTCATCTTATATTTAGCCGTCTAAAAGAAAAACTCCAAAAAAGCAAACATAAAAATAGTGATAGCTTCTATTTAATAGAAACTATCTTTTTCATTTTTCATTTTAGCTTATTTAAAAGCACTTTTCCATTTTTATAATTTTCTAAATTTTCTAGTACCTTTAAATATTTAAAATAATTTTCTTAGATTTTTCCTGATTAGTTTACTATTTATTAGATTTAAAACTAGTTTAATTAATTAAATAAGTAATATTAGTTATTAATTAGTTTTCTTAAAATTTTAGTAACAACAGTAGGTTTTTTATAATTTTTCTAAGTTTTATAAATTAGTTAAGAATTTTAGAAAATATATTTTTAGTTTCTACTGTTCATTTTCCATTTTTCTTATTTAATTATTTAAATTAGATTTAAGTTAATTAAAAGGTAATTAATTAGTGGAATAACCTTAAATATAATTTTTAGTAGTTTTTATAATTTTGTAGGATTCCTGTGATGGTTAAGTAATTTTATAAAATTTTCCATAATTTTCTAAGGTAATTTAGTATTAATAGTAATTTAAAATAGTTTAATTAGATTAATTAAGTTAAATAGTTTTTAATTAATATAAAACTCATAAAAAGACAAAAATATTTATTTTTTATTTTTTATACTTTCTTCAAGTTCTTTTTAAGGTTTAGAAAATATTTTTGCTAATTTTTAGTTTAAATTGTAATCCTTGTTATTTTTAGATAATTTTAATTAAGTTTTAAATTAGATTTTAATTAGTTTTATTAATTAAATAATATTTAAATAGTAAAATAATCATTTTCATAATTTCATTTTCATTTTCAATTTTCTTTAATTTTAAGTTTTAAAAAGTTTCAATTGTACCCCCTATAGTTTGTAACTTGTTAAAACCCACTTGTCTCTGTCTGTTATCTGATTTTCTTATTTGTGACTTTGTGTGTATCTCTGTATTTGTTTATATCATTTCATATTATCCAAATACCAAGTAATCAGTAGTATAATCATCCCTCAATCATTTTTGTTAGTGTCCTCAGTACCACTCATCAACCTAATCGTTTACAAATACAATTTCAATCTCGTTGGGATTTAACGACCCGGGGATTTCCCTATATTTCCACGGTCAATAATAACTTGCACTTTCTCCTAGGTGGGCCTATCAACTTCACACGGTTGACTGGTTGGTTTAGGAGGAGTCAAAATTTGGCGCCGCTGCCGGGGACGTTATTGCGTATTTCAAAACGGTTTAAGTTTATTGGTTTACAAAACCCTTCCTGTACAAATATCACCACTTTGTAAATTTTTGTGAAAATCAAAATCATATCTGAAAAAGTTCATTAACATTTCTCCTGAAGTGTTAAAAACACCAAACAAATCATAAACAACAAAACAAACTGTGAAGTTAAATTACTTCGTTATCTTTAAGATTACAACCTACACAGTTGGTTTAAGGTAAGTTCTGACATTAAATTGCGAACTGAAGAGGGATCCATTTATTTCTTCCCGCCAATCTGCGAGTAATCTTAAAGGAACGATTTCGGTTAACGAATCAGTTCCAAAAATATTGTCCAAGTTTTTCACCCATACACGAAAAGCCAAAAACATTTTACTGTGAATATAATTACATAAAAGTTTACCACCGAAAACCAAGGCAGAACACCTACCAACTGGGAGTGTGAACATAATAAGTTCCCAAACTTAAGATTTAAAACTTACCATTGTATCCTTGTGAATAGTGTACCTTTTTTAAAGGAGCTGTTCATTTGTGATTATTGGATTCAAGTTCACTGTCGTTTTGCCTCTGTCTTGTTTTGATTGATACAATTTTTAGTGCATGCGCACTCGTTCACAATCACGACGTAATCGTCATAAAAACGTAACCGAGTTACGTACTGTTGAAGAAGAACACACATTAAAAATGAACGACGAGCCCCCATTCCCTCCTAAGGAGGAACCAGTTCCTGGCACCCGAACAATGGAGGAACTGTGTCAACCTACCATGCAAGGGAGGGGTGGACCCATTGCACCACTCACTATTGGAGCTACGAATTTTGGATTAAAACACCACATGATACAACAGATCCAGAATACGTGCCAGTTCCACGGATTGCAGGGTGAAGATGCTAACAAACATCTAGACAAATTTTTAACTGTCACCCAGAGCATGAAACAAAATGGCGTCACCGATGACGGCCTACGTTTGTACCTTTTTCCCTATTCCCTCACTCATCATGCGACTTCCTGGTTCGATCGACTTCCAAAGAATTCGATCCACACTTTTGATGAGATGATCACTAAATTTCTGGCCAAATACTTTCCACCATCTATGGTCACAAAGCTGAGGAATGATATCAGCAACTTCAGACAGCTTCCCGAAGAGTCCTTATTTGAGGCATGGGAACGCTACAAACTTGCTATTGATCGGTGTCCCAATCATAACATGCTTATTGTCACCATTATTGATACCTTTTATAATGGTTTGACACTCCGTCATCGTGACACCATCAATGCTGCTGCTGGGGGCACCTTTATCAAAAGAACCCCTGAAGAGTGCTATGACTTAATCGAAAACATGACTGCCCATCATAATTTTTGGGACTCCTCTGCAGAGAGGAACGACTCATTTAAGTCTGTCACTCCGGCAAGCAATGAAATATCCATCCTAGCTAAAAAGCTGGATGATTTGTCTACAGCAGTTTTGTGTATCCACCAGACAAATCATAATCAGGTCAAAGCTGTTAACCCAAGTTGTGAAACTTGCGGTGGTCCACATCCTTACACAGAGTGCCCAGCCTCCGGTGGCTCGGCTCGTGAAAACGTGTATGCAGCTCAAGGTTCCTATAATACGGGAGGTAATTCTTACCAACCGCAAGGAGATCGAAACCTTTTGAGCTACCGATCTAATAACTACATCGGACCACCAGGGTTTAATCAATCCCAGAACCAAAATGGTCAAAACAGAAACCAGAACTTTAACCAAAATCAGAACCAGAACCGAATGAACCAAGTTTATAACAACTAAGGGAATTTCAACCCTGGTCAAAACCAGGTTCAACAAAATCAGAACCAAGGGAATTATAACCGAAATCAAGGTCAGAACAATTACCCACAGGGTAATTTTCAACAACAAAACCACTTACAGGGTAATAACAACCAGCAACATGGGAATTTCCAGAACAATCGGGCTCAAAATTTTCCAAACCAAAATCAAGCCATTGTTCCAACTGGACCATCACATGATGAGTTATTAAAACAGTTTATGAAATCCCAAGAAGAACCGAACAAAATGCTGGTTAGTCAAATATCTAATTTGCAGAAGTCTTTAAATGATCGACCCTCGGGCTCAGGTACTACTTTACCTAGCAACACGATCGCTAATCCGAGGGGCGATGTAAAGGCGATCACCACAAGAAGTGGAGTTTCTTACCAAGGACCTACAACTCCTTCTACCTCTTCTCCTATCCCTGTAGAGGAATGTGAAACTGAGGATACTACGGATACGGTACTTCCTAATAATAACGGAGGTACCAATGACATCCTTCCTCCAGTTATCCCGGTCCTGACTCCCCCTAAAAGAGTCGTGTTTGAAACTACCGAAGGTCCTGTTGAAAATCCAAAAGCCAACCCAAAACCAACAATTCCATATCCCTCACGATTGCAAGACCAGAAGCTCCGTGACAAAGCTAATCATCAGATGGAAAAATTCTTTCAGATTTTCCAAGAACTACACTTCGATATTAGTTTCGCGGATGCTCTTCTTTTAATGCCCAAATTCGCATCGACAATCAAAAACCTGTTGAGCAATAAAGAAAAACAGTTTGAGATGGCACGAACTCCACTCAATGAAAACTGCTGTGCAGTTTTGTTGAAACAGCTTCCCGAAAAGCTAGGAGACCCCAGGAGATTTCTAATACCATGTATTTTCCCCGGGATGGTTGAGTGTTTTACCTTGGCCGATCTTGGTCCAAGCATCAACTTAATGCCCCACTCAGTTTGGAGAAAGCTCTCTCTTCAGGCACTTAGTCCCACATGCATGACTCTCGAGCTTGCAGACCGTTCAATTTCACGTCCCCTTGGTATTGCCGAGGACGTATTTGTAAGAGTTGGAAAGTTCCATTTTCCGGCAGACTTTGTCGTTGTTGATTTCGATGCAGATCCAAGAGTTCCTCTCATTCTTGGGAGGGGATTCTTAAGAACGGGACATGCATTAATCGATGCTTTCGATGAGGAAATCACGTTACGAGTTGGCAATGAAGCGATAACGTTCAACCTTGATCAAACCTCGAGATACTCCTCGAATTATGATGCTGAATCGGTCAACCGAATTGATGTCATTGACATTGCATCCGAGGAGTATGCTCAGGAAATCCTTGGATTCGCTGATAATTTTCCGAGTGGCAATCCCACTACTTCTTCTCATCCCATAATCGCTAATTCTTCTCCTTCCCTCACTCCGTTTGAGGGAAGTGATTTCGTCCTTGAGGAATTAGAGGCCTTTCTCAAAAGTGATTCAGTTCCCGAGGGAATTGATAACCAAGAGATTGACCCGGAGAGGGATATACTTCTCCTTGAGAAGTTATTGAACAAAGATCCTTCTCCCGTTCCTATTCTACCTCCACAACTTCATAAGGCGGAAGTCAAATATGTTGAGAAAAATGATGATTTCCCCGAGGTCGAACTTAAGGACCTGCCTCCTCATCTAGAATATGCATTCTTGGAAGGTAACGATAAGTTACCGGTCATTATTGCAAAAGACTTAAAGGATGAGGAGAAAACCGCGCTGCTTAAGGTTTTAAAGTCCCACATGCAAGCAATTGCTTGGAAGCTCTCAGACATAAAGGGTATTAACCCGGATTTTTGTACGCACAAAATACTAATGGAAGAGGACTTTAAACCTGTCGTGCAGCATCAAAGAAGGGTAAATCCAAAAATCCACGAAGTTATAAAGGCAGAAGTTATCAAACTTCTTGATGCGGGATTGATTTACCCTATATCAGATAGTCCTTGGGTTAGTGATTGGCTATGAACCAGTCAACTTTTATTAGTCAACCACTTGTGAATGGTTAACCGTAAAAGTCAAACTAATCAAGCCAATTCACCGGTGATAGTGTAGTGTTTTCCCGGGTCGTTAAAGTCCCAGCGAGATTGCAATGGTGCTTTGGAAATCGTTTATGAGTGAGTGGGACTGAGGACAGTAGCCCAGATGATATGGAATTGATTTTGCTACTATTATTTTGGTGTTGGTACACAGATATAATATTCACAAAAATCAGATACCAGATATATGCACAAATTCACAATTAAGATCACGTATCGGACTGGGAAAGTGGGTTTTGGTATTTAACAAACTACAGGGGGTGCTTTTGACACTTTTCAAAACTTAAAATTAAAAATGAAAATGAAATTATAAAAATGATTAAAATACTATTAAAATATTATTAAATTAATTAAAGTATTTAAAATCTAAATTAAAATCTATTTTAAATTAACTAAAAATTATAACTATCACAAATTAAACTAAAAATTTGCAAAAACAATTTCTAAACTTAAAATAGAACTTGAAGAAAGTATAAAAAATAAAAATAAATGTTTTTGTCTTTTTGTGAGTTTTTTATAAATTGAAAACTATTTAACTTAATTAAACTAATTAAACTACTTTTAATTACTATTAATACTAAATTAACTTAGAAAATTAGAGAAAATTTATAAAATTACTTAACCATCACAGGAATCCTAAAAAATTATAAAAACTCTAAAAATTATGTTTTAAGATTAAACAACTAATTATTTACCTTTTAATTAACTTAAGTCTATTTTAAACAAATAAAATAAGGAAAATAAAAAATGAACAGTAGAATCTCAAATTATATTTTCTAAAAACTTATTATACTATATTAGAACTAGGAAAAATATAAAAACTAAGTTTTACCTTATAAAAACTAAATAAGCTATTTAATACTTAATATTAGTTAATAATTAAGAAAACTAAAATTAAATCTAATAAACACTAAATGACAAAATAAAAATCTTAAAAAATTACTAAAATTACTTAACTATATAAGGTATTTAATAAAATATAAAAACACTAGTGACTTAATTAAAAATCTAAGAATGAAAATTAAAATTAACTTGAATTAAATAGAAACTATCACTTATTTTAACTTTGGATTTTTTGGATTTTTCTTTTACAGACCTATTTTACTAATGAAAATTAGGAACTTTTGTGAAAACACTTTTCAAGATAGCTTATAAATAAGCTATAAGCACCCCTTTGGCTTATCAGTTGACTTATGTTGACTGTTTGGTCAAATAAGGTCAAATGGCTTTGGGTGGGGTCCACAATGGTAAAATTGAGTTTCAACAAGCTTAATAATCACAAATAAGCCAGAAACAACAATACTTAATCTCAAATAAGCTGAATAAGCCAAATAAACACTTTTGCACAATCCAAAAGAACTCAGAACTGGGGACAAACTTTTGAGCCTAAACTAAGTGGGGTCCACTGGGTCTTAGGTCAAACAAGTAGTCAATCTCTAATCCCTGGTAGGAGGGGGGTTGAGAAAACCAGCTTATGGGGTGTGGGACCCACTGTGGTGGTCACACAACCACCTCAAAGTTGATGTTGTGGGTGAGTCTGCTGATGTGCAAGGCACAACCTTGCCCTGCAGCTTAGTTTGGGGGTCTGTGGGGTCCAGGGTAATTTTGATAAAAATGAAATGATGGTATAATCTCAAAGATGAGCTGGTAGGAAACTAAACCTCAAAATCTCACAGTCCCAAATAAATCACAAAATTCAGAAATGAACAAGCAAGTTTGGTGAAAACTGAGAACAAGTAATTTTGACTTTTTTGATTAATGCCTATAGTTGACTAATATGAACTTTAATCCTACCTAGCTGCTTGATTATGATGTTTTAAGATGATATGAGCTCAAATTACCCTAAACCACTCAAATGTGATTGGAAATGGGGACTGAGCCACACTTTAACCAATCAGAGAGGGTGTAAGAGAGCAGTTTCTAAGATTCTGACTATTTAATGAACACAACTGGTGTTTGCTTGTTAATCTGAGCTAATGTGACATTAAGAAACATAAGTGAGCAACAATTAATGACCAGAGCCAAGTTAAACACTCAGAAACACACAAATCCAAACACTACTTAATGTGACAGATTATCTAGGAAATGATGCAATCTACCTCTAATATCCAACCTAATGATCTAGATAACTATTCTAATGCTAATAGAAACTGAAATGAACAATTAAATGTACTAGTGATCAACAGATAACAAAAGAGAGTGAAAACTGAATAGCAAACTTACAACTGCCTTCCAAGCAAACTTCCAAAGTGCCAAAGACCACAAAACCAATTCCTAATGAACCTCCACAGGTTCTCTAACCCAGGGACATCCAAATTGCTCCCTGCTCCAGCTTAGTGACCATGATTTCAATCTTTTTGATTTTTTTTCTATATTTTTTCTATTTTTTTTTTTTGTTTTTGAGTTTATGATACTAAACTGATTTTAAAGTTTCTAAAAGCTTTCAATAAGCTTTCTGGGAGCCTATATGAATCTAGAAGTCCATAGTAATCACTAAAAACAACAATTGAACTAACAAACTTTTTGGAAATTCAAGATAAAAATGCATAAGTTGAAACAGTTGAAGAAACTTGAAATTGATTATTCAAAAAGAGTTACAATACATGAAAAGAGATTAAAACACTGCTTAAAAGCTTTAAGTTATACTAAGAATTTGAAATTGCATTTAAACGACATATAATAAACTAAATTAACTAACTATTTCTTCCTTGTGCTTCCTCTTCTATTTATAGCTTCATATTAGGGTTCCCAGATGCCCTCTGATCAAATCCCACCTTTTTCTTCAAGCTTTGGTCCACTCTCAAGCCTCCACGTATTTTTGGCGGGAAAATCATCATTTGCAATTAGGCTCTGATACACGCAATGGGGGGGCAGCATTAATTGTGGTGTGAAAGGGTAGGTATAGGGAGGTGGTGGCATTAATTGTGGGGGGTCATGGCTTGTGATTGGTGGAGAAGGGAGGCTGAGCAAGTGGTGGTGTTGAGGAGGGAAGGGGACGGGTCAACTGAGGTTTGACCGTAGGATTATTTAAAACGGTTTTGTGGGATTGGGTGGGCTAAGGATTGGACTGGTGGTATCTTGGGCCCAAGATAAAAATGGGGAGTGGGCTATGGAATGGACTTGGACTAGTAGATGGAGTAGTATAATTTATTTTGGATCCGGTTTGGTTTTCATTTCACATAAGGACTAACTTTGTAATTTCTGATTTTATGAAGGGTTAATCTTGGCAACTTTTCAAAATATTCATAAGGGTTAAAAAGTGCCAATGGTGAATAGTGTGAGGGTTCCAAATGATTTTTTTCAATTTTACCCTTCCAGGGTCTATTTCTGCCAAACCTTGTAATTCCAGGGACCAATCATGAAACTTTTCCAAAATTCCCATCCAAGGACCATTCTTGCCAAATATGAGTAACACAAGGACCAAAATTTATTTTCTCAAAGTTTTTTATATCCCAGGGACCATTTTTGACAATTTTCAAAGTTCAGGGACTAAACTTGACATTTTGTGAAACTTTTCACCAAAGGACTATTTATGTAACTTTTTGATTTCTAAGGACCTTTGGTGACTTTTTCAAGTTTTTAGAATGACCAGGGACTAGATTTGACAACTTTTGAAAGTTGGGGGACTGAAACTGCCAATTATGCAAACTTTGTGCGTTTTTCATCTGTTTTTGGTATTTTGCATTTGAGACATGTAAAACACTTTCCTGGGATATTTTCACTATTTTGATTCATTATTGAGTGTTTTTGGATGTTTTGGCAGTTCAGAAATGGTAAAAATGATGAGTATTTACACACTCATCAGTTAGCCCAATACATTGTGTTCCAAAAAGCGTGGCATTACGGTTATCACAAATGAGGATAACGAGTTGATACCAACTCGTTTGGTTACAGGGTGGCAAGTATGTATCGATTACAGGAAACTTAACGAAGCCACCCGCAAAGACCATTTTCCTCTGCCCTTTATGGATCAAATGCTCGAAAGACTAGCGGGGAATGAGTATTATTGTTTCCTCGACGGTTTCTCGGGTTACTTCCAAATTCCCATTGATCCACAGGATCAAGAGAAGACTACCTTCACATGCCCTTACGGAACATTTGCCTATCGTCGCATGCCTTTTGGGTTATGCAATGCTCCGGGCACTTTCCAGAGGTGCATGATGGCTATTTTCCATGACATGATTGGAAAAACCATGGAGGTGTTCATGGATGACTTCTCAGTCATCGGGAATTCTTTCGACTCATGCCTCTCCCATTTAGAAAAAATGCTTCAACGTTGTGAAAACACTAATCTTTGTCTAAACTGGGAGAAGAGCCATTTTATGGTTAAGGAGGGCATTGTCCTCAGCCATAAAATTTCAAAAAATGGGATTGAGGTCGATAAGGCCAAAATTGATGTTATTGCTAAACTGCCTCATCCTACCACTGTTAAAGGAATAAGGAGTTTCCTCGGCCATGCCGGGTTCTATCGGAGATTTATACAGGATTTTTCCAAAATAGCCCGGCCCATGACTCATCTTCTTGAAAAGGATGCTCCTTTCATCTTTTCCCCTGAGTGGATCGAAGCTTTTTCTACTTTAAAGAAAAGACTTACCGAAGCACCAATCCTTGTTGCCCCCGACTGGGACTTACCCTTTGAACTTATGTGCGATGCTAGCGATTACGCTATTGGTGCAGTTCTGGGGCAACGCAAAACCAAACATTTCCAGCCAATACACTACGCAAGTAAGACCATGAATGAGGCTCAAACACACTATACCACCACAGAAAAAGAATTATTAGCTGTGGTATATGCCTTTGAAAAATGTCGGTCTTACTTAATCTTAACCAAAAGCGTTGTGTATACGGATCATTCGGCTCTGAAATACCTGTTCACTAAACAGGATGCAAAGCCAAGACTACTCCGTTGGGTCTTGCTTCTTCAGGAATTCGATATACTCATAAGAGATAAAAAAAAGGAGCAGAGAACCTTGCAGCTGATCACTTGTCCCGGTTAGAAAATCCTCATCAGGATATTCTTGAGAGAAAAGAAATTAATGAAACTTTTCCTCTGGAGACTCTAAATCTAGTCTCTACTCGGGATAATACCAATAACCCATGGTTTGCCGACTTTGCAAATTACCATGCGGGAAATTTCGTTGTGAAAGGGATGTCGTCCCAACAGAAAAGAAAATTCTTTAAAGATGGGAAACATTACTTCTGGGACGACCTCTACTTGTTCAAAATATGTGCGGATTAAGTCATCCGACGGTGTGTCCATGGCCAAGAAGCCATGGAAATTCTTAAAGCTTGTCATGATGGACCCACGGGGGGACATCATAACCCAAACTACACCACCAAAAAGGTGTTTGATTCAGGATTCTTTTGGCCCACGATATATAAAGACGCCCATGAACTTATCAAAACTTGTGAGGCTTGCCAGCGTCACGGGAATATTTCCAAAAAGAATGAGATGCCGCAAAACGCCATCCAAGTCTGTGAAATATTTGATATGTGGGGCATTGATTTTATGGGGCCATTCCCGTCTTCACAAGGGAATAAATAGATACTCATGGCTGTCGACTATCTGTCAAAATGGGTTGAAGCAAAAGCTTTACCCACCAATGATGCCCGAGTAGTCGTTAAATTTTTAAAGTCTCTCTTTGCCAGATTCGGGACTCCTCGTGCCATTATCAGTGATCGTGGCACTCTTCTGCAATGAACAATTTGCAAGAGTGATGCTGAAATATGGTGTAACTCACCGTCTTTCTACAGCATACCACCCCCAAACAAGTGGGCAGGTGAAGGTCTCAAATCGGGGTATAAAGAGAATTCTGGAGAGGACGGTTGGTGAAAACCGTGCCTCTTGGTCGGATAAGCTGGATGATGCATTATGGGCTTTCCGCACTGCTTACAAAACACCCATCAGGTGTACTCCATATAAGCTAGTGTACGGGAAAGCATGTCATCTTCCGATCGAATTAGAACATAAGGCCTATTGGGCCTTAAAACATGCAAATTTCGACCTTCAGACAGCGGGTGATCACCGTAAAGTTCAACTAAACGAACTAAATGAATTACGTGATCAAGCTTACGAAAATTCTTTAATCTATAAAGAAAAGACTAAGAAGATACATGACTCTAAAATTAAGAACCGCGTTTTCAACGTTGGTGACAGAGTTCTTCTTTTCAATTCAAGATTAAAAATTTTCTCGGGTAAACTAAAAACCCGTTGGTCTGGACCATTTACTATAGCAAAAGTATACCCATATGGAACTGTTGAGTTATTGCAACCCGACGGTCCCAATTTCAAAGTAAATGGTCATCGATTAAAACACTATTTTGGAGGGGACATACAACCAATGGTTGTCCCGGATCTCCAAACTTACCCCATGGACCAATAAATTCAGGGTCGAGTCAAGCTAGCGACTCGGTTAACAAAAACAGTAGCTTCCCCAAGGACAATTTAATTCGGGGTCGAGTCAAGCTAGCGACTCGGTAATCAAAAACAGTAGCTTCCTCATGGACAATTCAATTCGAGGTCGAGTCAAGCTAGCGACTCGGTAATAAAAAACAGTAGCAATATGGGTTTTCACCCATATTTCTGTCTTCTTACCCCTTTCTAACACCCTAGTGTGGGGGAGATGAACCACATGTTGTACATATGTATATATTTTTTCAAAAAAAAAAAAAAAAGTGCGTTTGTATGTAAATGGACTAAAATAAAAGGTTAATAGTATTTCCTTCTTACGTTCTAAGTCTTGGTGGGACACCAAGTACTTTGAATATTGAGGGCAATATTCAGTTCTAAGTGTGGGGGAGAGTTCTCACGAATTCAAAACACATGTTCCATCAAGAACCCCCATTTGATCAAAATTACCAGTTTTTTCACACTTAGAAATGCAAATAATGGTTATCAATCCACCATGTCTAACCCACAAAAGGATTGGCTAGTCCAGGAGCAAACGGCTCTTGGTAAAGACATCTCAAATCCGTTGATGGCTTGCAATTTGCCTAAAATTGTATGGTTCCTCAACTCCCCATATCCCATAAAGCGAATGAGTTGGCTAGCCCGCAAGATTATGGCTTGTGGTAAAGGCCGTGGAAAAACCATAATTGGTAATCAGCTCACCAAGATGTTGACTATTCCATCAAGAGTTGGCTTGTCCAGAAGCAAACGGCTTTTGGTAAAGACAAATCAAATCCGTTGACAGCTGGTGGTTTGCTCAAAATCACACGGTTATCAGATGTGCCACAGTTCTTACATCTGGCTACTCCAGGAGTGATGGCTTTTGGTAAAGAGTAAAAATCCATTAAAATTTTCTCAAAAGATTGCAAGGGACTAGCAATAGTTTAGTGTGGGGGATTGATGAGTGTCAAAATACTCATCATTTTATACCAATCTGAACTGCCAAAACATACAAAAACACTCAAATATGCATCAAAATACTTAAAATATCTTAGAAGTGTGTTTTATATGTTTTAAATGCAAAATAATCAAAAACAGATGAAAAACGTACAAAGTTTGCATAATTGGCAGTTTCAGTCCCTCAAGTTGTCAAAACTAGTCCCTGGTAAATCAAAACATGAAAAATATCATCAAAGATCCTTAGGGATTCATAAGTTCTCAAATTTAGTCCTTTAAAGTAAAAAAATTGCAAAATGACAACTTTAGTCCCTCAAGTTTAAAAAATGTTAAATATAGTCCTTAAGGTTTTAAAAATGGGAAATTAATAAAATAAACCTTGTACTATTCTTAAATGACAAAATTGGTCCTTATGATAACATTTTGAGAAATTACATCTTCAGTCCCTTAAAAATCCAAAGTTACATAAATGGTCCCTGGAGTTTGAGAAATTGGCAGAAAAGGTCCCTAGATATTTTAAATGAAAAAATCACATCTTTGGTCCTTGGGTTATTCATATATGGCATAATGATCCTTATAACTACTTTGGGAAAATTGAAAAATCAGTCCTTCAAATATGTCAAAATTACAAAATTGGTCCTTGTGTAACAATAAAACCAACCGGACCCTTTTTATTAAACCTAAACCTAATCCTAATCCAATCCAACAACACCCAAGCCCATCTTTCTTTTTCTTGGCCCAAACAACCCTAGGCCCACAACCCTTTTATTATTTTGAACGGGTCAAACCCTAGTTTGACCTCCCAATACCGCCAAACCACACACCACTATTCACCCTCCTCCCTCACCACTGTAAACCAGAAACCAGGTGGTTTTCCACCACCTCACCACCCTTCCACCTCATCCCCTACTCCCTCCTAACCACCTTTCCACCTCACAGCCATCCCACACCACATTTAATGCAATTCCCACCACTTTTCACTCCAAACCATACCCTGCTCCTCTGTTTTTCAACCCACAGCTCCAACTTGTCTGAAAACCATCTCATTTGTCCCCTGCCACCTCCACAACCTTCCAATTATCTTTAATTGCTCAGCTTTGGCTCCAAGTTAACTTGGAGACTTTTTGGCGCCAAAATGGTTTAAACGGATAGGATTGATTCAGAGCATTGGATGGTCAAGATTCAAGTGGGATATGCTCAGAAGATCTCAAGTAACCTTAATTTGGGCCTTTAAAAGGAAGAAAAGCAGAAGAGATTAGTATCTAGTTTATTTTCTATAAATGTATGTCGTATAATGCAATTTCAAATTTCTAGTGTAAACCTAAGCTTTTAAGCAGTGTGTTAAGCATCTTTCATGTATTGTAACTCTTTTTGATTAATCAAATTCAAGTTTCTTTAACTGTTTCATCTTATGCAATTTCATTTAAAATTTCCAAAAAGCTATTTAGTGTAATTGTTGTTACTGTGAAGTGTATTGGACTTCTTGGATCACTTAAGCTCCCAGATAGCTTATCTAAGCTATTAGTAATAACTAAAAGCAGTTTAGTAATAAAAAAGCTCAAAAACACAAAAAGTCAACGAAAGTCAAATAATCAAATTCTTGGTGATAAGCAATGGAGCAGGGTTGATTCTGGAAGGCCTTGGGTTAGTGGTTCTGTGGAGAACCTATAAGTTGGTTCTTTGATCTTTGATTCATAAGTTTGGCATGATTGCATTTGGTAAGTCACAAATCTCATTTCCTTGTTTCTACTATTACATACCTATTTAACCTGCTTATCTGATTTGTTTATGCTTATTGAGTGTTGTTTAAGTAGTTTACAGCTTAATTCACATCAGTTGTTCACTAGACATAGTAGTTACTTAAAATCCATAGTTTCACAGTCAACATAGCTTAAGTAGTGTTCTTGTGTATTTGTGGTCATTTTCTGTTTCTAAGTACTTGTTAAGATCTCACATATCATAAAAAGTCACATTGGATCAGATTTATAAGCCTTGAACCTTCTTTGCCTCACAAATCAAAACAATAGACCATATAAAGGGGTGTTTGGCATTACTGAGTTAGGAGTGTATTTGTAAGTTCCAGTTGTAATTTTCTGTTCCTACATGGTAAATTAGATCCTATTAGTCTAAGTAAACCATAAAAACCTAGGTTTATTAAAGAAAAAGTCAAAATCCTAGTCTAATCATCCCCACAGTTCACTGTGTGAGATTTGGGACCTCAAACCCACCCCATTAGCTTATATCTTATAGCTCTAGCTTAATATAGGTCTCTTATAGCTTATTATAACTTAATCAATTAGTATCAGTCATTAGAAATCCAAATAAGTCAAAGTTTGTGTTTTCATCAAAAAGTCAAAAGTTTGTATCTCAGATTTTTCCAAAGATTCAAAGAATTTTTATGATTTATGAGATTAGAGTTAGGACTTGAAACTTGTTGGGTGTAATATTCATCAGTAGGTCTTTTGATTCCCACCATTGTTTGAATTTTGTGAAATTTATTGTGGACCCCACAAGCCTTGGAACACACCTGCAGGGAAGAAGATCTCCCCTGCACCAGCATACCACCACCACACCACCAACTTTGGTGGTGATTGCAGCCCACCTCAGTGGGACCTAGTGGTTCATTTTTGGTTTCCTCAACCCCCATCCTACCAGGGAACAAGGTTTGACCCTTGGTTTGACCTAAAAGCAAGTGGACCCCACCTGGAATCCACCCCAAAGTCTGTCCCAATTCTGTGTTGAGTTTCAGTTTGCATAAGTGCTTATTTCATTCCCAATAGCTTATCAGTGATCATTGCTAGTTGTTTTCAGCTTATTTAAGTTTGTTTAGCTTATTTATACCTAGTTTTATCATTGTAGACCCCACCTTCAGTCATTTGTGCTTATTTGCTTACTCAGTCAACAAAAGTCAAACTACTTAAGTAAAGGGGGTGCACACTGCTTATTTTGAAGCTTTGTAAGAAGTTTTTTCACAAAAGTATCTTATTTTCATCTTATATTTAGCTGTCTAAAAGAAAAACTCCAAAAAAGCAAACATAAAAATAGTGATAGCTTCTATTTAATAGAAACTATCTTTTTCATTTTTCATTTTAGCTTATTTAAAAGCACTTTTCCATTTTTATAATTTTATAAATTTTCTAGTACCTTTAAGTATTTAAAATAATTTTCTTAGATTTTTCCTGATTAGTTTACTATTTATTAGATTTAAAACTAGTTTAATTAATTAAATAAGTAATATTAGTTATTAATTAGTTTTCTTAAAATTTTAGTAACAACAGTAGGTTTTTTATAATTTTTCTAAGTTTTATAAATTAGTTAAGACTTTTAGAAAATATATTTTTAGTTTCTACTGTTCATTTTCCATTTTTCTTATTTTAATTATTTAAATTAGATTTAAGTTAATTAAAAGGTAATTAATTAGTGGAATAACCTTAAATATAATTTTTAATAGTTTTTATAATTTTGTAGGATTCCTGTGATGGTTAAGTAATTTTATAAAATTTTCCATAATTTTCTAAGGTAATTTAGTATTAATAGTAATTTAAAATAGTTTAATTAGATTAATTAAGTTAAATAGTTTTTAATTAATATAAAACTCATAAAAAGACAAAAATATTTATTTTTTATTTTTTATACTTTCTTCAAGTTCTTTTTAAGGTTTAGAAAATATTTTTGCTAATTTTTAGTTTAATTTGTAATCCTTGTTATTTTTAGATAATTTTAATTAAGTTTTAAATTAGATTTTAATTAGTTTTATTAATTAAATAATATTTAAATAGTAAAATAATCATTTTCATAATTTCATTTTCATATTTAATTTTCTTTAATTTTAAGTTTTAAAAAGTTTCAATTGTACCCCCTATAGTTTGTAACTTGTTAAAACCCACTTGTCTCTGTCTGTTATCTGATTTTCTTATTTGTGATTTTGTGTGTATCTCTGTATTTGTTTATATCATTTCATATTATCCAAATACCAAGTAATCAGTAGTATAATCTTCCCTCAATCATTTTTGTTACTGTCCTCAGTACCACTCATCACCCTAATCGTTTACAAATACAATTTCAATCTCGTTGGGATTTAACGACCCTGGGATTTCCCTGTATTTCCACGGTCAATAATAACTTGCACTTTCTCCTAGGTGGGCCTATCAACTTCACACGGTTGACTGGTTGGTTTAGGAGGAGTCACCCACAATGGTTGAATCTAGTTCCAATAAGTTGTTTGAACAAGTATGAGCAAGATTTGATCAGACAAGCCTTTGGAATAAGCTAATAAGCAATTAATAAGCACAAGGCAATTTGCTACTCAATTGAAAATGGGACAGATTTGTGTGGTAGTTTCAAGTGGGGTCCGCAGGTTCCAAGGTCAAATAAAGGGTCAAACTTTAAAGCCTGGTAGGAGGGGGGTTGGGAGAACCCAAATTTATGGTGTGGGACCCACTAAGGTGGCCACAAATCACCACCAAAGGTGGTGGTGTGGGTGTGATATCTGCTGCACAGGGGAGGTGTTCTCCCTGCAGTTGTGTTTGGGGGTGTGTGGGACCCACAGAAAAAATCACAAAAATAAGATGAGAGTGGAACTTTGAAGTTCAGCTGGGGGCTCAAATTCCTTAAAAGAACAACCCCTAGATCTAACCACAAAATTCTAAACAAATCCTTGAAATTTTGGATTTTCTGATGTATGCACTATTTGACTTTTGAGATTTTCATGCTAAGTTGACTAAGTTGAAATCTAAAAGCTTCTGAATGACTAAGATGATAGTAATAAGCTATATTTTGACTGAAATAAGCTACTAAAACAACTTATATAAACATGTGATATGATTATGTAACAAAAAGATCTAACAGTTAATTCTATAAGAGAGATTAAAACTAGTTTTGACTTTTAAAGCTATGACATACTGTTTTTAAGATTAATATGTAACTAATGAACTAAATTTGACATGTTTCAACACTACTCAAATACTGAGACTCTCAGGAACACAGTGAGAGTACCTCATCCAAACACTCCTTATAAAACTGAAAATGGTGATTTTCCAAGCAATAAAAAGATTTAGACCATACAACTGACACAGAGGCACATATTATGATTACATAGACCTATTCAAGCACAAATACATCAATAATAACAACAACAACTTAAAAATCACTAATATGCTATAATTGACTGAAAATGAAAATACTAAGCAATTATTAATATTAATAAACAACAATGAGATTATAAGTTATATTACAACTAAATAACATCCAATAAGCACAAAAGAAGCAACAAGCAGTGCAATAAGCACTAGTACAGTAGAAAGGTAAAAATGATGAAATGCTTACAAATGGCCTATAGGCTTAGAAACCAAGAACCAGGAACCAGGAATACAACCTAATGCCTCCACAGGCTCACAAATTCCCAAGACATCCAAATTCAGCCATCCTTCTTGCTTCCTTCTTCATAGCCAGTATTTTTTTTATTTTCTTTCTATTTTTCTTATTTTTTTTTTATATTTTTGGTTTTTATTGCTAACTGAATTTTTAAGGGTTACTAAAAGCTTGTAAGAGCTTTATGGGAGCTTACATGTACCTATGCGTTCATATCATCAAACATAAACAACAATCAAGCTTTTGGAGAATTTTTGAAATAAGAGTAAATTGCATAAACTTAGATAGGAACTGAAACTTGAAATTAATTCTTAGAAAAGAGTTACAAGATACTGAATTAACTTAATTTAATGCTTAAAAGCTTGAAATTACACTAGGATTATTAAACTAAAACTATTCGACTTTAAACTAAAACTAAATACTAATACTTCAACTCCTCTGCTTCATTTCTTCTTTATAGCCTAAATTAGGGTTCCAGGTGTCCCTCTGTGACTTTCCCACCAATTGTGGACCATTAGATTGGTCTAATTCATCTTAGCCATTGAAAACACCTATTTGGCGCCAAAATAGTCTTTGCCACTGTAGTTTGCGTGGAGAGGTTTTTTTTAGGCATTAAATGCATTTGGGGTGTTGTGTAGGTGGAGGAGAGTGGGTAGGCAAGTGGGTGATGAGTTGAGGTGGAGATAGCAGGTGGCTATGGTGACTCAGTGTGGGAGGTGGAAGAAGGAGAGGGAAAGGGTGATGGGTTGACTGGGTTTGACCCTGGTATTAAATACCAGGGTGGGAGTGGGCTTATTTGTTTGGGCCAGCAAATGGGTAGAAGAAGTGGGCTTGGGTAGTGTTTAGGTGGTATGGATTTGGTTTTGTTGGGTTAAATAAAAATAAAGGATCCGTTTGGTTTTTTAGGTAATAAATCACAAGGACCAAAAATGTAATTAATTGAAAGTTAAGGGTCTGAAATGGCAAGTTTCCAAAATATATTCAAGGGACTATTCTTGCCATGTGTGATAAACCAAGGACCATAAATGTAGTTTTCCAAATTTTGAAACCCCGAGGACCAAAGTTGCCAATTCACCAAACTTCAGGGACTAAATATGTCATTTCAACAAATTTCACACCAAGGACCATTCCTGCAAAAGATTAATAGCACAAGGACCAAAATTTAGTTTTCTCAAAGTTTTTTACATCCCAAGGACCATTTATGTCAATTTCCAAAGTATAGGGACTAAACTTGTAATTTTGTGAAACTTTGCATCAAAGGACTAAATATGTAACTTTGTGATTAAAAAGGACCTTTGGTGACTTTTTCATGTTTTTAGAATAACCAGGGACTAGTTTTGATAATTTTTGAAACTTGAGGGACTGAAACTGTCAATTATGCAAACTTTGTACGTTTTTCATCTGTTTTTGATTATTTTGCATTTGAAACATATAAAACACACTTCTAAGATATTTTAAGTATTTTGATGCATATTTGAGTGTTTTTGGATGTTTTGGCAGCTCAGATTAGTATAAAATGGGGAGTATTTAGACACTCATCAATCCCCCACACTAAACTATTGCTAGTCCCTAGCAATCTTTTGAGAAAAACTTAATGGATTTGAAAAACTCTTTACCAAAAGCCATCACTTCTGGAGTAGCCAGATGTATCGATTCAAGTAAGAACTATGGTCCACCTGATAACCATGTGATTTTGAGCAAACCACCAGTTGTCAACGGATTTGATTTGTCTTTACCAAAAGCCGTTTGCTTCTGGACTAGCCAACTCTTGATGGAATAGTCAACATCTTGGTGAGCTGATTACCAATTATGGTTTTTCCACTGCCTTTACCACAAGCCATAATCTTGCGGGCTAGCCAACTCATATGCTTTTTAGGATATGGCGAGTTGAGGTACCATACAATTTTGGGCAAATTGCAAGCCATAAACGGATTTGAGATATCTTTACCAAGTGTCGTTTGCTCCTGGATTAGCCAATCCTTATGTGGGTTAGACATGGTGGATTGATAAACATTTATTTGCGTTCTAAGTGAGAAAAATTTTTAAAATTTGGGCTAAAATGGGGGTTCTTGATGGAACATGTGTTTAAATTCGTAAAATAACGAATCTCCCCCCACACTTAGAACTGAATATTGTCCTCAATATTCAAAGTACCGGGTGTTAAACCAATACTTAGAACGTAAGAAGGAAAATACTCCATAGCCTTTATTTAAGTTTATGTACACACATTTTTTTTAGGATATATACATATATACAACATGTGGGTTAGTATCTCCCCCACACTTAGGGTGAAACATGGGTGAAAACCCATATTGCTACTGTTTTTGATTACCGAGTCGCTAGCTTGACTTGACCTCGAATTAAATTGTCCATGAGCAAGCTACTGTTTTTGTTTACCGAGTCGCTAGCTTGACTCGACCCCGAATTCATTGGTTCATGGGGAAGTAAGATGTGGAAGGAACAATCTCCATCGGACTTTCATTCAAGATATTTGGATAAACATTTGAAGCACGTGAAAGTTCCACACCGATGAGACATACAGACATCCGGCTTACAAATGATACATGAAAATGCCGGGGTCAAAGATAGTGTCCTCATTCCCGAAGGAGTGAAGAACAAGAGAAATCACCTGGTAGGTGAAGGAAAGAAGAGAGATCTGAATAGCAATTAAAATAAGAACTTCCTCCTCAAGAAATGCATATTCAAGTGGAGGAGGCAAGCTTGATCTCAGGAAATTTATCAGTTTCCTCAACTGATTTGATTTCCTTATTATGAAGTTGTTTGGGTAGAAGAGGGGGAGATGGATCTTCGTTTAACAAACTTTCTAGAAAAAGAATGTCCCCCTCAGGATCAAGATAGTTATCATCAACTTCATACGAAGTTGAACTATCTAGGGCAAGGAAAGCTTCGACTTCTTCCAGATCATCTTTGAAATCAAAGAGATCATTAATTCCTGATGGAAGTGGACTGGTGTGAGTGAGTTCATAGGTGAACTCCTCGAGAAGAAAGTCAACATTAGAGTGGGGAAGGGATGCATCAACATACTCAATGTCTCCATAAGATAAACAATCATCACTGGAATCAGAGACATTCCCCATTTGATCATTTGGATTATCAGGGGGTGAAGGAATATCACACACTTGATCAAAAGTCCCCTGTGACTCTCTCGGGATTGGGACAAGGATCTCAATACTAGACTTTATTAATTCGTCCGATTCCTTATTAGGAACAGTGCTAAGATGCTCATCCCCCATGTTTAGAGAGTGAGTGTGAACTTCGGGTGTGATAACAGCAGACTGAGGGAGATGAGAAGGACTAGCAGTTATGGATTCTACAAGTTCCATTTGTTCATTTGCTAGTAACTTCTCTGTATTCTTATCTCCCTGATTTTCCATGGAAGGAATCACAACTGATGAACTCGATGAATCTTTTTGAAAGATAACAATGTTATCTTCATCATCATCACTGTCATCATAAAATAGAGCAGCAGTGCGAAGATTGGCACGTATTTTAGCTGCACGCTGCTCAGCCAGTAATTCTTCCATGCTTTTTCCAGAATCTTGTTCTTCAGCAAGTAATTCTGCGATAGTTTTATCACGAGAATTTTGAGTGAGTGGAAACTGTGGGGGTGTGGATGTGTCGAAACCAGAAGGTTGACATTGATCATCACTGTGAGGACCCCCACAATATACACAAGAAGAACTTGGATCATGGTGAAGCGAAATATTAGCTAACTCCTCCTTAAGATCTTTGAGTTTCTCAAGAACCTCTATATAAGGGTCTTGCTGGATATGAGGAGTTGCTTGAATCATTTGGCACTGTGGAGGTGGGTCTTGAAACGGATAGTCGTAATTATTACAAGGAAATGGATTCCTTGTTTGACAATTAGAGCTAAAGTGTGAACCTCCACAGTACTCACAATAGTTGAACTGATGTGGCTGTGAGTCGTATGTGTTCGAGTCATAATTGTTATCAGGAAACTGCTCATTGACAAGCGTGTTTCCCGATTGACAATCAGAACTGTAGTGTGAACCACCACAGTACTCACAACAGTAAAACTGCTGAGTCTCATGGTGTGGGAGCTGATGGAATGAATTAGTCGTGTCATGGTAGGAAAAGGGATTCTAGTTACAGACAGACCCGTTTCCTGACTCTACCATGCCACAACTGGGACAATTACCACCATTATAAGGACTACCACACCATTGACAAACAAGAGGGTGAGAATAAGACATAGAGAGAATCAAAGGGTTTTGGAGGATGAGAAATGAAGAATCAAAAAGGTAGGAGGGTAAAGTTGAATATTTTTGGTGTTTTTGAAAATTTTTGTAATAATAAGAAGGAAAATATATTTTTTGTGTTCGTTGAAAACTGATTTTAAAATGTTTTCGAGAACTGTTTTGTTTTTATATGACAATAATATGAACAAGGATGGATAAATATACAATGAGCGTGTATTCAGATTCACTAATACGCAAAACTGTTTAAAATACGCGCACAACCTCCCCGGCAGCGGCGCCAAATTTTGATTGGTGTGAAACAGTCAGACGATTATTGGTCAACCACTTGTAAATGGTCAACTATAATAGTCAAACAGCTTAGGCCAATGCTTCCGAGGAATACAGTGTTTTCCCGGGTCGTTATGTCCCGACGAGGTGTGGATGGTATTAAAAACGAATCTGTGATCGAGTGAATATGAACAGGAAAGGGTATAAGTGTGAGTGTGAGTGATTACACTAAGGTTTTATAAAACAAAATAGCTTAAATAAGCTATAAGAGTGATTACGTGAACCTAAATAACTTAGAAACGTTTAAAACCTAGAAACGCGTACGTTTAATTTAAATTCTACGTAAACGTACGAAACAAAAACGATTTTAACTAAAGTAGAAATTTGTATGCCTTAGGGACTTAAATGCAAATTAAATAAACTTAGAATATTTTATTTTATAATTACTAATTATTTAATTAATTATTATTTATTTAATAACTATTATTAATTATTTAATATTTCACTAATAAATAAGAAAATGTAAAATAAGTCTAGAAATATAAAATTAAAATTTATAACAATCTAAAATATTATAAAACTTATTTTAAAAATAAAATTATATTTTTAAGACTATTTATCTAATTAATTATTAACTATTTAATTATTATTTAACTAATTATATGATTTAAATTATTATAAATACGAAAAAGACTTAGATAATTAAGAAGATTTTTATAAATCTAATTAACCATCACAGGAATCCTAAAAAATTATAAAAAGTTTGTTTTATGTATTTTTAAACTAATTTACTAATTATTATTCTATTTATTAATTAATTACCAATTAAACTTATTAAATTATAAAAACTATAAGATGAACAGTAAAAATTATGGAAAAATTCCTAAAAATATTTTATAAAATATAAAATCTAGAAAAAATATAAAAACTAGGTGTTGCTTTATAAAAACTAATAATGCTATTTAAAACTTAATTATTAATTAATTATTAATAAAACTAATATTAATTATAATTAATACTAAATGACAAAATAAAATTCTGAGAAAATTATTAAAATTACTTTAACATAAAAGGTAATTAATAAAAATATAAAAATATAGGTTACTTAATAAAAATTTAAAAATGAAAATTAAAATTTAAATTATATTAAATAGAAACTATCACTTATTATTAAATTGGTTTTTCTTGATTTTTCTTTTACAAACTTACTTTATACCTAAACACAACTAACTTTTGTAAAAAAAAAACTATTTTAGAACTTAATATTAAGCACTGTGAGAGCTTATTAGCTTCACAGTTGACTTTGTTTGACCAAACAAAGAAATAAGCTCAACTGAGCTTGAGTGGGACCCACAATGGTTGAATCTAGTTCCAATAAGTTGTTTGAACAAGTATGAGCAAGATTTGATCAGATAAGCCTTTGGAATAAGCTAATAAGCAATTAATAAGCACAAGGCAATTTGCTGCTCAACTGAAAATAGGACAGATTTGTGTGGTAGTTTCAAGTGGGGTCCACAGGTTCCAAGGTCAAACAAAGGGTCAAACTTTAAAGCCTGGTAGGAGGGGGGTTGGGAGAACCTAAATTTATGGTATGGGACCCATTAAGGTGGCCACAAATCACCACCAAAGGTGGTGGTGTGGGTGTGATATCTGCTGCACAGGGGAGGTGTTCTCCCTGCAGTTGTGTTTGGGGGTGTGTGGGACCCACATAAAAAATCACAAAAATAAGATGAGAGTGGAACTTTGAAGTTCAGCTGGGGGGCTCTAATTCCTGAAAAGAACAACCCCTAGATCTAACCACAAAATTCTAAACAAATCATTGAAATTTTGGATTTTCTGATGTATACACTATTTGACTTTTGAAATTTTCATGCTAAGTTGACTAAGTTGAAAGTTAAAAGCTTCTAAATGACTAAGATGATAGTAATAAGCTATATTTTGACTGAAATAAGCTACTAAAACAAATTATATAAACATGTGATATGATTATGTAACAAAAAGATCTAACAGTTAATTCTATAAGAGAGATTAAAACTAGTTTTGACTTTTAAAGCTATGACATACTGTTTTTAAGATTAATATGTAACTAATGAACTAAATTTGACATGTTTCAACACTACTCAAATACTGAGACTCTCAGGAACACAGTGAGAGTACCTCATCCAAACACTCCTTATAAAACTGAAAATGGTGATTTTCCAAGCAATAAAAAGATTTAGACCATACAACTGACACAGAGGCACATATTATGATTACATAGACCTATTCAAGCACAAATACATCAATAATAACAACAACAACTTAAAAATCACTAATATGCTATAATTGACTGAAAATGAAAATACTAAGCAATTATTAATATTAATAAACAACAATGAGATTATAAGTTATATTACAACTAAATAACATCCAATAAGCACAAAAGAAGCAACAAGCAGTGCAATAAGCACTAGTACAGTAGAAAGGTAAAAATGATGAAATGCTTACAAATGGCCTATAGGCTTAGAAACCAAGAACCAGGAACCAGGAATACAACCTAATGCCTCCACAGGCTCACAAATTCCCAAGACATCCAAATTCAGCCATCCTTCTTGCTTCCTTCTTCATAGCTATTATTTTTTTATTTTCTTTCTATTTTTCTTATTTTTTTTTTATATTTTTGCTTTTTATTGCTAACAGAATTTTTAAGGGTTACTAAAAGCTTGTAAGAGCTTTATGGGAGCTTACATGTACCTATGAGTTCATATCATCAAACATAAACAACAATCAAGCTTTTGGAGAATTTTTGAAATAAGAGTAAATTGCATAAACTTAGATAGGAACTGAAACTTGAAATTAATTCTTAGAAAAGTGTTACAAGATACTGAATTAACTTAATTTAATGCTTAAAAGCTTAAAATTACACTAGGATTATTAAACTAAAACTATTCGACATTAAACTAAAACTAAATACTAATACTTCAACTCCTCTGCTTCATTCGACATTAAACTAAAACTAAATACTAATTGTGGACCATTAGATTGGTCTAATTCATCTTAGCCATATAAAACACCTTTTTGGCGCCAAAATAGTCTTTGCCACTGTAGTTTGCATAGAGAGGTTTTTTTAGGCATTAAATGCATTTGGGGTGTTGTGGAGGTGGAGGAGAGTGGGTAGGCAAGTGGGTGATGAGCTGAGGTGGAGATAGCAGGTGGCTTTGGTGACTCAGTGTGGGAGGTGGAAGAAGGAGAGGGAAAGGGTGATGCGTTGACTGGGTTTGACCCTAGTATTAAATACCAGGGTGGGAGTGGGCTTATTTGTTTGGGCCAGCAAATGGGTAGAAGGAGTGGGCTTGGGTAGTGTTTAGGTGGTATGGATTTGGTTTTGTTGGGTTAAATAAAAACAAAGGATCCGTTTGTTTTTTTAGGTAATAAATCACAAGGACCAAAAATGTAATTAATTGAACGTTAAGGGTCTGAAATGGCAAGTTTCCAAAATATATTCAAGGGACTATTCTTGCCATGTGTGATAAACCAAGGACCATAATTGTAGTTTTCCAAATTTTGAAACCCCGAGGACCAAAGTTGCCAATTCACCAAACTTCAGGGACTAAATATGTCATTTCACCAAATTTCACACCAAGGACCATTCCTGCAAAAGATTAATAGCACAAGGACCAAAATTTATTTTTCTCAAAATTTTTTACGTCCCAGGGACCATTTATGTCAATATCCAAAGTATAGGGACTAAACTTGTAATTTTGTGAAACTTTGCATCAAAGGACTAAATATGTAACTTTGTGATTAAAAAGGACCTTTGGTGACTTTTTCATGTTTTTAGAATAACCAGGGACTAGTTTTGACAATTTTTGAAACTTGAGGGACTGAAACTGCCAATTATGCAAACTTTGTACGTTTTTCATCTGTTTTTGATTATTTTGCATTTGAAACATATAAAACACACTTCTAAGATATTTTAAGTATTTTGATGCATATTTGAGTGTTTTTGGATGTTGTGGCAGCTCAGATTAGTATAAAATGATGAGTATTTAGACACTCGTCAACCACCCTCCTCTCATCAGGAGTCCATTGTGCTTCAGGTTTGGGCAAACCTTGAGCAGTCTTAGGGACAAAGGGACCTTTATTGATGCATGTGATGTAGTATGGTTCCATACCAGTCAAGTAGCAAAGCATACGCTTTTTCCACTTGCTAAATTTACCAGCTTCTAGTTTAGGAGCTACAGCTGAATAGCCACCTCCCTTTTTATCAACTAGCTGGGGTACATCGCTATCAGCCATGGTGGGATCTTGATTTTAAAAAACTTTGAGCACTCTTTTGTTTGAAAAGTTTTACAAATCAGAGGCTCTGATACCACTTGTTGGACCCTTTAACTTGGTTATGGTTATCTACAAAGTTAATCTAACCAAGTTCCATGATGTAGCGAAGTATTGATTAATTGTCAAAAGTAAATAAACGTAAAAGATAAGACACAAAGTTTTCAACGTTTAATTCTTTATTAGAAATTAATCAAAAGAATTATACCCCAGTGTTTGCGGAACAACACTTGGGATTGAAATGACAAGTATGGTATACTCCTCACTAAACTCAAACTAAGTTTGAGTGACAACTAAGATCCAGCTGAGCTATCTCAGGGATTGTGTTGTTCTTTGGAGAGAGTAAAGATTTGGTTTGTGAATGTCTAAGCATTATGTGCACAAACGTAATCTTTACCTCTCCCACTTATTCTCTATTTATACACAAGTAGATTTTAACACATACCTAATGGATAAAGACTACAAGACAAATTACATCATCCTACATTGGACAAAATACATAGGTATTTTGTCCCTGTTACAAATGACTATAAGCCGTAAAGGGCAGGGATGCTTTCTGGTCTTCAGTGTTGACACATGTCTTGGTATTATACACATTCAGGGAAAGTTGAACTTTGCATGATAAGGACCTTCCCTTATCCATTCAAACTTATCTCGCCTAATCCCGCCTTTATTTCAGTCTTCTTATCTTTAGTCTTTGTTCACTTAGTGATATTAGTTGGTGAGGAGTCATGGGACTCAGTGAGTTATTGTCATACCTCACGGAGTCCATCATCTTCTTCTTTGGTTGAGGTATCATTCACTGAGAACCGCCTCACTGAATAGTGAACCTTTCTTTATGGATTCGCCCTGAGTATCTTGAGGATGACTCACAGAACAACTATGCATTTAATGACTTGTTTGGTGTTCTCGGTTATCAAACACTTCGGATATTTTATGTTCAAATCCTAGATTTCAGAGTTTGGGTTTTAACAGACCCAACAATACACACACACACACACACACACACACACACACACACACACACACACACACACACATATATATATATATATATATATATATATATAGGGAAGAGATCCAATAAGAAGAATAATTAAAATAAGAAGGGTAAGAAGTAATTTTAGCCACACATTTTAATTTGGGAGGAAAAATTTGAATAAAGATGCATCCATTTTTGTAAGTGCATCTAGAATGTGTGGTTGTTATTACTTCTTATCCTTCTTATTTTTATTCTTCTTCTTATTTGATCCTAACTATATATATATATATATATATATATATATATATATATACTGAGGATCAGGTGCAGATTTCTTTTTCTTGTGCGGATGTGTGGATGAATCTGGACTACCCATTTCCAGATCTGATCTTGACTTTTGTAAAAAAGTCAAGATCTAACGCTAATTTCACGGTACCAATTTCCCATTAAAATGATTTTTTTTTTTATTTTTTTTCCTTTTAAGCGATCCTTACTATTATTGTCTTCTTTACTTTTTTTATTTTTTCAGATTTTTTTGAGCATTTTATTATTATTATTATTATTATTATTATTATTATTATTATTATTATTATTATTATTATTATTATTATTATTATTATGCGTTCTACCATGATATTAACGATATTATGAGTTTTTACTGTGATATTAACGATTTTACTTAAAAAGTTACTTTGATATTTAGTAAAAAAAACTTAATATCACTGCTTTTTTTATTACGATATTAAGAAAAGTAACGGTAATATAAAAAAATTAACTTTGAAATTAAGAAAGCATGATTATTACGGCGATATTAACAAAATCCTTAATTTCATTATAAAATTAACAATGATATTATAAGACATACAATGATATTAAGTTTTTATACATGTAAAACCAACAGTGATATAAAAAAGGAAACGAGGATATTAGTAAAAGACTTAATATCATCATACAATATCTGAAAAAAAATCAGAAAATAGTATAAGTAAAATAAATAAGAATTGCTGAAAAAAAATTCAAAAAAAATGTTTTACACGTAAAAAGGTAATGTGATATTAAAGATTTTATTAAAAAAAGTCGAGATATTTACGATATTGCCACTCCGCCTTTTTCAGATGGTTGACTAGATGGACGGCCGAGTTCATCCGTACCATCCGCACTAAAATAAAAAATGTACCTGATTATATATATATATATATACTAGCTTTCGGAGCCCGCCCGATGGGCGGGCATGACTTATAATTATCGTTGACTTATATATTTTTGTATAACTTATTAATGTGCAAAAAATGGTTAAAAAGAAACATATTTTTTAAATATTAGAAATTTTGTTAGCATAATGATTTTAGAGGTTCTACACAATAACACCCACACATAATTACATGAGCGGCTTTAGGGATATCCAATAATGATTTGACATATTAAACGAAGCAATTTGAAATCCTAAATTCACCTTATGATCTATGTGTTGTTGTGTCTTTTGAGCATACACTAACATCTCTGTTGGTTTCTCACTCGGAGTCCCGGCCATTAATAGACCCATACTAATAGCAGCTGCGTTACCCGCAATAGCACTGTCTGTATACAACACAATCTTTAACTCATGATAAATACCTTATTTCAGAAATGCTTAGAAGACAAGCACCACGTCATTAGGGCTGTTTACATAACAAAAGTAATATGCAAAGTTTCTGGTTCAGAAAATATGCCTTGTGCCGAAGAGTGACTAACAATATATTTCTTTTCAATAAAGCAAAGGTATATCAAAATAACTTGGAGCAAACATCTGACCATAAAAAAGATAAACAAAAAGAGATGGACTCAAACGACACACTAAAAAAACTCACAACCAAGAATTTCATGGATGCCATAAATACTCGATAGGAAAAATATCACCTCCTACATGGGTTGACTCACATTTCACATAACAAAAATACGCATGTAATTTTGTACCATTAAGGTCTGCCAAAGTGACAACAAAATGTTTCTTGCGTTGCACCACAACTTCCTATGATTAATTTGTTATCTACACATGATGATTTATTTATTTGTGCATCCAAATTATCATGGTTACCTTTTTATGGGATTAAAGTTAATATGTGCAAAATACCAAGTTTAAAAGTAAGGATAAGTTAGCTCATCATATAACAACAAATGTGGTGTTAGTTTGAAGAAAATTAAAGGTAACGCATACTCACATTTTGCTCATCATATACAACTTGGCATTTAGTTCACTGTCCAATACACATTATGTTAATGATACGTAACTATTATCCAATTGTGATGCTTCATGTTCACACCCCATTTTATGATAATCATCCATTTTTTATAAATGATTGGTTTAGTATAAACGTAATCATGCAACAACCTTATCAAATAAAAATGCTCAAGGACATTTTCATTATGTTATTTTACAACAGTTACTAAATCTTCATCACTTATTCATTTCAAGTTTCATCAACATGTATTTTTATCATCTCAAGTCATCATATCATTTTAAGTACTGATAAATTTATGTTCAATCCAAACACTACCACCTACCTATGCTAATTTAATAAGTCTCATATGTTGACGTTTGTACCCGACAACCCGAATCACCCGACCCGAATTAAACAGACCCGATAAAGACCTGAACCCGACAACCAGATTTCTTATCGGGTCAGGTTTCAGGTCACTTTTAAAAAACTCAACACCCAACTCTACCCGACCCGATAACACCCCTAATCGCAAGTATTAGTTATTTTGTTAATTTTAACTCTAAACCTGCTAAATTTTTTTGAGGTATTCTTGAAACCGTGAGTGGATCTAGTCTCAAATTTAACAGGTGGGAAGGAAAAACTATAGTTGAAAAGACCCAACGTGCTTAGCAGATTAATTTCTGTCCAACTCGCTCTTACCCATTACCCACCTACCCAAATTATTAACATGATAAACCAAGCTATGCTTTGTTTCATTGTAAATAGGTAAAGACCCAACGTATTCATATTCTGCATGGTTTTTAATCACAATTAATATATGGAACATACATGTTTATGCAAAACTTAAAAATAACGGTCCTTAAGAATGCTTACTCTTTTCGTTAGCAAGCCTATTGTTATTGAGAATTATTTCTATTGTGACAACTGTGGCAATGGCTGCACAAATGATGGAAGTTACTTTTAACAAAATTTATGTAACAATTCACAATTTCAGGTTAATTACCATTCCCGGAAAATTTCACTATTCACTTTTACTATTCATTTTTTTCCCGAAACTTTCCCGAAAGTTGATTTTTATTTGATTTTATCGAGTGATAAATCATTTCCATGGCAAATTAAAAGTTTAACTTTCATAAGCTCATTTTCGTGAAAGTTATTAAGGAATTACACGGAATTACACGTTTTAGGGTAAAACGTCAATCAGAAATTCTACGCACAACGAAATTCAACCCCGTCAGGTGACCCCACATCAGTAAAATATTTTACACACTCATGATTTATTTGAGAATTAATCGTGACTGAGAAAAATATGACCAAAAACTTCCCAGCAGGTCACCCATGCCTGTACTACTCTCGCATGAGCACGCTTAACCATTTGGGCGATTAACCGTGAGACCACAAAACGCGTTTCTAAGACTTTTTGAGTTTTCAACTTATTAGAAAAAGTCAACATATTATTTCCCTCCTCCATTGACCAAAAATGATCCCTTGATGTTATAAGTCATTTCGTGATTTTTAGGCTTACGATTTGATGTCTAAAAGACATTTAATACCAACCGACACTAGACTAAGCCCAGTCTAGACATTATAAGTCATTTTAAATCATTTTTATAACATTAGAAAAGTAACATTTTACTTTTCTCAATTTTACGCAATATTCAGCGTTTTACGCGAATTACGCGTTTTAGACCCGTGTTTCCAGTTTTTAGCAGGGTTTTAGCACCCGATGGAACCTACCACTCATTTTATATTTTATTATGGAACTTATTGACATGTTTATCAATACTTTCAAGTTCCATAATTTTACGACACCCGGTTTTACGTTTTGAGGCTTAATCATTTACGGTTGGCATTTCCCGGAGTCAAAACTCATCCAATATCTTGGATAATATCAAGCAAGAACCACCTCATCCTTCCTAGCATATCAAACCGCCATTAGGGGGGGGGGGGTTTCACACTTGTGGCTTGATCTTGACCCTTGATTCCTTAGATGATCACATGTGTTCAACTTTGGCTCCAAGTAAAACTTGGTCACCAAGTTGTGGTAATATCCTACTCATTTCCTAACCTCCTCATGACCATATATATACCCCCTCCCTCCCCTCTTTGCCGTGGATATCACACACACAAACACACCATTCATTTGCAAATTCTCTTCCAAGTTTCATGCAAGATTCAAGTGATTCTTCAAGGTAGAAACCCTAGATAGGTTATCATTCATCAAACACTTCCATAACCTCATATACTTGGTGATTTCTCTTGAGTTTAAATCCACTCATTTCACCTAAACCTTCATCATCCATCTTTCAAGAATACCAAGGGTAGAAAGATTGCATGAAGTGAAAAAGGGTTGAAGCAAGTCTATCAAAGTCCTATCCTTACATGTTAACTTCCTTTCATCTTTGAAAGCCAAAAGTTGTGAGCCAAACGCTAACTTGATTCTTGTTAAATAATCATGTTCATGTTATTTACATATTATTTGTGCTATATATTGTCTTGTTATCATGTCCATGATGTATAAAAATGACCAAAACAAGTTATTGTTATTGATTGTTACAACAAGTTACTAAAACAAGTAAACTAGTGACTTTCTTGGTAAGACCTGATCAAAATGGTAAAAATATGATGTTGGATCATTACATATTACAGTAGAGGACTTAACAAGGAAACCATAGCAATTTGAACCACCCAAAACGAGTATACGAGTCAAAAGTTATGGCGATTTGAAATTACCAAAGATTTCCGGCAAAACTGCCAAATAGCTTCCTGATCAAATTTAGGTTTTGAAAGTCCCACTTCTGGTCCGATTCATCAAAAAGTTAAAACACGAAAGTTGTCCGAAACGACGTTTTCGTTCAGGACAAAGAAGCTCGAGACCTAAAAACACTTTCCGAGTGATAAAATTCTTCAAATTCTAAACAGCCCATTTTTAGGCGAAAGTCACAAGATTATGGTTATACTTTGAAAGGAACAAGAGGTCTTATGACCTATAATCAAGACCACAACCATGGCTAGAGCCAAGGTTGTGTCTCATGACCTTGAAACAAGGACCAAAGGTCATGGCTAGGCCATGACGAAATGACCATAACAACTTACATAGGCGTAAACATGAAACAATGAATTAGGCGATAACATGAACAAGCAATTTGGATCTACTTCACTTAAAAGGAAACCATGAGATATTACCAAGAGAAAATGGTCATTCAAGACTTATGAAACTTACCCTAATAACAATCTTCATGTACAAATAAACTTTCCTAAGTTTATTCAACTATTGGACATGTAACTTTCGGATCCAAACTTATATCTATATATTTCATCAACTACTACAATAGTAGGGAGCCTCATGTGAGGAGTTCATTATGTAAGCCGTCGAGTTGAGTTGTGGATTTACGAGTTAAAGTGTCCTGGCTCCTCGAACGCTTACTAACATGACTTCTGAATTATGTCGGCCCGAACGGTAGTAAATGATATACAAAACATACATGTTTCATGAATATTTTCTTTCAAGGACTTACAATATACATCATACCACATCATGGACTATAATGCAAGATATATATATAGGCACTACTTCATATTCTTTACTCCAATCCTAAGTCGCGACATTCTATTATAGGTTGCTCGTAGAAACCTTCACGATTCGACCGTTACATTCATTACTTGCTATCTTACTTAAGGTGAGTTCATAGCCCCACTTTCGATTACTTAATCGTTTTACAAACCCTTGGGGGAAATACATGCTATTTATAACCGAGCACAATGTTTTTAAATTGTATGCTTACCTGATTGTTTTATTATCACTAAGTACCAGCCTTGCTAAACCGATATCCTTGATTATGAACCATTTAATCACTAGCAATAGTGAGCGCGAATATTAATAATAGGCCTATTGGGATTGACGAATCCCATTTGTTTTGACTAAGTGCAAACAAATGCATTAATATTTGAGATTTAGGTATGTTAGCAACATACCTACCGGGATAAAACCGCCGATTGATATTGGTACACGTTAACGTTATGGTGTCATAAGCTTAGTGTATAATACATGTTCCGGGCGTATAATAACGTAGCCTACCTGTTTTGTTTTCCAAACATTGGTGTGAGCCTATAACTCACACTACCAACATATTGTGTTCAATCGATTTAACAAACTCTATGAATATCACTCAACCTTTGTGTTGACCTCTCAAGCATGTATTTCAGGTTCATGACGATCAAGAATGGCACGGAAGGGCACGGATACTCAAGAGGGCTATAAATTTTATTATCATTCAAAAACTCCTTTATTATACATTGTAAACATGGAACCATTTGGGACCTCATTTTGTAACCTCTGATATTTATACAATTTGAATGATAAATCTCTTAAAACGACTCAATTGGAGTTCGTTTTCTATTATTGTGACTATTGTGCCGTCAAGTAACACCCAGTTTGAATTCCGCTGCATCCATGAATTGGGGGTGTTACAGATTGGTACCAGAGCCATGGTTATAGAGAAACGGGTCTAAGTGAGACCTAAACTATAACTACAATCACAAACAAAAACATTTTATAGCCTTCCGCTCTTCGTGTCTTCCATCCTCCAGAAGATTATGGATTTAGTAAGCATGTTATGCTACACAAACATATTAGTATATTCATATATACCCATTTTGAGCATTTCCCCGTAAGCATAAGTATATTGATATATACACACTAAGCATTTTATGCTACATGAACACATATAAGTATATTGATATATACACACTAGGCATTTTATGCTACATGAACATATTAGTATATTGATATATAAACTCAGTTTATTTTCAATCATTTTATCTAAACATATCTGCGTATGCCTATTCTATGGCATTTCGGCACAACTACATTCTCCCAATCATGTTCCTACTCCAACATTCATTTTCCAAGACATTGTGGGATACAATGGTCTCATTCATTTTCCAAGACATTGTGAGATACAATGGTCTCATTCATTTTCCAAGACATTGTGAGATACAATGGTCTCATTCATTTTCCAAGACATTGTGAGATACAATGGTCTCATTCATTTTCCGAGACATTGTGAGATACAATGGTCTCATTCATTTTCCAAGACATTGTGAGATACAATGGTCTCATTCATTTTCCAAGACATTGTGAGATACAATGGTCTCATTCATTTTCCAAGACATTGTGAGATGCAATGGTCTCATTCATTTTCCAAGACATTGTATGATACAATGGTCTTAATCATTTCTCAAATGTTTTGAGTCACACAACGGTTTAACCTACTTCCCAGACATTGTGAATTACACAATGGTCTAACCTACTTCCGAGACTTTGTGTTTTGTGCAAATGGTCTCTAGAATTATTCCATCACATAATCAATATCATTTCTTATGATATCAAAAACCCGTCACAATCTATCGATTTCAAAACAAGAAATATGAGATTTCTAAAGGACAAACTAATCCATCATCGACAAAAGCTGAACTTTCTCTACATTCATCAAAGTTTTCTTATGAAACCTTCATTATTAAAAGTTCGTGATCCTGGCCAAGTATGTTCTATTTTAGAACTACTTAAAACTTCCTTTCCATACGTATCTACCCTTACTACCTTCTATGCAATGGAATAGGAAAACATACGTTACAAGTCTTGTATGGACGGGACTTGCAACTTAAGGGTTTGACATCGCCTTTGTTTAGTGGACAGTTTCCCGAAAGCAACGGACATATCAAAAGTATACCTAGTTTAGGTATTTGAAAATTTTATCGAACCTTGGCTAAATATAGACTAGTCACCTATATTTAACCTAGGGACAGTGGAATATAGTCTGACTAACTATATTCGACTTAGAATTTTCAAATACTGAGAATAGTTGTACTAGGGTTATGTCTAGGTTGATTTCCTACATGAACTCGATAAACCACCAGAATACATTAAAACAATCTAGAGACACGATAATGTCTTACCACTCAGCGAAATCTTAACACCTTATTTGTGTTACCTAATTTCATTCTTGAAATTTTTCATTTATGAGATAATCCGAACTACTATCTTGGGATAGTTATCAATTCTTCTCTTCATCCTGTAGAAGTACTATCCTGTTTAGGTCCTAATGATACCATTCCATCATAAACTTTTAAAATCTCTTAAGATTTTTAAAGCAAACTCAACATCTATACCTAAGAGTATTAATGTTAAGCATACACTACACACTTTTGTTCATCAACATATCACATCATTATCTTCACAACCGTTACAAACACAAGCTCATTAACAGATTTTGATGCACTTGTAAAGCTCAAATCATCCTTAGTTACACCACAAGTACCCTCATCAGCTTTACAAGATTGAATATTCATCTTGTACTTTTGGAACACCAGTATCATCTCGTAATACACTACCTTGTAACTCACCGGCTAAGTATGAATGTTGTGTCGGGAATTCTTGAGTAGGATGATTTATAATATCCTTATTTGAATGGATTGGGATGCCTTTTCATTTAAATAAAGAAATTATAAATCATCGATCCATACGTTTATATTCCTTTAGTTACATTGTTTGGGATGCCTCTCTATGTAAATAAAGAATTATAAACAAGTGGGCTTAATTATATCCGAAATAACATAAGTATGAAGTCAACCTATATTACATTGCTCGGGTATGGCTTGATACCTACATTACATTGCTCGGGTATGGCTTGATACCTACATTACATTGCTCGGGTATGGCTTGATACCTACATTACATTGCTCGGGTATGGCTTGATACCTACATTACATTGCTCGGGTATGGCATGATACCTACATTTTATTCGCCACAAGAAATCCTATCTTTTCACCGACATCGCTTCAAACCATGACATAAACACTAGGTACAACAACCGATTACCTACAAGGCTATGATTGCAACGACTATCCCAATTTCCATAAGTACGAGGTTTACATTTTGGTTTTCATAATGATAGTGCAATAACAAACAAACTCGTTGTGAGGCCATGTAACCATATGCATGTGCAGTCGTACCAAACTCATTACGGGGCCATGTAACCATATGCATGGGTAGTCATACCAAACTTATAGTGAAGCCATGTAGCCATATGCATGGGCAGCCGTACAATTCAAACAGGACTTGGTCCAACCACATGTTCAACGCTTATTCTATGATTCGATTCTTATATCAATTTCCATTTATTGGATTCCTATGTAAATTGCTATTGTTGTTCAACTGTTATATCAATTGCTATTGATACTTGACAACTATATCAATTTCCATTTTGATATTTAACTATATCAAGTTCTATTTGATATTCAACTACTATATCGATTCCTATTAATATTCGACTGCTATATCAATTTCCTTTGATATTCGACTATTACCATACCTTTCCTATATAAAAGGAAGCCTCATCCTACACCATACACTGAAATGACAAATCAAATTACATTACCGGAAATCCCAGACTTTGGTCCTCATAATTAACCACACATCTTTATCGACACCACTCCAACATATGACACACATAGAACTTCGGGACGAAGTTCCCCGTAAGGGGTAGAGACTGTAACAATTCACAATTTCAGGTTAATTACCATTCCCGGAAAATTTCACTATTCACTTTTACTTTTCATTTTTTTCCCGAAACTTTCCCGAAAGTTGATTTTTATTTGATTTTATCGAGTGATAAATCATTTCCATGGCAAATTAAAAGTTTAACTTTCATAAGCTCATTTTCGTGAAAGTTATTAAGGAATTACACGGAATTACACATTTTAGGGTAAAACGTCAATCAGAAATTCTACGCACAACGAAATTCAACCCCGTCAGGTGACCCCACATCAGTAAAATATTTTACACACTCATGATTTATTTGAGAATTAATCGTGACTGAGAAAAATATGACCAAAAACTTCCCAGCAGGTCACCCATGCCTGTACTACTCTCGCATGAGCACGCTTAACCATTTGGGCGATTAACCGTGAGACCACAAAACGCGTTTCTAAGACTTTTTGAGTTTTCAACTTATTAGAAAAAGTCAACATATTATTTCCCTCCTCCATTGACCAAAAATGATCCCTTGATGTTATAAGTCATTTCGTGATTTTTAGGCTTACGATTTGATGTCTAAAAGACATTTAATACCAACCGACACTAGACTAAGCCCAGTCTAGACATTATAAGTCATTTTAAATCATTTTTATAACATTAGAAAAGTAACATTTTACTTTTCTCAATTTTACGCAATATTCAGCGTTTTACGCGAATTACGCGTTTTAGACCCGTGTTTCCAGTTTTTAGCAGGGTTTTAGCACCCGATGGAACCTACCACTCATTTTATATTTTATTATGGAACTTATTGACATGTTTATCAATACTTTCAAGTTCCATAATTTTACGACACCCGGTTTTACGTTTTGAGGCTTAATCATTTACGGTTGGCATTTCCCGGAGTCAAAACTCATCCAATATCTTGGATAATATCAAGCAAGAACCACCTCATCCTTCCTAGCATATCAAACCACCATTAGGGGGGGGGGGTTTCACACTTGTGGCTTGATCTTGACCCTTGATTCCTTAGATGATCACATGTGTTCAACTTTGGCTCCAAGTAAAACTTGGTCACCAAGTTGTGGTAATATCCTACTCATTTCCTAACCTCCTCATGACCATATATATACCCCCTCCCTCCCCTCTTTGCCGTGGATATCACACACACAAACACACCATTCATTTGCAAATTCTCTTCCAAGTTTCATGCAAGATTCAAGTGATTCTTCAAGGTAGAAACCCTAGATAGGTTATCATTCATCAAACACTTCCATAACCTCATATACTTGGTGATTTCTCTTGAGTTTAAATCCACTCATTTCACCTAAACCTTCATCATCCATCTTTCAAGAATACCAAGGGTAGAAAGATTGCATGAAGTGAAAAAGGGTTGAAGCAAGTCTATCAAAGTCCTATCCTTACATGTTAACTTCCTTTCATCTTTGAAAGCCAAAAGTTGTGAGCCAAACCCTAACTTGATTCTTGTTAAATAATCATGTTCATGTTATTTACATATTATTTGTGCTATATATTGTCTTGTTATCATGTCCATGATGTATAAAAATGACCAAAACAAGTTATTGTTATTGATTGTTACAACAAGTTACTAAAACAAGTAAACTAGTGACTTTCTTGGTAAGACCTGATCAAAATGGTAAAAATATGATGTTGGATCATTACATATTACAGTAGAGGACTTAACAAGGAAACCATAGCAATTTGAACCACCCAAAACGAGTATACGAGTCAAAAGTTATGGCGATTTGAAATTACCAAAGATTTCCGGCAAAACTGCCAAATAGCTTCCTGATCAAATTTGGGTTTTGAAAGTCCCACTTCTGGTCCGATTCATTAAAAAGTTAAAACACGAAAGTTGTCCGAAACGACGTTTTCGTTCAGGAGGAAAGAAGCTCGAGACCTAAAAACACTTTCCGAATGATAAAATTCTTCAAATTCTAAACAGCCCATTTTTAGGCGAAAGTCACAAGATTATGGTTATACTTTGAAAGGAACAAGAGGTCTTATGACCTATAATCAAGACCACAACCATGGCTAGAGCCAAGGTTGTGTCTCATGACCTTGAAACAAGGACCAAAGGTCATGGCTAGGCCATGACGAAATGACCATAACAACTTACATAGGCGTAAACATGAAACAATGAATTAGGCGATAACATGAACAAGCAATTTGGATCTACTTCACTTAAAAGGAAACCATGAGATATTACCAAGAGAAAATGGTCATTCAAGACTTATGAAACTTACCCTAATAACAATCTTCATGTACAAATAAACTTTCCTAAGTTTATTCAACTATTGGACATGTAACTTTCGGATCCAAACTTATATCTATATATTTCATCAACTACTACAATAGTAGGGAGCCTCATGTGAGGAGTTCATTATGTAAGCCGTCGAGTTGAGTTGTGGATTTACGAGTTAAAGTGTCCTGGCTCCTCGAACGCTTACTAACATGACTTCTGAATTATGTCGGCCCGAACGGTAGTAAATGATATACAAAACATACATGTTTCATGAATCTTTTCTTTCAAGGACTTACAATATACATCATACCACATCATGGACTATAATGCAAGATATATATATAGGCACTACTTCATATTCTTTACTCCAATCCTAAGTCGCGACATTCTATTATAGGTTGCTCGTAGAAACCTTCACGATTCGACCGTTACATTCATTACTTGCTATCTTACTTAAGGTGAGTTCATAGCCCCACTTTCGATTACTTAATCGTTTTACAAACCCTTGGGGGAAATACATGCTATTTATAACCGAGCACAATGTTTTTAAATTGTATGCTTACCTGATTGTTTTATTATCACTAAGTACCAGCCTTGCTAAACCGATATCCTTGATTATGAACCATTTAATCACTAGCAATAGTGAGCGCGAATATTAATAATAGGCCTATTGGGATTGACGAATCCCATTTGTTTTGACTAAGTGCAAACAAATGCATTAATATTTGAGATTTAGGTATGTTAGCAACATACCTACCGGGATAAAACCGCCGATTGATATTGGTACACGTTAACGTTATGGTGTCATAAGCTTAGTGTATAATACATGTTCCGGGCGTATAATAACGTAGCCTACCTGTTTTGTTTTCCAACCATTGGTGTGAGCCTATAACTCACACTACCAACATATTGTGTTCAATCGATTTAACAAACTCTATGAATATCACTCAACCTTTGTGTTGACCTCTCAAGCATGTATTTCAGGTTCATGACGATCAAGGATGGCACGGAAGGGCACGGATACTCAAGAGGGCTATAAATTTTATTATCATTCAAAAACTCCTTTATTATACATTGTAAACATGGAACCATTTGGGACCTCATTTTGTAACCTCTGATATTTATACAATTTGAATGATAAATCTCTTAAAACGACTCAATTGGAGTTCGTTTTCTATTATTGTGACTATTGTGCCGTCAAGTAACACCCAGTTTGAATTCCGCTGCATCCATGAATTGGGGGTGTTACAATTTATGTCATTAGAAGCCACATATGTACATCATACACGATTCGAGGTAGTCAATAATATTGTACAATTATCACTGACTGTTGCTCCCAAGCAGCAACCCGTTTGAGATAAACAATAACTCAAACTGACCCATTCATAAGTAAACGGGTTAAATTGCTACCTCTTCTATTATTCCTATAAGGTATAACTGTATAAGAGGTTGCTTGGAGAGTTAGCAATGCTACATTATCAAGGAGACTGTAGGACGGGTCCATTCCTGTAAAGGTCGACACTTGAAAGTTTGTTCCTTCATTATCATCCTATCAAAAATTGATCCACTTCATAATCAAACACTTCTTTAAAGATTCTCAACACAACAAAAATTAAATTTTATGTCACCTGCTGAGTGAAGGCGATGTTGCTGAGTGAAATTTAATAACCTTCATACCTAGTTTACTTCTCCGCATCTATCTCCACTTCTTTAACCTGGTTAATTGACTCGATTGCTTTCAGAAGAGGGGATCCAATAATCACCTGAAGATTTGGAATTTATATAGAGTAAAATAAGCAATCTGATTAAAGGTGTATGCCACATATCATGAGAACGAATAGTTTTATTTGTGGATCATAAGGATGCCGAATTGTAACCTTGTATGGATTGCGTAAGAACTACATCGCCAAACTCAACCTCTTTAGGCCATGTTGCACTCCAATTAGCTGTGACATAAAGCAATGGTCTGAATAAATTATATGCATTAAAGCAAATGTCTGATGTATTATGTACATAGTATGTGGTTGTTGGTTTTCACCTGACCAATCATCAATTAGTTTATGTTATCAATCTGGAACAAATAACAGATTTAGGGGTGTTTGGGATTGCTAACCTCTCTCGCACAACACCAGCAGAAAACACACAACTATAGGCATGGTCTTTCAGGATATGCACCAGCTTATCTCATTCCTAAAGGGCCAACTGCAGCTTTTTGAGCTATGCCACTCGCACTTGATTGTAAACATAGCTGAAAAGAAACCGTCGGAACTTGTTTAACACTTGATGATCTTAGTAAATGATTGTTACAACTTCGAGCAGTAGAAGTGCATCGAAAATACAATTTTTGACAGCATTATAATTGATTTTCTATTCTAATGGTTCAACAACTCATAATCGTTTCATAATACATCTTAATATTGGTAAACTTAAATAGAATAAATAGTAGAAGAAGTTACCAACCTCAACAACATTTAAAGGAAAAAGACCAGCAAATTTCCGAGTAGGGCAGGTCATGTTGGTTTTACCAAAACAACTCATTACTCTCTAAGTATCGCCTTATTTTGTCATAATTATACACATTCACCGTGTCACCCTGTTCTTGGTCCTCAAAAAGCCTTAGCACTCATCTTTCCTATAAATAGCAATAAATGACACTTGAAACAAAAGAAATTACTGTACAATTTTTGAAAAATAGGAACTAATAGCTGATACTTATAACTTCTAAACCTAAACTGCTTTTTAAGATGCACAAATAATCTGTTTTGAAAACATGATGCCAAATATTACTTATTTGGTGATCAAATTTTAAAATCTAAACATTTACAAAGACACATAATGAGAATGAAAATCTAAACCTTTAAGCAATTTGGTCAGATTCATCATTAGCAGGTTTTAAAGAAGCTCTTTTCAAGCTCCCAGATGGATAAATAGGGGTGCTGATTGCTTCTTTACTTTTGCCCCGTGTTCGCTGGGCTTCGATCATCAAAAATATTCTTGGTTGCCTCAATGGTTTCACCACCAGTTTTAGCTTTTTTGGCGTGTCCAGATGGACTAACAGGGGTGTTGCTTACTTCTGTACTTTGCCCCACGTCGGATGGGCTGTAGTCATCCGTACTCTTAGTTGCCTCACTGGTTTTAACACCAACATCAGCTTTTTTAACATCACCAGATGGACTAATAGGGGTGTTACTTTCTAAATTTTACCCGTTTTGCATTAATATGAGCTTTAGATCATCACAGAGGTTCAGTTACACAGACATGTGCTGTTATTTCCCACATCTTCGGGACCAATATCTTCTTTGTTTAAGGTCAGAAAAAAGAATTGCAGTTCTTCTATTTCCCGATGCTACAGACCTCTGAAAATTCAAAGTTTTGGCACTCATTAGATGATCATAAATCAACAGATAACAGTAGCTTAGAAAATGTTTCACCATCAATGGCATATTTCAAGAATATTTACCTTGATTTCAGTAACTCCAACGGTAATATCAGATTCAATTGACCAATATAGGCTAGAGGTGGCAATCTTGACCCATATAGGGGTTGTTTATTTTATTTGACGGCTTATCTAATTGAAAATTTGTAAAGTCAATCAAATGAATTAAAACAAACACCCTCTTTTACTATTAATTGGGTCAACGTGGGTTACATATAGGCTAAACTAATGGGTTAAGACAAAGAGTTTAACTTAAAAGGAAATAGGTCAACTAACGTTCCATCTGACTAATGGGTCTAAATTGCCAGTATGCATGCAAAAGATTCAATTGAAATAGGAAATAGGTCAACTAACTTAAAAGGAAATGGTAGTTTATGCATGCAAAAGACTAAAAAAATACCTGGTGTTAACTAACGTTCCAAAGGAATATGAGTTGCCAAAAAAGGGTCACATAAATTCAAGTAATATAGAACAATATGGGTTATAAAATTCGTACCATTTTTTGTATCAATTAGCACAGGTATACATATGAACTGAAGCATTGGCGCCATGCTTTTGTTCAGTTTTCTTCCATAATTCTTTGGAACTCTATCTCACTTGCTGAGATCAGTTGCTTCATAGCGTCTAGGTAGTAAGCTTAATGCTGCAACAACACGAATAAGTATTCCATCACCAATCGTGATAAATAGTATACATTTGAAAATAAACCAATGGGTTGTAAGCATACCTGCGGTTTGGTGAGGTATTAAAAGCATCGGGTTCAAAACGTATCATCCAACTACACCATCACGAGTGACAATAGCTAGACAAGATCATTGAAACAAAAACAAACTTAAATGTGTTTTTGAAATATGGTATTTTTAAAAGAGTATAAATGGTGACAAATGTAAAAAAGAAAAAAACTTAATCAAATACCTAGAAACGGGTCTAAAACAGTCTTGTAAGGTGTACCCCTCATTTACATTTGTCATCTAAAAGTTTCGAATGGGTAGCACGTAAGCGCGGCAATCAAGAAACGACTTCTGTACTGCATTTGGTGGCAGTCCAGATGATAGCAATAAGTGTTTCAACGGGAGCCCAATACTGCTTAACTCAACCAGGTAATATATTGTCATAAAAAGCTTAATGTGACATTTCAATAGTTATGATCTCCTAATAACTCTTTTACAAAAATTAAGATTATTGTATTGATAATATAGGTTTTGTAATCATAATTAATACATTGACAATTTACTGTATAAAGATTCAAAATAAGTGCCGCAACCTGACCCGGTTTGACTCATATTATCCTTTTGCCAGTTTTTTAACAGGCTGAAACGTATGTGCCACCCTATAAGCATTGGTGAACCTAGTTCAGGTAATGTCTTACAGTAAACTAAAAATATCATTTACAGTAGGCGGCTTTAGGCCCATTTGTACCAAATAAACAGACTGCCTTGTGTAAGAGACAAGGAGGTTTTCCACATTATTTTTGAAGTATTTATAGATTTTTGCCTATCAAAATAACAGATTATAAGTTTGTAGTGTCTAAGTGTAAAGAGATTACAATTGTCTGAGTATGTAAGGGACAAGATACTTGAACAGCCTATTAGCTGATCATCACATATAGCAGAAGCACACCCAAACACTATTGCATACAGTTATTTTTGAAATAACTGATTTGTTAATTATGATTATTCCATATCACATAATCACCATTAAAATGCAATCCCAAACACCCCCATAGTACATGTTGTTGAAGCAAGAACAACACTTTAACTCTTATCTAATGAATACTGAGAAAGAAAAAGGGATTAAACATAATACCTCTTGCTGAGATTCTGAGGGGCCTTGCATGCTATAAGGAAGCAATATCGTTATAACAACTTCAGTATGACGAAGAAAACATCTGAAAATACTTCCATAACCCCCTTATCCATTCTTGATTGATGGGTCAACGTTGCGAATGGTGTCTCTGACTTTTGAGAAGTCAAACTCAGTGTAGAACTGAGAGACACTTCACCTGTTATGCTGCCATCAGCCACATTGACTGGTCATCTAATAGTTTTTCATATAAGAAGCGGTAACAAAAGCATTAGAATTTGTTGGCAACGGGACGTCGAAAGTATTAGTTGCTTAACAGCAAGGGTGGATGCGTTTCTACATACCTTGGGAAAAACCACGAATTTGCCGCTCGGTGGAGGCCGAAACATTGTAATATTCGCAACCCACACCTACAACAAACATGAGACATCATGTAGGCTAACAGCAAAACGCTCCCATCTACCCATGTCTGCACATAGTTTCGTCTGAAAACTATTGTTAATGCTCAGTTGCTCACTATTAAATCCAGGCCCCAAGCGTGTGTCGAAGAACTTTCAGAACATTCACGGGCATTTAGAGAGGTAGGACAACCTTCAGTGGATGTCCCTTGACTGAAAATCTTTGATCAGTGGTATGTTCGGTAGGCTTGCAACCAATAACAAAATAATTAAATAGTGAGAAAATGATTAAGCACAAATTTAAACGAATGAAACTGAAAGCACAAAGTAAAAGATAGTATGGGAGCAAAACCTGCAAAACTGTTGTTGTCGGGTGCCGGGTCACTGTGAATCTGGGAAGGCACCGTTGGTTGACAATGGGAGCTATTTTGAGTGTTGTCATGCGCCATTCGCTCAGTAGTAATAGAATGGCCTAAATGGGCATGATCAACAATGGCAACCCCTGACTAAACTTTCATAAGCCGTTTGAAGCCTCATCTCAAAGCTTTCATATTCCCGCACAAACTCCATCCATGATCAATATTTCCTGCAACTTTACAGTCCAAATAAATCAGATGTTAAACTAAATAAATAAAAAATAATTGAGGAACATAACAAACTGATTATAGTGATAGATACAACTTTCACATTGCGTTTTTTAAAAATTATTTATCATACTTTTCCAATCCAACTCTAGATATGGTGTTTCAGGATTGAGAACATCATTAGGACGAATCTGTAAAAAAGAAATAAATGGCTGAGGATGATATTGTTTGGGCATTAAGCAAGCAATAAATAAAATCTATATAAAATTAAAATATTTTACCATGCGACTGTAAAATTTAAGCACCCACCATTGTTGTCATTGTGGTGCCCATTAATGTATCATGCATGGAACCTGTTAACATAAACATGAATATATTGTTTATGATACATCTGCAATCCTGACAATAGCAAAAGAACCTGTTAAGAATATTGGTTTATACACAACATAAAATGAATAAAGACTAATAAGAGAAGTGAATCTAGTAATTTCTTTACATTTAGCGAATTGCTTCTTATTACCATTATCTTTGGAAGACATCTTTATGTGGAAAATAAAGGAACTTTGTTCTCATGTTTTACGCAATTGGCTTTGAAGGAATAAGTGAACTGTCAAAACCAACAAATTATAATTTGTGATGAATAAATCTGCACAATCATGTAAAATACCTTTGACGCGTGAATCAACTAAAAATAAAATAAAGTGAAAAATGTTGCAATCTTTGAACCATTGAGCCTACTGGTTTTCAACCTTTTGATTAATAGATTCATCTATTTCGATTGAGCCTATTGAAATCAAAGAACATGTATTACCTATTGCTGGACATATCAAATAAAAAACCTTCAAAAAACATGAATATCTGTCTTTTCTAAAACATAAATTAACCGCAAATCTCAAGAACTATAAACCCTATTGGGTACCTAAAAGGATACCTCTTTGTATTACATAGCGATGTTCAATGTGCAATCAAGAATGGATATTTAAGTCTTGCACATCCAACCTTCATATATAACATATCAATCACTTTTATACTGTAAAACATTAGCTACTACTTACGAATCATGTTGCTAGAGCACATATAGGTAACATAATTTACATAACAAATTAGGTTCCCAATACTACTTTCGATTACATTCAGAGGTTTAGTTAACTAAACATTAAACAACAATTTGAAAACGGAAGCAAGACCTCATTAGAAGCATGCACAGGAGTAGCTATTGATTATTAAATCAACATATTATTTTTTTCTGCAAAAAATAGAGCACACAAAATTGAATGATAAATAAAACCAATAAAATAAAATATAAACAACTATTAGACAAAATAAAACATCATGCATCCATTAAAATTTATCATATACAACTATTTTACTTGATTTGTGATGAACATGCATTTGTTTATATTGAAAAATTAGGGTTTTAGGAATTTAGGAGGGATTGAATGGTGCACGAATGAAAAAGAAGCACATTAGGGTTTTCTACTGATAACTAAAGCGGAATTTGGGATATCATTAGCAGTCGATTTAGGGTTTTGTTTTGGGTTTTGGGATTTAGGGTTTTGGTTTTGTATAGTATATCCTTTTTGTTTTAGGTCCTTGATCACAATCAATGGCTTGGCTCCATTGGTTGAGAGGTTAGTATGTTAACCAAAAGATGCAAGTTCGAATCTCACCATGTTTATTTTTATAAATACGAAATTAAAAAAAAAAAATCTTGACATGGCCTAAATGTGATGACAAGGCTGATGACATGGCTGAAATGGAATTACTGGGCATTGACTGGGCAATGAGGTGGCATTTTCTTCAAATGCCTCCTGTTATATATAATGTAGAGATATATATATATATATATATATATATATATATATATATATATATATATATATATATATATATATATATATATATATATATATATATATATATATATGGGCCTTTATTTTCAGAACCTTGTTAAGTGTAGGAACTATAAGAACCCACTTATGTACTACTAATATGCTACATGCACAGCTATGATGGGAATCCGGAAACATCTGTAGAACAAGCTTGCGTAACGCATCATCCTAGTCAGTAAGTGCCAAAGGTGGTTGCTTACCATGAGTTTTTAAAAAGCATTCAAGCATCCAGCAGTAAGATTCAAACTTTTCATCGGATGCCGCACCAAAAGTAACACATTTCTTGTGGTGGTCAACACCAGTAAATGGCACGAAAACCATGTTATATCTGTAAATGGTAAATAAAAATTAATGGTCAAAATATCAGAAGTTGTCATAATTTATCTTTTATAAGTTGATACTGTAAATACAATAAAACTTAAACTAGTAATGGAACGCACTTGCTTGTCACAAAAGTAGTGTTAGTGCAAACATTACGACGCTTGATCTATACAACGTCTCCATAGTTTAATGATGACAAACACGTAACTTGTAATACATAACGTAAAGTGCACAAGTTACTCGTTCACGCATCAATGTTTCTCGACATCACTTCAGGTATGAACATACACTTTACCAACTTTGTTAAGTGATCAAAGAAAATCTCTTTTTGTTCTTAAACGTTACATTTTATAAATGTGAAAGCATTTTTACAAAAATAAACTAGACAAATTATTTTTGTATTTATAAAGAAATTTTTTAATAAGAAAAATAGATTTGAAAATTGAATTTCAAAATGTCTAAATGGCCTTATTTTCAACCCAAATTAGATAAAATTTCACCAGGTAACATTTCACCACTAAAGGACAAAAACTATCGGGCAGGTCCCTTGTCTATGTGATGGTCCATTATTAATAAAGGACCGTTGATTCGTTGTGTTTTGGTGTGCAAAAATAATTTATCAATATATCAACAAACGTGAGGTCTATGTTATCGTGAGACAACTACGTAGAGAATTACGAGTAAACCTTTTAGGAAAAAGATTACCTCGCGTAAACTCGTGAAAGTGATATTAAAATTGTGAAACCGGGAAGTGATTTCCCGGGTCGTACCCCAACGAGGTGTAAATGGAAAGTTTCGTGAAAAGATCGAGATTAAAACCTTGTATGTTTGGTTGAGAAAGATTATTTGGTTTTGTGGTACGTTAAAGTTACGGAAATTAAGAATTAATGAACGAAAACGTGGTAAACGTGACCTAAATGTGAATTTACACTAGAAATGAAAGTTAACACTTAAAAACTACCTAAGATACTACAGGAAACATAATAGGGCATTAGGGAACCTTAAAACGTAAGCTAGAATTAGAAACATAAAAGTTAACTTAAATAAAACGCGAGTGCGCGAAATAAAACGTGAAACGGGAGCAAATAAAGTCCAACGAATATGAAAATTATATTTTTACAATCCTAATAATAAAAGAAAATTTTTGGAAAATTAAAATTATTTTTACAACTATTTAATTAATTACTAATTATTAATTACTTTTTAATTAGTTAAATTATACTAAATTACAATTAATTATGAAAATTAGCTAGAAAAATGAAAATTAAATTTAGAAAAATCTAAAATATTATAAAACTAATTTTAAAATAGAAAATCTATTTTTCCTACTTTTTGATTAATTATTATTAATTAAAACTAATTATTTAATTAATTTAAACTAAACTAAATTATAAAAAAATACTAAAAGAGATGAGAAAAATCTGAAAAAATTACTACAAATCCTATAGGTTATAAGAAATACCTGAAAAAGTTACTACAAATCCTACAGGTTATAAGAAAAATCTGAAAAAATTACTACAAATTTTGAAACCCCGAGGACCAAAGTTGCCAATTCACCAAACTTCAGGGACTAAATATGTCATTTCACCAAATTTTACACCAAGGACCATTCCTGCAAAAGATTAATAGCACAAGGACCAAAATTTAGTTTTCTCAAAGTTTTTTACATCCCAGGGACCATTTATGTCAATTTCCAAAGTATAAGGACTAAACTTGTAATTTTGTGAAACTTTGCATCAAAGGACTAAATATGTAACTTTGTGATTAAAAAAGACCTTTGGTGACTTTTTCATGTTTTTAGAATAACCAGGGACTAGTTTTGACAATTTTTGAAACTTGAGGGACTGAAACTGCCAGTTATGCAAACTTTGTACGTTTTTCATCTGTTTTTGATTATTTTGCATTTGAAACATATAAAACATACTTCTAAGATATTTTAAGTATTTTGATGCATATTTGAGTATTTTTGGATGTTTTGGCAGCTCAGATTAGTATAAAATGATGAGTATTTAGACACTCATCAATCCCCCGCACTAAACTATTGATAGTCCCTAGCAATCTTTTGAGAAAAACTTAATGGATTTGAAAAACTCTTTACCAAAAGCCATCACTTCTGGAGTAGCCAGATGTAGAGATTCAAGTAAGAACTATGGTCCACCTGATAACCATGTGATTTTGAGCAAACCATCAGCTGTCAACGGATTTGATTTGTCTTTACCAAAAGCCGTTTGCTTCTGGACTAGCCAACTCTTGATGGAATAGTCAACATCTTGGTGAGCTGATTACCAATTATGGTTTTTCCACTGCCTTTACCACAAGCCATAATCTTGCGGGCTAGCCAACTCATTCACTTTTTTGGATATGGCGAGTTGATATACCATACAATTTTGGGCAAATTGCAAGCCATCAACGGATTTGAGATATCTTTACCAAGAGCCGTTTGCTCCTGGATTAGCCAATCCTTATGTGGGTTAGACATGGTGGATTGATAAACATTTATTTGCGTTCTAAGTGAGAAAAAATTTTAAAATTTGGGCTAAAATGTGGGTTCTTGATGGAACATGTGTTTAAATTCGTTAGAATAACGAATCTCCCCCCACACTTAGAACTGAATATTGTCCTCAATATTCAAAGTACCGAGTGTTAAACCAACACTTAGAACGTAAGAAGGAAAATACTCCATAGCCTTTATTTAAGTTTATGTACACACATTTTTTTTTAGGATATATACATATATACAACATGTGGGTTAGTATCTCCCCCACACTTAGGGTGAAACATGGGTGAAAACCCATATTGCTACTGTTTTTGATTACCGAGTCGCTAGCTTGACTCGACCTCGAATTAAATTGTCCATGAGGAAGCTACTGTTTTTGTTTACCGAGTCGCTAGCTTGACTCGACCCCGAATTCATTGGTTCATGGGGAAGTAAGATGTGGAAGGAACAATCTCCATCGGACTTTCATTCAAGATGTTTGGATAAACATTTGAAGCACGTGAAAGTTCCACACCGATGAGATATACAGACATCCGGCTTACAAATGATACATGAAAATGCCGGGGTCAAAGATAGTGTCCTCATTCCCGAAGGAGTGAAGAACAAGAGAAATCACCTGGTAGGTGAAGGAAAGAAGAGAGATCTGAATAACAATTAAAATAAGAACTTCCTCCTCAAGAAATGCATATTCAAGTGGAGGAGGCAAGTCCTTAAGCTTGATCTCAGGAAATTTATCAGTTTCGTCAACTGATTTGATTTCCTTATTATGAAGTTGTTTGGGTGGAAGAGGGGGAGATGGATCTTCGTTTAACAAACTTTCTAGAAAAAGAATGTCCCCCTCAGGATCAAGATAGTTATCATCAACTTCATACGAAGTTGAACTATCTTGGGCAAGGAAAGCTTCGACTTCTTCCAGATCATCTTTGAAATCAAAGAGATCATTACTTCCTGATAGAAGTGGACTGGTGTGAGTGAGTTCATCGGTGAACAAGGGATGCATCAACATACTCAATGTCTCCATAAGATAAACAATCATCACTGGAATCAGAGACATTCCCCATTTGATCATTTGGATTATCAGGGGGTGAAGGAATATCACACACTTGATCAAAAGTCCCCTGTGACTCTCTCGGGATTGGGACAAGGATCTCAACACTAGACTTTATTAATTCGTCCGATTCCTTATTAGGAACAGTGCTAAGATGCTCATCCCTCATGTTTAGAGAGTGAGTGTGAACTTCGGGTGTGATAACAACAGACTGAGGGAGATGGGAAGGACTAGCAGTTATGGATTCTACAAGTTCCATTTGTTCATTTGCTAGTAACTTCTCTGTATTCTTACAAGGAAATGGATTCCTTGTTTGACAATTAGAGCTAAAGTGTGGACCTCCACAGTACTCACAACAGTTGAACTGATGTAGCTGTGAGTCGTATGTGTTCGAGTCATAATTGTTATCAGGAAACTGCTCATTGACAAGCGTGTTTCCCAATTGACAATCAGAACTGTAGTGTGAACCACCACAATACTCACAACAGTAAAACTGCTAAGTCTCATGGTGTGGGAGCTGATGGAATGAATTAGTCGTGTCATGGTAGGAATAGGGATTCTGGTTATAGACAGACCCGTTTCCTGACTCTATGATGAGTGCTCAAACACTCATCATTTTTGGTCATTCTGAACTGCAAAAACATACAAAAACACTCAGTAATGCATCAAAATACTAAAAATATTCCAAAATTGTGTTTTATATGTTTTAGATGCAAAATGTTTAAAAACAAATGAAAAACGTACAAAGTTTGCATAATTGGCAGTTTCAGTCCCCCAACTTTCATAAAATTACAAAATTAGTCCCTAGTCATTCAAAATATGGAAAATTATCACCAAAGGTCCTTTTGAAATAATAAGTTGTCATATTTAGTCCTTTGGTAAAAAATTGGAAAAGTTTTGGAAATTTACAAATTCAGTCCCTGGAGTTTCAAATTTTGGCAGATTTAGTTCCTGGTGGGATATTTTTGAAAGAAAAATCATTTTGGGTCCTTGGGAAGTCACAAAAGTCATTTTTAGTCCTTGGTGTAAAGTGTTTGAGAAAATTGCAAGTTTAGTCCCTGGACTTTTCAAAAGTGACAGTTTTAGTTCCCGGGGGTGTTATTGTGGAAAATATCTTTTATGGTACTTATACTAATGGAATGTGGCAAGTTTGGTCCATGAATTAAATTTGAACAGTTGGCAAGACAGGACCCTCAAATTTCAGAATTTACATGTTTGGTCCTTTTGATTTACTTAGTTACTACAACAAATTGGACCCTTGTATTAATAAACCCACCAAAGCAATCAACTACAACACACCACCAGCCAACTCTACAACCCTTGGCCTAACCTTCCCAGCCCAAACCAAAACAAAGAATAAAAACACCCCCCGTTTTAATAAAACCACCCCAGTCAACCCTTTGACCCCCCACCCTTTCTTCTTCCCTTTTGCCATCTCCAACATACTTGTTCCCCCCCTCCACTATCCAACCAGCCTATCAACCTCCCTACTCCACCACCTCCCATAGTCAACTCCAACATACCCAACACATTTGCCCCCTCCTCCACTTCATCTGTCCACAACACCAGGTACAAATTAAGGGTTGAGATAACATCAAAGCAATCCAATGGCTTGGATTTCTTGAAGAAAAGCATAAGCAGAAGAGGACAAAAGAAACCCTAGTTCAATTGGAGTATAAATAAAAAGTATTGTACGCCAATTTTTGGCATTAGGTAGTAGGGAAATTAGTGTTAAATTAGTTTTAGTACAATTTTTATTAAGTAATTTAGTTATTAAGCTCAGAATGTAATCCTTTTAAAATCAATGAATGTTTAAATTTTCTTAATTCCCTGTACTGTAGCATTGCTTAATTTTGTGTTGCTTATTTTACAGCTTATTTACTGCTCATTAAGGTTTATTCATGCTTATTAACTTCTATATGTTTAACTAAGATTGCTAAATAGTGGTGTCACTTGTATTTACCCCTTTTTTACTGTCTTTTTAGCCTAACACAGCTATTACTTTTAGCTTATTGCAAAATACTTTTTGGTACTTAGAAATTGCTTCTTAGGTGTGTACTACCCAATATAACTTCTGGGTTCAAGATTGCTAGCAAAAGGTCAGTTAGTGGTAGTGTAAAAGTCATTTCAGTGGACTTAGGGGGTGTTTGGGTCAAGAGTTGTCTTTGAAGCTTGTGATCATTTTTGACCATTTTGGTCAGTTGAACCAAACATCATTAGTTTCTAATAGTATAATCCTAGTATTTGTTAGTATTTTCAAGCACCTGTATTCATATTGCATTTGATTTCCAAAAAAATAAAATAAATAAATATATACTTAACATAACTAATTTGCACAGTAGCTGGTGCATAATTTTCTTTGGTTGCATTTTCTTGATACAAATTGCAAGTTTCTAGTTCAGTTAGGCTGCAAATCAATTTTCCATTCATAGGCTTTAGACTTGCTCACTCTTGCATACTTTTCTTTTCCCTTTTTCTTTCTGTCATTGTTGCATCAGTAAAACAAAAAACTCCACATTAGAATCTAACTTAGGTCATTAGTAGTTGTAGTACTTGCTTAAACTCAGTTCGCTTTAGTTAATGAAAACTGTTTATAACTCTTTCTTTGACTCCCTTGGTCAAACTCACCCATTTTAGCTAAATTTGACCCATTTCAAGGCCTGCTACATCAGTTCCACTATAACCATACACCCTTAGACCCCTATTTTTAATTTACTAATCTTTAGGAATTAGGACCTGGAATTTGGCTTTTTAGATTATTTGTCAGCTGATCTCCAAGCTTATAATTTTATTTTATTTTTTTTACAGCTTATTTTAGCAACCCAAAGTAGCCCTTTAGCCACTAGATTGTAGTTGCATCCTTGTAGTTTAAGCTTTCCTAGTGCTTGTTTATGTCTTCCAACTGCTCATTTCTGACCCATTAGTATTTCTAAGGCTTCCCTGATTCCCTGAGCATGTTCCCCCTAGTGTAGCTTACAGTAGTGACCATTAGCTTATAGATATAGTTTATTAGATTTTCATAACTCCTTGGTTGTGGCTTTACCCTAAGCTGCTTATCTATTCCCTTAGCTTGTTCAGTAGTTAACCACAGCCTGAGAACTTTAGTGTTTTGGAAACCCCATCTGGCTATCTCACTATACGTGCGCTTATTTCTCAGTATCTACTTACTAGCTTGTTTAATTTTGACCTCCAAGTTGCTATCAATAACTTGGTTACACTGAGTGATCATGCAACTTTCATAAGCTCTTTTTGAGCTTATTGGTGGGTCCCATAGTGAGTTCTTAGGTTCCTGGTGTAGTTCTCAAGCTCAGGTAATTGAGTCATGCTTATTTTTGGCTTTTCAGCTTATTATATAAGCTTAACTTAGCCCTGCTACTTGTTCATTTCATTTGAAGCCCTGATACATCAGTGCTTATAACCTATTTTCACTCCACCACTGCCTGCTCACCTGTGGGTCCCACTCCATGTTTAATGGCTTTTTGGGAAGTTCACCAAGCTGGCTTGTAGGGTCATGTTTATTTTTGGACTTCTAAACTCATTAGATAAGCTTAAGCAAGCCCCAAAATGGCCTGCAGGCCTGTGTGATCAGTGGTACATGGATTTGCTTGTTGGTGTTTTTTAGCTTAATTCAATATGCTTATTCTCTTGTTTCTGCTTAATTGGTTTGCTCTCAGTACATTTAAGTTTAGTCCTTCATCAGTTTTACTTATTATCTTATTTAGATAGCTTTTCTAGATTAAAAATCCATTCCTAGTTAAAATAGCTAGCTGATAAGCTCATAAGCTCTCATTGAGCTTATTTTTGAGTTTTAGAAAAGTTGCTTTTGTAAAAAGTTCTTAATTATAGTTGGTTAATAGTTTTGTAGCAAGAAAAAGCAAAAAGAAAATGAAAAAGGAATGTGCCATAAGCCAAGGTCGAACCTGTGACCTCTTGGGTTGACTGGTCAACCTTAGTCCAAAGCCATGCACAATCTGGGCTACCCAATCCTTGGTGTTATTCCTTTCCCCACTTGTTTATATAGTAGTCAAGTTTCCCTTTTGCTTATATAAGCTTATAAGCTGATTTCCAGCTTATTTAATAAGCTTTTGTCCAATTTTATATTTTTCTTAGATTAATATTATTATAAAGTAATTTTAGAAAAAGTTTTGTAATTTTCAAAAATAGTTTAGTATTTTTAATAATTATAGTTAGTTATATTAGTAATTAATTAATAATAAATAATTAAAAACTCAAAAAAAATAATTTTCTTTTTTCTAAAATTTTCTTTTATCGTTAGGATCGTAAAAATGTAATTTTCATGTCCGTAGGGTTAGTGTAGCTCAAAATTTACTTTTTATTTCGCGCACTCGCGTTTTATGTAAATAACTTTTACGTTTTTTAAATTTAGGTTACGTTTGCAACAGTAGTTTGTAAAAATTAGAAAAACCAAAAACATAAATAAAGTGATAGCTTCTATTTAAGCCGTTTGGCTTATTTTTCTGCTTATGTATAAGCAATTTCTGATTTTAAGTTTTTAGATTACGTTTTAAAGTTAATTAGGATTCACGTCATTGTTAATATAGTGTGTTTAATCGTTCTCACTTACATTTCCGTAGCGTAATCATTCTAATCACTCAAACCCCTTTCCCATCCAAATTCACCCGATCACAAACCCGTTTCATAACCATCACACCTCGTCGGGACATAATGACCCGGGGAAACCACTGTACTTCCACGGAGATTGACTCTAGGCAGTTTGACCTAGTTGACCATCACCTGGTCAGTTGAGGTTGACGGTTTAGCATCAATCACTCTACCATGCCACAACTGGGACAATTATCACCATTATAAGGACTACCATACCATTGACAAACAAGAGGGTGAGAATAAGACATAGAAAGAATCAAAGGGTTTTGGAGGATGAGAAATGAAGAATCAAAAAGGTAGGAGGGTAAAGGTGAATATTTTTTGTGTTTTTGAAAATTTTTGTAATAATAAGAAGGAAAATATTTTTTTGTGTTCGTTGAAAACTGATTTTAAAATATTTTCGGGAACTGTTTTGTTTTTATATGACAATAATATGAACAAGGATGGATAAATATACAATGAGCGTGTATTCAGATTCACTAATACGCAAAACCGTTTAAAATACGCGAACAACCTCCCCGGCAGCGGCGCCAAATTTTGATTGGCGTGAAACAGTCAGACGATTATTGGTCAACCACTTGTGAATGGTCAACTATAATAGTCAAACAGCTTAGGCCAATGCTTCCGAGGAATACAGTGTTTTCCCGGGTCGTCATGTCCCGACGAGGTGTGGATGGTATTAAAAACGAATCTGTGATCGAGTGAATATGAACAGGAAAGGGTATAAGTGTGAGTGTGAGTGATTACACTAAGGTTTTATAAAACAAAATAGCTTAAATAAGCTATAAGAGTGATTACGTAAACCTAAATAACTTAGAAACGTTTAAAACCTAGAAACGCGTACGTTTAATTTAAATTCTACGTGAACGTACGAAACAAAAACGATTTTAACTAAAGTAGGAATTTGTATGCCTTAGGGGCTTAAATGCAAATTAAATAAACTTAGAATATTTTATTTTATAATTACTAATTATTTAATTAATTATTATTTATTTAATAACTATTATTAATTATTTAATAATTCACTAATAAATAAGAAAATGTAAAATAAGTCTAGAAATATAAAATTAAAATTTATAAGAATCTAAAATATTATAAAACTTATTTTAAAAATAAATTTATATTTTTAAGACTATTTATCTAATAAATTATTAACTATTTAATTATTATTTAACTAATTATATGATTTAAATTATTATAAATACTAAAAACACTTAGATAATTAAGAAGATTTTTATAAATCTAATTAACCATCACAGGAATCCTAAAAAATTATAAAAAGTTTGTTTTATGTATTTTTAAACTAATTTGCTAATTATTATTCTATTTATTAATTAATTACAAATTAAACTAATTAAATTATAAAAACTATAATATGAACAGTAAAAATTATGGAAAAATTCCTAAAAATGTTTTATAACATATAAAAGCTAGAAAAAAATATAAAAACTAGGTGTTGCTTTATAAAAACTAATAACGCTATTTAAAACTTAATTATTAATTAATTATTAATAAAACTAATATTAATTATAATTAATACTAAATGACAAAATAAAATTCTGAGAAAATTATTAAAATTACTTTAACATAAAAGGTAATTAATAAAAATATAAAAATATAGGTTACTTAATAAAAATTTAAAAATGAAAATGAAAATTTAAATTATATTAAATAGAAACTATCACTTATTATTAAATTGGTTTTTCTTGATTTTTCTTTTACAAACTTACTTTATACCTAAAAACAGCTAACTTTTATAAAAAAAAAAAAAAAAACTATTTTAGAACTTAATATTAAGCACTGTGAGAGCTTATTAGCTTCACAATTGACTTTGTTTGACCAAACAAACAAATCAGCTCAACTGAGCTTGAGTGGGACCCACAATGGTTGAATCTAGTTCCAATAAGTTGTTTGAACAAGTATGAGCAAGATTTGATCAGATAAGCCTTTGGAATTAGCTAATAAGCAATTAATAAGCACAAGGCAATTTGCTACTCAACTGAAAATGGGACAGATTTGTGTGGTAGTTTCAAGTGGGGTCCACAGGTTCCAAGGTCAAACAAAGGGTCAAACTTTAAAGCTTGGTAGGAGGGGGGTTGGGAGAACCCAAATTTATGGTGTGGGACCCACTAAGGTGGCCACAAATCACCACCAAAGGTGGTGGTGTGGGTGTGATATCTGCTGCACAGGGGAGGTGTTCTCTCTGCAGTTGTGTTTGGGGGTGTGTGGGACCCACAGAAAAAATCACAAAATTAAGATGAGAGTGGAACTTTGAAGTTCAGCTGGGGGGCTCTAATTCCTGAAAAGAACAACCCCTAGATCTAACCACAAAATTCTAAACAAATCCTTGAAATTTTGGATTTTCTGATGTATGCACTATTTGACTTTTGAGATTTTCATGCTAAGTTGACTAAGTTGAAATTTAAAAGCTTCTAAATGACTAAGATGATAGTAATAAGCTATATTTTGACTGAAATAAGCTACTAAAACAACTTATATAAACATGTGATATGATTATGTAACAAAAAGATCTAACAGTTAATTCTATAAGAGAGATTAAAACTAGTTTTGACTTTTAAAGCTATGACATACTGTTTTTAAGATTAAAACTAGTTTTGACTTTTAAAGCTACTCAAATACTGAGACTCTTAGGAACACAGTGAGAGTACCTCATCCAAACACTCATTATAAAACTGAAAATGGTGATTTTCAAAGCAATAAAAAGATTTAGACCATACAACTGACACAGAGGCACATATTATGATTACATAGACCTATTCAAGCACAAATACATCAATAATAACAACAACAACTTAAAAATCACTAATATGCTATAATTGACTGAAAATGAAAATACTAAGCAATTATTAATATTAATAAACGACAATGAGATTATAAGTTATATTACAACTAAATAACATCCAATAAGCACAAAAGAAGCAACAAGCAGTGCAATAAGCACTAGTACAGTAGAAAGGTAAAAATGATGAAATGCTTACAAATGGCCTATAGGCTTAGAAACCAGGAACCAGGAATACAACCTAATGCCTCCACAGGCTCACAAATTCCCAAGACATCCAAATTCAGCCATCCTTCTTGCTTCCTTCTTCATAGCCTGTATTTTTTTATTTTCTTTCTATTTTTCTTATTTTTTTTATATTTTTGCTTTTTATTGCTAACTGAATTTTTAAGGGTTACTAAAAGCTTGTAAGAGCTTTATGGGAGCTTACATGTACCTATGAGTTCATATCATCAAACATAAACAACAATCAAGCTTTTGGAGAATTTTTGAAATAAGAGTAAATTGCATAAACTTAGATAGGAACTGAAACTTGAAATTAATTCTTAGAAAAGAGTTACAAGATACTGAATTAACTTAATTTAATGCTTAAAAGCTTAAAATTACACTAGGATTATTAAACTAAAACTATTCGACATTAAACTAAAACTAAATACTAATACTTCAACTCCTATGCTTCATTTCTTCTTTATAGCCTAAATTAGGGTTCCAGGTGTCCCTCTGTGACTTTCCCACCAATTGTGGACCATTAGATTGGTCTAATTCATCTTAGCCATTGAAAACACCTTTTTGGCGCCAAAATAGTCTTTGCCACTGTAGTTTGGGTGGAGAGGTTTTTTTTAGGCATTAAATGCATTTGGGTTGTTGTGGAGGTGGAGGAGAGTGGGTAGGCAAGTGGGTGATGAGCTGAGGTGGAGATAGCAGGTGGCTATGGTGACTCAGTGTGGGAGGTGGAAGAAGGAGAGGGAAAGGGTGATGGGTTGACTGGGTTTGACCCTGGTATTAAATACCAGGGTGGGAGTGGACTTATTTGTTTGGGCCAGTAAATGGGTAGAAGGAGTGGGCTTGGGTAGTGTTTAGGTGGTATGGATTTGGTTTTGTTGGGTTAAATAAAAACAAAGGATCCGTTTGGTTTTTTAGGTAATAAATCACAAGGACCAAAAATGTAATTAATTGAAAGTTAAGGGTCTGAAATGGCAAGTTTCCAAAATATATTCAAGGGACTATTCTTGCCATGTGTGATAAACCAAGGACCATAAATGTAGTTTTCCAAATTTTGAAACCCCGAGGACCAAAGTTGCCAATTCACCAAACTTCAGGGACTAAATATGTCATTTCACCAAATTTTACACCAAGAACCATTCCTACAAAATATTAATATCACAAGGACCAAAATTTATTTTTCTCAAAGTTTTTTACATCCCAGGGACCATTTATGTCAATTTGCAAAGTATAGGGACTAAACTTGTAATTTTGTGAAACTTTACATCAAAGGACTAAATATGTAACTTTGTGATTAAAAAGGACCTTTGGTGACTTTTTCATGTTTTTAGAATAACCAAGGACTAGTTTTGACAATTTTTGAAACTTGAGGGACTGAAACTGCCAATTATGCAAACTTTGTACGTTTTTCATCTGTTTTTGATTATTTTGCATTTGAAACATATAAAACACACTTCTAAGATATTTTAAGTATTTTGATGAATATTTGAGTGTTTTTGGATGTTTTGGCAGCTCAGATTAGTATAAAATGATGAGTATTTAGACACTCATCAACCACCCTCCTCTCATCAGGAGTCCATTGTGCTTCTGGTTTGGGCAAACCTTGAGCAGTCTTAGGGACAAAGGGACCTTTATTGATGCATGTGATGTAGTATGGTTCCATACCATTCAAGTAGCAAAGCATACGCTTTTTCCACTTGCTAAATTTACCAGCTTCTAGTTTAGGAGCTACAGCTGAATAGCCACCTCCCTTTTTATCAACTAGCTGGGGTACATCGCTATCAGCCATGGTGGGATCTTGATTTTAAAAAACTTTGAGCACTCTTTTGTTTGAAAAGTTTTGAAAAGTTTTACAAATCAGAGGCTCTGATACCACTTGTTGGACCCTTTAACTTGATTATGGTTATCTACAAAGTTAATCTAACCAAGTTCCATGATGTAGCGAAGTATTGATTAATTGTCAAAAGTAAATAAACGTAAAAGATAAGACACAAAGTTTTCAACGTTTAATTCTTTATTAGAAATTAATCAAAAGAATTATACCCCAGTGTTTGCGGAACAACACTTGGGATTGAAATGACAAGTATGGTATACTCCTCACTAAACTCAAACTAAGTTTGAGTGACAACTAAGATCCAGCTGAGCTATCTCAGGGATTGTGTTGTTCTTTGGAGAGAGTAAAGATTTGGTTTGTGAATGTCTAAGCATTATGTGCACAAACGTAATTTTTACCTCTCCCACTTATTCTCTATTTATACACAAGTAGATTTTAACACATACCTAATGGACAAAGACTACAAGACAAATTACATCATCATACATTGGACAAAATACAAAGGTATTTTATCCCTGTTACAAATGACTATAAGCCGTAAAGGGCAGGGATGCTTTCTGGTCTTCAGTGTTGACACATGTCTTGGTATTATACACATTCAGGGAAAGTTGAACTTTGCATGATAAGGACCTTCCCTTATCCATTCAAACTTATCCCGCCTTTACTTCAGTCTTCTTATCTTCAGTCTTTGTTCACTCGGGATCTTTGTTGGTGAGGAGTCATGGGACTCAGTGAGTTATTGTCATACCTCACTGAGTCCATCATCTTCTTCTTTGGTTCAGGTATCATTCACTGAGAACCGCCTCACTGAATAGTGAACCTTTCTTTATGGATTCGCCCAGAGTATCTTGAGGATGACTCACTGAACAACTATGCATTTAATGACTTGTTTGGTGTTCTCGGTTATCAAACACTTAGGATATTTTATGTTCAAATCCTAGATTTCAGAGTTTGGGTTTTAACAGACCCAACAAAACACACACACACACATACATACATATATATATATATATATATATATATATATATATATATATATATATATATATATAGGGAAGAGATCCAATAAGAAGAATAATTAAAATAAGAAGGGTAAGAAGTAATTTTAGCCACACATTTTAATTTGGGAGGGAAAATTTGAATGAAGATGCATCTATTTTTGTAGGTGCATCTAGAATGTGTGGTTGTTATTACTTCTTATCCTTCTTATTTTTATTCTTCTTCTTATTTGATCCTAACTATATATATATATATATATATATATATATATATATATATATATATATATATATATATATATATATATATATATATATATATATATATATATATATACTGAGGATCAGGTGCAGATTTCTTTTTCTTGTGCGGATGTGTGGATGAATCTGGACTACCCATTTCCAGATCTGATCTTGACATTTGTAAAAAAGTCAAGATCTAACGCTAATTTCACGGTACCAATTTCCCATTAAAATGATTTTTTTTTCCTTTTAAGCGATCCTTACTATTATTGTCTTCGTTACTTTTTTTATTTTTTCAGATTTTTTTGAGCATTTTTATTATTATTATTATTATTATGAGTTCCACCGTGATACTAACGATATTATGAGTTTTTACTGTGATATTAACGATTTCATTATAAAATTAACAATGATATTATAAGACATACAATGATATTAAGTTTTTATACATGTAAAACCAACAGTGATATAAAAAAGGAAACGAGGATATTAGTAAAAGACTTAATATCATCATACAATATCTGAAAAAAAAATCAGAAAATAGTATAAGTAAAATGAATAAGAATTGCTGGAAAAAAAAATTCAAAAAAAATGTTTTACACGTAAAAAGGTAATGTGATATTAAAGATTTTATTAAAAAAAAGTCAAGATATTTACGATATTGCCACTCCGCCTTTTTCAGATGGTTGACTAGATGGACGGCCGAGTTCATCCGTACCATCCGCACTAAAATAAAAAATGTACCTGATTATATATATATATATATATATATATATATATATATATATATATATATATATATATATATATATATATATATATATATATATATATATGGGCCTCTATTTTCAGAACCTTGTTAAGTATGGGAACTACAAGAACCGACTTATGTACTACTAATATGCTACATGCACAGCTATGATGGGAATCCGGAAACATCTGTAGAACAGGCTTGCGTAACGCAGCATCCTAGTCAGTAAGTGCCAAAGGTGGTTGCTTACTATGAGTTTTTAAAAAGCATTCAAGCATCCAGCAGTAAGATTCAAGCTTTTCATCGGATGCCGCACCAAAAGTAACACATTTCTTGTGGTGGTCAACACCAGTAAATGGCACGAAAACCATGTTATATCTGTAAATGGTAAATAAAAATTAATGGTCAAAATATCAGAAGTTATCATAATTTATCTTTTATAAGTTGATACTGTAAATACAATAAAACTTAAACTAGTAATGGAACGCACTTGCTTGTCTCAAAAGTAGTGTTAGTGCAAACATTACGACGCTTGATCTATACAACGTCTCCATATTTTAATGATGACAAACACGTAACTTGTAATACATAACGTAAAGTGCACAAGTTACTCGTTCACGCATCAATGTTTCTCGACGTCACTTCAGGTATGAACATACACTTTACCAACTTTGTTAAGTGATCAAAGAAAATCTCTTTTGTTCTTAAACGTTACATTTTATAAATGTGAAAGCATTTTTACAAAAATAAACTAGACAAATTATTTTTGTATTTATACAGAAATTTTTTAATAAGAAAAATAGATTTGAAAATTGAATTTCTAAATGTCTAAACGGCGTTATTTTCAACCCAAATCAGATAAAATTTCACCAGGTAACATTTCACCACTAAAGGACAAAAACTATCGGGCAGGTCCCTTGTCTATGTGATGGTCCATTATTAATAAAGGACCGTTGATTCGTTGTGTTTTGGTGTGCAAAAATAATTTATCAATATATCAACAAACGTGAGGTCTAAGTTATCGTGAGACAACTACGTAGAGAATTACGAGTAAACCTTTTAGGAAAAAGGTTACCTCGCGTAAACTCGTGAAAGTGATATTAAAATTGTGAAACCGGGAAGTGATTTCCCGGGTCGTACCCCAACGAGGTGTGAATGGAAAGTTTCGTGAAAAGATCGAGATTAAAACCTTGTCTGTTTGGTTGAGAAAGATTATTTGGTTTTGTGGTACGTTAAAGTTACGGAAATTAAGAATTAACGAACGAAAACGTGGTAAACGTGACCTAAATGTGAATTTACACTACAAAATAAAGTTAACACTTAAAAACTACCTAAGATACTACAGGAAACATAATAGGGCATTAGGGAACCTTAAAACATAAGCTAGAATTAGAAACGTAAAAGTTAACTTAAATAAAACGTGAAACGGGAGCAAATAAAGTCCAACGAATATGAAAATTATATTTTTACAATCCTAATAATAAAAGAAAATTTTTGGAAAATTATAATTATTTTTACAACTATTTAATTAATTACTATTAATTAATTACTAATTATTAATTACTTTTTAATTAACTAAATTATACTAAATTACAATTAATTATGAAAATTAACTAGAAAAATGAAAATTAAATTTAGAAAAATCTAAAATATTATAAAACTAATTTTAAAATAGAAATCTATTTTTCCTACTTTTTGATTAATTATTATTAATTAAAACTAATTATTTAATTAATTTAAACTAAACTAAATTATAAAAAATACTAAAAGAGATGAGAAAAATCTGAAAAAATTACTACAAATCCTACAGGTTATAAGAAGCCTAGGAAAATTTTAAAATCAGAGGTTGCTTATAAATAAGCAGAAAATAAGCCAAAAGGGCTTAAATAGAAGCTATCACTTTAATTAATTTTGTTTTTTTTAGAATTCTCTTTTACAAAACTATTTAATACTAATAAAAAACTAACTTTAATAAAGACACTTTGGCTGAGAATCCAAAATAAGCAATATGAGAAACAAAATGGATTGGCAGATGGATTATTAGCTTATTAGGACTTTGATATCTTGAATAAGCTAGTAATAAGCTACCACAAGGACAACCAGAGGTAAAATAAGCTATAACAACAAGAGATCAACTTGAAATAAAAAAGAACAATGAAAGAAGCTCAAGAAATCAGCTATCAATAAGCAATAAGCACATGCCAAAACCTGAGTGCAACTCAGGCCAAATTGGTAACCTTGGTAGCCCTGTGGGGCCCACTAGGGAATGAGGAAGCTCAATGTAAAACTTGATTCTAAAAGTCACCCAGTTAAGCTCTCTAAAAAGCCAAATTTCAACTCCTAGATCCCATTAATAAGCACTAGGGGGGCTGAAGTTAGACCACTAAAACTGATGACTCAGCAAACAATGGAAATGGACAAATTAGAAGGGGGTAGCAGCCCTACCTAATGAACTAGAAAACATGAAATAAGCCTAGAACCTTATAGATGAGCTAATTGGCTTTCCAAAAAGCCAATAAGCAAATAGTGGGTCCCACAAATGATCACAGAATAGCTTATTGAAAATGGGGCATTGGACAGATGTTCTGATGCAGGGCAACACCTTGCCCTGCAGGCTTGTTTAAGCTATTGTAAAATCCACCACAAAAATCCTAATAATAATATGATAGCTGAATACTAAAGCTAAGCTGGCCTACTTTAACTTACGAAAAGCACATACCCTGAATCCAAACACAAAATTCATAAAAATTCATGTCATTTTGGGTTTTCCTGACAAAGATGAAATTTTGACTTTTTGTGTTTTTGTAAGGTCTGAATAAATTGAAGTTAAATCCTATTCTACCGATTGGATATGTTATAAGAGGCTATAATAAGAAAGAAATAAGCTAAGTTACCTAGTTATGAGCTAATATGTGTGATTATGGGTCTTAACAATTTAACAGTGGACTTGCAAAGGAGGTATACATGTGATTTTGACTTTCCACCAAACAAGACCTAGATTTTATGCATTACCTAGCCTAAATATGTATAACATAAGCTGTATGAACCAAATATAGCAACAAAAAGAGGCCTGCACACATAGAAATACACAAAACCAAACACTCGTGATTGAAGCTGTATGAGCATTTAAGGAAGCAACAGGCTTATGTGATACATGAAACTGATACTTAACATTATACTAATCACTCAATAACATAAATGGACAGTAATAAACAACTTTTAACAACAAATACCTAATCTAATAGATTATGCTAATATATAGAAAAATTCTTACAAATTGATCCAAGGCTTAGGACTGAGTTAACCAGGATTCAACACCACAGTTCCTAATACTCCCCATGGAGTTCTAAAACCATGGCCATCCATCATTCACCATGCTCCTTGCCATCTTCATTATTTTTTTATTGATTTTTTATATATATTTTTTATGAGTTTTCCTGGTTTTCTGATTTCCTTTTTTTTTATGAAGCAACTTCTAATGAGACTTATACAAGCTTTCTAAAACAGTTTAGAACATATCATAAACAACAATGATGGATAAAATTGCAATTGGTTAATAAAAACGAAAAACTTGAAACTGAATTGATACCTGGATTAAATTTAAGAAAACGAATTACAACTTAAACATTAAAAGTACTGAAAGGAAATTACAAAAATTAAAGATAAGTGTGCCCTCAAGGCTTACAATTGACACCTATTTATACTAAATTGAAAACTAGTGCTCCTTCCCTTCTTTGTGTTTCTTCTGAGTGTACAAACATCTCTCTCCTGTCCTTTGTGCTTTCTTGGATACATCCCAGCCATCAATTTGGCTTTTGTTTAATCTCAGCCTTCAATTGTGTTTTTGGTGCCCAAAATAGGATGGAGGATTGCCAGCGTGGATGGAGAGGGATAATGGGATTGGTATTGGTGAGGAGTAGGGTGGCTGTTGTAGGGGGTGTTGGAGAAAGGAAGAGGGGGACAAAGATGTTGGGGAAGGTACAGTTGTTGGGGAGGCTGAGTGTTTTGGCGGGGAAGAGAGGTAGAGGAGAGGGGTTGACTTTGTGTTGACTGTTGACATAAATAATGCATAAAAATGTTATTCATATTTTTCGATATCTCTTTGTTTTGACGATCACAAAATGTAAAATCATCAAACGTAAGATTACTACGTAAACAAGTATTAAGCTAGTTTATATCATTATATCCAATTTAATCACTTAAGGTATGGATAAACAAGTGCTTAATACATCTCATGATCAAAGGGGTATTTAATTAATTAATACAAAGTTTATTTAATTATATATATATTTTTGAAAAACACTTTTGGTAATAAAGAAAAATGTTTTAATCATACTAAATATATGAATTCAAATTTTTAACCAAAATCAGTTAGTTTTTCACCAATTAAACTTTCCCCACTAAATGACAAGTTTTCTGGCCGTTACAGCTGGGCTGCCCCCTTAATTATAAGGGGCGGTCCCCTTAAAATTAAGGGGACTGGCCATGATTTAAGGGGACCGGCCAAGCTCCTGTGTCAGAATTTGTCAGAATTTTTCTCCTATAAATACCACCTGAAATCTGGAATTTTTCCCGACCTTTTGCACAATAATTTCAGATCTAAAACTCTTCCAAAATCCTTTGATCATTTGATTACTAATCCTTGTTTCATGTGATTTAATCCCTTCTCATTCATCCTCATCCAAAGTGCAAAAGAAGAACACTCCTTCTACATCTAAGTTCAAGAAGTATTGAAGAGTAGTTGTGCATAGTGTGTATATTATTTGTGAAGTTGTGTTGTGCTTGTAATAAGTAGTTTAAAAGAAATAGAAGTTGTGTAGGGAGAAGAAGTTGATTAGTAGTGAAGTAGTGTAGTTGTGAAGAAGATAGGTGTGAAGTAGATTGGTGTGAAGAAGATTGGTGTGAAGAAGATAGGTGTGAAGAAGATAGGTGTGAAGTAGATTGGTGTGAATAAGTTGTGTAGTAGTTGTGATCAAGTAGTGACGAAGTTGTGGTGTGTAAATTGGTGTGTAAGGTTTTCTCCGCCATAAGGGAGTTTGTTGACATAGTGAAGAAAACTCTCGAGTAGGTGACTCGGGGAGTGGAGTAAGAACAAGGAAGGTGACCTTGTAGCCGAACAACTATAAATCTTTGTGTTGTGGTTTGATCTTTCCAACTCTTTTCATTACTTACTTATTTACTTATACAATATTAGCTTACTTAGTTAGTTACTATATAATTGTTCATATAGTGCAAGTATTGAAATCACATAAACTAGAATCGAAGTTTTTAAAACAAACTTGTTTTTATAAATTTTAAAACGGACGTAAAACTGTTCAGCCCCCCTTCTAGTTTTCTACAATTGGTATCAGGAGCCACGTCTTGCAAGACCTTTAAAATATATTGTATTTTAAAACTTGTAACGATCTATGGAATCTGAAAAATATTTAGAAGGGCAATTGATTGACTCCAAACGGTCAACTAAATTGACCAGGTAAATGGTCAACGAAGTCAAACTGCCTAGAGTCAATACTCCGCGGAAGTATAGGGTTTCCCCGGGTCGTTATGTCCCGACGAGGTGTGATGGTAATCAAAACGGGTTTGTGATCGGGTGAATTTGGACAGGAAAGGGGTAATGAAGGTTTTGAATGATTACGCTAAGGAAATACGAATGAGAACGATTTAAACAATCTATATTAACAATAACGTGAAACCTAGTTAACCTAAAAGGTAAGCTAAAAATTTAAAATTAGAATTTGCTTACAAATAAGCAGAAAAATAAGCCAAAAGGGCTAAAATAGAAGCTACCACTTTTTTTATTTTTGATTTTTTTTTTCATTTTACAAACTACTTTTAATAACGTAACCTAAATTTAAAAACGTAAAAGTTTATTAAATACAACGCGAGTGCGCAAAATAAAACGTGAATTTTATGCTACGCTAACCCTACGGGCATGAAAATTATATTTTTACGAACCTAATTATCAAAAAAAAAATTAGAAAAAAGAAAATTATTTTTTTGACTTTTATATTATTTATTATTAATTAAAAACTAATTAAATACTAATAAAACTAATTTAAATTATGAAAGTTACTAAATGAACAGTAAAAATTCTAATTATTTTTATAAAAATACTTTAGACTACCACTAAGCTGAGAAAAATAGGAAAATGCCAAAATTGCTTATAAATAAGCTGGAATTAAGCTGATAAGTTTATTAAGCTAAAAAGGAACTAGTGTACTATATAAAAAAGAAAGGAAACCTTAAACACTAAGTTACTAGTAGCCCAGATGGTGCTTGGTGTTGGTCAGGTTTTGACCAGAGTTGACCAAGAGGTCTCAGGGTCGAATCCCACTTTTGACAAATTTTACAAAACATTTTCTTTTTGGCTTTTTCTTTGACAAAAACATTATAACACTAATATTATGCAACTTTTACAAAAGAAACTTTTTAGAAACCCTAAAATAAGCTCAACTTGAGCTTATTTTCACCACAGTGAACTAAGATATGCAAAAGTAAGCTTATGAGGCTTACTAAGCTGAGAATAAGCTCACAACAATGAACAAAAGCTTGAATAGGATGGAAAATGGTGAAAAGTACTGAGATTTAGCAGAACCAACAATAAAGCAACACTGAAATAAGCTAAAACACCAATAAGCAACTCCACAAGCAACTCAGAACCACCACAGGCCTGCAAGCTTAAGCAGGCTTGAAAAGAGCTTATCAAATAAGCTCTTAAGTTCAAATTTGGTTTGGAACCTTTAAGTTTGGTGGATAGGCTTTCCAAGAACCCAAATATTACAAACTGAGACCTAAAAATAAGATCAAAGTGAGCTTATGAACTTGACCATCTACACTGATGCATCAGTGTAGAGGTTTTAGTGGTGAGAGCTTGTGATCATACAATAAGCTAACCAATAAGCTTGAAATAGGAAAATAGATATGAGCATAACAAGATGGTACACTAGGGTCTCTAAAAAGCCAATAAGGTTATAGTGGGACCCACTAATGAGGCCTTGAAAGCTCATTGAAAATGGGCTTGTGACTGAGGGTCTGTGTAGCAGGGGAGGTCCTCCCCCTGCAGGTGACTTTGAGCAGAAGTGGAGACCACACAAAAAATCTTAAAATTGAGGTGAAGGTTGGAATCACTAGATTAGCTGAGGTACTAAGTTCCCTAAAAGTTTCAAATCCTAAAAGTAAACACAAAATTCCCTAAAATTATTGCAAGATTTGAAAAAACTGAGTAAGTGTGAATTTGACTTTTTGATTATTTTGTAAAACTTTGACTCTGGTGAGATTTAATCCATCCTAGGTAACTGAAATTAATATATAAAGCTAAAATGAAGTTGGAATTAACTAATTTAAAAACTTATACACAGATTTGAGGGATCATAGATCATAAAAACCAAACAGTTAAGAAATCAAAGAGCTAAGGGATGATTTTGACTTTGGTCCAAAAGGGACCTGATTTTTATGGTTGATTACACTTACTTGGACCTAAACTAGTATGCTGCAACCACAATCTCCAACAATGCCAACCCTAAGTTGAGTTGATCAGCATAAGCCAAACACCCCTTTAAGGGCTGATTTGTAATACACTTATGACTTTTGGCTGTAATCCTACTGTTTTAATGATTAATACATATTACTTAAACTAAATTAAAACTAATTACACAGGTTTTCAGCACAAGGAACCACAGGAACAAGAAAATGCAATTTATGCTAAATCTAGGCAGTGAAATGCAAATTAAGTCAAGACTTATCTAATCTATTAAACAACCACAAAGGCTTTCATCTCTATTGATAAGCATACAAACATTGACATAAGCACATAAATAAGCAATTGGAACAGTGAATAAAGAGAACATAAGCAAAATGTTAACTTACGAACAAAGGAAAGAGCATAACACCCTAACTGCTTCTCAAATCCTCCTAGTACTTTCGAAAAGCTCTAAACCATCCCAATTCTTCACTTGCTTCTCCTCTTCTATTGTCTTAGTCTCTTTTTATTTATTTATTTATTTATTATTTTTTTTTCTGAATTTTGTTTGGAATTAATGAAAACTTGAGTAAGTGCTTAAAAACAGCTCTAATGAAAGTTAAAACCCACAATAGGTTATATGAGCTTATCTGAGCTTATAGGAGCATAAAACAACAATAGTTAACAATAATAGGTGAATTTGTCAATTTTACCTAAAAATGCTAATTATAAATTCTCAAAAGGATACTTGAAATTAAGGATAAAAAGAGTTCACATTACACTACTGAAACTGAATACAACAAGTTTTTATTAAAAATTACAACTAAAGACTGAATTACAATAATGTCGACATAACTAAGCTACACCATTCCTACTTACTTCTCCCTCTTTCCTTCTTTCTTCATATATATATAACTATAATGATTCCTGGAAGTCCACATGTGCATTCCCACTTGCAATCTGAGCCATTGGATGGCTGTAATATATCCTAGCCGTTGAGTTGATTTTGGCGGGAAAAAAAGGACAAAGGCAATTTGTAAAATAGCTCTTGGCAGGGGATGTGTTTTGGCTTAATGTGTTTGGAGGGATAAGGGTGTAGGGTTTGTAGTGTGGGATTAGAGTTTAGGGGTGATGATGGTGTTTTGGTGTGGTGTTGCAGGGTAGTTTGGAGGGAAGTGAGGGTGAGGTGGAAGTGGTCAAATGTGGGCTTGACTGGGATAATAAAAAAACGGGGGGAGGTGGGGTTTTATTATTTTTGTGTTGGGCTGTGGTGAGTTGGTTTGGGCCAAGGAGATGGAGTTGGGCCAAGGGGTAGTAATAAGGGTGGTGTTGTTTGGTATTAAGTTTAAGCATAAAGGGTCCATTTGGTTTAGAAAGTATTACAAGGATCTATTTTGCACTTTAATCAAATTTGAGGGTCTGATTTGTAAACTCCAAAAATAATCATAAGGGTGAGTTTTGCCAATCTTGAATTATCCAAGGACCACTTTTAATAATTTCCCATTTTTTGAATGCCTAGGGACCAAATACGCCAAAACTTCAAAGTGCAGGGACCAAACTTGCATTTTCCACAAACTTTTCATCAAAAATCTATTTGTGATAACCTTTGAATTTCCAAGGACCAAAAATAACTTTTCTTCCAAAAATATCCCACCAGGGACCAATTTTGACAATTTCTGAAAGTTCAAGGACCTTTTATGTCAATTTTGGATTTTAAGGGGTAAAAGTTGCCAGTTTGTTAAAACTTTTATCCAGGGATTAATTTTGAACATGTTTGACTTTCCAAGGACCAAAGTTGACTTTTTCTCTCATTTTAAACCTTCAGGGACTAGTTTTGTCAATTTATGAAACTTGAGGGACTGAAACTGCCAATTATGCAAACTTTTTTTGTTTTTCATTTGTTTTTAAACATTTTGCATTTAAAACATATAAAACACAGTTTTGGGATAATTTCTGTATTTTGATGCATTTCTGAGTATTTTTGGATGTTTTGGCAGTTCAGATACGATAAAAATGATGAGTATTTACACACTCATCAATCCCCCACACTAAACTATTGCTAGTCCCTAGCAATCTTTTGAGAAAAACTTAATGGATTTGAAACTCTTTACCAAAAGCCATCACTTCTGGAGTAGCCAAATGTATCAGTTCAAGTAAGAACTATGGTCCACTTGATAACCATGTGATTTTGAGCAAACCACCAGCTGTCAACGGATTTGATTTGTCTTTACCAAAAGTCGTTTGCTTCTGGACTAGCCAACTCTTGATGAAATAGTCAACATCTTGGTGAGCTGATTACCAATTATGGTTTTTCCACTGCCTTTACCACAAGCCATAATCTTGCGGGCTAGCCAACTCATTCACTTTTTTGGATATGGCGAGTTGATATACCATACAATTTTGGGCAAATTGCAAGCCATCAACGGATTTGAGATATCTTTACCAAGAGCCGTTTGCTCCTGGATTAGCCAATCCTTTTGTTGTTTAGACATGGCGAACCGATTACCACAAAATTTTTGAAATAAAGTGAAAAAATTTTGAAAATTTTGGGCCAAAATTGGGGGTACTAGAGGATATAATATGATAAAATTCGCTAGAATTTCCCCCCCACACTTAGAATTGAATATTGTCCTCAATATTCAAAGTCCCGGCTATTATGCCGACTCTTTGAACGTAAAAGGGCAACATTACAAGCTAAATGTGGAAACACTACTATTTTTTTTTCACTTTATTTGTAACCATAGTAGGGGTAATTCCCCCACACTTAGGATGAAAACCCTATAAGCATGCTACTGTTTTTGTTTACCGAGTCGCTAGCTTGACTCGACCCCGAATTCATTTGTCCTTGGGGAAGCATGATGTGGAAGAGATAATCTCAATCGGACTTTCATTCAAGATGTTTGGACAAACATTTGAAGCACGTGAAAGTTCCACACCGATGAGATAAGTACCCGGCTATAAATAGTATAAACTATAAGCGGTGATTCCGGGGTCAAAGATAATGTCTTCATTCCCGAAGGAGTGAAGAACCGAAGAAGTCACCCGGTAGGTGAAAAAGAGAAAGAAAGTCATGATAAACATCTTGACTAACTCATCATCATCAGGAGGAGGATTCATGGATTCATCATCATGAATCTCATCATTTAAGCTCATGTGATCAAGACATATCCCGGGTGTGTCTAGATCAAAGTAGAAGTTATCATACTCCGGTGGAGATATGATATGAGTGAGTTCACAGGAGAACTCATCGAATGTGAATGAATCATATTCTGAATTGATGTGCGTGAGTTCACAGGAGAACTCATCGAAGGTAAATGATTCATAATCGGGGGGAGAATTATGAGAATGAGAAGTGGTACTGCCACTAATCTTCTCTCCCATAGGATCAAAAGTAAAGGCTTCAAACTCCGAAATAGGATCATCGGAGAAAATGTCACTATCCTTAACGAGGATAGGAGATGAAATAGGTTTCTCTTTGAAAGCCTCAATTTTAGAAATGAGGAGATTGACATTCAATAATGTTGCACGAAGTGCTTCATCCTTGATTTCAGTGTCAGTCTCATCATTCACTTCTTCTAAGCTGACTAGCTTAGAAGGTAATCCTTCCACATGACTGATGTCTCCAGAAGATAAAGAATTTTCATCAACATGTGAAATACTAAGCTCGATGTTGGGATTAGGGTTTAAAAGATTTTCAGTTTCTCCCATATCGGCTTCACGGTCAAACAGATCATCATCACTTCTTAATGGAAGTGGATTGATGTGAGTAAGTTCATCTGTGAATTCCTCAATAAGAGGGTCAACATCAGAATGAGGCGGTGGTGCCTCTTCATACTCAACTTCTCCATAAGATGTACAATCATCATTAAAATTGGAAAAAGTCTCAAAATGATCTTTTGGATTTTCAGGGGAAGAAGGTAGATCACACACATGATCAAAAGTCCCCTGTGACTCTCCTGGGATTGGGACAAGGTTCTCAACACTAGACTTTATGAATTCGTCCGATTCCTTTTGAGGAATAGTGCTAAGATGCTCATCCCCCATATTTAGAGAGTGAGTGTGAACTTCGGGTGAGATATCAATAGACTGAGGGAGTTTAGAAGTACTACCAGGTATGGAATTTTCAAGTTCCATTTGATCAACGGCTAGTGACTTTGTCACATTATTTTCTCCCTGATTTTCAATGGAAGGAATTACAACTGATGAATCTGATGAATCTTTTTGAATAATGACAATGTTATCTTCGTCATCATCACTGTCGTCATCGTCATCATATAGAGCAGCATAGCGAAGATTGGCACGTATTTTAGCTGCTCTTTGCTCAGCAAGTAATTCTTCCATGCTCATTTCGTTTCTAGCATCTCGTTCTTCAGCAAGTAATTCTGCCATTGATTTTTCACGAGATTCGTGAAACGATGTAGTAGCCAACCCCTCCTTAAATTCTTTAAATGCTTCAAGAACATTTAGACAAAGGTCTTGTTGAGTTTCATGAGGGGTTGCTTGAATCAATTGGTGCTGTGGAGGTTGGTCTTGAAACGAATAGTCGTAATTGTTGCAAGGAAATGGATCCCCTGCTTGAAAATCCGAGCAAAAGTGAGGACCTCCACAGTATTCACAACAGTAAGAATGATGTGGCTGTGAGTCGTATGTGCTTGAGTCATAATTGTCATCGGGAAACTGCTCATAGACAAGCGTGTTGCCCGATTGACAATCAGAACTGTAGTGTGAACCACCACAATACTCACAACAGTTAAACTGTTGAGTTTGGTTTGGTGAATTGTATGGATATTGGTCATAACCAAAATTTTGACTATTTTGACAATCAAAACCTTGGTGAGGACCTCCAAAATATTCACATGAAAAGTTTGGTGTATTTTGATACGAAGCACCATTGTGATTTGGATAATATGATTCTTGCTCGTATGAATGTGATGTGTAATTGGAAAAATTTGAAGAGTCGTTAAATGAGTTCTGATGAGGATCATAGAGCAAATGAATTCCTCGAACCACAAAACAAACAACTCCCGTCTCAAATATCATTACCACATTGTTCACGTGTACACCAACGACATGGTAAACCAAAAAGCGGCTCACCACAACCAATACAAGGAATAAAATCCGGAGGTGGGACAAGTTGTGTGCTCTTAGAGCTAGGAATTTCCACCACTTCCGTTATGGTCTCGGGTTTTTGTTCTTGATGAACGTGAAGATTAGGCAAGTCATTCTTTTTAGTCACCGCTCTAAGCTCTTGGTGTTTGCTTGACAAACTTATAACCTTATATCGTGAAAGGTCAGGATTGACTCTTGACGGTTTAGGAGCAATTGTGAGCTTAGATTCTTGGACAACCGTGGGTTGGACGTAATTAGCACTTCCATCGTCAGAGGGAAGTACATGGTCCTTTGTCACCCCGGTTTCTTGTTCCATTTCCCTCACCGGAGAGGGAATAGGAATCGAAGGTCCATCATAATCAACACGACATCTCGACATCTTTGACAAGGCCTGAATTTTTCAATTTTGCTCTTAAAGGCCCTTTGTTCAAAGAAATCGTCATCGAGAGATGCCATTAGAATCAATTACAGGACAAGTGGAAGAAGTTAGAATCAAAAGGATAGAGGGTAAAGGGATGAAGAATCAAAAAGGTAGGAGGGTAAAGATGGATATTTTTGGGATTTTTGATAAACATTTTATAAGAAAGAAAATATTTTTGTGTTTTTGTGTTCGTTGAAAACTAATTTTAAAAAGTTTTCGGGAACAGTTTTGTTTTTATAATAAGAAAATATGAACAAAGGATGGTAAATATACAATGAGTGTATATCCAGATTCACTAATCTTTAAAACCGTTTAAAATACGCGCACAACCTCCCCGGCAGCGGCGCCAAAATTTGATTGACTCCAAACGGTCAACTAAATTGACCAGGTAAATGGTCAACGAAGTCAAACTGCCTAGAGTCAATACTCCGCGGAAGTATAGGGTTTCCCCAGGTCGTTATGTCCCAACAAGGTGTGATGGTAATTAAAACGGGTTTGTGATCGGGTGAATTTGGACAGGAAAGGGGTAATGAAGGTTTTGAATGATTACGCTAAGGAAATACGAATGAGAATGATTTAAACAATCTATATTAACAATAACATGAAACCTAGTTAACCTAAAACGTAAGCTAAAAATTTAAAATTAGAATTTGCTTATAAATAAGCAGAAAAATAAGCCAAAAGGGCTTAAATAGAAGCTATCACTTTTTTTATTTTTGATTTTTCTTCATTTTACAAACTACTTTTACTAACGTAACCTAAATTTAAAAACGTAAAAGTTTATTAAATAAAACGCGAGTGCGCAAAATAAAACGTGAATTTTATGCTACGCTAACCCTACGGACATGAAAATTATATTTTTACGAACCTAATTATCAAAGAAAATTTTAGAAAAAAGAAAATTATTTTTTTGACTTTTATATTATTTATTATTAATTAAAAACTAATTAAATACAAATAAAACTAATTTAAATTATGAAAATTACTAAATGAACAGTAAAAATTCTAATTATTTTTATAAAAATACTTTAGACTACCACTAAGCTGGGAAAAATAGGAAAATGCCAAAATTGCTTATAAATAAGCTGGAATTAAGCTGATAAGCTTATTAAGCTAAAAAGGAACTAGTGTACTATATAAAAAAGAAAGGAAACCTTAAACACTAAGTTACTAGTAGCCTAGATGGTGCTTGGTGTTGGTCTGGTTTTGACCAGAGTTGACCAAGAGGTCTCAGGGTCGAATCCCACTTTTGACAAATTTTACAAAACATTTTTTTTTTGGCTTTTTCTTTGACAAAAACATTATAACACTAATATTATGCAACTTTTACAAAAGAAACTTTTTAGAAACCCTAAAATTATTGCAAGATTTGAAAAAACTAAGTAAGTGTGAATTTGACTTTTTGATTATTTTGTGAAACTTTGACTCTGGTGAGATTTAATCCATCCTAGGTAACTGAAATTAATATATAAAGTTAAAATGAAGTTGGAATTAACTAATTTAAAAACTTATACACAGATTTGAGGGATCATAGATCATAAAAACCTAACAGTTAAGAAATCAAAGAGCTAAGGGATGATTTTGACTTTGGTCCAAAAGGGACCTGATTTTTATGGTTGATTACACTTACTTGGACCTAAACTAGTATGCTACAACCACAATCTACAACAATGCCAACCCTAAGTTCAGTTGATCAGCATATGCCAAACACCCCTTTAAGGGCTGATTTGCAATACACTTATGACTTTTGGCTGTAATCCTACTGTTTTAATGATTAATGCATATTACTTAAACTAAATTAAAACTAATTACACAGGTTTTCAGCACAAGGAACCACAGGAACAAGAAAATGCAATTTATGCTAAATCTAGGCAGTGAAATGCAAATTAAGTCAAGACTTATCTAATCTATTAAACAACCACAAAGGCGTTCATCTCTATTGATAAGCATACAAACACTGACATAAGCACATAAATAAGCAATTGGAATAGTGAATAAAGAGAACATAAGCAAAATGTTAACTTACAAACAAAGGAAAGAGCATAACACCCTAACTGCTTCTCAAATCATCCTAGTACTTTCCAAAAGCTCTAAACCATCCCAATTCTTCACTTGCTTCTCCTCTTCTATTGTCTTAGTCTCTTTTTATTTATTTATTTATTTTTATATTTTTCTGAATTTTATTTGGAATTAATGAAAACTTGAGTAAGTGCTTAAAAACAGTTCTAATGAAAGTTAAAACTCACAATAGGTTATATGAGCTTATTTGAGCTTATAGGAGCATAAAACAACAACAGTTAACAATAATAGGTGAATTTGTCAATTTCACCTAAAAATGCTAATTATGATTTCTCAAAAGGATACTTGAAATTAAGGAAAAAAATAGTTCACATTACACTACTGAAACTGAATACAACAAGTTTTTATTAAAAATTACAACTAAAGACTGAATTTCAATAATGTCGACATAACTAAGCTACACCATTCCTACTTACTTCTCCCTCTTTCTTTCTTTCTTCATATATATATAACTAAAATGGTTCCTGGAAGTCCACATGTGCATTCCCACTTGCAATCTGAGCCATTGGATGGTTGTAATATATCCTAGCCGTTGAGTTGATTTTGGCGGGAAAAAAAAGGACAAAGGCAATTTGTCAATTAGCTCTTGGCAGGGGATGTGTTTTGGCTTAATGTGTTTGGAGGGATAAGGGTGTAGGGTTTGGAGTGTGGGATTAGAGTTTAGGGGTGATGATGGTGTTTTGGTGTGGTGTTGCAGGGTAGTTTGGAGGGAAGTGAGGGTGAGGTGTAAGTGGTCAAATGTGGGGTTGACTGGGGATAATAAAAAAATGGGGGGAGGTGGGGTTTTATTATTTTTGTTTTGGGCTGTGGTGAGTTGGTTTGGGCCAAGGAGATGGATTTGGGCCAAGGGGTAGTAATAAGGGTGGTGTTGTTTGGTATTAAGTTTAAGCATAAAGGGTCCATTTGGTTTAGAAAGTTTTACAAGGATCTATTTTGCACTTTAATCAAATTTGAGGGTCTGATTTGTAAACTCCAAAAATAATCATAAGGGTGAGTTTTGCCAATCTTGAATTATCCAGGGACCACTTTTAATAATTTCCCATTTTTTGAATGCCCAGGGACCAAATACGCCAAAACTTCAAAGTGCAGGGACCAAACTTGTATTTTCCACAAACTTTTCATCAAAAATCTATTTGTGATAACCTTTGAATTTCCAAGGACCAAAAATAACTTTTCTTCCAAAAATATCCCACCAGGGAGCAATTTTGACAATTTCTGAAAGTTCAAGGTCCTTTTATGTCAATTTTGGATTTTAAGTGGTAAAAGTTGCCAGTTTGTTAAAACTTTTATCCAGGGATTAATTTTGAACATGTTTGACTTTCCAAGAACTAAAGTTGACTTTTTCTTTCATTCTAAACCTTCAGGGACTAGTTTTGTCAATTTATGAAACTTGAGGGACTGAAACTGCCAATTATGCAAACTTTTTTCGTTTTTCATTTGTTTTTAAATATTTTGCATCTAAAACATATAAAACACTGTTTTGGGATAATTTCTGTATTTTGATGCATTTCTGTGTGTTTTTGGATGTTTTGGCAGTTCAGATACGATAAAAATGATAAGTATTTACACACTCATCAGCAATTTATGCAAAGACCACCACTTATTGAAAGTGATGGATTTTTATATTGGAAAAATCGATTCAAAACTTATGTGAAATCAAAAGATCTAGATCTTTGGCATGTTATTACCAATGGTGATTTTTTACCTATTCAAAATAACCCCGAAACAGAGAAAGATGAAATCTTACCTTTTGAAAAAGAAAATGATGATTTAAAAAGAAAATTTGCTAAAAATAATGAAGCAAAAACGGTTATTTATAATGCGCTACCACGTAAAGAGTACGAAAGGATTTTTATGTGTGAAACCGCAAAAGAAATTTGGAACTCTTTATTAATAACTCACCAAGGTAATAATCAAGTCAAAGATAATAAAATAGATCTACTTGTTCAACAATATGAGCAATTCACGATTCCGGAAGAGGAATCAATTGATAATGCTTTCGCTAGATTTAACACTATCATCACAAGTTTAAAAGCACTTGATGAAAATTTTTCTAATAAGAATTTTGTTAGGAAGTTTCTTAGGGCTCTTCACCCAAAATGGCGAGCTAAAGTGACGGCTATTGAAGAATCAAAAAATTTGTCAACGTTGCAACTTGATGAATTAATTGGAAATTTGAAAGTCTACGAAGCAATTATAAAGAAGGACTCTGAAATGGTTAAAGGAAAATGAGAGCAAAGCAAGTCAATCGCCTTGAAAGCTAGAAAGGAATCCAACAACGATAATAGCTCATCTTCCGAAAGTGATGACGAAGAATATGCCATGGCCGTAAGAGATTTCAAGAAATTCTTCAAAAGGCGAGGAAGATTTGTTAGACAACCACACGATGAAAGGAGAACACCTCGAAAGAATAATGATGACAAGTATAGCAAAAATGAGAGAAAGTGTTTCAAGTGTGGTGATCCAAATCACCTCATTTGAAAATGTCCAATGATGATAAGAGATCAAAATCAAAGAGCATTTGTTGGAGGAGCTTGGAGTGATAGCGATGAAGATGAGAAAGAAATAACAAAGGAAGAAAAGTGTCTCATGGACATCAAGTGAGGTACGTTCCGAAATCGAATACTTTAGTGATGAAAATTTATCATTAGATGAAAAAGATTTAGATAGTGAATACAATAGATTATGCAAACTAGGACAACATGTAATGGCTAAAAACAAATCACTAAAATACATAAACAACCAATTAGAAAATGACGTACTAGAACTAAAAATTAAAATACATCAACTTGAAAAAGGTAAATAAATTTTTGAAGAATGTAAATCATGTCAAGAGCTTAAAAGTGAAAACAACAAACTTAGGGAGGAAATTTGTAAACTTGATAAATTTGAAAATAGTAGTAACTCACTTAGTAAAATTATAAGTATTCAATGAGTATCCGGAGATAAAACCGGTTTAGGATTTAACTCAACCGAAGCCTCAACAAGTGAAATTAAAAATGTTAAATTTGAAAGTGAACTCAAGGAACTAAAACCTCCAAAATCTAATCCTAAGCATATACTCATAAATGATAAGAAAATACCACTTGCTAGTGATGAAGAAATAAAACCGTTTTATAAACCATCTTTGAAAACCGAGGTAGGATCGTCTAAACCCAAAACAAGATCTAAAACTCCACCACCTAGGAAACCAAATAATTCTTACCCTAGACCTAAAATACCTCAACCAAGAGCAAACCAAAATAGACGAAACTTTAACAATAATCAACAAATATGGAATTTCAATCCGTGGGGAATGTTTACACCATATATGCACCCAAGTCAAATACAAAACATGTTCGGATCAAATAACTTTGGTCAAATGAGACAATGGGGACCAACGTAGAAAATTCGCCATTCAAACATGGAAATTTTAGTTGTCACCTCTTGTTCGGACTATCCCTTGAAGACTTTGAAGATAAACGCATTGAAGACGAAAGGTACACATTTCCTTTTATTTCCTTGTCAATAAATGCATGCTTAGGTTAGTCTCTAGTTTTTATGTGATTTTGCTTGGCTCATTGTTTCCTCTAGATTTTATATATATATATATATATATATATATATATATATATATATATATATATATATATATATATATATATATATATATATATATATATATATATAAACCTTCCACAACTCTCTCGTCCACTTGACAACTTGATAAATTTCATCCGAAATGATCAAGAAATTTTATTTGACGAAATGTCAAGTAAAAGTGTCAAGTAATTCCTTTCGTGCGAATACTCTCCAACGTATTTTTGATTAAATATAAATCTAATATATATATAAATATTTTCTTGTTCTTTCCAGAAACCAAAACCACAAAAATCAAATTTTGGAGGGCGGCCCCCTTAATGTTTAAGGGGACCGGCAGCCAAATGAAGGGCGGCCCCCTTAATGTTTAAGGGGGCCGGCCATCTGATTGTTCCAACCCATTTCTCCTCTTGTTTCTTTTGCCAAACATAAGTCTTAACAATATATACACTTTTATTCTTCTTTATATTTATTTTGGTCTTTTGTATTGTTGTTCTGTTTAGGTGAAAATGCCAAAAGCGACTACCGAAGATCTTTCCCATACTAAAAACTACATTCCCAAAGTTTCCCAACTCCCTACTACATCTCCTTCTATTGGACGTATATATCATGAAATTGAAGATAGAAACGTTCATGAGGGACGTGTAGTAGATCTAGCCTTTGCTCAATCCGACTACATTAATCGCTTGTTTTCAAGCATCAACCTCAATTGCCTTTTTGAAATTAATGAACCAATCGTTCCTCATTTCATAGTCGATTTCTATAGCCAAGTCACCGTTCAAACCAATGATCTTGGTGCCATCACCATCTCCTTCATGATCCAAAATGAATTTATCACCTTAACTCTCGAACAATTTGGTCAAATCCTCCAAATTCCTTTTAGAGGTCAAGCCATTTTCACAAACGAGTGGGACCTCGAATCTCTACATCGTTGTCGACCAACCTTTGGTCCTTATCTCTCCGACATCCCTCATCCTGACGAAATTCGTCAAATCCTTGGTGTGGAGCGTGCCACTACAACTCGAAAAATAAAATCCAAAAACGTCCAAATCTCTTCATACCAACTTCTCCTCAAGGAATTAGGCCCCTACATGAAGCGTTGGGAAGAACTCATTCGTGAGAATGCGTTCGGTACTGGAGGTCACCGGGACCATCTCCCGGCGTGCCTTGCTCACATGTTGTATTGTATCGCTGTCGAAAAGCCATACAATTTACCTACTTCTTTATCAAATGGATTGAGTGTGCTATAAAAACTCCCAAAGCCAATCTTCCATATGGAATGTTTCTTACTCGTCTCTATCGTCATGTTATCGAGTACTACCCCGATCTTGACAATAGCATCTATGAGTCCATCTATCCCACCTTACGTCCTCTCGCTCTAAAACAAGCTCGACGAACTCGAAGTGACAAGGGAAAATCTCGTCGTCATAGCTTTCACGGATTATCTTCTAGACAAGACGATAACGATGAGGAGGAAAACATCCATGATGCTAGTACCTCTTCGTTTTCTGAGTTCGTTGATAATTTAGAGGATCTTGACTATCCCGAGTATTCAACCCCATCTCCTAGCAATCAAACCGACGAATTACTTCATGAGCGAACAACCAAGATGCTTATACGACAAAAGAGTTTACATGAAGAAGTTATAGGTGGCTTCAAATCCATCGGGAAAACGTTGAAGGGTATCTTCGGGAAGAAAAGGAGATGATGTGTTTAGCTTATGTTTGTTGAACAATATTTACGTCTCTTGATCGTGGATTTTTTTTTTGTGCTATTTGTCCGAAGTATATTCGGAAGTACTTGTTATTTTCTTGGATAATTGTTTGGATATTTGATTAGGATGTTAACTTGCTTATTTATGTTTAATATATGCTTATGAATGCATGCTTTATTACTTAATCTATATATACGCTTGCATGATTAGTTTATGTATATATATATATATATATATATATATATATATATATATATATATATATATATATATATATATATATATATATATATATATGACATGTATGCTTTCTAATAGACCAAAACAAATGTGAAATGTCTAAATAGAGCTTGCTGCAAAAACAAAACAGAATATAACATTTTTCCAGAAAATTTTTGATTTCTGGGTCGTCAGATGGGCGGCCCCCTTACTTCATAAGGAGCGCCCCCCTTAAATTTAAGGGGACCGGCCTCCATTTAAGGGGACCGGCTATCTGGAACAGTTTTTACACTGTTTTCTTTTGCAACTTGTGACCTCTTTTGCTAGTCCCAGCTACCATTTCCCTTAAAAACTAAACTGATTTTGGAATCTAACAATACAATTTCAAATTAATTCTACTTCTAAACATGTTTTCATACTATATAATTCCCATGCATGTTTAATTCACATTCCATCATCCTCAACCTTCATCAAACTTCATCCTTTTATCATATCATCACCAAGAACCACCTATTCAAACAATGCCAAGAAACAAAAACTTGTCATTATTCCACGAAAACAACTATTCATTGACCTCACAAATGAAGATAACACCACCCCATCACCACCACCTCAATGCTCATCTCCTAGTGCACCAAATGCACCTTCCAAAACACCATCAACAAATGGAACCTCTACTTCCTCCATACCATCCACTTCATCCATAAATGACTACATAAACACCCACTTGTCTCCTCCACCAATACTTCAACCACCACAACCTACCAATGAAAACACAACTCTTGCATTAACCCTCTCATTATCACCATTAACACCTCTTGATGCACACTTCTCATCATCCCCTATCAATCCACCAACCTATAACCCCGTCCCATAGAGCTTACTTGAAGCTCATGGAGACACTTGCCTTTGTTGCATCCAAAACCGAACAATTGTGTTCGGACTAAGAGATGAGATACAATACATGTTTTCACACATTGAAAACCTGTTGCATCAACCACCAACAACAAACACATCTCCTCTACCACCATCAACAAACACTCCTCCACCATCACCATCTCCATGTTCACCATCAATTCCACCCAATTAAACATGCTTGGTACTTTGCAAATAATATTGTTTTAAACCATTTTGGATGGCAAGCTCTAGAGAGGACCTTCATGTTAGAGCTTTGGTTTATTTTAGTTATGATTGTAAGCCTTAAAGGCTTTTATTATTTGCACTTCTTGTTGATGTAATGCTTGTTGTAACATCTTAATTCTATTAATGATTATGGTTATGTTTAGTATCTATTCTTGCATGCTATATATATATATATATATATATATATATATATATATATATATATATATATATATATATATATATATATATATATATATATATATATATATATATATATATATATATATGTTGCATGTCCACTAAATATTTTTTCAAGAATTCCATATCTCGATTTCTTTATGACCTCAAAACGAGGGGGAGTATACTTCAAGGGAGAGCTACAATATAATCGGGATAACCTTTTTGATGCTAACAAAAAGGGGGAGAATTGATATAAACTCACAATAATACTTGTATATATACTAATTTTTGCTTAATGAGGTTAGATTTTGTAATCATCAAAAAGGGGGAGATTGTTGACATAAATAATGCATAAAAACGTTATTTATATTTTTCGATATCTCTATGTTTTGACGATCACAAAATGTAAAATCATCAAACGTAAGATTACTACGTAAACAAGTATTAAGCTAGTTTATATCATTATATCCAATTTAATCACTTAAGGTATGGATAAACAAGTGCTTAATACATCTCATGATCAAAGGGGTATTTAATTAATTAATACAAAGTTTATTTAATTATACATATATTTTTGAAAAACACTTTTGGTAATAAAGAAAAATGTTTTAATCATACTAAATATATGAATTCAATTTTTAAACCAAAATCAGTTAGCTTTTCACCAAATAAACTTTCCCCACTAAATAACAAGTTTTCTGCCCGTTACAGCTGGGCAGCCCCCTTAATTATAAGGGGCGGTCCCCTTAAAATTAAGGGGACCGGCCATGATTTAAGGGGACCGGCCAGGCTCCTGTGTCAGAATTTTTCTCCTATAAATACCACCTGAATTCTGGAATTTTTCCCCACCTTTTGCACAATAATTTCAGATCTAAAACTCTTCTAAAATCCTTTGATCATTTGATTACTAATCCTTGTTTCATGTGATTTAATCCCTTCTCATTCATCCTCATCCAAAGTGCAAAAGAAGAACACTTCTTCTACAACTAAGTTCAAGAAGTATTGAAGAGTAGTTGTGTATAGTGAGTATATTGTTTGTGAAGTTGTGTTGTGCTTGTAATAAGTAGTTTAGAAGAAATAGAAGTTGTGTAGTGAGAAGAAGTTGATTAGTAGTAAAGTAGTGTAGTTGTGAAGAAGATAGGTGTGAAGTAGATTGGTGTAAAGAAGATTGGTGTGAAGAAGATAGGTGTGAAGAAGATAAGTGTGAAGTAGATTGGTGTGAATAAGTTGTGTAGTAGTTGTGATCAAGTTGTGACAAAGTTGTGGTGTGTAAATTGGTGTGTAAGGTTTTCTCTGCCATAAGGGAGTTTGTTGACATAGTGAAGAAAACTCTCGAGTAGGTGACTCGGGGAGTGGAGTAGGAACAAGGAAGGTGACCTTGTAGCCGAACCACTGTAAATCCTTGTGTTGTGGTTTGATCTTTCCAACTCTTTTCATTACTTACTTATTTACTTATACAATATTAGCTTAATTAGTTAGTTACTATATAATTGTTCATATAGTGCAAGTATTGAAATCACATAAACTATAATCGAAGTTTTTAAAACAAACTTGTTTTTATAAACTTTAAAACGGACGTAAAACAATTCAACCACCCCCTTATAGTTTTCCACATTGACCCTGCTTCTATTATTAAAACGCAAAAGGGTTTGGGTGTTGGGCTGTGGGAGAAATGGGCTTGGGGATGGTTGGGTTGTTTTGGTGGATTGGGTGAATGGAGTAATAAGGTGGGGTGTTTTGTTGGGTTAAGTAAACAATGCAAGTCCATTTGGTTTTGTAGTATTATTAAGTCTAGGGATTAAATGTGACATTTGATAAAATTTGAGGGTTCAAAATTGCACATCCTCCAAAACATTCCAAGGGTAATTCCTGCCACGTTTCAATAATCCAGGGACCGTACATGAGATTTCCAAAAACAAACTTTTCCCAGGGACCATTTTTGCAAATTCTGAAAGTACAGGGACCAGACTTGTAGATTTTTGAGATCTTTTCACCCAAGGACTTATGTTGACAAATTTTGAATTTCAAAGGACTTGGGATGACTTTTCTTTCAAAACAAATGCTCAATGACTAATTTTGACAAATTTTGAAAGTTGGGGGACTGAAACTGCCAATTGTGCAAACTTTGTTCGTTTTTCATTGTTTTTACTCATTTTGCATCTGAAACGTATAAAACACAATCCCTGGGATATTTTCAGTATTTTGATGCATTTCTGAGTGTTTTTTTGATGTTTTGGCAGTTCAAATACGACAAAAATGATGAGTGTTTAAGCACTCATCAATCCCCCACACTAAACTATTGCTAGACCCTAGCAATCTTTTATGAAAAGTTAATGGATTTGAAGTCTCTTTACTAAAAGCCATTACTTCTGGAGTAGCCAAATGTTTTGGTTCAAGTAAGAACTATGGTACACCGATAACCATATGATTTTAAGCAAACCACCAGCTTTCAACGGTTTTGATTTATCTTTACCAGAAGCCGTTTGCTTCTGGACTAGCCAACTCTTGATGGAATAAAGTCATCATCTTGGTGATTTGATTACCAATTATGGTTTTCTACTGCCTTTACCACAAGCCATAATCTTGCGGGCTAGCCAACTCTTTGACTTTTTAGGATATGGAGAGTTGAGATACCATACAATTTTGGGCAAATTGTAAGCCGTCAACAGATTTGAGTTATCTTTACCAAGAGCCGTTTGCTCCTGGATTAGCCAATCCTTTTGTCGGTTAGACATGGCGAACTGATAACCACAAAATTTTTTGAAATAAAGTGAAAAAAATTTTAAAATTTTGGCTAAAAACGGGGGTACTAGACAGTATAATTTGATAAAATTTGCTAGAATTTTCCCCTCCCCCACACTTAGAATTGAATATTGTCCTCAATATTCAAAGTCCCGGCTATTATGCTAAATCTTTGAACGTAAGAAGATAATATTAGAAGCTAACTGTGGGAACGTCATTTTTCATTTTTCACTTTATTTAAATATACATACAAGCACACATTTTTTTTTTGAGATATATACATTTCAAACACCAGCAGGGGGTGGCCACTCCCCCACACTTGGGTGTTAGAAAGTAGAAAGAAGTCAGAGACATGGGTGAAAACCCATGTTTATGCTACTGTTTTTGTTTACCGAGTCGCTAGCTTGACTCGATCCCCGAATTCATTGGTCCATGGGGAATGTTTGGAGATCCGGGACAACTACGGGTGGTATGTCCCCTCCAAAATAATGCTTCAACCGATGCCCATTCACTTTAAAATTTGGACCGTCATTTTGAGACAACTCGACGGTACCATAAGGAAAAACTTTAGCAACGGTGAATGGTCCAGTCCAGCGGGTTTTGAGCTTACCCGAAAATATCTTCAATCTAGAGTTGAAAAGAAGGACTCGGTCACCAACGTTAAAAACGCGGTTCTTGATTTTGGAGTCGTGGATCTTCTTTGTTTCTCTTTATAGATTAAAGAGTTTTCGTATGCTTGATCACGAAGTTCATTTAGTTCATTGAGTTGAACTTTCCTATGATCACCCGCAAACTTGAGATCGAAATTGGCATTCTTTAAAGCCCAACAAGCTTTGTGCTCGAGCTCAATCGGTAGATGACACGCTTTTCCATACACGAGCTTATAAGGGGTACACCTGATGGGTGTTTTATAAGCCGTGCGAAAAGCCCATAGAGCGTCATCTAATTTGTCCGACCAAGAGGCTCGGTTTTCGCCTACGGTCCTTTCAAGAATTCTTTTATAAACTACGGTTTGAAACCTCCACTTGCCCACTCATTTGTGGGTGATAAGCGGTAGCAAGTCGGTGAGTGACACCATACTTGAGCATGACTTTTGCAAATTGGTCGTTGCAAAAGTGAGTACCGCGATCACTAATGATAGCGCGGGGAGTTCCAAACCTAGCAAAGAGAGATTCTAAAAACTCTACAACTACTCGGGCATCGTTGGTTGGGAGAGCTTTGGCTTCGACCCATTTTGACAAATAGTCAACGGCCACGAGTATGTACTTGTTCCCCCGTGAAGACGGGAACGGCCCCATAAAGTCTATGCCCCAAACATCAAAGATTTCACAAACTTGGATGACATTTTGTGGCATTTCATCCCATTGTGTTATCTTTCCTTGACATTGACACGAGTCACAAGATTTGACTAAGTCATGGGCGTCTTTGTAAATTGTGGGCCAATAAAACCCGGAATCAAATACTTTTTGAGCGGTGTAGTTCGGGCCATGATGACCCCCGGTGGGTCCGTTATGACAAGCCTTAAGAATTTCCATGGCTTCTTGGCCATGAACACACCTACGAATAACTTGATCCGCACAAATTTTAAACAAATAGGGATCGTCCCAAAAGTAATGATTCACATCTTTGAAAAACTTGTCCTTTTGGTGGGACGACATCCCTTTAACAACGAAATTCCCCGTATGATAGTTTGCAAAGTCGGCAAACCATGGGGTACTAGAATCACCACGACAAGAAATCACATTAAGTGTCTCGAGAGGAAACATTTCATTTATTTCCTTTTTCTCAAGAACACCTTGATGAGGGTTTTCCAATCGGGAAAGATGATCAGCAGCGAGGTTCTCGGCTCCTTTTTTATCACGAATAATGATATCAAATTCTTGTAGGAGGAGAACCCAACGGAGCAATCTCGGCTTTGCATCTTGCTTGGCAAAGAGATACTTGAGAGCCGAGTGATCCGTGTACACTATGCATTTAGTCAAGATTAAGTATGGCTGAAACTTCTCAAATGCATACACCTCGGCTAGTAATTCTTTTTCCGTTGTGGTGTAGTGAGCTTGAGCTTCGGTCAAGGTTTTGCTTGCATAATGAATTGGCTGAAAGTGTTTGGTTTTTCGTTGCCCCAAGACCGCACCTATGGCAAAATCACTCGCATCACACATAAGTTCGAAAGGTAGGTCCCAATCGGGGGCCACTAAAATTGGTTCCTCGGTAAGCTTTTTCTTGAGAGTTTGAAAAGCCTCGATGCACTCATCAGAAAAGACAAAACGGAGTTTCTTTTTCAAGAAGTCGGGTCATAGGCCTAGCTATCTTCGAGAAATCTTGAATGAATCTACGATAGAAGCCGGCATGACCCAGAAAACTCCGAATACCTTTAACAGTTGTGGGAGGAGGTAGTTTAGCAATGACATCGATTTTAGCTTTATCAACCTCAATCCCGCTCTTAGAAATCTTATGGCCAAGGACAATGCCTTCCTTGACCATAAAATGACTTTTCTCCCAATTTAGACTAAGATTGGTGTCTTCACACCTTTGAAGCATTTTGTCTAAATTGGTGAGACAAGATTCAAATGAAGTCCCAACGACCGAAAAATCATCCATGAAGACTTCCATTGTTTTCTCGATCATGTCGTGAAAAATGGCCATCATGCATCTTTGAAACGTGCCGGAGCATTGCACAAGCCAAAAGGCATTCGTCGATAAGCAAATGTTCCATACGGACACGTGAAAGTCGTTTTTTCTTGATCTTGAGGATCGATGGGAATTTGGAAGTAACCTGAAAAACCGTCAAGGAACCAATAGTATTCGTTTCCCGCCAATCTTTCGAGCATTTGATCCATGAAAGGTTGAGGAAAGTGATCTTTACGGGTGGTGTCATTCAACTTTCGATAGTCAATGCAAACATGCCAACCCGTTACCAATCGAGTAGGAATCAACTCATCATCATCATTTTTAACAACCGTTATACCACCCTTCTTGGGTACAGAATGAATCGGACTAACCCAAGGACTATCCGATATAGGGTAAATCAAACCGGCATCAAGAAGTTTTATGACTTCTTGCTTGATAACTTCATGGATTTTTGGATTTACCCTTCTTTGTTGTTGAACCGCCGGTTTAAAGTCATCCTCCTTCAAATTCTTGTGCATACAAAATTCCGGGTTAATACCCTTGATGTCGGAAAGTCTCCAAGCAATGGCTCGCTTGTATGACTTTAAAACCTTGAGGAGAGCGGCTTTGTTTTCCTCATTCAAGTCTTTGGCAATTATGACGGGAAACTTATCGTCACCCTCCAAAAATGCATACTCGAGATGAGGCGGTAGGTCCTTGAGTTCGACCTCAGGAAAGTCATCAGTTTTTTCAACATTTTTGACTTCCTCATTATGAAGTTCTTTTGGAGGAAGAAATGATGGATCATCATTAAGCAACTTCTCAAGAAGAAGTATGTCTTCCTCGGGATTGATAGAATCATGATCAACACGAGAATCACATGATAAGCAAGCTTCAATCTCTTCCAAAATGAAGTCACCTCCCTCAAAAGGAGTGAGAGAAGGGGGAAGAGACATCGATGGTAGAATTAATTGATCCTTGCACATTTAACACTTCTTCAAAGTATTCATCGCATGCAATATCGATGACATCAATTTGGTTAATTGCTTCTCGTTCAAGGTCGAGAAGATCTTTTGAAGTGTTTTTGATGTTAATGACTAATTTTTCATCGCCAACTGTTAGAGTCATTTCACCTTCGAAGACGTCGATTAATGCACGAGCCATTTTCAAGAATGGTCTTCCCAAAATAAGGGGAACACGAGGATCGGCGTCGAAATCAACGACTACGAAGTTGGCAGGAAAATGGAACTTACCAACCTTCACAAAGACATCTTCAGCAATACCCTTCGGAACCGTAACTGTTCGGGTTGCTAATTCAAGAGTCATTCGTGTTGGTGTAAGCTTGGGAAGTGAAAGCTTTTGCCAAGTAGAGAAAGGCATGAGATTTATGCTAGCGCCAAGATCGGCCAAGGCGAAGCATTCTTCTAGCTTTTGGAAATCACAAGGAATGAGAAATTTCCCGGGGTCTCCTAATTTTTCAGGAAGTTTCTTTAGAAGCACCGCCGAACAATTCTCATTCAAACGAGTTTTAGTGAGCTCAAACAATTTCTCTTTGTTACTTAGAAGACTCTTGAAAGTGGAAGCAAACTTGGGCATATAGAGAAGAGCATCCGTGAAACTAATGTCAAAGTGTAACTTTTGAAATATCTCAAGAAACTTCTTCATTTGATTATTAGTTTGATCACGGAGTTTTTGATCACTAAGCCTTGAAGGATACGGGATCAAAGGCTTAGGAATGCTCTTGGGAAAAACAAATTCGGGAATTGAAGTTTGATCGATCGAAGGTTAGACGTGTGCGGTACTTCGAGTGCTTGAGGGTTGCACCTTGTCCTTTGTAACCTCGGGTTCTCGTTCCATTTCCTTCAAAGGTGGAGGAATAAGAGTCGAGGATCCATTTACTACTTTACCACTACGAGTGGAAATAGCTTTCAATTCACCCTTCGGGTTGGGAATGGTGTTTCTCGGAAGAGTACCCAAAGTAGAAGCTTGATTCATTTGATTCATAAGACTAGCAAACCTGTTCTCAATCTTGCTTTGAGATTGTTCAATCTTGTGATTAGTGTTTCGAAGTTCATTTTTAAGCTCATTTCCTTGTCTCGACATTGAAGATTGAAAATCATTCTTCAAAGTGTTGATTTAGTTTTACATTCCCCTCATGTTACCTTCATTTGCTTTGATGTAGTTAGCAAGTTCACATGAAGCAACATTAGGAGCTTGAATACCTTGATTGAAATTACCCCCTTGATTTGAAAATTGATTATTAGGGGCATGGAATTGATTTTGAACATTTTGATTTCTTTGTTGATTTTGATTGAATCGATTTGGATTATTGGGTTGAGAAAAACCGGGTGGACCACTTTGATTGCTAGCACGGTAGTTTGGCTCTACTTGAGGACGGTATTGGTTACCTCCTTGATTAGAATTACCGGCTATCGCATTAACTTCAAATGGATTGCCATCGGTGGTAGTGCAATTGTAATATGCGTGTGGACCACCACAAGTAACACAAACTTCAACCTTTTTGACTTCGGCAGGTTGAGAAGAAACTTTCTTATTTTTGGTGAGAACCAAAGCATGAATAGCTTTCATGAGTTTGTCAAGCCTAGCATCGGTGCTAGATTGAGCCACGGGTGATGAGGTAGAAGGACTAACATTCACTTGGGAAACAACCGGCTTGCTTCATGGAATGCGGACCTTAGTCTTTTTCTCGATGATCACTAAAGCATGCTTTGTAGTTCGATTCAAGAAATTACCTCCCGCAGAGGCATTTAGAGAGTCTTGATCAATTTGGCTCACACCATTATAGAAAGTGTCGAGTTGCATTAACTCGGAGAAACCATGATGAGGACATTTGCGAAGCATATCCTTATAACGGTCCCATGCCTCACCGAATGATTCATCGAATTTCTGTGTAAATTTCATGATCTCATTCTTGAGGGCCGTGGTTTTAGGAGGGAAGAATTCATTCACAAACTTCTTAACCAAATCTTCCCATGTTTCAATCGATCGAGGGGGTTGTTTATCAAGCCAATTCTTGGCAGCCCCATCGAGGGAAAACGGGAAGAGGAGAAGTTCGATTGCCTCCTCAGGGACATTTTTGCATTTGATGGTGGATGTGATTTTATTGAAGCATCGAATGTGATCTTAAGGATCTTCCCTTTCGAAACCGTAGAATTGACGCGAGGTGACAAGGTTTATCAACCCCATCTTAAGCTCAAAGTTGTCAGTCACGATGGCTGGAACAACGATAGCATCTCCGTAACCCTCGATGGGTGCTTGGAGAAGCTCATTCATAGTGGGCTCAGCCGCCATAGTAGGAATAGTACGAATCTCGGGTTCGACTATTGATTGGTACGTCGTCGATTACGCCTTCTACTTGGAATGTTGTTAAGCGTTTGCAAAGGACTTGTTGACGTAGACGAACGGGTGCGCATTCACCACAAAAACAAACTCAATTAAAACAATACCACTTTAATGATAAGGGAACTTAAACCAATAATCAAGAATGCAAGGTCGACCTTTAAGGATAAACGTACAAGGAGGGGGAGAAAAGAATGAATTTCTCACTAGGGCGAAGTTCGTTGGATCGCCCTATACTGTTTCAACTCCTCTTAATGTAAGCTTATCGATTAAAAGTTTTCCAAAACGCAAGTGATACAAAGGCAAGTTTTGATCTTTAGTTTGGGAACTTATTATGGTCACACCCCTAGTTGGCAGGTGTTCTGCCTTGATTTGCGGTGGTAAGATTTTAATGTTGTTATTATTAAACAAAGAAACGGGAAAATCTTTTTGTGTTTTTTCTTATCTTATATAGATATAATACATATATAGAAACAAAAGAAAAATATTTTTTGTTTTTTATAAGTTTTATGAAAGCGTAACTTCTTGCGAAGGTTCGACAAGACTAATCGTCTAAACCTTATCGACACTTTTGACACACAGCCTCCCCGACAGCGGCGCCATTTGATTCATTGTGTTTTGGTGTGCAAAAAAAATTTATCAATATATCAACAAACGTGAGGTCTAAGTTATCGTGAGACAACTAGACGTAGAGAATTACGAGTAAACCTTTTAGGAAAAAGATTACCTCGCGTAAACTCGTGAAAGTGATATTAAAATTGTGAAACCGGGAAGTGATTTGCCGGGTCGTACCCCAACGAGGTGTGAATGGAATGTTTCATGAAAAGATCGAGATTAAAACCTTGTATGTTTGGTTGAGAAAGACTATTTGGTTTTGTGGTACGTTAAAGTTACGGAAATTAAGAGTTAACGAACGAAAACGTGGTAAACGTGACCTAAATGTGAATTTACACTAGAAATGAAAGTTAACACTTAAAAACTACCTAAGATAATACGGGAAACATAATAGGGCATTAGGGAACCTTAAAACGTAATCTAGAATTAGAAACGTAAAAGTTAACTTAAATAAAACACGAGTGCGCGAAATAAAACGTGAAACGGGAGCAAATAAAGTCCTACGAATATGAAACTTATATTTTAAAATCCTAATAATAAAAGAAAATTTTTGGAAAATTAAAATTATTTTTACAACTATTTAATTAATTACTAATTATTAATTACTTTTTAATTAACTAAATTATACTAAATTACAATTAATTATGAAAATTAACTAGAAAAATGAAAATGAAATTTAGAAAAATCTAAAATACTATAAAACTAAATTTAAAACAGAAAATCTATTTTTCCTACTTTTTGATTAATTATTATTAATTAAAACTAATTATTTAATTAATTTAAACTAAACTAAATAATAAAAAATACTAAATGAGATGAGAAAAATCTGAAAAAATTACTAAAATTCCTACAGGTTATAAGAAGCCTAGGAAAAATCTAAAATTAGAGGTTGCTTATAAATAAGCAGAAAATAAGCCAGAAGAGCTTAAATAGAAGCTATCACTTTAATTAATTTTGTTTTTTTTTTGGAATTTTCTTTTACAAAACTATTTAATACTAATAAAAAACTAACTTTAATAAAGACACTTTGGCTGAGAATCCAAAATAAGCAATATGAGAAACAAAATGGATTGGCAGATGGATTATTAGCTTATTAGGACTTTGATATCTTGAATAAGCTAGTAATAAGCTACCACAAGGACATCCAGAGGTAAAATAAGCTATAACAACAAGAGATCAACTTGAAATAAAAAAGAACAATGAAAGAAGCTCAAGAAATAAGCTATAAATAAGCAATAAGCACATGCCAAAACCTGAGTGCAACTCAAGCCAAATTGGTAACCTTGGCAGCCCTGTGGGGCCCACTAGGGAATGAGGAAGCTCAATGTAAAACTTGATTCTAAAAGTCACCCAGTTAAGCTCTCTAAAAAGCCAAATTTCAGCTCCTATATCCCAATAATAAGCACTAGGGGGGGGGCTGAAGTTAGACCACTAAAAGTGATGACTCAGCAAACAATGGAAATGGACAAACTAGAAGGGGGTAGCAGCCCCACCTAATGAACTAGAAAACATGAAATAATCCTAGAACCTTATAGATGAGCTTATTGGCTTTCCAAAAAGCCAATAAGCAAACAGTGGGTCCCACAAATGATCACAGAATAGCTTATTGAAAATGGGGCATTGGACAGATGTTCTGATGCAGGGCAACACCTTGCCCTGCGGGCTTGTTTAAGATCTTGTAAAATCCACCACAAAAATCCTAAAAATAATATGATAGCTAAATACTAAAGCTAAGCTGGCCTACTTTAACTTGTGAAAAGCACATACCCTGAATCCAAACACAAAATTCATAAAAATTCATGCCATTTTGGGTTTTCCTGACAAAGATGAAATTTTGACTTTTTGTGTTTTTGTAAGGTTTGACTAAATTGAAGTTAAATCCCATTCTGCCGATTGGATATGTTATAAGAGGCTATAATAAGAAAACAATAAGCTAAGTTACCTAGTTATGAGCTTATATGTGTGATTATGGGTCTTAACAATTTAACAGTGGACTTGCAAAGGAGGTATACATGTAATTTTGACTTTCCACCAAACAAGACCTAGATTTTATGCATTACCTAGCCTAAATATGTATAACATAAGCTGTATGAACCAAATGTAGCAACAAAAATAGGCCTGCACACATAGAAATACACAAAACCAAACACTCCTGATTGAAGCTGTATGAGCATTTAAGGAAGCAATAGGCTTATGTGATACATGAAACTGATACTTAACATTATACTAATCACTCAATAACATAAATGGATAGTAATAAACAACTTTTAACAACAAATACCTAATCTAATAGATTATGCTTATATATAAAAAAATTCTTACAAATTGATCCAAGGCTTAGGATTGAGTTAACCAGGATTCAACACCACAGTTCCTAATACTCCCCATGGAGTTCTAAAACCATGGCCATCCATCATTAACCATGCTCCTTGCCATCTTCATTATTTTTTTTATTGATTTTTTTATATATATATTTTTATGAGTTTTCCTGGTTTTCTGATTTCCTTTTTTTTTTATGAAGCAGCTTCTAATGAGACTTATACAAGCTTTCTAAAATAGTTTAGAACATATCATAAACAACAATGATGGATAAAATTGCAACTGGTTAATAAAAATGAAAAACTTGAAACTGAATTGATACTTGGATTAAATTTAAGAAAACGAATTACAACTTAAACATTAAAAGTACTGAAAGGAAATTACAAAAATTAAAGATAAGTGTGCCCTCAAGGCTTACAATTGACACCTATTTATACTAAATTGAAAACTAGGGCTTCTTCCCTTCTTTGTGTTTCTTCTGAGTGTACAAACAACTTTCCCTTGTCCTTTGTGCTTTCTTAGCTACATCCCAGCCATCAATTTGGCTTTTGTTTAATCTCAGTCTTCAATTGTGTTTTTGGCGCCCAAAATAGGATGGAGGATTGCCAGCGTGGATGGAGAGGGATAATGGGATTGGTATTGGTGAGGAGTAAGGTGGCTGTTGTAGGGTGTGTTGGAGAAAGGAGGAGGGGGACAAAGATGTTGGGGAAGGTACAGTTGTTGGGGAGGCTGAGTGTTTTGGCGGGGAAGAGAGGTAGAGGAGAGGGGTTGACTTTGTGTTGACCCTGCTTCTATTATTAAAACGCAAAAGGGTTTGGGTGTTGGGCTGTGGGAGAAATGGGCTTGGGGATGGCTGGGTTGTTTTGGTGGATTGGGTGAATGGAGTAATAAGGTGGGGTGTTTTGTTGGGTTAAGTAAACAATACAAGTCCATTTGGTTTTGTAGTATTATTAAGTCTAGGGATTAAATGTGACATTTGCTGAAATTTGAGGGTTCAAAATTGCACATCCTCTAAAACATTCCAAGGGTAATTCCTGCCACGTTTCAATAATCCAGGGACCATACATGAGATTTCCAAAAACAAACTTTTCCCAGGGACTATTTTTGCAAATTCTGAAAGTACAGGGACCAGACTTGTATATTTTTTATATCTTTTCACCCAAGGAATTATTTTTACAAATTTTGAACTTCAAAGGACTTGGGATGGCTTTTCTTTTAAAACAAATGCTCAGGGACTAATTTTGATAAATTTTGAAAGTTGGAGGACTGAAACTGCCAATTGTGCAAACTTTATTCATTTTTCATTGTTTTTACTCATTTTGCATCTGAAACATATAAAACACAATCCCTGGGATATTTTCAGTATTTTGATGCATTTCTGAGTGTTTTTGGATGTTTTGGCAGTTCAAATACGACAAAAATGATGAGTGTTTGAGCACTCATCAACCATCCAAGGTTTAAGGGACCGTCCCACGCTCCTCGAGCAGGCTATAAATACTGACCCATTTTCATCAGAAAAACTGATCCTCCACACACAAAAACTTTCTGTTTTATTTTTCTTTTTTCTTTGATCACTATAACATGTCAGTATATGTTTATAAGTGATTTCCTTTTCCGCAAAGTGCAAGAGAAGAACTTTCGACGTAGATGAAGATTCGAGATGTTATAAGAGACCGCACACAAACGTAACAAGTGTTATGATTATATTCATCCTTGTATTTTCTTATTGTAATTATTTCCGACTTGTGTGTGAGTCGAGGATGGAGTTTTTAGATTAGACTTGGACGAAGATGAAGATCCAAGAGGTGTTGTAACTAGATTACCTCTTGTATTTGTTGTGAGGAGAGTGGTGTCCTAGTGTGTAGGTTAGGACTTAGTGAAGTCGGTGTGTGAAGGCTTTGATCGGGAAAGGATCCAAGTGTGTCTTTGTGTGAAGGCTTGGATTGGGTGAAAATCCAAGTGTGTCTTGTGTGAATGCTTGGATTGGGTGAAGATCCAAGTGTGTCTTGTGTGAAGGATTGGATTGGGTGAAGATCCAAGTGTGTTATCTGTGTGAAGGCTTGGATTGGGTGATGATGCAAGTAGGATAAGAGTGCTTATTCGTGTGGCCACGTGGGCCTTGGAATAGATTGGTTCCAGCTAGGATTAGGACTCGACATTCCGCTTAGTGTCGTTAAACTTGGTGTAAGCTTGTGTACGGTTTGTTCCGCCATGATGGAGCGTGTTGATTAGTGAAGTAACTCTCGAGTGTGGTACTCGGGGAGTGGAGTAGGACGAAGAGGTGCTTCGTGCCAAACCACTCTAAATCATCGTGTCTAGTTTACGTTTCCTCTTCTTATCTCTTTACTTTCTATACTTGCATTGCATTTAGGTTTGTGTGGCTTGTTGTGTGTATGCTTGTTATATAAACTAGTTAACTTCGAAATGCAAAACACAAGAAAACTTAATCACACGAAATAAACTGCCCACTGGCGGCGGTCCTTTATATAGGGACGTTCCCCAAACATTTAAGGGACCGTCAGTGTATATTAGGGACCATCCACAGTATGATCAGAATTAGCTAAAACTTTTAAACCTCGTGTCATGTTTATGTTTATGTATTGCTTGCATACTTATTATTAAGTGACATATATGTTTGTTATGAGTGACATAATCACTATTCATATTTAGTCACACTTGATCGGGAATTTGATACGAAACATTTTTAAGTTTTAAAGAGAAACGTATTCACCCCTCCCCTCTACGTTAATACAAGTAGCATCAAAAGAAACAACGTCACCAAATGCAAAATAATTGCATTTCATTGTTTCGACCGCCCAAAACATATGGCACAACATTTTTCCTACATTGTGATGATAAAAGGAGAATTGAGGGACATGTTGCTGCCTCTTTATCATTTTGTCGACTAACATTTGCGCACCCCTTTTACCAATGAACAAATTCATACCACGTCTAAAATTACTCCAATCAACAGGCATTCCCCTTACTTTATCAAAAACTCCCAAAAGTGCTACTCTTAACCCGTGTGCTTTCTGTGGACCAATATTAGACAAGGACGCACGATGAATAAACATATTATCGCCGTATTGTAGCTTCCGTCAAGCACGAGATAGATCCATATTAGACGGATCTATAAGTGGATGATTATGATTCTTCACAAAATCAAGTAACTCATAGCAATTGGTCCCTCTAATCACTTTCAAACTAATCCTTGCTATGCAATCAGTAAGTGTAGTTGAAGATCTTCGTTTCCTTTTTTTACCATCTACGTTATCATCTTCTTGGGCATGTTGATTGACATCTTCATTAAGGGTATTTGTTTCAACAATCTTCCTTGGTTTACTACCTCTATTACAAATGACATGTTTGTGTGTTACTTCCCCTCTCCATTTTTTGGATCCTGATTTATGTACACCAAACCTAGCCTTACTAGCATAAACCTTGTACATGTTAACCGCTTCATCAAACATATTAAAAACAGTACCCCTTTTAGGTTTTTCATCAACAGGAACATGAGGGACCCAATATGAGTGTCCATTTGGTATTGTAATGAACTCAAGGTCAATATCAAAGACATCAATAACCTGTATTAGCAGATCTTGTTTAGTTAACAAAAGTGTTTGATCATTTTGTTCTTGCACAACGTTGTCATCTTCAGCATGCGAATCATGAACAATATCAACAATATCAACCATATTTGAATTTTTGTATTTGAATGAATAAAGAATTCTGGATTAGGGTTCGTATCATTCGTGAATTATTGATAAAAAGATCTGGAAAATAAAATTGTCAAATAAGAAACCGTATATTTGGCATGATTCTAGGAAAATTTGAATTATCAGTAAAAGAGTGTGTGAATGTTAAATGCCCATACTGCCCATACGAATTAATTACATTAATTTAAAAAGAAAATAGTTTACTAAATTGTGATTGGTCAATTGGAGTTTTTGCAGTTCCCGCACTTAACATAGTTCAGAAAATAAAGATACACTATATATATATATATATATATATATATATATATATATATATATATATATATATATATATATATATATATATATATTAGGGGTGGCAATTCTCGACACGACACGAACCCGACATGAATTTAAACAAGTTTGGGTCGAGGATAAACAGGTTTGGGTCAAAAACAGGTCAACCCGTCTAACCCGTTTAATAAACGGGTTTTGTTTGGGTTGAGTAAGTATTAAACATGTCAACCCGTGAACCCGTTTAAGTATATAAGACTCTAAAAATATAATATATAACCTGATTTTTATGTTTGATGTGGATTAAATGTCTTTTTTATGTAGTTAATATGAGTGAATTACGATTATATCTTAGATTGAAATCAACGTCAGAAAATTGTCATATAGTTATTTGCATGTCATTTTTTAATCATATTTTAGATCCGTGTATTATTTTTGCATTTAAACTAGTTAAATCACAAACCACAAACCTTATTTACTGCTTGACCTATTTACTTAAACAGGTTAAACAGGTCACAAACAGGTTACACGTGTTATGCAGGTTTGGGTTAGGGTTGAGTTTCTTGACACGATTAATAAATGGGTTGTGTTTGGGTAGAGGTTATACTAACCCACCAACACGTGAACCCGAATAGTTTAACATGAACACGACTCGATTGCCACCCCTAATATATATATATATATATATATATATATATATATATATATATATATATATATATATATATATATATATATATATATATATAGACTAAGGATCAGGTGCGGATCTTTTTATTAGTGCGGATGTGCGGACAGATCTAGGCCGCCTATTTCAGATCTGATCTTGACTTTTTTTTTAAAAGTCAAAATCCAACGCAACCTTCAATCAATCAATTGACCATGCAAATGATTTTTTTTTTTTTTTTTTTTTTTTTCTTTTGAGCGATCCGTACTCTTGTTGTCTTCTTTCATTTTTTTATTTTTTTTCAGATTTTTCTGAGTACTTTTTTATTTTTGATTATGAGTCCTACCGTGATATTAAAGATATTATGAGTCCTACCGTGATATTAATGATATTTACTTAAAAATGTTACTTTGATACTTGTAAAAAAACTTAATATCACTGTTTTTTTTATTACAATATTAAGAAAAGTTATGGTGATATTAAAAAAATTAACTTTGATATTAAGAAAGCTTGATAATTACTGTGATATTAACGATATTATGATATGGTGATATTTATAAAACGGGGATATTATAAAACCAATCGTGATACTAAGCTTTTTTACATGTAAAAATGAACCATGATATTAAAAAAACACATGAGAGTTACGGTGATATTAAGAAATTTATTAAAAACACATAATAGTTAAGGCTATATTAACAATTTTATTAAGGAAAAATTTATGTGATATCAAAAAAATTATTGTGAAATTAAATTTTTTATTAAAAAAAAGTTTATGTGATTTCAAGATCTGATCTTGACTTTCTTTTACAAAAGTCAAGATCTGATCTTGACTTTTGTAAAAAAGTCAAAATCAAACGCTAATATCACAATACTTTTAACCATGAAAACGATTTTTTTTGAATTTTTTTCAGCGATTCTTAATTATTTGTTGTCCTCTTTATTTTTTAAATTTTTCCAATTTTTTTTGAATTTTTTTTCACAAAAAAAACTACTGTGATATTAGCGATTTAAAAAAAAGAAGGGATATTTACGATATTACCACTCCGCCTTTTTCAGATGGTTAACTAGATGGACGGCTGAGATTCGTTCGTACATCCGCACTAAAATCCAAAAACGTACCTGATCCCTTATATATATATAGGGTGGGGTTATTATAAAAAGGATGTTACAATAAAAAGTGTAGAAAGACATCCTAGCCATTGGATCAAAACCATCTAGATCAAAAAGGCGGTGGCAATTTTATAAATACTAGAAACATCAGGGGCAATTGTATAACATTGTATTTTACACAACTATTCATTACACCCCTGAACAATTCATTCGATCTAATATTCTCTCTCTAAAATTTCACACTTTCTCTCTCTAAAATTTCACACACTTCTTCACCGTATTTCTCTCAAATTTAATCATTATCAAATCATGTCATCGTATTCAAATTGTTAACAGAGTTACCGCATCTAAAACCTACTAATCATAATCGAATCGTTACCTCATCATTGTGTTAACGATGTTGAAGACAAATCTACTGCATCGTATACGCCTTTGTAAGTTGATTTATGAAGCCTAATTTTGCTACTCCATCAATTTGTTAGTTTTGATTTACCAAAATCTTGTTTTTTTTTTTTATCAATTTAAGTTCGTTATTTTGAATATAATGAAGTAGGCTATCAAATCTGTTCAAGAGTGTATGTATGTATATGTTTATGATTGCTGCATATAAGGTGCTTGATAAAATGTCTCAATGACATTTTATAACTATGGTGCACAAACTTTACATTCTGATGCACTTGTAATGAAACTGTGATGCACTAATTTCGAACTGAGATGCAGTTGGTGTTCAGTTGTCGCATGTAAGAATGAAATAGGCTAGACATAGGTTGTTTATGTGTGTAAACTTGTTTATATGTCTGATGCACTGGAATTTGAACTGAGATGCAGCAGGTGTTTAGTTGTCACATGTAAATGATGAAGTAGGCTACACATAGATTGTTTTATTTGTGTAAACTTGTTTGTATGCTTGGTTGTATGTCTGATGCATTGGACTTTGTAGTAAGATGGAGTAGGTATTCAGTTTTCACATGTAAGGATGAAATAGGCTAAGTGTAGGTTGTTTTATATGTGTAAACTTATTTGTATGCTTGGTTGTATGTATGATGCATTGGAATTTGAACTGAGATGCAGTAGGTGTTCAGTTGACATGTGTAAAGGTTCAAGTAGGCCAAACGTAGGTTACATTATGTGCGAGAATGTGTTTGATTCTTTGGTTGTATGTATGATGCACTTGAATTTGAACTGTGATGCAGCAGGTATTTAGTCATCGCGTATAATGATGAATTAGGCCAAACGTAGGTTGCATTATGTTTGAGAATGTGTTTGTTTGTTTGGATGTATGTGAGATGCACTTGAATTTAAATTGTGATGTAGTAGGTGTTTACTTGTCGCATATAATGATGAATTAGGCTAAACGTAGGTTGCATTATGTGCGAGAATGTGTTTGTCTATTTGGTTGTATGTATGATGCACTTGAATTTGAACTGTGATGCAGCAGGTATTCAGTCGTCGCATATAATGATGAATTAGGCCAAACGTAGGTTGCATTTTGTCCGAGAATGTGTTTTTTTGTTTGGTTGTATGTGCGATGCACTTGAATTTGAACTATGATGCAGTAGGTGTTTAATTGCCGCGTATAATGATGAATTAGGAGTGAGAATGTGTTTGTTTGTTTGGTTGTATGTATGATGCATTTAAATTTGAACTGTGATGCGGTATGTGTTCAATTATCGTATATAATGATGAATTAGGCTAAACGTAGGTTGAATTATGTGCGAGAATGTGTTTTTGTTTGGTTGTATGTGTGATGATACAGTAGGTGTTTAGTTGTCGTGTATAAGGATAAATTAGGCTAAAGGTATGTTGCATTATTTAGTGCATCACAATGCACAATTTAGTGAATCATAGTTTATAATCTAATGCATCTGTGCTCATTCAGAATCAATAGTAATCAAAAGTACTTAATATTAAACAAACAGTATGCTCATTAAGAGGTTCAATACTTAGTATTAAACATTTAGTAATCCAAAGTATTATAACTAAAAATTTGAAAATCTAGTAGAATTTACAATTGTTTTGAAACAAAAATTAATATTCCTCTACGAATGACAACACATAAAATCTCTCTCATTGATACTTTAATTCTTTCACGTATTAGGTTGATCTTCACTCAATTTTCAAGATTTAGAATCTTGTCCATCTCGTCACCCTTTACGTGGCGTTTCCTATGCAAGCTGTTACAAATATGCAAACCTGTGAGTACCAAGATAGATTTATTCAAATGATGCACTATTTTCTAAATGAACTGATGCACTTAATATAAACATAACAAATTCAGTAATTCAAGTTCTACTTACTAGTTCATATAGAAGATCATTGTATCAACCAACCATAAAAACACAGTTACACACATAATATAACCTACACAAAGCCTAATGTATCCTTATACACGACAAGTGAGGAGCTACTGCATCACTGTGCAAAACCAGGTGCATCGTTCATACAACCAAGAAATAAAAACACATTTCGACACATAAGGAAACCTATGGGTACCCTAACGACAACTGAAATCTTACTGCATCACAGTTTAAAATAAAGTGTATCATAGATACAACCAACAAGAAAAACACATTTTTACACATAATACAACCTGCGAGTACCCTAATTCAGAATATACGCGACAACTGAACAATTATTACACCAAACTTCAAAACTAAGTGCATCGTTCATAAAACCAAGCAAACAAACAAATTTTGAAATATAATACAACCTATGTGTAGCTTAATTCAATGTTATACACAACAAATGAGCAGCTATTGTATCATTCTTAGAAACCAGGTGCATCGTTCATACAAAAAAGCAAACAAACATATTTTGACACATAATACAACCTACCGAGTAACCTAATTTAGTCTTGTACGTGAAAGTTGAAAACATAGTGCATCACACAGCTGAAAACAAGGTGCATCGTTCATACAAAAAGCATAAAAAATCATTTATGCACATAATACAACTAAACATCTACTGCATAACAGTTCAACTTCAAGTGCATCAGACAAATAACCAAACATACAAACACTTTTTCTCACGTAGGGCAACCTACGCTTAACCTAATTCATTCTTATACGTGATAACTGAACATCTACTGCATCACAGTTCAAAATCAAGTGCATCCGACAAACAACCAAGCATACAAACGCATTTACACACATAAGGAACCTACGTTTAACCTAAGTCATCCTTATACATGACAAAACACCAAGTCACCCTTATATATATATGGGGCCATTCACATGAGAATTCTAATTTATGTGAGAAGGTGAGAACTAATCTTAGCCACTTATTTTATCCTTCTTTAGTTTTGATCTAATAGCTAATATTAGTTAACTATTGTTTTGTAAATTTCCAAACGAAATTTAAAAAAAAAAAAATTGAAAAATTTAAAAAAGAATCGAAAAAATTTCACATGTGACGAAATTTTTTTTCCTCACATGTGAAGAAAAAAAAATTTCAAAAATTTTAAATTCAAAAAAAAAAAATTCGGAACTTTTTTTTCAAAAAAAAATTTTCGTGATTTTTTTTCGAAAATTTTAAATTCATATGTGAGAATTTTTCACATGTGAAAATTAAAAATATACATATATATGTAGGGCTGTAAATGAACTGAACGTTCAGTGAACATTTCATAAACCGTTCGGTAAAAAGTCCGTTTATGTTCATTCGTTTATTAAATGAACGAACATGAACAATATTTTACGTTCGTTTTGTTAAATGAACGAACATGAACAAAAGTCTCGTTCGTTCATTTATGTTCGTGAACGTCCTATTAGGCATTCGTTAAAGTTCGTTTATGTTTATTTATCTATTTATGTTCATATATCATATCTTTTAATTTTATACTTTTAAAAATTGGTTTGTTTAAACAAAGCAGCACTTATAAAATAATATATTGTAAAAAATTCAATAAAGTTTATGTTTGTTTGTCTATTTTCATTTATTTTCGATCGTTTATGTTCGTTTAGCATTCGTTTAGTGTCTTAATGAACGAACATAAACGAATATGAACAATTCATTTTTTTAATAAACGAACATGAACAAGAAAATTTGTCCGTTTAAGCGTCCGTGTCCGTTTATTTGTCCGGTTAAAATTAAATGAACGAACATGAACAGAGCTCCGTTCGTGTTCGTCTGGTTCGTTTACAGCCCTATATATATATATATATATATATATATATATATATATATATATATATATATATATATATATATATATATAGGGTGAGGATCAGGTACGTTTTTGTCTTTTATTGCGTATGGTACGGACGAATCTCAGCCCTCCATCTAGTCAACCATCTGAAAAAGGCGGAGTGGCAATATCGTAAATATCCCGTGTTTTTTTAGAATCGTTACTATCGTATTAGCTTTTTTTCTAAAAAAAATTCAAAAAAATCAGAAAAAATTAAAAAAATAAAGAGGACAACAAATAATTAAGAATCGCTGAAAAAAAATTCAAAAAAAAATCGTTTTCATCGTTAAAGGTATTGTGATATTAGCGTATGATTTTGACTTTTTTACAAAAGTCAAGATCAGATCTTGACTTTTGTAAAAAAGTCAAAATCAGATTCTGATATCACATAAACTTTTTTACTATCGTAATAAAAAAAGTCAAGATCAGGATCAGATTCTGATATCACATAAACTTTTTTACTATCGTAATAAAAAAAGTCAAAATCAGATTCTGATATCACATAAACTTTTTTACTATCGTAATAAAAAAAGTCAAGATCAGGATCAGATTCTGATATCACATAAACTTTTTTACTATCGTAATAAAAAAAGTCAAAATCAGATTCTGATATCACATAAACTTTTTTACTATCGTAATAAAAAAAGTCAAGATCAGGATCAGATTCTGATATCACATAAACTTTTTTACTATCGTAATAAAAAAAGTCAAAATTATCACATAAATTTTTTTACTATCGTAATAAAAAAAGTCAAGATCAGGATCAGATTCTGATATCACATAAACTTTTTTACTATCGTAATAAAGAAAGTCAAAATTATCACATAAACTTTTTTACTATCGTAATAAAAAAAGTCAAGATCAGGATCAGATTCTGATATCACATAAACTTTTTTATTATCGTAATAAAAAAAATCAAAATTATCACATAAACTTTTTTACTATCGTAATAAAAAAAGTCAAGATCAGGATGAGATTCTGATATCACATAAACTTTTTTACTATCGTAATAAAAAAAGTCAAAATCAGATTCTGATATCACATAAACTTTTTTACTATTGTTAATATCACGGTAGAACTCATAATATGGTTAATATCACGGTAGCACTCATAATAAAAAAAAAAAAAAAAAAACAAAAAGTTCTCAGAAAAATCTGAAAAAATAAAAAAATGAAAGAAGATAACAATATTAAGGATCGTTCAAAAGGAAAAAAAATTAAAAAAATAATTTTCATTAAGAATATTTAGAAGATAACAATAGCGTTAGATCTTGACTTTTTTTAAAAAGTCAAGATCAGATCTGGATTGGACAGACCAGATCAATCTGCACGTCCGCACTTAAAAATTGTATCCGCACGTGATCCTCACTATATATATATATGACATGGCTGATTACAATTACACGGCATTAAGGTGGCATTAATGACGTCATACGCCTCCTGTTATATATAATGTAGAGATATGTATATATATATATATATATATATATATGGAGAGCCTTGACACCGTCAGGTACTGTTCCAGCAAAGAAAATTGAGACTTTTCCGTTTTCTTCACTTTTATGCTCCAAAAAGTCCAAAATGCTTCCTTTTCCAGATTTCTCTCCAAAAGTACCTAAATTGACAAAAGGAACGATTTAGGGCAATATTTGAGCAAATAATCTCGAATTCGTGCTTAAATGACCCCTTAAAAGTGGTTCACTTTTCGCCTCATCAAATACCCTTACACTTGAGATTTGCTTTTCCTCAAGCAAATGCGCTTTTATTCTAATCAAAATACAAGTTAGGGGTTATTTAACACTAATATAAAAGTAATTACAACAAATAATCGTTCCACTAAAAACCAAAGACAAGCACGGAGGTCATACACTAGCACCCCACAAATAGTGTTTAGATACTCACATCTCTCGGGTGTAATAAAGTATATATCACAATATGGAATTGAAAAACATCTCTCACTACCTGTCATAGCAAATTGATTACCATATGTTTGGGAAAGGATCAAACCTCCACCACTTGGCGTAAGCTCCTAGGATAAACTATCAAAGAGGTCTTTTTAAACGGTTATAACGTTAGGTGTAGGGATATGGAATACACGGTTTTGTTGGATAAAGGCAATATTTACTGGTGGCGAGTTAATCATCTTAGTTAATTACATGTAAAATATGGCGTTACTAAGCCAAGACTCGACTCAACTTAAGCTAATAAATAAAAAAGAACAAAACATAAAACAAACATAGAATGAAACGGGATGGTAGTCCGTATGTTTTTTTTTCTCCTTTCTTTTTCTATTTTTTTCTCTTTTTCTTCATTTTTTTCATTTTTTTCATACACTCTTACCATACCATCCAAAATAATACATCATAGGGAATGTACATTCCCCTTACACTTGAATTTTTACATATTTTACAATAAACTATTCTAATGACTCGAATCAAGATAATCAAAACACTTGGAGCATTTTTTAAGATTAATGCACATATGGGGATAATAATTTGATGTTCTTCACCATTACTCCAAAACACAAGTACTTTACCCATGAGTCCCAATTGTCCCAAAACAATATGTACAGGATATGACTCGACTTAGCAACCATGTAATCAATTAGATAATTGACTAAGGGTTTAAACAAATAACAATAATGCACTAAAGATGAGTGCATACACGTAAGGCTAAGGCGATTTGGTTGCAGATTTGGGTGGGTTGTAAACAAATTCTTTCTTTAAGTAAGATGCTTAAAGTTAGAAACGAAAGGTTAGGCTCGGAGGGGTGTACTAGGGGTTTCGTGTACTAAAAATGAGTACAACGCTAAGGTGTGGGAAAAATTCATTGACTTTACTAGCCAAGTAATATGACTTAAATGGTCAAGTAATTATGACACGGGTTTAACACAAGGGTGATCGTAATGCCTCTTATCATGTAGTAAAACCTACTACACGAATGTAGTCTCATTAGCGGTCTCGGGATGCATCACTAACGCAAGTTCTAGAATCTAAATGCTACCGGTACACTCTTAAGTACTAATAATGAATGCTTTTCCTATCAAATCTAAAGGCGAACCTCACATATTTGGGTGGAAAATTTTTCTAAATGGTACGGTTTTGTGCTAGTCATACAACTCCTATCCATGAGACGCTTGCTAAGGCTAAAGTTTCACTCCTAAATGTTGTAAAAAAATTTAAATTTGGCGCTAAAATTACACTAACAAGTATTTCTCTTAGTTTGATTACACACCTACCATCAAAAAAACAAACTCAAGTGCGATAGTATCCTATAAGGTATCATCATTTACCCTCCCCTTACACTTAGGATGAACATTGTCCCCAATGTTAAATTAAAGGATGTAAAAGTGAAAAAGGTAAAAGAATGAAAACAAATACTCCCCTGATTCATTCGGTGTAGATAATGTGTTAACAAGGTTAGATCTTCCTCCAAGAAATGAACATTCAAAGCTTCCCTTCCAGAAAAATAAATCATCTTCTTGTCATATATAACCTGTTAAACCTGAGAAAACAATCAAGGAAACCTCGCGTAAAATCTGCGGCAATCTATATATATACTAACAAATCCTAGAAAACAATTTAAGATATAATGCTTGTGGAATGAATGTTTGCAGATTTCCTGGAGTTTATAAAACTAAAGAATTAACAAAAACTTTAAGACTCCGTTAGAAAAACAAAACTCGCAAAATTTCCAGAATTTTACACATGACGCCGTCAGAAGTGACCTGCAGAAATCTTTACGTTAAGTTTCCGGAAACTTTATGGAAAAACTTAAGTCCTACTTCCTGGAAAATCCTGCAAAACATCATTATGACTCGATACAAGCATTTGACTCTAACAAATACTAATACACATATCCATTTAATATTGTGGCGAATCATGATCATTTTCGTTCTTAAAAACAAATTTGGGGTTTCCCCTTACACTTAGCTTTTGCAAAATACATTTATATGAAGTTAAGACGAAGTTAAACGACAAAATAAAGTATTTTCACAAATTTATTTTGAAACATGATCTACCAACAATAAAAATAAAGCATGCATACGGAAACATATAACATTCAAACAATTAAAAATCACACAAAACATGGGTTGCCTCCCAAGAAGCGCTTTTCTCTATTTACGAGTCTTGTAGCTAGACTCAAGGTCATGGGTTATCCTATATGTGTGAGCTCCTCATTGAGGACATCTTTGGGATCAAACTTGGGTTTCAACTTCCTGTTGGTTTTCTTGGTACGGTATGACCTCTCAAACTTTTCTCCATCCGGATCATATAAAATTATCTTCATATGCCATGATCCGTCACCTTCCTTAGGTGGCTTGTCCCACTTCCATTTACACTTATCCCCTTCCCTTTTTCACTTGTTCATCTCTAGGTTGATAGGAATTACACTTAAGAACTCAATCATTTTCCTAAAGACTAGGGGATCCTTAAAAGGGTCTAGTTCCTCATCTCTAGCTATGAGTTGTTCCACCGAATGTGTTTTATCAATGAAATCTTTTTCGAGATAGAATGGGTGTTGAGGTCCTATAAAGTTTCTTTCTATCCAAGGCCCATATCTAGATGGTCTCCTATTCATCTCTACCCAATGTGGTGTCAGTTCGTCCTCACAATCGTAGCTATGCTTTCTAACATCATAAACCGACCAAGTCTCACCCTCTCCTACTGCTATCTTAGACTCCTTACAATCTATCATGGCACTAGCGGTTGCTAAAAATCCTCTTCCTACTAACAATGGGCATGTAGTATCACTAACCATATCTAAGACGTGAAAATCCGCTAAAATAGTTAACTTTCCTACGTAAACCACTACATCCTTGATCATTCCAACCGGGTGGGCGATACTCCCATCTGCTAGACCAATTAGTACTTCCATCTCCTCTAACTTTCCTAGCTTAAGAGTGGTGAAAAGGGATAAGGGAATCAATTTGAGGCTCGATCCTAAGTCGGCTAGTGTGTCGAAACCTTCGGATTTTCCTATCTTACAAGGCAAAACAAATATACCCGGATCATCAAGCTTCTTAGGCAACTTGTTTTGAATGAAGGCGGTCCCATTTTTACCCAATTTAAATTTCTCATATTTTTCTAGTAGGGTACTATAGTAGGGAGCACGGGCTAAGACATCAATGACGGGGCGTTCAAGGTGGAGCTCCTTGAATTCATCATCAAGGTCTTGTGTAGGAGGTGTTTCAACTATGTTATTGAACGGTTTGATATCAGATGTTTTATTCAATTGGTCCTTTTGAAGAATTTGGGTTTGCTTGAAATACGTGCTCATTGCTTTGACCGAATAGTATTGTGGACAAGAAGTCGGTGACGAAACCGATGATATGGCATTAACGTTTAGTTTTGGGTTCTTGACCGTGTCGCTTGGGAGTGCTCCCATTTCTTGGTGATTGAGAACTTTCAACAATGTGTCTATTTTGGTGGTCATCTAACTTTGCTTTTGTTTTCAATCGGCTTCAAACTTAGATATGCGAGCTTCTTGAGATGCCATAAACTTGGACATCAATCCTTCAAAATTGTTGGTACTACCATAGTTATTGGAAGGATTTTTGTTGAAAGTACGATTAGAGGGTGGACCGTTTGGTTGGTAATGATTAGGTGGATTGTAAGAATTGTTTTGGGGCATGTTTTGGTTTGGTTTTCACCTAAGGTTCGGGTGATTTTTCCAAGAAGGATTGTATGAATCACCGTAAGGGTTTGGCTTGGGTTTGAAAGTGTACCACTTGTCTCCCGCTTTGTCGGTACACGAGGATGCGTAATCCGCAAAAGTTTGTTCGGGGAGTTCCACGCAATCACGAGTGTCATGGGCACTACTACATAATTCGCATGAATAGGTAATTTTGTTCACTTGGCTTGAAGGCTTAGGAGCTTCGTAGGATTTCATGAGAAACTTGACTTGGTCCTCAAGTTCCATGATCCTATGGTCGGGAGTGCTAGAATTGTTCGAAGGCAAAGATATTCCCTTGACCTTTTTGTTCAAATCACGGGGATCATTCCAACTTTCGTTGTCATAGAGAGCAAGATCTTCTATGAGTTCCCATGATTCTTCCACACTTAGATCACGTAGCTTGCCACCGGCCGATTGGTCAATGGTTCGCCTTGTGGAGAGAGCGATATGGTCATAGAAGATTTGGACTTGGAGCCAAAGATCTATGCCATGATGAGGGACTTTTTGGATTAAGTCCTTGAAATGAGTCCATGCTTCATATAGAGTTTCACCTTGACGTTGTTGGAACATCGAGATATCATTTCTAAGCTTGGTAGTTCTCCCCAGTGGGAAAAATCGAGCAAGGAATCGAGTGGTGAGATCATCCCATGAGGTGATGGATCCCGCGGGTAAACGTTCAAGCCATTGACTAGCTTGATCATGTAGAGAGAATTGGAATAGGCGTAATCGGGTCTCTAGTTGTAACATCAAGGTCTATAGAATCTACGATTTTAAGGAAATCCTTGAGATGTTGATTAGGATCTTCGGAACGAAGTCCATGGAATGCACATCCGCTTTGCACCAACCGGATAGTGTCAGATCACAAGGGGGACACATTGGCTCCTTGAGTGAGCTCAATAGCGTTTCGATAGCCTTGGTGGCTAGGACGGGAATACTCTCCTAAGGTTCGGGGCCTAAGAGGTTGGTTTGCTAGTGGTGGGTTTTGTGGGTGGTTTTGTTGTGGTGGGTTGATGGGTTCAAAGAGGTTACCACCTTCCATGATGTCGGATGGTAAAGGTTACGAACAAAGACACGAAGAAATAAGATAGACTAAAGAAAACCTAAAAATAAAAATAAAATCTTACCAGAAAGGAATCTAGCAAGTAGACCATATAAAAAGAAATCCTAACCTAGACAATAACTATTCCCCGGGCTACGGCGCCAAAAATTTGATACGTGGGGATCGCACCCTCGCAACAGGTTTTACCTCTCAAGGGATCTCGAGAAGCTTACAACCCCCACCAGGCAGTGTACCTGATCGTTGTAGTATAGTATAGTGACAAGTACCGGGGGATTGATCGTTCAACTCAAGAATAGTGTCGCTAGGATTAGAAAGCCTACTAAACTAGGTCTAGAGGTGAGGGATGAGTCTTTTTGGATTTTTATATTTTATAAAAGCAAGTAAAAATCTCGGGATTTGGAAGAGTGGGCGGAATTAGTTGCTAGCCAACTAACCCAATTTACTACTAATGCAATAAAAGTAAAATAACAAAAATGAAAATTAAGCTAATTATACTAGTGGTGGAAACAATAATGAGGAAAGTTGTGTTTACTTAGATTTCATTACTCCCTAGATACCTTTTACAGGTTGATAGCTTGTTACAACTGCATGGATGACGGGTCATATTCCTTAATACTAGTCGTAGGGCTGTGTACAATATTCCCTATCTCTATAGGATCCTACTTCACTCCTATGTCAAGCCGTTAGAAGCTCCTAACATGGGATCATTATAATTCTCCTACGCATTAAACACAACCACAAATTGTAGTACACCTCCGATCATGTTTCTTAAGACGTTCAAGCAAGTTACCAATGGAAGTCTGCCAGTTTTCTTAAGCCTAACATCGAATACAATCATCCGTAACAACTATAAATAAACAATAAACCCATAATTAACATCTAGGTTTCACTACATCTAAGCAAACACAAAAGAAATCTAGCCTAGCATGTTAAATTGAAGACAAGCGTAAGATATAATCAAACAACAGGTAGACATATTGAATGATTTGAAAGGATACTTATCTTTAATTGAACATGAAAGATTCAAGGGTTGAAACCCTTGAAAAGCTGATAAAATTCAGACTAGGGTTTATTCCCTCAAAGTTCCACACTAATGAATGAAATTTGGAAAACTATATATAGATTACATAGCGTGACGACGTCATGTATTAAGTTGTGACGCCGTCAACTCGCGGCCATAATGAAATCGTATTGCCTAGATCTACTTGTGACGCCGTCATGTAGAATTTTCTTCTGGGCAGTCACTAATACTTGGACCATGACGGCCTTGGGTGACGCCGTCATCTCCTATGCACAAAAACTCTCTGGATCGTCACGTGTATTTTCCACATCCACCTCTTTTGTAACTCCTTACGCCGTCATGTGGAGAGCCTTGACGCCGTCAGGTACTATTCCAGCAAGGAAAATTGAGACTTTGCCGTTTTCTTCACTTTTATGCTCCAAAAATGTCCAAAATGCTTCCTTTTCCAGATTTCTCTCCAAAAGTACCTAAAAGGACAAAAGTAACAATTTAGGGCAATATTTGATCAAATAATCTCGAATTCGGGCTTAAATGACCCCTTAAAAGTTGTTCACTTTTTGCCTCATCACTGGGAACAGTACCTGACGACGTCAAGCCATTACACATGACGGCGTCAAGAGTGACAAAAGAGGTGGATTTGGAACTTATAACGTGACGGCCCAGAACATTTTTAATGTTAATGGCCTGACGGCGTCACCAAGGCCGTCAGGGTCCAAATACAAGTGACGGCCCAGAGAAGATTTGCACATGAAGGCGTCAAGACTGGATCTAGGCAATACAAATTTCAACTTGGCGGCGAGTTGACGACGTCAGAGGCCAACACATGACGCCGTCAGGATGCTTAGTTTATATATATTTTTCCACTTTTTCATTGTAAAGTGTGGAACAAGTTGTGGAATACTAAACACAAACCATAGGTCGAATTTCCTGCATATTGAAGGGGTTCCAAACCCTTCTTACTTCCATGTTTTAATAAAGATAAGTTCTCCAATAATCATTCAATATGTCTATGTATTGTTTGATTCTATCTTATGTTTATCTTTATTTTAACATGTTAGGCTAGGTTTTTATTGTGTTTGCTTACATGTAGTGAAACCTAGATGTTGATTATGGGTTGATTGTTTGTTTATAATTGTTACGGATGATTGTATTCGATGTTAGGCTTAAGAAAACTGGCGGACTTCCATTGGTAACTTGCTTGAACGTCTTAAGAAACATGATCGGAGGTGTACTACGATTTTTGGTTGTATTTAGTGCATAAGTGAATTCTAATGATCCCATGTTAGGAGCTTTTAGTCGGCTCGACATAGGAGTGAAGTAGAATCTTATAGAGTTAGGGAATATTGTACACGGCCCTACGACTGGTATTAAGGAATATAACCCATCATCCATGCAATTGTAACAAGCTAATCAACCGGTAAAAGGTATCTAGGGAGTAATGAAATCTAAGTAAACACAACTTTTCTCATTATTGTTTCCACCACATTAGTAAATTAGTTTAATTTTCATTTCTTTTATTTTATTTTGATTGCATCTTTAGTTAATTGGGTTAGTTGACTAGCAACTAATTCCGCCCACTCCTTCAAAACCCGAGATTTTACTTGCTTTCATAAAATATAAAAAATATAAAAAGAATCATCCCTCACCTCTAGACCTAGTTTAGTAGGCTTTCTAATCCTAGTGACACTATTCCTGAGTTGAATGATCAATCCCCCGGTACTTGTAACTATACTATACTACAACGATCAGGTACACTGCCTAGTGGGGGTTGCAAGCTTCTCAAGATCCCTTGAGAGGTAAAACCTGTTGCGAGGGCGCAATCCCACGTACATCATTCATTCATTTTCTCCAACATGCCTCTCACCATTCACCTCTTTCATCTTCTTCAATCCAAAACCCCGCCTTCTACTAGTTACATTGGTTTTTCACCACCGTTCCTACCATCATTCACCACATTATCTGCCACCGTTATCCGTCGTAGCTTCGTGCCGTTCAATTGTACCAACCGTTCTTTGAGATGTCGATTAACTCAACAATTAGTAATGAATGTTCATCATCAACGTATAGTAATAGTAAGATCTTAATTAATATGTTATTTTTTTTACTATTTACTTTCTGTTAACTCTAATATTTAATTATAATTAGTTAAATGTTTTTGTTGATTGTTAGTGCATTTTGTTGATTTTAAACATTCATCTAGTATGTGTTTAAGAAAGAAAAGAGATTAAAATCGTGTGTATGAAACCTGCACACCAGGTGTTTTCTAAAATGTCAACATGATATTCTGTAACTATGATGCACTACCTTTATACTGTGATGCACTATTTGTACTGTGATGTACCTATTCTTCATACACCTTGTGATGAATGATGCGTGGGAATTGCACCAGGCTTTACCTCTCGAGGGATCTCGAGAAGCTTACAATCCCCACCAGGCAGTGTACCTGATCGTTGTAGTATAATATAGTGACAAGTACCGGGGGATTGATCATTCAACTCAGGAATAGTGTCGCTAGGATTAGAAAGCCAAAAAACTAGGTCTAGAGGTGAGGGATGATTCTTTTTGTATTTTTATATTTTTATAAAAGCAATTAAAATCTCGGGTATTGGAAGAGTGGGCGGAATTAGTTGCTAGTCAACTAACCCAATAACTAAAGATGCAATCAAAATAAAATAACAAAAATGTAAATAAAGCTAATTAAACTAGTGGTGTGAACAATAATGGGAAAATTGTGTTTACTTAGATTTCATTACTCCCCAGATATCTTTTACAAGTTGATAGTTTGTTACAGTTGCGTGGATGATGGGTTATATTCCTTAATACAATTCGTGGGGTGGCGTACGTACTTCCCCAACTCTATAAGCTCCTACTTCACTCCTATGTCGAGCCTGCAAGAAGCTCCTAACATGGGATCATTAGAATTCACTCATGCATTAAATACAACCATAAAAACCTAGTACGCATTGGTTCATGTTTCTTAAGACGTTCAAGCATGTTACCCTATGGAAGTCTGCCAGTTTTCTTAAGCCTAACATCGAAATCATTCATCCGTAACAACTATAAACAAGCAATCAACCCATAATCAACATCCAGGTTTCACTACATCTAAGCAACACAAGAGATCTAGCCTAGCATGTTAAATTCAAGAAAAGTGTAAGATATATTCAAACAACACATAGACATATTGAATGAACTGAAAGGATACATATCTTAATTGAACATGAAAGGTTTCAAAGGGTAAAAACCCTTGAAAGATTAGTACAAATCATGCTAGGGTTTCTCCAAGTTATCCCTCTAATTGTCCTCTCTTTATGAATGAAAATTGCAAAACTATATATAGATTTTCCATCGTGACGACGTCAAGAAGAAATGTCTGACGCCGTCAACTCGCCGCCTATAGTAATATCGGATTGCCTAGATCCAGATCTGACGCCGTCAAGTGCAAAGTTACTCTGAGCCGTCACATGCAATGGGACCATGACGGCCTATGGTGACGCCGTCATGCCCTTAGTGTAAAACTCTATGGACCGTCACGGACTTTATCTGCTTCACCTCTTGTTTTACTCTTAACGCCATCATGTAGAACCTTGTGACACCGTCAGGTACTGTTCCCAGCAAGGAAAATTAAGACTTTGCCGTTTTCTTCACTTTTATGCTCCAAAAACGTCCAAAATGCTTCCTTTTCCAGAATTCACTCCAAAGTACCTAAAATCACAAAAGGAACGATTTAGGGCAATATTTGATCAAATAAATTCAATTCCGGGCTTAAATGACCCCCTAAAAACGGATCATTTTTCGCCTCATCAATGAACTTGTTGCTAAAACTGTGATGCACTGATATAGATAACATTTTTTGTGTTGTTATTGATCTACATATGTTATATTAAAAGTGTTAACATTTGGAAAAAAAATACAAAATGTATTTAGTAAAGCTGCGTACAAGGTGTATGATAAAATGTCTTATTGAGATTTTATAACTCTAATGCACTAAGTTTACACTATGATGCATCAGCTTGTAATCTTTAACTCTTTTAGTCATTTTTTTAATGGAAAAGACTTCTATGTGTAGTTTCATGTGTATAAAGTCATTTTTTCATCCGAAGTTATCGATAGTAAGAATCTAATTCAAAAGTTATTGTTTTTTTATTTGTGTTGCGTATCGTGATGATTTTTTTTATGTTATACGATTTTGTATATCATTTTTATTTGTTTCTGTATGTTCTATTGCTTCTAGCTTTTGAATTTTTATTACTATATATAAGAGCCTGGTGCACTAGATTTAAGTCTATGATGCATTAGTTTTAATGTTCTCGTTTTTTTGGATAATCTATCCTTGATTTAGATGTTGCTTTGGAAACTATGTTTGATTCTGTAAATCACAGTTCTGATTTTATAGGTGTGATGCACCATATAATACTATGATGCAGTAGTATAAAGGTTTTTTTATTTTGAATTTGTAAATCACATCAATGATTTGATAGGTGTGATGCATTAGTACAAAGGTTATTGATTTTTAGTTCTTAATCACAGCAATGATTTTATGTGTGATGCAATAGATTTATGGCAATTATGCAATGGATGATATAGTTTCTAATGTTCTATGCCTTCAAATTACAAATGGTGAAAGTATCGAATGCAATTTTTGGTCTTGCTATTGGGCTTAGATTGATGAAACAGATGCATGGTGGCTTTGATAGAGTTGATTGACTCCTCCCAAACCAACCTCACAAATTAATCTGGAATGGTCAATAAGTCAAACAGTAAGGGAGAAAGTGCAAGATATTAAATCCGTGGAAGTATAGGGAAATCCCCGGGTCGTTATGTCCTAGCGAGATTGAAATTGTGTTTGAGAAACGTTTACGGGAATCAGTGATTGGGAATAGTAACAAATAATAATTTGGATTTTATTACACTACTGATTGATTGATATTCAGTTAAATAAACAATATAAACAATTACAATATTACAGATGTATACAAACGTAAACTAAATTTAAAATAAGATACGACTGCGAACATATTTAAAGGTGAGATTTGAACAAATTTAAACTAGAGGGGGTGAAAATGAAATTTTTACAAACTTAATATTAAAATTAAATTAAATTAAAAAGAAAATTATTTTTTTGATTATTTCATTATTTAATATTAATTAAAAACTATTTTAAACTATTTAATAATTAATTGAAACTAATGTAAACCTAATTTAGATTTAAGAAAAATACTAAAGTGATTTAGAAAAATATGAAAAGTTTATAAAAATTATTTTAAAACTATTTTACTAATTATTTACTTATTTATTAATTAAAATCTATTTTAACTAAATTACTAAATTAATAGTGAAAATTTTGAAAATTTTTCTTGAAATACTTTATTAATTATAAAACCTAGGAAAAATATAAAAAGCTACTTTTGTCTACAAATAAGCAGAAAGAGAATTATTTTTTTTGTTTTTTAATTAAAACTATTTAAACTTAATTTAATTATTATAAATACTAAATTAACTCTATAATTATGAATATTTTTCTCAAACTATTTTAATATATTAGAAACTTAATAAAAATATAAAATGGACAATTGCTTTTTGAAAAAGCTGAGCAATAAGCCAAATGGGTTAAATAGAAGGTATCACTATTTTTAAATTTGGCTTTTCTTGGATTTTCTTTTACAAAACTATTTGACTACTGAAAATATGAAACTTTTACAAAGGAAACTTATTTGCATCTTAAAAATAAGCACTATGCAAACAAAAAAGTATGACAGAAGGTATAATAAGCTAAAAGCTTGGAATTTTGATCCAATAAGCTACACAGGGCTAAAGGAGCTATAACTACTGAGAGGTATGCCAGATAAACCAAAACAACGGAATATGCACTTGGTAATAAGCCAGAGACACAAATAAACACTTATTGCATAACACATAGGCCAAAAGGGCCAAAATGAGGCAACTGCAGCCCTCTGTGGGGTCCACAGAGGTGATTGGAAGTCCAAAACAAGACTTGATCTTAAAAGCTGGTCTGGTGAGCTTTCAAATAAGCCAAGGGTTAGAGCTTATCGCTTACTATAGAGCTTATGGGAGGCTTATGAAAATGGGTGTCTATACTGAGTGCTTAGTACAACTTGGTGGCACAAATAAGCTATGGGCAAAGGACCAGAGGTCCAAAATAAGCACTGGTGTAACACCCCCAAAATACCGCAGCGGAAGACTGTGTCACTGGGGTGCTACTTAATAATACAAAGTACAAGTTATAGAAAACGACCTCTAAATGAGACGTTTTGAAAAGTTACCATTCGATTAATGAATTCAAAGTTACAAACATGAGATTCCAAAGTATGATACATAAATGTATACAAAATGTTTTGAATGGTAAATGATAAAAAGCGTAAGTCTTCAGAATATGCAGCTTGACTCTAAGTTCCACGCACTAGCTATCGCCTTACTAACCTGAGATAAACATGCTAAAGTGTCAACACAATGGTTGGTGAGTTCATAGAGTTTGTTTAACAAATAAAGCCTATAAAAATGATCACACAGCAAAGGCATCGTGAATCCACTCAGTTGCAAGTCCCGCCATAAGAGACTTGTAACCCGTGTGTTCACAACTCACTGCTAAATATATAGTATGAATAAGACATGTATAAGTTCATCAAAACAATTAAGCAATTAGTAGTGAGTCTCTACTTCATCTCCGAAGACCTCACTTGGGTGCCAATTCCCAAAGACAACTGGGAGCCAATTCGCAAAGACAACTGGGAGCCAATTCCCAAAAATAACTGGGTCCCATTTCCCAAAGTATAAAAGATTACTACTAGCCACTAAATAGAATAACGCAATTAAGTGTAACACAATCATGTATGTATGAAATCAAGTATAATGCAATCAAGTATAAGACAATCAAGTATAAAACAATCAAGTATAAATGTTTTGAGTATTTGTACAAGTAAGCAAGTAGTTGTGCATGTATCTCCCCCAAAGAGTTAAAACAAGTATGAAAAGAGTAGGGGTTATGACTCACCTTAAGCTTATGTAATGAGAAATGAAAGTGGTAGTCGAATCGCGAAAGTCTCTAAGAGCAGCCTATAATAGAACGTTGCGACTCAGGTTTGGAGTAACGTCTAAGAATATGAAGAATTGCCTATATATGTCTTGTATATAGTTCATGATGTAGTACTTAGTATATAGTGTAAGTCTTTGAATATAAGTGGTCTATGAAACATGTATAGTTTGTATATCTCTTACTACCGTTCGGGCCGACATAATTCAGAAGTCATGGAGTAAACGTTCGAGGAGCCAGGACACTTTAATTCGTAAATCCACAACTCATCTCGACGGTTTACTTAATTAACTCCTCACATGAGGCTCCCTACTATTGTAGTATTTGATAATATATATATATATATATATATATATATATATATATATATATATATAAGTTTTTGATTCGAAATGTTACATGGTCTTTAGGCGTGGCTTTGCCGTGACCTTGGTCATGTTACCATGGTCTTGAGACTCAACCTTGGCTTTAGCCATGATTGTGGTCTTGGCTTTAGGTCATTAGACCTCTTGGTCTTAGTAAAACATAACTATTATATAGTGACTTTGGTATATATAAAATAGCTGTTAAGAAACTGAAGAAAATCTCATTCGTTATGGTTTTTCTGGAGACGTGCCCCAGAGTTTTTGAAGAAAACGTGGTTCCGGACAACTTTCGTGCTTTAACTTTTTCATGAAACAGACCAGAAGGGCCTCTTTTTGCGTGTTTTATATTCTGTCACAGAAACATTTGGCAGATTTGCCGCAAAGTTTTGGTAATTTCAAATGGTCATAACTTTTGACTTGGGTACTCGTTTTGGGTGATTCAAATTGCTATGTTTTCATTTTAAAACCCTCTATAATAGTAGGTAAGTGTTTCATATCATGGTTACTCTATTTTGGCCGTGGTTCTCAATATAAGTCACTAGTTTACTTGTTTAAATAACATAAGTTAATATATAGTTTCCATAACTTGTTTTACTAGTTTTTATACATCATGAACATAATACAAAGACCATATATAGCATGAATGAAACATAATAAGCATGAAAATGATATTGAAGAAGAAAGTGTAATAGGATTTCTTACAACTTTTGGCTTTCTAAAGAAAGGAAGTCAAGTATGAAACTAGGACACTAAACCTATGCTTGTAAACCCTTCACCATAACTCTTCAAACCCTTGCTAGCCTTGATATAGACCTTGTGAAAACCTTATTAACTCAGCCCCTAACACCTTGTGTAGCTCCTAAATCATCCATGGAATCACCAAAGTTTCTAGGATTTGGAAGTATTTTGTGAATCAAAACCAAACTAGAGTTTCTATGTTGTTGAAGCAATTGTATCTTGCATAAAATTGGAAGAGAATTAGCTAAGTGTGAAGGTGATGAGGGGTGTGGTATGGAACGACAAAGGAGGGGAGGGGGGTATTTATATGCCTTTGAGGAGGTTAGTTTCCTTGACTTAGTCCACCCTTGGAGAGCAAGTTTAACACTTGTTAACATCTTAAGGCTAAAGTCATGAGATTAAGCCACATGGGCCGATTCCCCCCCCCCCCTAGAGGCGGTTTAAGATAAATAAGGGGGAGTGACTTGGTCTTGGTTGATATTATCCTACTTATAGAGCTAGTTTTAGGACCCGTAAAATGCTAACTGTAAGTTGTTAAGTCACGAAACGTAAAACCTGGTATCCTAAAATTATGAAACTTATAAATATGCTAGAACTTATCAATATACTCCATAATAAAATATAAAATGAGTGGTAGGTTCTATTGGGGTGCTCAAACCCTGCTAAAACTGGAAACACGGGTCTAAAACGCGTAATACGTAAACGTACGAAAGTTGCGTAAAATTGAGAAAAGTAAAATGTAACTTTTCTAATTAAGATAATAATGACTTAAAATGACTTATAATGTCTAGGCTGAGCTCTATCTAGTGTCGGTTGGTATTTAATGTCTTTAAACTTAAAACCGTAAGCCTAAAACTCAAGGAATGATTTATAAAATCAAGGAATGATTTTTGGTCAAAGGAGGAGGGAAAAATATGTTGACTTATTCCAAAAATGTGAAAACTCAAATCGTCTTAGAAACGTGGTGCAGGTATAGGCTAAGGTTACGACTAAGTAAAAGTGCTTAAAAACGAAAATTCCTGTTTCACACGGCCGAGGTTTATTTGGTCATATTTTTCTTAGTCATAATTAATTCTCTAATTAATCATGAGAGTACTAAACATTTTTCTGATGCGGGGTAAATTAACGCTGTCGAGTTTCGTTGTGCGTAGAATTTTTGAATGACGTTTTACCCTAAAACGTGTAATTCCTTAATAACTTTCACGAAAATGATCTGATGAGTGTCAAACTTTTAATTTGCTATGGAAATGATTTATCACTCGAGGCCAAGAAATAAAAATCAAATTTCGGGAAAATTTCGGGAAAAATGAATAGTAAAAATGAATATTGAAATTTTCCGGGAATAGAAATTAATCTAAAAATATGAATTGTTACAGTCTCTACCCCTTAAGGAGAACTTCGTCCCAAAGTTCAGTTGATGTTAACTACTTACGGTGTGTCTAAGAGAATTTGGGGTTTCAGGATCTCTAAAATAGTGGTGTTCACTCTGATTCGTCTAAGGTTGTGGTTAAGGAGTCGTATCGGATGCAAATAAGCCCACTTATTTATAACTCATTACTTACATAAAGAAGCGTCCAAATTTATGTAAGTAAGGGATCATAAACTCATGGTTCGGTGATTTACAATTTCTTTATTTAAATAAAGAGGCGTCCCAATCCATTTAAATAAGGAGATTCTAAATCATCCTACTTAAGAATTTCTGTCACACCCCCAAAATCGGGTCCAGCGGAAGCATACGTGTAGCTGGGGTGTAACTCAATTGGTATTACAACACAAGTACAAAAATGGCTTTCACTTTAAATATTTAGAATAAAATCGTTTAATCAAAATGTTGAATTTACATCGTTAAAAGTAGTGCGGAAGTAGGCCCTTAAAATAGTTTAAAACGGTCCCCATATAAATAATCAGAGTCTTCTATGACCATGCCATGCCCTGCCAAAACCTCCAGTAGCGTGCCATAAGTTAAAACCTGAAAATACATGCTAAAGTGTCAACACGAGGTTGGTGAGTTCATAGAGTTTGTTTAACCAATAAAGTTTATGCATAAGTATGAAGGTTTCCCAGCAAAGGCATCGTAAATCCACTCAGTTACAAGTCCCGCCATAAGAGCCTTGTAACCTGTGTGTTTACAACCCACTGCTACAATATATAGTTTCTCAGGATTATATTCACCCAAGGTCAAGCATAGACACAAAGGCGGGGAACCACCATCCCAAATAGTACCTGTCACCCAACGTCGCCTCTGTTTTGGACTTGGGTGGGGGGTGTTTCCCCATAATAGTACTATCAATACCTCTCCTTTGACAGATTACTGGGTGTCGTTTCCCAAAGCATAAAAGTTTACTGGGTGTCGTTTCCCAAAGCATAAAAGTTTAAACGTTTCAAGTATCAAGTAAGTATAACACAGTTAAGTATAACACAATCACGTATGTATAAAATCAAGTATAAGTATAATCAAGTATAAGACAATCAAGTATAAATGTTTTAAATATTTGTACAAGTAAAAACAAGTAGTTGAGCATGTATCTCCCCCAAAGAGTTAAAACAAGTGTAAAGAGTAAAAGTGGGGCTATGACTCACCTGGTGCGATAGCTACGATGACAAAGTGGATACACAGAAATGAGGTTCGATCTCTAACCGCAACCTAAATGAATGATAGTGATCTACTTAGATCATGAAAGGATGTAATGAATGCACATGCACATGATACCTATACCACTCGCAACTTGAAAATACTTGTTATTGTCAAAGTAAAATAGTTTCCATACTTAGGAAAATAAGTCCAATTATAGAAGTATATGACTTGTCGTAGTATATCGTATAAAAATGTTAGTGTTATATTCCTCGCCTTGAAAACCTTAAAATAATGTCTAGTAGTTGTAAAAATAAGTCTTGGGTCATAAGTTCTTCATTTGTTAAGAGTATAGTCCTTAGTAATATTTCTAGAAAATATACCGTCTAGTACGTAAGTTATTATTTTGGTAAAAGCTGTCAAAACAATATAGGTTTTGCCGTTATTGAAACGTGAATATCTTTGTCGTTATTAGTCCGTTTTACTCGTTCTTTATATTCCCGGAATCGTGGGACAAAATACTAACATATTTTTGATAAGTCGGGATGGCTAGATTTAGTTTTACGCCTCGAAACAGTCGTGACAACTGTTCATCAGCAAGCATTTCCGGAAAATATAGTTTTCGTCGTTAAACTCGTTTTTAGCGTATCTCCTTCGTTATAAACTCGTTTTTATCCCCGTTTTCGGCCATAGTTCCGTATTGGAAAGTATTTTCTAAATCTTTGGTCAAAAGTTACCCCAAACCCACTGAGTTGGCCACGTTTTCATTTTAAGGACAGTAGGTTTGTATATATGTTTAAAATCCATTTCTAATGTTCCAAACTAGTTTCTAATCCAACCAAACCACTTTCAATCACCACAAATCTAGTCTAATCTTACCATACACCTTCTTAGGGTGTCATGGGTTCCTAAACATCATAAACCAAGTGGATCTAACAAGGATCTAACTATAATCCATTTCTAGAGTTCAAAAGTTATATATATATATATATATATATATATATATATATATATATATATATATAAATGAGTGGTATAACTAACATATGCATGAAATCCTTGTATAAAAATGATAGGAACATTGTAGGAACTTGGTAAAACTATAGAGATGAGTTTATTAAACTTACTTCAAGGATTGGAGAGTTTTTGATGAGAAATTGATTAATTACCTAGGGTTTTACCACAAAACCCCAACTAGAAATACATAAGAGACCTAATTAACACTTGATCTTCAAAAATCCATGGTTTCTTCTTGTGTCTTTGTTCTTGGCCGATCCATATAGAGAGAAAAGAGATGAGAAGTTTACTTGAACTTGTATAAAATTGGTTTGTGATAAAATGGATGAAAAGGGTAATATATATACTTAGGGGACAAAAGTTAGGTTAACATTTAATTTGGTTGGTGAGATTTAAGCATGTGAAGACTAGGAGGGGGGGGGGGGCCGGTTATGAAAGGAGGGAAAGGGGGGTTTATGTTGGGTAATTTAATTAGGATATTAGTGTAGTTTTAGTGTAGTTGTAGCTAGTTTTAGTTATAATCGGGTACCGGGTTTGTTAGAAATAAATTTTATTGATGTTATTCGGGACATAATAAAGTCGTAAAAGTTGTAAAAATATGTTGGGTACAAGTATTGGGTGTTTGGATGATTATCGTTTAGTTTTTAAGAAAACCGTCGTAATTATATTAGGCGTACGATATAAGTTTAAATAAATTTCCAGAATACCGGGCAAATTAATAATATAATTTTTATATTATTATTATGAGTATAAAATGTGTTAGGACCATAGTTGGGAGTGTCGGATCAATTATCCAAAATATTAGTTCATAAGATAACGTTTCTTAGGTTAAAAATCGTACGTTTACAAAAATGACGCAACCCACGTATAAATGACAAATTTTCTCCGGAGGTGAATAGTGTTTTATGAATAGTAAAATTTTAAAACGCTTCTCAGAATATCAAACTGACTCCGAAAAAGATGAATAGTAAAATGATGAATAGTGATCGATGAATAGTAACCGATGAATAGTAAATGTGAAAGTTCGGGAAAAGACCAGAATTTACGAGTTGTGACAGTCTCTACCCCTTAAGGGACTTCGTCCCGAAGTTCAGTTAACGTTGGTCTCCGAAGTGTTATAAAGGTGAAGATTCATGAGACGAAATGACCAGTTGACGTGTTTCTAGGCGGCGGTTCACGAGGTGATGAAAAGTATAAGCGTTCTGACAACGAGGGTATACACACACATGAATAAAACATTTGGAAATTGAGTAGAGAATTCAATCCAGACAGAATTTTATTATAACCATTCTCAGTGTTGCAAAATTCATTTCTGAGTCGGATATAGGTAGTCAGCCTATGTCCCACTATCCCGGGTTGAATATAGGTGACTAGTCTATATTCCACCGAGGTTCCATGAATTTTGAAATACTCAGCTCAGTTATACTAATACTATGTCCTTCACAAATACCAAGACGTTCAGAAAGACTAAGGCAGGTGACCAAACTCGAGGTCAAAGGATGAAACTACGCAAGGAGATACATACCGGGGTGACATATATGATACGTGAACATGCTTATATGAAAGACAATGATAGTAATCAACTAGAATAAGTGAATATAATATATCAGGTAATGAGACGCAAATCTCATCACCTAAGTCAGCAACAAACCACAAGTGAGGCATCATCTTGGCAGGCAGGCACGTGACGGTCATAGGGTTAAGTTTTTCGTAAAAGTAGCTATAGTCTAGGTTTTAAAAACACTTAGTTCGCTATAGCCAGAGCTCTGATACCAATCTGTCACACTCCCAAAATCGGGTCCAGCGGAAGCATACGTGTAGCTGGGGTGTAACTCAATTGGTATTACAACACAAGTACAAAAATGGCTTTCACTTTAAATATTTAGAATAAAATCGTTTAATCAAAATGTTGAATTTACATCGTTAAAAGTAGTGCGGAAGTAGGCCCTTAAAATAGTTTAAAACGGTCCCCATATAAATAATCAGAGTCTTCTATGACCATGCCATGCCCTGCCAAAACCTCCAGTAGCGTGCCATAAGTTAAAACCTGAAAATACATGCTAAAGTGTCAACACGAGGTTGGTGAGTTCATAGAGTTTGTTTAACCAATAAAGTTTATGCATAAGTATGAAGGTTTCCCAGCAAAGGCATCGTAAATCCACTCAGTTACAAGTCCCGCCATAAGAGCCTTGTAACCTGTGTGTTTACAACCCACTGCTACAATATATAGTTTCTCAGGATTATATTCACCCAAGGTCAAGCATAGACACAAAGGCGGGGAACCACCATCCCAAATAGTACCTGTCACCCAACGTCGCCTCTGTTTTGGACTTGGGTGGGGGGGTGTTTCCCTATAATAGTACTATCAATACCTCTCCTTTGACAGATTACTGGGTGTCGTTTCCCAAAGCATAAAAGTTTACTGGGTGTCGTTTCCCAAAGCATAAAAGTTTACTGGGTGTCGTTTCCCAAAGCATAAAAGTTTAAACGTTTCAAGTATCAAGTAAGTATAACACAGTTAAGTATAACACAATCACGTATGTATAAAATCAAGTATAAGTATAATCAAGTATAAGACAATCAAGTATAAATGTTTTAAATATTTGTACAAGTAAAAACAAGTAGTTGAGCATGTATCTCCCCCAAAGAGTTAAAACAAGTGTAAAGAGTAAAAGTGGGGCTATGACTCACCTGGTGCGATAGCTACGATGACAAAGTGGATACACAGAAATGAGGTTCGATCTCTAACCGCAACCTAAATGAATGATAGTGATCTACTTAGATCATGAAAGGATGTAATGAATGCACATGCACATGATACCTATACCACTCGCAACTTGAAAATACTTGTTATTGTCAAAGTAAAATAGTTTCCATACTTAGGAAAATAAGTCCAATTATAGAAGTATATGACTTGTCGTAGTATATCGTATAAAAATGTTAGTGTTATATTCCTCGCCTTGAAAACTTTAAAATAATGTCTAGTAGTTGTAAAAATAAGTCTTGGGTCATAAGTTCTTCATTTGTTAAGAGTATAGTCCTTAGTAATATTTCTAGAAAATATACCGTCTAGTACGTAAGTTATTATTTTGGTAAAAGCTGTCAAAACAGTATAGGTTTTGCCGTTATTGAAACGTGAATATCTTTGTCGTTATTAGTCCGTTTTACTCGTTCTTTATATTCCCGGAATCGTGGGACAAAATACTAACATATTTTTGATAAGTCGGGATGGCTAGATTTAGTTTTACGCCTCGAAACAGTCGTGACAACTGTTCATCAGCAAGCATTTCCGGAAAATATAGTTTTCGTCGTTAAACTCGTTTTTAGCGTATCTCCTTCGTTATAAACTCATTTTTATCCCCGTTTTCGGCCATAGTTCCGTATTGGAAAGTATTTTCTAAATCTTTGGTCAAAAGTTACCCCAAACCCACTGAGTTGGCCACGTTTTCATTTTAAGGACAGTAGGTTTGTATATATGTTTAAAATCCATTTCTAATGTTCCAAACTAGTTTCTAATCCAACCAAACCACTTTCAATCACCACAAATCTAGTCTAATCTTACCATACACCTTCTTAGGGTGTCATGGGTTCCTAAACATCATAAACCAAGTGGATCTAACAAGGATCTAACTATAATCCATTTCTAGAGTTCAAAAGTTATATATATATATATAAATGAGTGGTATAACTAACATATGCATGAAATCCTTGTATAAAAATGATAGGAACATTGTAGGAACTTGGTAAAACTATAGAGATGAGTTTATTAAACTTACTTCAAGGATTGGAGAGTTTTTGATGAGAAATTGATTAATAACCTAGGGTTTTACCACAAAACCCCAACTAGAAATACATAAGAGACCTAATTAACACTTGATCTTCAAAAATCCATGGTTTCTTCTTGTGTCTTTGTTCTTGGCCGATCCATATAGAGAGAAAAGAGATGAGAAGTTTACTTGAACTTGTATAAAAATTGGTTTGTGATAAAATGGATGAAAAGGGTAATAGATATACTTAGGGGACAAAAGTTAGGTTAACATTTAATTTGGTTGGTGAGATTTAAGCATGTGAAGACTAGGAGGGGGGGGGGGCGGTTATGAAAGGAGGGAAAGGGGGGTTTATGTTGGGTAATTTAATTAGGATATTAGTGTAGTTTTAGTGTAGTTGTAGCTAGTTTTAGTTATAATCGGGTACCGGGTTTGTTAGAAATAAATTTTATTGATGTTATTCGGGACATAATAAAGTCGTAAAAGTTGTAAAAATATGTTGGGTACAAGTATTGGGTGTTTGGATGATTATCGTTTAGTTTTTAAGAAAACCGTCGTAATTATATTAGGCGTACGATATAAGTTTAAATAAATTTCCAGAATACCGGGCAAATTAATAATATAATTTTTATATTATTATTATGAGTATAAAATATGTTAGGACCATAGTTGGGAGTGTCGGATCAATTATCCAAAATATTAGTTCATAAGATAACGTTTCTTAGGTTAAAAATCGTACGTTTACAAAAATGACGCAACCCACGTATAAATGACAAATTTTCTCCGGAGGTGAATAGTGTTTTATGAATAGTAAAATTTTAAAACGCTTCTCAGAATATCAAACTGACTCCGAAAAAGATGAATAGTAAAATGATGAATAGTGATCGATGAATAGTAACCGATGAATAGTAAATGTGAAAGTTCGGGAAAAGACCAGAATTTACGAGTTGTGACAATTTCCGACACAATAACTCGCTTTCTGAGACATATAGTAAGATAATCAAGTCATCAAATCCCTAAAGCTAAGCAATAATATTATTTAACTCAAACCTTATGTCTCATCAAACAAGAACTGTCACAAGATCAAGTTAAATAATTAGTTATTACTGAGCTCCATGTTTTTAATGACTCGGCTAATCTCTAGGGTTCCTTATAATACTAAAGTCACATCATCTAACAGCGTGGAACTAAACCAACAACTACCAAAAAGCGTATGTGTATGTAGTGTGTGTAAGGCAAATAAAGAGGAGAGTCTTAACGTACATAGCAGTTATAGTCCAGGCACTAAATGCAACCTAGTTCTCTATAACCAAGGCTCTGGTACCAATCTGTAACACCCCTAAAATACCGCAGCGGAAGACTGTGTCACTGGGGTGCTACTTCATAATACAAAGTACAAGTTATAGAAAACGACCTCTAAATGAGACGTTTTGAAATGTTACCATTCGATTAATGAATTCAAAGTTACAAACATGAGATTCCAAAGTATGATACATAAATGTATACAAAATGTTTTGAATGGTAAATGATAAAAAGCGTAAGTCTTCAGAATATGCAGCTTGACTCTAAGTTCCACGCACTAGCTATCGCCTTACTAACCTGAGATAAACGTGCTAAAGTGTCAACACAATGGTTGGTGAGTTCATAGAGTTTGTTTAACAAATAAAGCCTATAAAAATGATCACACAGCAAAGGCATCGTGAATCCACTCAGTTGCAAGTCCCGCCATAAGAGACTTGTAACCCGTGTGTTCACAACCCACTGCTAAATATATAGTATGAATAAGACATGTATAAGTTCATCAAAACAATTAAGCAATTAGTAGTGAGTCTCTACTTCATCTCTGAAGACCTCACTTGGGAGCCAATTCCCAAAGACAACTGGGAGCCAATTCCCAAAGACAACTGGGAGCCAATTCCCAAAAATAACTGGGTGCCATTTCCCAAAGTATAAAAGATTACCACTAGCCACTAAATAGAATAACGCAATTAAGTGTAACACAATCATGTATGTATGAAATCAAGTATAATGCAATCAAGTATAAGACAATCAAGTATAAAACAATCAAGTATAAATGTTTTGAGTATTTGTACAAGTAAGCAAGTAGTTGTGCATGTATCTCCCCCAAAGAGTTAAAACAAGTATGAAAAGAGTAGGGGCTATGACTCACCTTAAGCTTATGTAATGAGAAATGAAAGTGGTAGTCGAATCGCGAAAGTCTCTAAGAGCAGCCTATAATAGAACGTTGCGACTCAGGTTTGGAGTAACGTCTAAGAATACGAAGAATTGCCTATATATATCTTGCATATAGTTCATGATGTAGTACTTAGTATATAGTGTAAGTCTTTGAATATAAGTGGTCTATGAAACATGTATAGTTTGTATATCTCTTACTACCGTTCGGGCTGACATAATTCAGAAGTCATGGAGTAAACGTTCGAGGAGCCAGGACACTTTAATTCGTAAATCCATAACTCATCTCGACGGTTTACTTAATGAACTCCTCACATGAGGCTCCCTACTATTGTAGTATTTGATAATGTATATATAAGTTTTTGATTCGAAATGTTACATGGTTTTTAGCCGTGGCTTTGCCGTGACCTTGGTCATGTTACCATGGTCTTGAGACTCAACCTTGGCTTTAGCCATGGTTGTGGTCTTGGCTTTAGGTCATTAGACCTCTTGGTCTTAGTAAAACATAACTATTATATAGTGACTTTGGTATATATAAAATAGTTGTTAAGAAACTGAAGAAAATCGCATTCGTTATTGGATTTCTGGAGACGTGCGCCTGAGTTTTTGAAGAAAACGTGATTCCGGACAACTTTCGTGCTTTAACTTTTTCATGAAACGGACCAGAATGGCCTCTTTTTGCGTGTTTTATGTTCTGTCACAGAAACATTTGGCAGATTTGCCGCAAAGTTTTGGTAATTTCAAATGGTCATAACTTTTGACTTGGGTACTCGTTTTGGGTGATTGAAATTGCTATGTTTTCATTTTAAAACCCTCTATAACAGTAGGTAAGTGTTTCATATCATGGTTACTCTATTTTGGTCGTGGTTCTCAATATAAGTCACTAGTTTACTTGTTTTAATAACATAAGTTAATATATAGTTTCCATAACTTGTTTTACTAGTTTTTATACATCATGAACATAATACAAAGACGATATATAGCACGAATGAAACATAATAAGCATGAAAATGATATTGAGCAAGAAAGTGTAATAGGATTTCTTACAACTTTTGGCTTTCTAAAGAAAGGAAGTCAAGTATGAAACTAGGACACTAAACCTATGCTTGTAAACCCTTCACCATAACTCTTGAAACCCTTGCTAGCCTTGATATAGACCTTGTGAAAACCTTATTAACTTAGCCCCTAACACCTTGTGTAGCTCCTAAATCATCCATGGAATCACCAAAGTTTCTAGGGTTTGGAAGTATTTTGATGAATCAAAACCAAACTAGAGTTTCTATGTTGTTGAAGCAATTGTATCTTGCATAAAATTGGAAGAGAATTAGCTAAGTGTGAAGGTGATGAGGGGTATGGTATGGAACGGCAAAGGAGGGGAGGGGGTATTTATATGCCTTTGAGGAGGTTAGTTTCCTTGACTTAGTCCACCCTTGGGGAGCAAGTTTAACACTTGTTAACATCTTAAGGCTAAAGTCATGAGATTAAGCCACATGGGCTGATTCCCCCCCCCCCTAGAGGCGGTTTAAGATGTATAAGGGGGAGTGACTTGGTCTTGGTTGATATTATCCTACTTATGGAGCTAGTTTTTGGACCCGTAAAATGCTAACCGTAAGTTGTTAAGTCACGAAACGTAAAACCGGGTATCCTAAAAGTATGAAACTTATAAATATGCTAGAACTTATCAATATACTCCATAATAAAATATAAAATGAGTGGTAGGTTCTATTGGGGTGCTCAAACCCTGCTAAAACTGGAAACACGGGTCTAAAACGCGTAAAATTGAGAAAAGTAAAATGTAACTTTTCTAATAAGATAATAATGACTTAAAATGACTTATAATGTCTAGGCTGGGTTCTGTCTAGTGTCGGTTGGTATTTAAAGTCTTTAAACTTAAAACCGTAAGCCTAAAAATCAAGGAATGATTTATAAAATCAAAGAATGATTTTTGGTCAAAGGAGAAGGGAAAAATATGTTGACTTATTCCAAAAATGTGAAAACTCAAATCGTCTTAGAAACGCGGTGCAGGTATAGGCTAAGGTTACGGCTGAGTAAAAGTGCTTAAAAACGAAAATTCCTGTTTCACATGGCCGATGTTTATTTGGTCATATTTTTCATAGTCATGATTAATTCTCTAATTAATCATGAGAGTACTAAACATTTTTCTGATGCGGGGTAAATTAACGCGGTCGAGTTTCGTTGTGCGTAGAATTTTAGAATGACGTTTTACCCTAAAACGTGTAATTCCTTAACAACTTTCACGAAAATGATCTGATGAGTGTCAAACTTTTAATTTGCTATGGAAATGATTTATCACTCGAGGCCAAGAAACAAAAATCAAATTTCGGGAAAATTTCGGGAAAAATGAATAGTAAAAGTGAATAGTGAAATTTTCCGGGAATAGAAATTAATCTGAAAATGTTAATTGTTACAACTGGTATGTTGAGTTGGTCTAATAAGCTATGTAAAAAGCTAAAAGTTGGGGGCTGGGGTCCACTGGTTAAGCCAGAATGAGCTTATGAAACTTGGGCAAATGCCCTGGTGCAGGGGAGGTTCACTCCCTGCAGGCTTAAATAAGCCAGTGAATAAGCCACATAAAAAATCTTAAAAATAAGCCAAGGGTGGATTTCAAATGTTAAGCTGGGGAACTTTAGCTTGTAAAAAGCTCAAAGCTTAATTTGTAACACAAAAATCAGGAAAATTCTTTGAAAAATTGACTTTTTACTAAACTATGCAATTTTGACTTTTTGAATTAAACTAAAAATTTGACTAAAATGGAATTTGATTGAATCCTGGTGACTGATTAAGGTATATTAAGCTATAATATAACTAATTTAAGCTACTCTAACTAGTTGTGAATTGATTTTAAGCTTATGCTTTACTTAAATCCTAAAAGTGATCACCTATAGTGAGATTAAAAGTGATTTTGACTTTCTTTCAAACAAGGACTGGTTTTTATGATTCTAACAATCTAATATGACCTAGAGTAACTTGTTTCAAGCATAAACCATGCCAAAAACACCCTGTGAGATCAGTGATTCAGCAAAACCAAACACCCTTAATAGAACCTGATTTCTTTGTTTATTAAGCAATTAGATACTCGGGCTTATGAAACTGCTTTTAATCAACTTATTGAGACTTAATAAGCTTAAATGAGCACATAAGCTTAGGATTTAAACACAAAAACCTAGGATGCTATAAAAAGCTAATTTGGCAGTGAAACTATGAATTTTGAGCACAAAGATATTTATTGCCAAACAATTGATTTTAAACTACAACAAGGCTTAATTAAACTTAATAAGCAAATAAAACACAGAAATAAGCTATGATAAGCAATGGAACAATAAAACTTGAAATTTGAGAAAAATCCTTACAAATGCCTTTCTGCCAATATACCATGAACCAAGTACCAATGAACCAAACCTATTGCCTCCCCTGAGGCTCTAACCCATGGCCATCCAAAATACACCATGCTCCAGCCATCATCATCTCCTAACCTGTATTTTTTTTTCTTTGATTTTTCTTTTTTTTTTTTTTTGTATTTTTGAGTTTAATGAGTAAATAACTTCCAAATGGTTTACAAACTTCCAAAATCTTTTGAGGGTACTGAGATTAGCTCAATGGAGCCTTGAACAATAACTTTTAACATCATAAAGTTTATATGAGATTTTTGAAATAAAAACTATAGCATAAACTGAATGTAAGCTACAAACTTTGCAATTGATACCTGAAATGGACTTTGATTAATATAAAAATGCTTAGTACAAGGTTTTAAACTGAAAATTACAAAAGAGGGTGATTAATTAAACTATTCGACACTATATTAAACTAAGAAACTACTACTCTTGCTTCTCTTGCTTCCTCTTCAATATATAGGCCTCAATTAGGTTTCACCCATCCCTCTGAGTCTTTCCCACTTGTAATTTGGAACATTGGATCACTTAATCTCATCCTAGCCTTTGATTCAATTTTGATGGGAAAGATAGTTTGTCCCTTTGCCTGTGTATTTGCAACTAGGGGGTGCATTTAATGCTGAGGTGAAGGGTAAGGGATAGTAGATGGGGAGGTGGGATGTGACCAGGATGGTAGGGGGTGGTGAGGTGATGGGTAGTAGAGCAAGTGGTGTGGGGGGAGGGGGAAGGAGATGGTCAAACCAGGTTTGACCCTGGTTTAATATTAAAACAGGATGGGAGTTGGGCTGTGGGATTGGGCTTGGGGGTTTGGTTTAGATCAGGCATGGGTGTTGGGTGGATTGTATTTGGGTTGGATTTGGATTTGTGGTGTAATAATAAAACAAGGGTCTGCTTGGTTTTAGGATTATTACAAGGACCAATTATGTAATTTTTTGGATTTTAAGGGGCTGAGTTTGTAACTTTCCCAAAGTTCACAAAGGACCATATTGCAATTTTTCATATTTGATTTACACAGGGACCATTTTTGCTAAATCTGAAACTTCAGGGACCAAACTTGTAAAATCCTCAAGTCTTTCACCCAGGGACCAGACTTGATTACTTGTGAACTCCAAGGACCATTGTTGACTTTTTCCTCCAAAATCCAATGCTCAAGGGTCATTTCTGCCAAAATCCAAACTTGAGGGACCATTTTGCCAATTTTGCAAACTTTTGCTACAAGGACTATTTTTGGCATTTGGTGATTCTCCAAGGTGTGTTTTGATATTCTGAGCTCAAAAATGGTAATTTGCTTCCCCGGCTCTGGCTTTTGATATGATTTCCAAACTCGTGCTTGTTTTTGTCCTTTTTGGCATGATTTTTGCCAATTTCTGAAATATCTGTTCCTGCACGATCACAAACAGAAAAACACAATATCTTTGGCATTTATGGTTAGTTTGTGTTTGTTTTGGTCTTAAAATAGACAGAAAAAGATGTGTGAATAAGCACACACCAAATCTCCCCAGACTAAGGTATTGGCATGTCCACACGCAATGGGATTATTTCACGCCCTCTAAGATAAATAACTTTCATAACTATTTCTACTAACATTGAAGAAGTAGCGAAATGTTCAAAAGAGAGTACAAAATCATTTATTTCAGAGAACGCTCCATTTTTCAGCTTTATTTCCTACACTAATATTTACATACTGTTTACACTTGTTGGGTGACGGGATGTTTTGACTTTCATCATTTTTCAATAACATTTAGGGTCACATTGTAGGAAACACAGCTCAGAGAAAAGTGTCCATACGGATAGAATTCAGCGTTCCTGATTTATCACTAGTTCCCATGCTAAACGTAAAAACGAAGTCATAGCTTGAATTACAAGTTAGATCCTAACACTACTCATGGAAGTTACTTGTGTAATAACTTCTGGCCCCCATTTTCCTATTTTCCTCTATTTATTTTATTTTTGGTGAGAGATGAATTTCTTCATATTTTCTCGTTTCGATAATTTTTATTCCGATAAAGATACCATATTAAGACGCTAAGTAGTTTTCTATCTTTTCCCGAGAATCGCTGCTTTAAAAATGAGGTCAACATCAAGGAATTGGGATTCACACAGACTCATAGACATTAGTTGAGGAGAAATACACGTGTACCTCATGTATCTGTTCTAGGACTCTGCTCATGCACCTCACGCGCCATCAACTTTTGTCTAACACTTAAGCACTAATCACTCTTATTCATTTATTTTTTATTTTCTATTTTTTATTTTTTTATGACATAACTTTTCTTACATAACATGGGGTATTTCCACTCTAGACGTTCCTGAAATGAGGACCCAAAGGTTTTAGGTCAAGTCCTCACATATTTTCGAAAAGAGGTTCAAAGTCCCGTTTTTAGAATTGCAGCTCTTAGAATGATCTTGATGTATACCCAACTTTTAAAACAAGGATTCTCTTAAGAAGATAAAGAACCAAGTTTCGTCAAAACATAATGTCTTTATTTATTCTTTTACAGATATAGGGCGAGACAATTTTGTGGTAGCAAAAAACCACAAGTACCTACGATGAGCTCTAAAGAGAACCAACTACTCCACGTTTAGCATCTAACTTCTAAACAAACTCTATATTAGTAGCTCGCTGGCACGAATATTAAGACGTTTCAACTAACGGATGGTCACTAGTGCACTTCTTGGCTCGCTGGCATGTTACTTGCATGACGAATGGTCACCAAGTCACACACTAGCTTGCTGGGGCGATTAGTCAATTAATCTAATAATCGGATGGTCACTACCTCAAGAAATGAGATTCGCGGACGCTTAGCCTAAAAAGTTAAGGGAACAAACTAGGGCTCAATGCGCCCGGTCAGGTCAAAATTTCTATTCCTACTCTACCCAGCGGAAAGTCAAAACAAAGTGCCAAAACTTATTATATTTTTTGCCGAAAATTTTCAATTTTTTGGTGCTTTTTGATGAAATTTTTTCATTTTTTTGGATTTTTTGAGAAAAACGGAGTTGCATGAGTAAACGGCACATGAAATGTGCAAGTCAAATCGAAGATACCCCCCCCCCCCAGACTAAAGTTAAACATCATCCTCAATGTTTCAAAGGCGAGGTCATCCTACGTTGTATCTAAGGCCGTTTATTAATTATGCCAGAAGATTACGTTAGTAAAGGATATCAGATTTCTTGAACGATGAATCTTTTATGAAGTAAGGACAAAAACACGATCACGAGAGCCTTCATGTATCGAGAACAATTACCTGTACCAACACAACAACCACAAGGCAAAAGATGCAGAAGAGGTTGCCCTCTTCCGGTTATTTTATTAGAAAGAAGAGAGAAGTCAGAAACATGGGTGAAAACCCATGTGCATGCTAATGTTTTTTTTCACCGAGTCACTAGCTTGACTCGATCTCCGAATTCATTAGTTCGTGGGGAAAGTTTGGAGATCCAGGATAACCATGGGTGGAAATGTCCCCTCCAAAGTAGTGCTTCAACCTATGACCATTCACCTTGAAGTTGGGACCGTCGGGTTGAGATAACTCAACGGTTCCATATGGAAACACTTTGGTGATAGTGAAAGGCCCAGACCAACGGGTTTTGAGTTTTCCTGAGAAAATCTTCAATCTTGAGTTGAAAAGAAGGACTCGATCACCAACGTTGAAAACGCGGTTCTTGATTTTTGAGTCGTGGATCTTCTTTGTCTTTTCTTTGTAGATCAAAGAATTCTCGTAAGCCTGATCACGAAGTTCATTTAATTCATTTAGTTGAACCTTTCGGTGATCACCCGTTACCTTAAGGTCGAAGTTGGCATGTTTTAAGGCCCAGTAGGCTTTGTGCTCTAACTCAATCGGTAGATGACACGCCTTCCCGTAAACCAGCTTGTATGGAGTGCACCCGATGGGTGTTTTGTAAGCTATTCGGAAATCCCAGAGAGCATCATCTAATTTATCCGACCAAGAGGCACAATTTTCTCCTACTGTCCTCTCCAGAATTCTTTTAATGCCACGATTGGAAACCTCCACCTGCCCACTTGTTTGGGGGTGATATGCAGTGGAAATACGGTGAGTGACATAATACTTCTGCATTACTCTTGCAAATTGATCCTTGCAAAAGTGTGTACCATGATCACTGATTATGGCACGTGGTGTTTCGAATCTGGCAATAAGAGCTTTCAAAAATTTTACAACTCGGGCGTCATTGGTGGGTAAAGCCTTTGCTTCAACCCATTTGTACAAGTAGTCAATGGCCAAGAGTTTGTACTTATTCCCTCGTGAAGACGGGAATGGACCCATAAAATCAATGCCCCAGATGTCAAATATTTCACAGACTTGGATGGCTTTTTGAGGCATCTCATCCTTTTTAGAAATACTCCCGTGACGCTGACAAGAATCATAGGTTTTGACAAACTCATGAGCATCCTTGTAGATCATGGGCCAGTAAAACCCGGAATCAAACACCTTTTTGGCGGTGTAGTTTGGACTATGATGTCCCCTCGTGGGTCCATCATGACAAGCTTTGAGAATATCCATGGCTTCTTGGCCATGGACACACCGCCGGATGACTTGATCCACACAGATTTTGAATAGATAAGGGTCTTCCCAAAAGTAGTGATTAACATCTTTGAAGAACCTTTTCTTCTGTTGCGATGACATTCCCTTAACAATGAAGTTACCCACATGGTAATTTGCAAAATCTGCAAACCATTGGGTAGTGGAATCACCACGAGTAGAGATCACATTGAGTGTCTCGAGGGGAAAGGTTTCATTTATTTCCTTTTTCTCTAGGACATCTTGGTGAGGGTTCTCTAGTCGGGATAAATGATCAGCCGCTAGCTTCTCATCTCCTTTTTTATCACGTATAATGATATCAAATTCTTGTAGGAGGAGAACCCATCAGAGCAATCTCGGCTTTGCGTCTTGTTTGGCAAAGAGATATTTCAGAGCCAAGTGATCCGTATACACTATGGACTTGGTCAGGATTAGGTATGTCTGAAACTTCTCAAAAGCATACACCATGGCTAAGAGCTCTTTTTCCGTAGTGGTATAGTGAGTTTGAGCTTGAGTCATAGTTTTACTGGCATAGTGTATAGGCTGAAAGTGTTTTCTTTTACGTTTCCCCATGCCTGTACCTATAGCAAAGTCACTAGCATCGCACATAAGTTCAAAGGGCAGGTCCCAATCAGGGGCAACAAAGATGGGTGCTTCAGTAAGCTTTTTCTTTAAGGTTTGAAAAGCTTCCATGCACTCGGGTGAGAAGATGAAAGGAGCATCTTTTTCAAGAAGATGGGTCATAGGCCGGGCAATTTTTGAAAAATCTTGAATGAATCTACGATAGAATCCGACATGACTGAGAAAGCTTCTAACACCTTTGACAGTAGTGGGAGGAGGTATTTTAGCTATTACATCAACTTTAGCTCTATCAACCTCAATCCCACTTTTGGAAATCTTATGACCGAGGACAATGCCCTCTTTAACAATAAAATGGCTCTTCTCCCAATTTAGACACAGGTTTGTTTCTTTGCAACGTTTAAGCATGTTTTCTAAATTAGAGAGACAAGATTGGAAAGAATCCCGAATAACCAAGAAGTCATCCATAAAGACCTCCATAGTTTTCTCGATCATGTCGTGGAATATGGCCATCATGCACCTTTGGAATGTGCCTGGAGCATTACATAAGCCGAAAGGCATACGTCTATAGGCAAAAGTTCCGTAGGGGCATGTGAAGGTGGTCTTTTCTTGATCCTGCAGATCAATGGGAATCTGAAAGTACCCTAATAAACCATCGAGGAAATAATAGTACTCATTTCTCGCTAATCTCTCGAGCATTTGGTCCATGAAGGGTAGAGGAAAATGGTCTTTTCGGGTGGCGTCATTTAACTTACGATAGTCAATGCACACACGCCATCCCGTAACCAGTCGAGTTGGAATAAACTCGTTTTCTTCATTTGTGACAACAGTAATGCCACCCTTTTTTGGAACGCAATGAATGGGACTAACCCAAGGACTATCAGAGATAGGGTAAATCAATTCGGCATCAAGAAGTTTAAGAACTTCTTGTTTGATAACCTCATGAATTTTGGGATTAACCCGTCTCTGTTGTTGAACTGTCGGTTTGAAATCATCTTCTATCAAGATTTTATGAGTACATAATTCAGGGTTAATACCCTTGATATCGGAGAGTTTCCACGCGATTGCTTGCTTGTGGGATTTCAAGACCTTTTTGAGAGCAGTTTTTTCCTCATATTTTAAGTCTTTAGCGATTATGACGGGTAATTTATCATCACCCTCTAGAAATGCATATTCAAGATGAGGAGGCAAGTCCTTAAGCTCGACCTCTGGAAAAGCATCAGTTTTCTCAACATTTTTTATTTCCTCTTTATAAAGTGGATGTGAAAGAACGGGAGGAGGAGAGGGATCTTGATTGAGCAACTTCTCAAGGAGAAGTATATCCCTTTCCAGGTCAATCTCTTGGTTATCAATCCCCTCGGGAATTGAGTCACTTTGGAGAAAGGCCTCTATTTCCTCCAAGACGAAGTCACTTCCTTCAAACGGAGTGAGGGAAGGAGAAGAATTAGCAATTATGGGACGAGAGGAGGGAGTGGGATTGCCACTCAGAGAATCATCAGCGAAACCAAGAATTTCTTGAGAGTTCTCCTCTGTACCAACATCGATGACATCGATGCGGTTAACTGATTAAGAATCATAGTTCGAGGAGTATCTCGAGGTTTGATCAAGGTTGAGAGTTATGGATTCAGAACCAACATGTAACGTGATTTCCTCATCGAATACATTGATCTGAGCACGACCCGTCCTAAGGAATCCTCTTCCAAGAATGAGAGGAACCCTTGGATCCGCATCAAAACCAACAATGACAAAGTCAACTGGAAAATGGAACTTTCCCACTTTGAAAAATACGTCCTCGGCAATATCGAGGGGATGAGATAACGAACGATCTTCAAGCTCAAGAGTCATGCAGGTGGGAGTGAGTTCCGAAAGAGAGAGTTTCTTCCATACTTAATGAGGCATTAAGTTGATGCTAGCACCAAGATCGGCCAATGCATAGAATTTAACCATTCCCGGGAAAATGCATGGAATGAGAAATTTTCCGAGATATCTCAGCTTCTCGGAAAGCTGTTTCAACAGAACTGCAAAGCAGTTTTCATTGAGAGGAGTTTTTGCCATCTCTAACAGTTTTTCCTTATTACTCAGTAGGTTTTTTTATTGTGGATGCAAATTTGGGCATCAAGAGGGTAGCATCCGCGAAGCTGATATCAAAATGAAGATCTTGAAAAATTTGAATTTTTTTTTTCCATTTGATGATTTGCCTTTTCGTGAAGCTTTTGATCTTGTAAACGTGAAGGATATGGAATTGAAGGTTTCGGGTTAGGTTTTTGGATTTTCAACTGGAGTCTCGGGAGGTTCAAATACGACCCTTGTTTTGGGGATCGGGACCGGGATAACTGGAGGAGGGACGTCATTGGTACCTCCGCTGTTAGTAGGAAGTACCGTGTCCATTGTGGCCTCAGTTTCACGTTCCTCTACCTGGATAGGAGAAGAGGTAGACGGAGTCGTGGGTCCTTTATAATAAACTCCACTTCGGGTTATGATCGCCTTAACATCGCCCCTCGGGTTAGCGGTCGTCTTGCTCGGTAGTGTACCTGTGCCCGAGGGTCGATCATTTAAAGACTTCTTGATTTTGGAAATCTGACTGACCAACAATTTGTTCATTTCTTCTTGGTATTTCATAAATTGTTTCAACAACTCATCGGATGATGGTCCAGTTGGAACAACGGCTTGATTTTGGTTAAGAAAATTTTGAGCACCGTTGTTTTGAAAATTCCCTTGATTTTGATTGTTATGACCATGAAAATTGTTTCCTTGTTGAAAATTACCCTGATGAAAATTATTACCCTGATTAAAATGACCTTGATTACAGTTAAAATTTCCTTGTTTTGATTTTGAAAAGCCTGGTTGTGACCAGAATGAAAATTCCCTTGGTTTTGAAAACCTTGGTTCATTCGGTTTTGATTTTGATTTTGATTAAAATTTTGATTCCGGTTTTGGGCATTCTGATTCTGAGCTTGATTTAACCAGGGTGGTCCAAGGTACTTATTGAAGCGATAGCTCAAAAGGTTACGGTCCCCTTATGGTTGGTAGGAATTACCCCCCGTGTTATAAGAACCTTTAGCTGCGTACACGTTTTCATGAGCGAAGCCACTGGAGGCTGGGCACTCAGTGTACGGGTGGGGACCACCGCAAGTTTCACAACTTGGGTTGACAAATTTGATGTGATGATTTTGATTTGACAGATGGATACGTAAGACTGCAGTATATAAATCATCAAGCTTTTTAGCAAGGACAACTATATCATTGTTTGCTGGAGTGACTGATTTACATGAGTCATTTCTCTCAGCTGAGGAGTCCCAAAAATTATGATGGGTAGTCATGTTTTCGATCAAATCATAGCACTCTTCATGGGTCCTTTTCATAAAGGTGCCCCCAATAGCAGCATTGATCGTGTCACAGTGACGAAGTGTCAAACCATTGTAGAAGGTATCTATAATGGTGACAAGAACCATGTTATGATTGGGACATCGATCAATAGCAAGTTTATAGCGTTCCCATGCCTCAAATAAGGACTCGTCGGGAAGCTGTCTGAATTTGCTGATATCATTCCTTAGCTTAGTTACCATGGATGGTGGAAAGTATTTAGCCAAGAATTTGGTAACCATCTCATCAAAAGTGTGGATCGAATTCTTTGGAAGAGGATCGAACCAGGCAGTAGCATGATGAGTGAGAGAATAGGGGAAGATGTTAGGAATATGTTTATTCATATGAAGACTCGGTCACCCCGAGTATAGTTTAGCATTTTGTAGCTCGTGGTATTTATCATATTAGTTAGTATGTAGTTTAATATTAGTTAGTATTTGTGGAGTCGGGTCGAGTCTTTACCCACTGTCAGCCCGCTCCACAGCCCGTTTTAGGGGACGTTTTATTATAACTATAAATACCCCTTCCCTAGCATGGAAGGGGTTAGACCTTTCACTTCAATCTAACATTTCACTAGTTCTCTCAATGGCTCCTTACATCTCTTTCTCTCTCTAACTTCTCACTAGATTTCCTTACTTTTAATCTTCCTAAACACAATACCATACATGTTCTCACATTAGAGGATACTGCAATTGGTATCAAGAGCCATGGTTCTATCCTAGGATTTGTGGAATGCTCAGATTATAACTTGGTTTGTGGTTTTAGGTTGGTTCGAGTTAATTTAGTGGTTTTCACACTTGTTTGATCTCATTAGGTGTTATTATTGGTATTTTTCTTGTACTTTCTTGCTTAGAAGTGTTGTAGACATCTTGTATTGCTATTGGTTTAGTCATTTCATCATTCTTGTGGACTTTGGTGGATTTTCGTGGCTTATTAGAGAGTTGGTAGAATTTTGTAGCGAGTTGGGGTAGCGATTTGGCGTTTTGCTATTTCGGGATATAATGCCAAATCGCTAGACAATGACGTTTTGTCCTACTATTCCAGCGAGTTCTGCCTTCTGATTTTAGTGAGTTGATAAGCTAGCGATTTGGCGTGGTCAGAGAGTTGATCATTATAGCGAGTTGTTCAGCTTTAGCGAGTTGATCTATTTTGGCGAGTTGATTCTTTTCAGAGGGTTGATCTGGTTCAGCGAGTTGGTCAGTTTTCAGCGAGCTAGTTCATCAGAGTGTTGATCTTAATTAGCGAGTTGCCAGTTCAGCGAGTTGGTGTGGTCAGAGAGTTGATCAGTATAGCGAGTTGTTCTGCTTTAGCGAGTTGACCTGTTTTTGGCGAGTTGATTTGTTTCAGAGAGTTGATCTGGTTCAGCGAGTTGGTCAATTTTCAGCGAGTTAGCATTCCAACGAGGTGTATTGTGGCGAGTTGTGGTGTGGTGTTAGTGACTTGGTTCAGTGACATTAGTGAAACTTGTGTGCTGTTGCGACTTAAGTTGTTATGACTTATTCAACTGTAACTTGACGTTGTGAGGCTACGCTTACGACTTGACTTGTTATTTGTTGAGCGGTTGTAACTTGACTTGTTGCGACCAAACGTGAATTACATTTTTGTTTAAAAACTTGTACTAAGATTTATTTATTTACCACATCATGACAAGCACTTCCTCCGATGACATCCAAGCTGCGAGGTCTAATACCCGTCCTCCAATGCTGGACAGAACCGACTATGAATCATGGGCCCAAAGGATTCGTCTCTATTGTTTAGGAAAGGAAAATGGGGTTAACATTTTGAAATCCATTGATGAAGGATCTTTTCAAATGGGCATCACTAGAGACACAGTTGCAACTAATGAAGATCAAGCAGCTGTAGTTGGTCCTGACAGACCTCGCACCTACAATGATTTATCTGATGAAGAAAAGAAACGCTATGATGCCGACATTAGAGCATCAAATATTGTCATTCAAGGGCTTCCTAAAGATGTCTACAAACTCATCAACTACAACACAGATGCCAAAGCAGTTTGGGACAATGTGGAAAAGCTTCTTGCCGTGTCTGAGTTAACCAAAGAAGATCGTGAGTCTCAGCTAGATGACGAATTTGAGCACTTCAAGATGAATCCAGGTGAAAGCATCACTCACTATTACGTTAGGTTTCACAAACTGGTCAATGATATGAGGATCATTAAAATGACAATGCCCAACATTCAGCTTAACTCCAAATTCATGAACAACATGGCACGCTGTGACGTGAAATCTAAGAGACTCGATGTATCCTTGAATGTTTTCTTTAATGGGGGCGCTTCATATTTTCCTTAACCTAATTAATAAGCCCCGGGGGAGAATGATGATGAAGAAGTATTGTGGCCTTCTCCTGTTCATCAACTCTAACCGCATTCTTCTGCAGTTGATGTTACGGATCAGCCTCACGCTTCAAGCAGCTTTGCTCAGCATCTTCTGCCGATTGTCACCCTGAATAGGATAGGTTTGTTACGGCTGTTAAACTCAAGAAAGGTCTCAGGTATAACAATCATGAGCAACTATATGCATATCTCCAACAACATGAGAAACACGCTGCTTATGATCGATTAATGCGGGAAAAACTCAATCCTTCGGTAACAAATGAATCTCTCGCATTTGTCTCTAATGTTCAGCAGCTCAATGAATCATCAAATGATCAAGCTCAACAACATCATCCTTCATCAAGGTCTACTACAACCATTGATCATACACCAACATCCTCACCATCTGATTTAAACACCCATCTGGATTCTGGTTACACCCACACTGACATGATGATTGATAATCTTTCCAATCAAGTTTCCTTACTAGTCCAACAGTTCAGGGCTGCACTTCCACCAACTAATAACCAACTCCGGACTTGAATCAAAGAAATGCTGGTAGGGGAAATGGGCCTTATAGAATTGGGAATGCGCTTCAAGTACAAGCTAGGCAACCTAAATGCTAAAACTGTGGAGGATTGGGTCACATAGCTAGGAATTGCACTCAACCAAAGCGTCCTCAAAACTCTGAGTACTTCAAAGACAAGATGTTGCTAATGCAGGTACAAGAGAATGGGACTGCTTTGGATGAAGAAGCTCTGCTCTTTCTGGCTGGTGATGACGGGAATACTTTTGATGCTGATGTGGATGATCAACCCGTTCAGGACATGGCAGTGAATGACCCGAACATCCTTCAGGTTGAAGACTGTGATGCATTTGACTCAGATGTTGATGACGAACCCACAGCTCAAACCATCTTCATGGCAAATCTGTCTGCTACTGTTTCCTCATCACAACAATCTAACTCTCCCATCACATCTGCTATCTCTGAGGTACCAAATTCGCATGATCTGAATAACCCTGCCAATCCACAGGGGGTTTATGACTCGGTACAACTCATGGATGTTGATAGCACAGATACCATTGATATGGGAAATAGCAATATTATTCCATATGAAAGGTATTTGAGTGACAATGGCCTGTCAGTTGTACCAAGTGATACACCATCTGTTGGTTTAAGTAAACGTGAGTTGCATGAGCACACTGTGTATAACCCTGATGACTCCTTGACTACTAGATTTAACATCCTTAAGGATCAGGTGACTATATACGAACAACATGCTTACATAACATGAGCAGAAGATGAAATGGAAAATGCGTGCTTACATAACATAAAATAATTTCAAACAAGAAACATTAAAAAAGGAGTTACTATCTTTGCAAAAACAATTGGATCAATCTGTCAAACAAAAACACGAGATTCAAAAGGGGTTAACCTCACTCAAACACGATTAGAAAGATAAAGAAACAAAACTTCTAAATGATTTCTTAAATCTCAAAATGTTGGAAAATAAACTGGAAGAAAAGTTGTACACGCAAGGCCAAACCATCCAATCTGCTCAATTGATGCAAAATCATAGGAAATTAAGTGATGAATTTAGTGAAAAGGATGTCTCTAAACCAAAAGCCAATTTCCTTAGAAATGGTATAGGTGCTCAACCTGCGTTATATGATACAAACATTATGCTTGAGCTCAATCATGCTCCTCCTGATGTGAGATCCGATAGTGAGACTAATGAGATTGAAGATAAAACCAGGGAAAAACTTGTTAAGTAATTAAAGGACCCCCTGTGCATTGCTAATAATATTGTGTTTCACTATGAGTATACTGATGATAATCATTCAGCCATCTTTGTTCCTCAAAAGAAAATTTTTCCATATAAAGTTTTTTGGAATATTGACTTAGAGAAAATGAAAGCTGAAAGACTTAAGGGTTACTGTTTTTAAGATTGCTGACCCAACTCTTTATCCACTACACACACCCAAACACCTTGTACCATTAACTCTTCCCACACAATGTGATACTCTAATTGGATTATATGTTCTATGTCAACTGTTTAATGATTTTGAGAAAACATGTAAGAAGAGAATTACACCAACGGGGATTACTGAAGGGAAAGGGGATTTGAACTAACAAAACAGTGTTACTTGACAGAGGTAATACCATTTTTCAAACTTCTCAAAGAACATTTTGAGGGTCTTCAAAAAATAATTAACAATGATGTGACTGAAATGAAAAAAGTCTTCAAAGATGTGGAAAATGAGGGAAAACAATTGGCAATTGATCTTAAATATAGTGAGATTGACAGGAAAAACATTCTCATTATGAATGAAAACATGATTGCTAATTGCATTGCACAAGATGTATTCTACACTGTCACCGACTTTGCACTATCCGCTAGTTAATTTCATGATATGTCGGTTACTTGGAATGTCTTCAAGAATCGTGTGATTGAGCTTAAGGGGGAGAATTTCAAATTACATCAAACAATTCAAAACGACGACCATGATAACATGGTCAGGCATTTCTTAAAACTAGAAGTTGATAATCTTAACTTACAATTAAAATATCAGCATCTAGAATAAAGTATCAAAATCTCAAATGCCAAGACATCCTCGGATGCTCCTGAATTTGACACATGTTTTGAATTAGCCAAAAGGGATGAAGTAATTCAAGCTCACTCGAACACAATTCGAAAGCTGAGGGCCCAAATTGCACAATTAAAGTCTAACATGGGCGATGTGACCAATACCAATGTCCAAAAGTCCTTAGATTCTCAAAACTTTCAGAAACAAGGCATCATTAATGAATTACAACATGAAAATGTGTGGCTTCGTGCTGAAATGTCAAATACTAAACAACGTTACAAAGAGTTATTTGAGTCTATTAAAATAACACGTGACCAAAACAATGAAAAAGTCACCTCTTTGTTAAACGAAATTAAGAATCTAAAGACTATGGTGAAAGGTAAAATGCCCATCGTTTCATGTGACCATGCGATTTCCAATGTTCATGTTTGTAAAAACTATGCATGTGATGCCTTGAATGCTTATCTTCCCCTTAGGAACTGTAACACCCCCAATTCATGTATGCAGCGGAATTCGAACTGGGTGTTACTTGACGGCACAATAGTCACAATAATAGAAAACGAACTCCAATTGAGTCGTTTTAAAAGATTTATCATTCAAATTGTATAAATATCAGAGATTACAAAATGAGGTCCCAAATGGTTCCATGTTTACAATTTACATTAAATGAGTTTTCGAATGATAATAAAATTTATAGCCCTCTTGAGTATCTGTGTCCTTCCGTGCCATCCTTGATCGTCATGAACCTGAAATACATGCTTGAGAGGTCAACACAAAGGTTGAGTGATATTCATAGAGTTTGGTTAAATCGTTTGAACACAATATGTTGGTAGTGTGAGCTGTAGACTCACACCAATGTTTGGAAAACAAAACAGGCAGGCTACATTATTATACGCCCATAAAATGTATTATACACTAAGCTTATGACACCATAACGTTAACGTGTACCAATATCGATCGGCAGATTTATCCCGGTAGGTACTTTGCTAACATACCTAAATCTCAAATATTAATGCATTTGTTTGAACTTAGTCAATACAAACAGGATTCGTCAATCCCAATAGGCCTATTCCCAATATTCGCGCTCACTATTGCTAGTGATTAAATGGTTCATAATAAAGGATATCGGTTTAGCAAGGCTGGTACTTAGTGATAATAAAACAATCAGGCAGCATACAATTTAAAAACATTGTGCTCGGTTAAAAATAGCATGTATTCCCCCCAAGGGTTTGTAAAACAATTAAGTAATGGAAAGTGGGGCTATGAACTTACCTTAAGTTGGATGATGTATAATGAGAATGATGGATATGTCGTAAGAACTTCTACGAGCAACCTAGAATAATTGTTGTAACTTAGGTTTGGAATAATGTCTAAGGAAACATAAACATGCCAATATATATATCTTGCATCTAGTCCATGATGCGGTATGATGTATAATGTAAGTCTTTGAAAGAAAAGATTCATGAAACATGTATGTTTTGGTATATCGTTTACTACTGTTCGGGCCGACATAATTCAGAAGTCATGTTAGTAAGCGTTCGAGGAGCCAGGACACTTTAACTCGTAAATCCACAACTCAACTCGACGGCTTACATAATGAACTCCTCACATGAGGCTCCCTACTATTGTAGTAGTTGATAAAGTATATAGATATAAGTTTTGATCCGAAAAGTTACATGTCCGATATTTGAATAAACTTAGGTAAGTTTATTAGTACATGAAGATTGTTATTTAGGGTATGTTTCGTAAGTCTTGTATGACCATTTTCTCTTTGTATTATCTCATGGTTCCTTTTAGGTGAAGTAGATCCAAATTGCTTGTTTCAAGTTATTGCCAATTCCTTGTTTCATGTTTTCGCCTAAGTAAGTTGTTATGGTCATTTCGTCATGGCCTAGCCATGACCTTTGGTCCTTGTTCCAAGGTCATGAGACACAACCTTGGCTCTAGCCATGGTGGTGGTCGTGATTATAGGTCATAAGACCTCTTGTTTCTTTTAAAGTATAACCAATATATAGTGACTTATATATATGTAAATAGCTGTTAAGAAACTGAGAAATATCTCACTCAGAAGGCATTTTCAAGGCTCGAGTCTCTTTCTTCCTGAATGAAAACGTGATTCCGGACAACTTTCGTGTTTTAACTTTTTCATGAATCGGACTAGAAAGGCCTCTTTTTGCGTGTTTTAGGTTCTGTCACAGAAGCTTTTTAGGCAGTTTTGCCGGAAAGTTTTGGTAACTTCAAATCGCCATAACTTTTGACTCGTATACTCTTTTTAGGTGGTTCAAATTTCTACGGTTTGCTTGTTAGGTCCTCTACTACAATATGTAATAATACAATATCATATTTTTACCATTTTGATCAGGTCTTACCAAGAAAGTCATTAGTTTACTTGTTTTAATAACTTATCTTAACAATCAATTACAATAACTTGTTTTGCTCATTTTTATACATCATGGACATGAATACAAGACATAATATAGCACAAATAATATGTAAATAACATGAATATGATTATTTAACAAGAAGCAAGCTAGGGTTTGGCTTACAACTTTTGGCTTTCAAACAAGAAAGGAAGTTAACATGTAAGGATAGGGCTTTGATAGACTTGCTTCAACCCACTTCACTTCATGCAATCTTTCTACTCTTGTAATCTTGAAAGATGGATGATGAAGGTTGAGGTGACTTGAGTGGATTCAAACTCAAGAGAAATTCACCAAGTATATGAGGTTATGGAAGTGTTTTGATGAATGATAACCTAACTAGAGTTTCTACCTTGAACTTGCACTTGATCCTTGCTAGAAATTAGAAGAAATAAGCTAAGTATGGAATGGTTATGGTGTTGGAGGTGTGGCGTATAAATGAAGGGAAGAGGGGTATATATATGAGCTTAAGGAGGTGAGGAAGTAACTAGGAAATTGCCTTAAGGAGGTTACATTTCAAGACTTTTCAAAGCTTATCAAAGAAGCTTTAACACATGTACACATCCAAGGGCTAGAAGCATGAGATCAAGACACCTAGTGTGAATCCCCCCTCCTAGTGGCGGTTTGCCAAGCTTGGGGAGCAAGGGTGGACTTTTGGTGATCTTATCCAAGATTATGGAGCTAGTTCCGACTCCGTAAATTGCTAACCGTAAGTTGTTACGTCACAAAACGTAAAACCGGGTATCGTAAAAATACGAAAATTGGAAGAATGGTTAAACATGTCATTATACTCGATAATAAAATATAAAATGAGTGGTAGGTTCCATCGGGTGCTAAAACCCTGCTAAAAACTGGAAACACGGGTCTAAAACGCGTAATTCGCGTAAAACGCTGAACTGGAAAACGTAAAATTCCAAAACTTTTGGAATTGTCATAAAATGATAGAAAATTATATTTCTATTGTTTATAATGTTTTATGGATATATCGGGATGCTGGAAGGACGTTTAAACCTAAAAGTAAATCTCGGACACGGCTTTGTGATTTTTGCAGAAATGATCCGACGAGCGTCAAACTCTCGGATTATCGTTAAAATAGTTTAACTTACGAGAATATGAAATAAAAATTTTTGAGATGAATAGTGAAAAGTGAATAGTAAAAAGTGAATAGTGAAATTTTCCAGGAATAGTAATTATCCTGAAAATGCGAATTGTTACAGGAACAATAAGTTAGTACATAGAAACTATCTTAGACATCTTAAGGATTGCCTTGTCATACTTAGAGATACCATTGAAGATAAGTGGATAACTAAACCACTGGATGATGTTGTTGTTGGTGCATGCTTCCTCACTAATAGAGCTCAGGAATTATTAGAATACGCTATAGGTTCATGCCCCAAGAATGATAACAAGTCAGGTAGGTCATTTGCATCGCACTCTAATGTTAGAAACAAACATGTTACTTTTGATAACCCCCAAACAATGTCACAATCCAACATCATGATCACCGGTAAACAATTAGCAACTAAGCATACTAATGTTCCCATCATTGCTTCTACAGGAGTAAACGGTGTATTTAAAGCTAGCAAGCCACAGCCTAGGTGCAATACAAAGAATGATATGACTTTGTCGGCTAAGAGTGCACTTAAGAAGGAAGTAGAAGAATCCTCTAGGAACAATAAAGTTATGTTGAATGAAAGGAATCGAGTTAACTCAAACATTTGTGATAACAATGATGTAATTAATTTGAATTCTGGTGCTGTTAGGTCACACTTTATGTAAACACAAGCATAATAATGATAGAAATGAGATGAGAAAAGAGATTGGGTGATTATATGATAAAGAGAAATATAAGTGCAAGAGTTTCCTTAAGAAATCAAAATAACCAACCAAGTTTACACATGACCTAAGGCTTCTATATATAGGGAAGGAGCTAGGGCAACACTCCCTCTCCTTCCTTTCATCATTACGTGGGCTTTGAGGCCCATGGGTTTCATACCTTAAGCCGAGTAAACTTAATACATTTAGTAAATGAAAGTAAATAATAGTAAGCAACCTAACATTATTACAAATGACCGAGACTTGATAAAATAGTGAAAACTATGATCCCAACAATCTCCCCCTAAGGGTCGGTCATCAAGGTTGCTTGACGTCTTTGTCTTGATCTTTGACTTTCAAAGCTCTAGACGTCTTCTAAATCATTCATCGTTCGTTGTTCTTAGTTGATGTAGTTGTGATCACCTTATTACAAAATGTAATGACCGAGACTTGACTAAATATAAAAGTATGATCCCAACAATCTCCCCCTAAGGGTCGGTCATCACGGTTGCTTGACGTCTTCATCTTAATCTTTGACTTTCAAGGCTTTAGACGTCTTCAAAATCGTTCATTGTTCTTTGATCTTTGTTGATGAGGTGGTGATCATCTTATGAAGGTATCTGCCATGCGTCACTTCTGCGTCTGAGGTGGTCGTCGGCCATTCCAACATGCTCATACATCTTTGAATTCTGACTTATACATGCACGTAGTCTATTTCTTTCACTTAAGATCTTTAGTCTTTATATTTTGTAGATTCTTCTTTTTGGCGTAGAATCTTTCTTTGAACTTTGTGTTGCTTTGATCTTTGAGGGAGCTTTTGATGACTTCAAGATGCATGTATGAGCATGTGGAATCTGTCGCCATGGAGATGATGTAACCCTGCATGTAAACACTTAGCAATAAAACATCCGATACTTATAGATAAGGAGCTAGAGATCGTCAACAGCATAGTGTGAAGACTCCTTCTAACCCTTATCAAGGCCGTTCCCATGTCAGATACTCCCGAGGGAGCTTACAAGACCTACTAAGTAGCTCAATGACTGGGTGAGTCGCTGGGGATCACTCCACGACTGTAGACCGCTAAGAAACCACCGCAAACACTAAGCGTAACCCGCAAGGAGTTACCGAAGTGACCTGCTGTCAGGGCTGTTTGATGTTGACCCTGGCAGGATTTCCGTTCAATCATTGAGAAATACTTATGTAAATTCTCTCATAAACGTTCTCGGCAGATTGCTAAGATCTGCGAAGGACTCGATAGTTTACAGCTGGTGTCCATTGAAGTAGAACACCAGTTGTAGAAGTACTAAGTGTTCCTAGGAGATCTTTGATGTTTCTCATGGCTCTAGACTCGAAAAGTGCACTCTTAGGTTTCCTATGCGGAGACTAGGGAGGAGTCTCCTGTTTCAATATCAACCATCTCTAAGAGATAAGTCGATAGATTACATCGGTTCCCCGTGTGAGTGAAACAAGCTCTTTTAAGAGAACTTGAGTGGTTAAGAAGGTTTACTGCATTGCATCACTGGGTCCATGACGACTTTATCTTCAATACCGGCGTCGCCTTAGCAACAACCAGTAGCATATGAATTGAACCCGGTGTCTGCCCTAAGGTTGAACATATGGAGGGCTATTTCTTTTCACCCTTTTCTTTACTTTTCTTTTTAATTCTTCAACTCCTTCTTTCCCTTTCATTCTTTTCTCCTTTTATCGTATCATACCTAAGGACTTCTAATTCTAACTATTGGTGATGTCCTTGGGTAGATCCCTCCGGCTTTGGCGGATCATAGGACTGAATTTCCTATCTTAATCACCTTATAACTCCATGATTATCCGACAATAGCCAAGAAACCTTTGATTGAAAATCTCTCAAAGTGTTTGTGATAATCAAACATTTTGTTTAACACTTTGAGAGTTTTTGTGTTTACTTTTGAAGGGCTCCCCTTCACATGTGCTCATAAGTGTTTAAATAAATTTGCACATGTGGGAGGAGCAAGCACCTTTTGAATTGATCCACTTTCAGTGAACCTGACCGATTCGAGACACGCTTACAACACTAGTTAGACTAGCTTGAAGTTATTACCCGGCCTGGTCAAATCCACAGAAAGTTTCTCGAAACGGTACATTTCTACTAAGACAAATCCTTTTCGAGACACGCTTACGTGGCTAGTTAAAGAGTTCCATTGTCAGCTTTTAGGTGACAACTAGCTCTTGTAACTAACTTGATGTTATTACCCGTCGAGGAAAAGTCTTTTCGAATTTAGTAACTTTTATGTTTCGTCAATTCCTGGGTAAATCTGAGTCTAGCTCGCATGAGATTTGACTTTTAAGCAACATTTAACTTTCATATTTTAATCACTTTCACTTTTCTCCCCCTCAAAAATAGCATATTAGATGTTGTTTTTGATAAACTTTTGATTAAAATATGCTTTTTGAGTCTTATGGGGAGATTTTAACAAGAACTTTTGGTTTTCAAATGATGAATGTTTCAAGTGCTCCCCCTCAACAAGTGAATACTCATTGAGGTGAAATACTTGCCTTTTGAGCAGAATTATGAAAATCAGAAAATGTTTGATTAATTCTACTCAAAAGTAAGAAGCCTTCGCTCCTTATCTAAGGATTGAGGCACTGAAGCGTACCTCAGGGTCCTTTAATTACAAGCACGGGTTGTACACTGTTATGTGTGCACAAACCGTAAAAAACATGATTTTGACAAAGCATTATGATTTCAAAATACTCCCCCTCAAAACATGTTCCATTTTGACAATGTAGGAACATAGTTTTGAAGATTAGAAGTTTGTACACAGAGAAAGAAGATTCTTTTTGCAGTTTTTGTATTTACTTTATGATAGAATATTTACAAAAAAAAATTGATGTTTGACTCTCTTAGTTTTTAAGAAAGTTTTGCAAATCATATGGAGTCAAACACCACATACCAATATGGTGAACTAAATCAACAAACCTTGATGGAGGTAATGTCTTTGTAAACAAGTCCGCCAATTGGTATTCAGTTACCACAAACTCTAATTCAATTGTACCCTTTTTGACATGCTCTTAGATGAAATGGTAGCGGAGAGCAACTTGTTGGGCTTTGGAATGATGAATGGTGTTGCACGAGATAGCAATAGCACACTTTGAGTCGCAGTACATTGAGATCTAGTCAAATACATAGCCGTAGTCCGTGAGCTAAGTTCTCATCCGAATAACTTGAGCACAGAAAGCAGACATGGCTACATACTAAGCTTTTGTTGATGACAGTGATGTACAATCCTGCTTCATTGACTGTATCCCTTTGTAACTAAAGAAGATTTGTTGCGAATCAATGTGCCTTCTGCGTCCAGCATGTTTTCCAAATCCATTTAAGTCCAATGATGTGTCGAAGGGTGATGTTGGTAGAACGTATGCATATCAGACGGATCCTAATTGCGAGAAGACGACTCCATTATATCAGGAACAGTTGGAGTCGGTGCAAATGGATTGAAGAAAGTATTTCCATCATAATCTGCAGGTTGTGGTACTGATTGTTGTAATGGATCTTCAGCGGATTGTCTGGAGTTGGAAGTGGTTTGTCCTACTGTTGTTGGAGATGTAATTGGAGGACCGTCTTTATCAACAGTTGTTGTTGTTTGTTGAGGTGTGTCAGGTACTTGATTATGATCAAGGTGTGCAGTGGAAATGGGTGAGACCTCAGAAGGACGGTTTTCAATCGTATCATCGAACAATGGAACAAACAAGGTTTCCAATTCTTTGCGAGAGAGTGACAATGGTTCAGCAGAAGAATCCGGAAAGTTTAGACGGTTGGATGCGGGTCCTAAGCTGTTGTGCTTAGAAGCCATTGCTGAAGTGCTTTTAAAACAGTTGGCTGCGGGTTCTAAGCTGTTGCACTCAGAAGCCATTGCTGAAGTGCTTTTAAAACGGTTGGCTGCGGGTCCTAAGCTGTTGTGCTCAGAAGCCAATACATTAAGCGCGGGTCCGAAACTGATTTGTTCCGAAACCATTCCTGTTATGCCTGAAAAGAAGAAAGAATAGACAAAACAGAGGACATGGATCCCCAAGTGTAATTGGGTTCCGGATGTTAGAAGCATAAAGATGTAGTGTCAATTATCTTCTTGACACTCGGACACACTATATCAATGGTTTCCTTTCTCGCCTCAGGGATAGATGTTGTGGATTTCACATTAGTTTTGGTGCAAATGTCTAAAACCTTTCCTGTAGGAATCCACTTAAGACCAATTGATTTGAAAATTCTACCCGTGGGTACCCACCTAGTGTTAGATCTAGGAGATGTTTTCCTTTTAGATGCAGTTGAATGAAATGTGGGAGCATCACTTGGTTGAGAAAACTTACGTCCTATATTGATCCACTTCTTAGGTTTCTGACTTATGACTTTTGGTTCAACGGGTTTGTTTGTCTTAGTCGATTGAGCCTTTTCAAGTGAATTTCCCTTTTGAAGATATTTTAAAGCACAACCAACATGATTATTTATGCAACTACTCTTAGAAGCTATCCAATTCCTATTAGTTTGTTGATTACTCTTAGGTTTTGGTGTGCTACTACAAGCAGTGTTCTGTACTACAGTGGAAGGCATCACATGAGGTTTTGAACCTAGAATTCCATCCTTTTGAAGTAGTGCCTTTTTCCTAGCCTTTTCTAGATCATAGTTCTTGTACATGTCATATTTGCCATAAAACTCTTTACTTTTAATGCTCGTTTTAGACACTGTTTTCGAACTAATCCTAGATGAACCAGGTATAATCACGTGTTGAGATTTGGCAGACACAGATACATTTTCCTTAGGCCAAGGATGTGGAGTGACTGGTTTTGTCAAATTGTTTTTCTCAACAACTTGGGAGGCAAACCGAGGTTTTGAAAATTTAGATCGTTCAGATTTAAATGCAGTAGGTTGTCTAACCACTGCTTGTTTTCTGATTGTTTGAGAAAGCGGTTTCCCCAAGATTGATGGTTTTGCAAACTTAGTATCCACACTCTGGCCAGTCAGTCTTCTTAATTTGTTTTGTAATGCAGCATGTGCAAACACCTTTTCTTGAATTTGACCTTTTAAAAGCTCATTTTCTTTAACTAATGTATCCACACGTTTTCTTTGTTCATTCAAAAATTGACCATTGTTGCCCGAATTTAGAGATTCGTTTTGCATTTGAAGTTCAAGTGAGATGCAATGTGCCTCTAGTTTTGAAAAATTTTTATGACACTGGGCAATGGTCTTTTTGAGAAGAAGGTTTTCAGACTCAAGAGTTTGATTTGATGTTTCAGTCATTAGATTATCATGTAAAGACTCAGACTCAGAACGTTTGTCAAGACATTGTACAACATCCTGGTCAACCTCTCCTACATTACTGAAGTTAGGTTGCTCAGATTGTTGTTTCTCATTTGCGGGCATAATATGATCAACAGTAGATTGTACCTCAGCCATTTGCTCCTTGTCAAAGTTCGGTTCTTTGTCATAGATGGGTATGACATCTTCCTCATCCATCTGTCCTTTGTCAAAGTTGGGCTCTGAGTCACAGAAGGGTCTGATCTCTGCACAATCTGCATCTTTATCATTCCCCAATCTGCTGTTATCATCCTGCACTTCTGATTCTGTCCCTTTGCATTCCATGGCAACCAAATTATCTTCCAATGTATCAACTTTATGAACTTGCTCTTCTTGAATCTGCAACTTCTGTTCTTTGATAGCACTCAGATGAAGTGATCTTTCATTAAGCATAAATTCTAAGCGGTTTAGGCGTGAAACAAGTTGATCTCTAAAATCTTCAACCTCCATACTTGTGATGTTCTCTCTCCATACATTGCTTTCATATTTATAGTGTATGAGAGATTTAAAATGCAATGCCATGAACACTTTGAAATGAGCCTTGAGCGCTCTAAATCCTGCCATGCAATCGCTTCCCTGTTCAATTTGTTTTTCAATTTGAACAATGTTTTCTCGGAGTTTCCTTTGGAAGGTTAGACGATCCATTCCAGTTCCGAAGAATGCATTAAAGGTACCCCCCGTAGGAAACCATGCATTTGAGAGAATCTTGCATTGAGTCTTAACTGATTCAAAATGAGCTAAGCAATTTTCTGTAGAATTGATGGCTCTTTTCTCAGCTTCAGTCATCTTTCTCTCAAATGGGTCTTTAGAGTCATCAGAAGCATTTGTGTCGTATACTAGTTCAGTATCATCCATGACACCCGAATTATCTTCCAATATTTTAACCTCATTGCCTACATTAACTACATTTGCAGTATTCTCACCATTCCCAACCAGCCTTTGAGTAATACTTCCTTGTATCACAACTCTTTCACCTTGATTGACAGCTCGATTTCGGGAATTTCGGGAATTTGATAAAGCCTGACTCGTAAATTGTATGAAGTCTGAGATGATTCTGCTGTGACTTAGTTCATGCATTTGAGACCTTGATTGATACATTTTCTCTTTGTTTAATCTCACAACTGGATCTACAGAATTATCAGACTCATACTCTGAGCCAGTATTAATCATGTGAAATTCCTGCATGTTTGCCATTAACATCACATCTGCAGTATCGATTTCCAAATCTGCAGTATTGGATTCCAAATCAGCATATTCATTATCAGATGTAATATCTCCCATGACACCTTGCAAAACCTCATTGAGATTACTCCCTTCAACTTCCATTTGACTAAGTGTGGCATTGTATTCAACATTATCGTCAAAGACTGGAGTTGAATCATAATCCTGAGCTTCCTCATCTGCAATATTTTCTGTATATGCCAAGAATGCCATGCTTGGTTCGATAAGATCTTCTTCATCATCAGTATCGTTCATTGTGTTTAAGCATTCAGAAGTTGAAGTTATATCGCCATTGCCTTTCTTAGAAGATACTTGACTAAGCTTCACTAGATTTTGCAGAAGAGATTGCACATTATTATGTAGTGTTGCAGGATGGTACTGTGGAATGAAGAAAGGCTCAGGTGCATTCGGAGGATTGAAGAAGAGACCATTTGGAGTGTAAATTAAGGATCCATGGTCAACAGCTGGAGCAGGGAGAATGGTCTTCAGAGGATTCATGCTTAAACAGGATTCAAGAATTTGCATCATTCTGATGTGATGAAGTTCTTCTGTACGATGCATAGCTTCAAGATATTTCCACATTTCATAAGCACTGGCTTGAAAGTCCATATTCATGTAAATTGAATTGGGAAGGGCTAATGTCATGAACCATACAGCCTGTTGGTCAGCATCATACTGAGCAAGTTCTGAAGCATTCAAATCTGCAGTAGTTTGTAACCTCATAATCCCTGTTGAGTCAGCAAGAAATATCATTTTGTATGGACCATCTTGAATGGATTTAAGCATGAGATCTGCAGCAGGACGATCTGTGAGCCATTGTAAAAATCTCCGTTTCCAAACAGTATACGTTCCTGGTAGCAACATTGGAGGCCTTGATTCATTGCCAAAGAGCAGAATATGATGAATGAGGGAGCTGTGACTTTGTTGTCGATGATGCTGTTGCTGATGAGAATATTGGTGAGGAAGGTAGTTGGAAGATGGTACTTGAGACATTGTGAATGACATTTCTCTCCCCCTTGATTGTTGCAACGTAATTGAAATAATCAAACCAAAATGTCACACTCAAGGTCGAAATAGTGATTTCAGATTTTTCCCTCCAAAAAATAATTTGAAAATTTCTCTGTTCCAAAATTTGAAAATCACTGTAAAATGCTATTCAAATGTCACCGGAAAAATTTGAGTTTAAAAAATTTTGCCGCCAAATTTCACCGAAAAAATTTGAATTTTGGCCTAAAAATTTGAATTTTGGGCCAAAATTTTCACTGTTAAACCAAAACTTGAATTTCGCGTAAAAATTGAACGTTTAGTCTCCTGTAAAAATTAAATTTTACTCAAATTTTTATTTTTTTTAAAAAGATAGTAAGAAGAGATTTAGAAAGGAAATTTTAGAAAGATACTTGTGTAATTATGGATCTTATAGAAGGTATAGATGTAGCCAAATCTCGAAAACTTGCAAAACTTGTAATTGCGAAACTGTTAAAGTTTTCGAAAAAACAGTGATTTCGAAAAAGTGAAATTTCGAAAATAGTGATTTCGAAAAAGTGAGATTTCGACAAATTGATTTCGAAAAAATGAGATTTCGAAAAAAATGATTTCGAAAAAGTGAGATTTCAAAAAAATTGATTTCGAAAAAAGTGATTTCGAAAAAGTGAGATTTCGAAAAATTGATTTCGAAAAAATGAGATTTCGAAAAAAAATGATTTCGAAAAAGTGAGATTTCGAAAAAGTGAGATTTCGAAAAAAATGTGATTTTGGGGATTTTCGCGAAACTAGAGAGTGTTTGCGGAAAAAAAGTGTGATTTCGAAAATATGAGAAATTTCGAGAACACAATTCTAAAAAAACGAAGTTTCGAAATTATACAATTTCGAAACTTATCCAAAAGTCGAAGTAACTTTCTTTCTTGTACAAGAAAGAAAATACTGAGTCCACAAACCGAAGTCGATGTAGAACACTTAACAAGAGATTTCGAAACTGTGTATGAAGAAGATTTCTAAAAATTTGGCAGAAATTGTTTTCTAAGAAAGTTAACCAAAAACTCGTTTTTATTTCAAGATTCTTGTACTTTTAAGTATAAAATGATGAGATCTTTAAGAAAGTTGAAAACTTTATTAACTTTTTCAAAAATGAAAAAGATTTCGAAAAATAGTACAACTTTCCAAATCGATTTTTTTTTTTTTTTTTTTTTTTTGATAAAAGTTTGGAACTTTTTGGTTTGTTTTGATTTTTTAACACAAGTTTGTAAGCAAAGATGTGATAAAACCAAGAAACAAACAAGAAAGTACAAAAATTTTAACTAAAATTCGATTTAAAAAACAAGTTTAAGATCAAAATCAATGAAAAACAATAACTACACCTTCTTCTGGCGAATGATACCACTTGTTAGGTCACACTTTATGTAAACACAAGCATAATAATGATAGAAATGAGATGAGAAAAGAGATTGGGTGATTATATGATAAAGAGAAATATAAGTGCAAGAGTTTCCTTAAGAAATCAAAATAACCAACCAAGTTTACATATGACCTAAGGCTTCTATATATAGGGAAGGAGCTAGGGCAACACTCCCTCTCCTTCCTTTCATCATTACGTGGGCTTTAAGGCCCATGGGTTTCATACCTTAAGCCTAGTAAACTTAATACATTTAGTAAATGAAAGTAAATAATAGTTAAGCAACCTAACATTATTACAAATGACCGAGACTTGATAAAATAGTGAAAACTATGATCCCAACAAGTGCTATTTGTAAGACTTGTAACGAATGTTTATTTTTTGGTAATCATGATGCTTGTGTTGTGTATTTCTGAAAATCCTCTATGCAATCTTCGGTTAAGGATGTTTTGAGTGCTAGACGAGTTAGGCAGGTTTGGAATAAAACATGAAAGGTTTTCACTAATGTTGGTTATCAATGGAGGCCTACTGGAAAAAATTCACCCTATGAGAGAAGTGCCCCTTGACTAGGATCACTAACTCCAAAGTAGTCAATTAAGAAATGGAGACCTACTGGTAGAAGGTTCCTGGTAGAAGCACTTAGTACCACACCTAGGTTTAGTGCACCAACTAGTAAAAATACCAACAGTATCTCCGTGACTTATGATAATCCAATGTTTATATGTGCTAACCAAATGGACCCCAATTGCTTGTGGGGCTCCAGCTTTTTCAGTTATCCACCATTGTATGGTTTCTAATGCAGGTCGTACAAATCGTCCTTTGGTATTTGGACTCAGGCTGCTCAAAACATATGACTGGGGATCGCTCGCGGCTCAAGAATTTTGTGGAAAAGTTTATTGGTACGGTCAGATTCGGGAATGATCACTTTGGTGCAATAATGGGTTATGGTGACTACGTCTTTGGAGACAGTGTGATATCCAGGGTGTACTACGTGGAGGGACTTGGGCATAATCTATTTTCTGTTGGTCAATTTTGTGATTCAGATCTTGAAGTTGCCTTCAGAAAACATACATGTTTTGTTAGAGAATTAGATGGTATGGACCTTCTCAAAGGCAGTCGGGGCAACAATCTTTATACCATCTCAATTAAAGACATGATGCGGTCCTCTCCCATTTGCCTGCTCTCAAAGGCATCCAAGAACAAATCATGGTTGTGGCATCGTCGTTAAAACCACTTGAACTTCGGTACCATCAATGAACTCACCCGTAAGGATCTTGTTCGAGGTTTGCCCAGACTAAAGTATGAAAAGGATCATCTATCCTCCGTGTGTCAAATGGGCAAGAGAAAAAAGCACAACCACAAACCCAAAACTGTCAACTCCATTATGGAAGTTCTACACACTCTTCACATGGATCTTTGTGGACCAATGAGGATTCAAAGTATCAATGGAAAGAAATATGTGCTAGTTATTGTTGATGACTTCTCTCGCTTCACATGGGTAAAGTTTTTGCGATCAAAGGATGAAACTCCGGAGATCATCATAAGACTCATCAAGCAATTGCAAGTTCGACTCAACAAAACTGTTAGGTTCATTCGCACTGACAATGGAACGGAGTTCATGAACAAACAACTTACTCAATTTTATGAAAGTGTCAGCATTAGTCAGCAAAAGAGCATTCCACGTACTTCTCAACAAAATGGAGTTGTTGAAAGGCGTAACCGCACCTTGGTTAAAGCTGTTAGGACTATGCTCATATTTTCTAAAGCCCCCATGTTCCTTTGGGCAAAGGCTATTGCAACCGCTTGCTACACACAGAATCGATCCTTGATACATCCTGTCCATTGCAAAACACCGTATGAGCTGGTTCATGGCAGAAAACCAGACCTTTTGTTTCTACGAGTATTTGGTGCATTGTGTTATCCAACGAATGACAGTGAAGATCTTGGGAAACTCAAGGCCAAAGCAGACATTGGTTTCTTCGTTGGTTATGCTCCAGAACGAAAGGGGTACCGAATCTACAACAAACGTACCAGAGACATAATGGAAACAATTCACGTGACATTACATGAACTGACTGAGCAACAGGCTCCTGGACAAGCAAGTCCTGGACCCGTACCAAATCTTTTGTCTCCTGGACCCATAAGCTCCGGGCTTGTACAGAATCCCATACCTGCTTCTCCTTTTGTGCCTCCTACAAGTGAAGATTGGAAGAAACTGTTTGACCCAATGTTTGATGAATACTTTGAACCTCAAAATATGGCTGCTTCTGAAGCTCCAGTCGTTCCACAACCAGCCGGTGCAACAAATGCTCCACTCCATAATGCTAGACCATCCACTTCGCTGTCATTAGATCCAGAAGACCCCACTATCAGTCACTCAGTTTCTACATCTAATGTTCACTCTTCATCTGTGCTAAGAGAAGCAGCTCTTGATAATTCTTTTGAAGTAAATCCTTTCGCTCCACCTGTTGACGAGCCGTTTGTAAATATCTTTGCTCCAGAATCTTCTAATAATGCAACATCCTCGGAAGAATCAAACACAGCAACCTCAATTCACTATCCTCAACCACATGAGTATCTCAGAAAATGGATAAATGATCACCCAATTGACAACATCATTGGAAACCCTTCTCGTTCGGTATCAACCCGTAAACAGCTTGCAACTGATGCCTTGTAGTGCTTCTTCAATTCCATCCTCTCTAAAGTTGAGCCCAAGGATTTCAAAGATGCAATGTCTAAACACTCATGGTTCACCGCTATGGTAGAAGAGATTCATGAGTTTGATCGACTTGAAGTGTGGGAATTAGTACCACCTCTTGAGTGTGCTATGATCATTGCTCTCAAGTGGATATTTAAAGTAAAGCTCGATGAGCATGGAGATGTATTGAAGAACAAGGCAAGGCTTGTAGCAAAAGGATACCGTTAAGAAGAAGGAATAGACTTTGAAGAGTCCTTCGCACCTGTTGCTCGAATTGAAGCCATAAGAATATTTCTCGCTAATGCTACCAGTCAGAATATGGTGGTATATCGAATGGACGTTAAGACTGCATTTTTAAATGACGATCTAAAGGAGGTGGTGTATGTTAGTCAACCTGAAGGATTCATGGATCCGAAATGTCCGAATCATGTCTATCGTTTGAAAAAGGCTCTTTATGAGCTTAAGAAAGCTCCTAGGGCATGGTACGACACTTTGTCCAAGTTCCTTCTTGCTAACAAGTTTACCGAGGGTGTCGTTGATCCTACACTCTTTACTAGAAAAACGGGCAAAAACTACCCCCATGTTCAAATCTATGTTGATGATATCATTTTTTCCTCCTCTGATCATAAGGAGTGTGATCGTTTTTCACAAGAGATGAGCTCTGAGTTCTAGATGTCCATGATGGGTCAAATGTCATTCTTTTTGGGCTTGCAAGTATCTCAAAATCCCAATGGCATATTCATCAATCAATCGAAGTATGCTAACGAAATCTTGAAGAAATTTGGATTCGAATCCTGTAACTCAGTTGATACTCCCATGATCGAAAGATCAAAACTTGATGAAGACAATGTTGGGATCCCTATCGACCAAACCAAGTATCGGAGCATGATTGGTTCCTTAATTTATCTCACTGCTAGTAGACCGGATCTTCTTTTTGCCGTCTACATGTGGGCTCGGTATCAATCCAAACCAACCAAGAAGCACTTGGAAGCAGTCAAGAGGGTCTTTCGGTATCTTAAAGGAACAATCCACATAGGTCTCTAGTATCCCAAGGACACCGCTATGGCGCTCACGGCCTATTCCGACGCGGACCATGCAGGATGTCAAGACACACGTCGAAGCACATCAGGTGGTGAACAATTTCTGGGTGATAAGCTGGTTAGCTGGTCTTCAAAGGAACAAATGAGTACATCGATCTCCTCCACAGAGGTTGAATACATTGTTTTGTCCTCATGTTGTGCTTAGATCCTATGGATGAGATCTCAACTTTTGGACTATGGCCTTGTGTACAACAAGATTCCCATGTACTGTGACAACAAAAGTGCAATAGCTCTCTGTTGTAACATTGTTCAGCACTCCCGATCAAAGCACATTGATATTCGAAATGACTTCATCAGGGAACAAGTTGAGAAGGGGGTTGTGGAACTTTACTTCGTAAGGACTGAGTTCCAGCTTGCTGACATCTTCACCAAAGCCCTTCCTAGGGAAAGATTTCAATTCATCCTTCCTCGTCTTGGTATGATGAGTCTCACACCTGAAGCACTCAAAAGTCTTCAGGAAGAATAGGAGGAGTAAAGGAGTTACTTCACATATCCTTTGTACATAGTTTAAAACAAAAAGAAAATAGAAAACTATAAAACCTACAAAAACCATAAAAATCTGAAAAATCATAAAATTCAAAAATACTCCTCTCACGACATGTCTCTTGTGTAATCAATATTATGTACGATTCTAGAAATCCCATTCAATAATGGCACGGAATCTTACATATGCTTGAGCAAGAGTTTTTACTTTACTTCAAATGATGTTTTCTCTCAAACATGTCGTTTCCTAAAAATTCTTTCAAATGGTTTGCTACTACTTCAGATAGCAACCCGGTCTTATTATTGGGGAAAGTTTGTCGCCAAAAGGACGATTGTTCCTAACAAAGGCATGAATTACTTTATATTCATGCCTTTCCGATCTGATGTACGTTTCAGTGCATCATTTCTTGTAAAAGAAGAGAAGTCTTCTTTACATCACAAATACTTTTCATTCAATGATTCTTCGGAAAAGTATTTGTTCTAAACTTGGTGGTACCATGATTTTTGAAAATCAATCAAACTTGCAATTTTGTATAAAACTTGCCTCTCAATCGATGCCAAATGATTAATCTTTTGAAGAAAAAGAGATAACTTGAAAATGGGTCATCGATTGAGGGGGAGAATGATTTCAAAAATTCTATATCATCAAAACATGATCTTTGTGCATTAAAAGCAGTGAATGGAATTGTTATGTGTGAGAATATGAATTTTTCATGAGTTTCTCATTAAACTCTAAATCATTTATAAACTCATCATTTCTGACACATAACATGCTCCCTCAAGGATTGAGGGGGAGCAAATGTATCGTCTCAAAATCAGTCATGCTTAAATCTGACCACATTTTTCTCCCAAAAATCTTGGAACTTATTTAAATCACTTGGGATCACAAATCTCAAATGGTTTAAAATTTTTGATCGGGGGAGAAAATGTGATTTAGATATGAAACCTGATTAAAATATGATTGTTTTGGAGTTAAAACACTCTCCCATATGTGCCAAACTCGTTTTGTACATCAATGCACATATTGAGGGAGAGCAAATGGTTTGTGATAAAAGGATCCTAGCATCTCATGTGATCGCGACTCAGACTTAACCAATGAATTGACAAAACAAAAACTCTCATCAATCGAAAAGACTAGTCCTGGATGGGTAATAACTTCAAACTGGTCTAACCAGTGATGTAAGTGTGTCTCGAAGAGGACTTGTCTAAGTAGAGTGTACCATTTCGAGAAACCTTTTGTGGATTTGATCAGGCCGGGTAATAACTTCAAGCTAGTCTAACTAGTGATGTAAGGGTGTCTCGAATGCCCGTTCACATTCACTAAAGGTGGTTCAATTCAAAAGTGCAACTCTTCACGACATGTGCAAATTTTTCAATCAAAACATATGAGCACATGTTAAGGGGGAGCATTTGAAAATGGTAAAACTCTCAACATGTTTACAAAATGTGTTTCTTAATCATAAACACGTTGAGAGAATTTTCAATGATTTGGTATATCACAACATAGGATAGTCATGAAGTTATAAGGTGGCTATGGTTAGGAAAACCGTCCTATGATCCGCCAGAGCCGGAGGGATCTACCCATGGATAATACGAAATAGATAGTATTAGAAAGTCCGTAGGTATGATTATGAAAAAAAGGAGAAATGTGAGAATGGAGAAAGAAGGGGTTGAAGAATTTAAAAGAAATGAAATGCGAAAGGGTGAAAAGAAATAGCCCTCCAATTATTCAACCTTAGGGCAGAAACCGGGTTCAATTCATAATCTACTGATGGTTGCTACGGCGACATCGGTATTGAAGACAAGACGTCATGGACCCAGTGATGCACTGCACTAAACCTTCTAGCCACTCAAGTTCTCTTAAAAGAACTTGTTTCATTCTCACGGGGAACCAGTGTAATCTATCAACTTATTTCTTAGAAATGGTTGATATTGAAGCAGGAGACCCCTCCCTCATCTCCGCATAGGAAAACCAAATGCACTTATTGAGTCTAGAGCCTTGAGATGCATACAAAGATCTCATAGGAACACGTGCTACTTCTACCCTGGTTGTTCAACATTAAGGACACCAGTGGTAAACTTATGAGTCCTACGCAGATCTTAGCAATCTGCTAGAACATTTATGAGGGATGTTGCTTTTGTAACTCCCAGTGATTGAATGGAAATTCCTGCCATGGTCAACATCAAGCAGCCCTAAAAGCAGGTCACATAGGTAATTCCTTGTGGGTTACGCTTAGTGGTCGCGGTGGTTACAAATAGTCAACAGTCGTGGAGTGATCTCCAGCAACTCACCCAATCATTGATCTACTTAGGTAGTTCGTGTAAATCCTCTCAGGGTTTGCCGATTGGGAACGGTCTTGATAAGGGTTAGAAGGAGTCTTCACACTATGCTGTTGACGATCTCAAATTCCAAACCTATAAGTATCGGATGATTTGTTGCTAACTGTTTGCTTGCATGAATTTCTGACGGTTGCAGTTGATTGCTGTAATGATGCTGATCCATCACCACATGCTCACACTTCGACATCACAATCTAAGAAATCATGATCATTGATTGGGCCAAATCTATGCTTCCACAACTTTGATGCAGAAGATCATGATCCTGAAAAGTGTGAGCATGCCATCACAAAGATGTCCAAATCACATGGAGGCGTTACTACTCAAAGATGACTTTCAGACACTCATTTGGATGATGAATTCGAAGTAATTTCCAAAGATCATCCAACACATTGAACAAGTCATCTAGAGTCTACTGCTAAAAGCACAAAGATCACAACAATGAAGAATCAAAAGGCTACGAGCTACAAATATATCTTCAAAGACTAGAATGCTATGATTCAATATGTATTTTCCGGGTGACCTTCCTTAGGGGGAGATTGTTAGGAATATGTTTATTCATATGAAGACTCGGTCACCCCGAGTATAGTTTAACATTTTGTAGCTCGTGGTATTTATCATATTAGTTAGTACGTAGTTTAATATTAGTTAGTATTTGTGGAGTCGGGTCGGGTCTTTACCCACTTTCAGCCAGCTCCACAGCCCGTTTTAGGGGGCGTTTTATTGTAACTATAAATACCCCTTCCCTAGCATGGAAGGGGTTGGACCTTTCACTTCAATCTAACATTTCACTAGTTCTCTCAAAGGCTCCCTACATCTCTTTCTCTCTCTAACTTCTCACTAGATTTCCTTACTTTTAATCTTCCTAAACACAATACCATACATGTTCTCACATTAGAGTATACTACAGAAGAGATACAAACGAAGGCCGTCTTCGGTGACGACATTTTGTTTCACGCTCTGAGTGACGGTTAAAAATTTGTCTAGATGCTTGTTAGCATCGTCACCTGGCAATCCGTGGAATTGGCACGAGTTTTGGACTTGCTGGATCATGTGATGCTTGAGTCCAAAGTCCGTGGCCTCAATAGTGAGTGGTGCAATGGGTCCATCTCTCCCGTGCATGGTAGGTTGACACAACTCCTCCATCGTTCGGAGATCGGGAGCTATCTCATCCTTGGGAGGGTCAGGTGGGGGTGGTGGGGGCTCGTCCATTTTTATTTTGGGTTCTTCAATAACTGTACGTAACTCGAGTACGTTTCTTTGACGATTACGTTTTGTTTGTGAACGAGTGCGCATGCATGATGAGGCGAAAAATGAACCATTTTTAAGGGGTCATTTATGCTCGGATTCGAATTTATTTGATCAAATATTGCCCTAAATCGTTCGTTTTGTCAATTTAGGTACTTTTGGAGTGAAATCTGGAAAAGGAAACATTTTGGACGTTTTTGGAGCATAAAAGTGAAGAAAACGGCAAAGTCTTAATTTTCCTTGCTGAGAACAGTACCTGACGACGTCACTTGATTCTTAATGACGGCGTCAAGAGTAATATAAGAGGTGGAAGTGGATGGTGCACATGACGATCCAGAAAGTTTTGTACTAAGGACATGACGGCGTCACCCAAGGCCATCATGGTCCAAATGTTAGTGACGGCCCATAACTATTTTACACATGACGGCGTCAAAAATGGATCTAGGCAATCCGATTTCATTATGGGCGGCGAGTTGACGGCGTCACAATTTTCTTCTTGACGCCGTCACCCTGTAAAATCTATATATAGTTTTGCAATTTTCATTCATTAGGGTGTAACTTTTAGGGTGCAACTTTGGAGAAAGACCCTAGTCCGATTTTCACAGCTTTTTCAAGGGTTTTTATCCTTTGAAACCTTTCATGTTCAATTGAGATAAGTACTCTTTCAATTCAATCAATATGTCTATGTGTTGTTTGAATATATCTTATACTTGTCTTCAATTTAACATGATTGGCTAGATCTCTTGTGTGTTTGCTTAGATGTAGTGAAACCTAGATGTTGATTATGGGTTGATGGTTTGTTTTTAGTTGTTACGGATGATTGTATTCGATGTTAGGCTTAAGAAAACTGGCAGACTTCCATTGGCAACATGCTTGAACGTCTTAAGAAACATGATCAGAGGTGTACTATGATTTTTGGATGTATTTAATGCGTAGGAGAATTCTAATGATTCCATGTTAGGAGCTTCTAACGGCTCAACATAGGAGTGAAGTAGGATCCTATAGAGTTAGGGAATATTGTACACAACCCTACGACTGGTATTAAGGAATACGACTCGTCATCCATGCAATTGTAACAAGCTATCAACCTGTAAAAGATATCTAGGGAGTAATGAAACCTAAGTAAACACAACTTTCGCCATTATTGTTACACCACATTAGTATAATTAGTTTCATTTCATTTTTGTTATTTTATTTTGATTGCATCTTTAGTTATTGGGTTAGTTGACTAGCAACTAATTCCGCCCACTCTTCCAAAAACCGAGATTTTACTTGCTTTACTAAAATATAAAAATACAAAAAGAATCATCCCTCACCTCTAGACTTAATTTAGGAGACTTTCTAATCCTAGCGACACTATTCCTGAGTTGAACGATCAATCCCCCGGTACTTGTCACTATACTATACTACAACGATCAGGTACACTGCCTGGTGGGGGTTGTAAGCTTCTCGAGATCCCTCGATAGGTAAAGCCTGGTGTGATTCCCACGTATCAAGCTTTTGGCGCCGCAGCCCGGGGAATAGTTATTGTCTAGGTTAGGACTTCTTTTTATTAGGTCTACTTTCTAGATTCCTTTCTAGCAAGATTTTATTTTTATTTCTAGGTTTTCTTTAGTCTATCTTATTTCTTCGTGTTACCATCCGACATTATGGAAGGTGGTAACATCTTTGAACCCATCAACCCACCACAACAAAACCACCCACAAAACCCACCACTAGCAAACCAACCTCTTAGGCCCCGAACCTTAGGAGAGTATTCCCGTCCTAGCCACCAAGGCTATCAAAACACTATTAAGCTCACTCAAGGAGCCAATGTGTCCCCCTTGCGATCCGACACCATCCGGTTGGTGCAAAGTGGATGTGCATTCCATGGACTTCGTTCCGAAGATCCTAATCAACATCTCAAGAAATTCCTTAAAATCGTAGATTCTATAGACCTTGATGTTATAACTAGAGAGTCGACCCGATTACGCCTATTCCAATTCTCTCTACGTGATCAAGCTAGTCAATGGCTTGAACGTTTACCCGCGGGATCCAAGTCTAAATCTTCTATGACCATATCGATCTCTCCACAAGGCGAACCATTGATCAATCGGCCGGTGGCAAGCTACGTGATCCAAGTGCAAAAGAATCATGAGAACTCATAGAAGATCTTGCTCTCTATGACAACGAAAGTTGGAATGATCCCCATGATTTGAACAAAATGGTCAAGGCAATATCTTTGCCTTCGAACAATTCTAGCACTCCCGACTGTAGGATCATGGAACTTGAGGACCAAGTCAAGTTTCTCATGAAATCTTACGAAGCTCCTAAGCCTTCAAGCCAAGTGAAACTCATAACTGCATGGAACTTCCAAAACATGCTTTTAAGGAATTCACATCGTCACACTGATAAAAAAGGATAGAGAGCTCGCCACTAATCAAGGTCCTCGAAACTTTGACGAGGCCTATAATGCATGGAAGGATAAACAAAATTTCAAAGGATACCAAAACTTGGAGCATATCCTTCAATGATTCCCCGCCACTCGAATGGTCCGAGCATTTTGCATCACAGAACACTCCTAGGTAAAGCTATGAAGATGCCTTTCGAAAGTTCATTCTCTCTCAAGAATTACAGCTTTCCATGCTCCAGACCCGATTTAGACAACAGCAAACCGATATGAATGACAAGATTTGTAATATGTTAACCGCTATTAAAGAGCACGCTATTAGTAAACCGATTCAGGCTGAAGAGGTCAAATCTGTCACCGTCATGAATCCGCCAACCTCTCCTGTGAAAATAAAATGTCCTAGTAAACTTTTTAAACATCTGTCACCAAAGGTAAAGGACGTTAGGGACCATGTTAACCCCCTAGGACCAATCCATTTTGTAAATACTATCACCACAATATCTGCTCCTACACCTGACCAGAGCCAACAACAAACTGGAAATAAGGGTCATGAAGTTAAGGATGAAACCTCAGAGTTAGACCACAAATTGGCCAAGAGCCTTGCCAACTCATTCGAGGACTCCGTCATACAAGAGACAGGCGAAATGGATGAAGCGAAAGAGAGATCAAAAGGGCACACGAAGAATCCATCAATTTTGAGTGAATCTATTATAGAGGAACTCGGGGAAAATTTGGTGAATATTACTATAGGGAGTAGTGATAGGATTAAGGGAAGCGAATCTGAAGTTTTTAAGATTTCCTGCACTACTAGGAAGTAGCTCATAACCGATACTTACATAGATCCTAACCTCCCTATCAACATAATCACCCTATCCCTGTACAACGAAGCCTTCCCTGAACGTATCTCATGTGAAAGAATCGACAACGCTGGGGTAATGAAAATGTTATCAGTTATGATTGGAGGATTCGTCTATAACATTGACCTCACCGTGGTCGATGACATAGACTCTGTCACTAATCTAACATTAACCAACCTCGTCCTAGGGAAACCATTTGTCAATGAATCGGGAGTGATCCTTGATGAGAAGGATTGTAGTGCATTATTCACCAATGATGTTAGGAAGGTGATTTTTCGGAAGGGTAATGAGGAAGTGTATGAGTACCTTCCGTCCCTAGATGGGAATATATATGGATTACAGGATAGGAAATCAGAGAGGATAAAGCGGCGTGATCCGAATAACCTCAAAATCCCTTGTATGATCGGTCACAAGTATTTCGATAATGTCTACATTAACGTGTTCCTGCCTAAGAATTTTATGTCCCTGTTCCATTATAACAATATTTGCAGATGGAGAATGATTTATAAAGAAGAAAATGTTTTTGGTAGAGATCATGAAATCCAGGTATTCATAGGAAATATGGCATTCACAATGGACTTTACGATCGTGGACAACATTGAGGACTATGTCGACCCAAGGTTGTCACAAGTTGTTTTCAGAGCGCCCTTTTGTGAAATCACTAACTTAATGGTTGATGACCGGAACGGAATCATGACCTTCACTGATGGAATTAGAAGGGTGTCATACCAAACGCCATACAAGAGGAAAGACCTCAAGGGAATTGATTGTGATGGGCTTGATAAGCTAGGTTCTCAACTTGTCTTATGTAATGAAGATGTTCGGAGAGGATGCAAAAAAACTTTTGATTTATCATGTGGATTCTTTAAGGATGTTAGTAAACTTGGATCCAAGTATCGGGAAGATGTCTTTGAGTTTGAAGACCCAAAATACCTGCACTATGAAAGCGATCCCGAGATTGGAAATGACCTAGAGAATGAGACCAACGATGCGGTCACGTAATTACCCATGACCTTGAGTCTAGCTACAAGACTCGTAAATAAAGAAAAGCGCTTCTTGGGAGGCAACCCATGTTTTGTGTGATTTTTATTTGTTTGATTGTTATTTGTTTCCGTATGCATGCTTTATTTTTATTGTTGGTAGATCATGTTTCAAACTAAAATTGTGAAAATGCATTATTTTGTCGTTTAACTTCGTCTTAACTTCATATAAAGGTATTTTGCAAAAGATAAGTGTAAGGGGAAACCCCAAATTTGTTTTTAAGAATGAAATTGATCATGATTCGCCACAATATTAAATGAACATGTGTATTAGTATTTGTTAGAGTCAAATGCTTGTATCGAGTCATAATGATGTTTTGCAGGAATTTCCATGAAGTAGGACATAAGTTTTTCCAGAAATTAACCAGAAACTTAATGTAAAGATTTCTGCAGGTCACTTCTGACGGCGTCATGAATTAATTCTTGATGGCGTCATGTGTAAATTTCTAGAAATTTTGCTAGTTTTGTTTCTCTAACGGAGTCTTAAAGTTTTTGTTAATTCTTTAGTTTTAAAAACTCCAGGATATCTGCAAACATTCATTCCACAAGCATTATATCTTACATTGTTTTCTAGGATTTGTTAATATATATAAATTGCCGCCGATTTTACGCGAGGTTGCCTTGTTTGTTTTCTCAGGTTTAACAGGTTATGTATGACAAAAAGATGATTTATTTTTCTAGAAGGGAAGCTTTGAATGTTCATTTTCTTGGAGGAAGACCTAACCTTGATTACCACACTATCCACACCAAATGAATCAGGGGATTATTTGCTTTCATTCTTTTACCTTTTTCACTTTTACATTCTTTGATTGAACATTGGGGACAATGTTCATCCTAAGTGTAAGGGGAGGGTAAATGATGATACCTTATAGGATACAATTGCACTTGAGTTTGTTTGTTTGATGGTAGATGTGTAATAAAACTATGAGAAATACTTGTTAGTGTAATTTTAGCGCCAAATTTAAAATTTTTTACAACATTTAGGAGTGAAACTTTAGCCTTAGCAAGCGTCTCATGGATAGGAGTTGTATGACTATCACGAAACCGTACTATTCAGAAAAATTTTCCACCTAAATATATGAGGTTCGCCTTTAGATTTGATAGGAAAAGCATTTATTATTAGTGCTTATGAGTGTACCGGTAGCATTTAGATTCTAGAACTTGCGTTAGTGATGCATCCCGAGACCGCTAGTGAGACTACATTCGTGTAGTAGGATTTACTACGTGATAAGAGGCATTAGGATTACCCTTGTGTTAAACCCGTATCATAATTACTTGACCATTTAAGTCATATTATTTGGCTAGTAAAGTCAATTAATTTTTCCCACACCATAGAGTTGTACTCATTTTTAGTACACGAAACCCCTAGTACATCCCTCCGAGCCTATCTTTTCGTTTCTAACTTTAAGCATTTTACTTAAAGGAAGAATTTGTTACAACCCACTTAAATGTACACCCAAATCGCCTTAGCCTTCCGTGTATGCACTCATCTTTAGTGCATTATTGTTGCATGTTTAAACCCTTAGTTAATTATCTAATTGATTACATGGTTGCTAAGTCGAGTCATATCTTGTACACATTGTTTTGGGACGATTGAGACTCATGGGTAAAGTACTTATGTTATGGAGTAATGGGGAAGAACATCATATATTACCCCCATATGTGTTTTAATCTTAAAAGTACTCCAAGTGTTTTGATTATCTTGATTCGAGTCATTAGATTAGTTTATTGTAAAGTATGTAAAAATTCAAGTGTAAGGGGAATGTACATTCCCTATGATGTATTATTTTTGTTGGTAGGGATAGAGTGTATGCAAAAAATAAATAAATAAATAAATAAATAAATAAATAAATAAAATCAAAAATATTAAAAAAAATAGAAAAAGAAAGAGAAAAAACATACGGACTACCATCCCGTTTCATTCTATGTTTATTTATGATTTTGTTATTTTTCATTTATTAGGTTAAGTCGAGTCTAGTCTTGGCTTAGCAACGCCATATTGTACATGTAATTAACCAAGATGATTAACTCGCCACCAGTAAATATTGCCTTTATCCAACAAAACCGTGCATTCCATATCCCTACACCTAACGTTATAACCCTTTGAAAGACCTCTTTGATAGTTTATCTTAGGTGCTTATGCCAAGTGGTAGAGGTTTGATCCTTTCCCAAGCCTATGGTAATCTATTTTGCTACGACAGGTAGTGAGAGATGTTTTCAATTTCCGTATTGTGATATATACTTTATTACACCCAAGAGATGTGAGTATCTAAACACTATTTGTGAGGTGCTAGTGTATAACCTCCGTGCTTGTCTTTGGTCTTTAGTGGAATGATTATTTGTTGTAATTACTTTTATATTAGTGTTAAATGACCCCAAACTTGTATTTTGATTAGAATAAAAGCGCATTTGCTTGAGGACAAGCAAATCTCAAGTGTAAGGGTATTTGATGAGGCAAAAATGAACCATTTTTAAGGGGTCATTTAAGCCCGGATTCTAATTTATTTGATTAAATATTGCCCTAAATCATTCCTTTTGTCATTTTAGGTACTTCTGGTGTGAAATCTGGAAAAGGAAGCATTTTGGACGTTTTTGGAGCATAAAAGTGAAGAAAACGACAAAGTCTTAATTTTCCTTGCTAGGAACAGTACCTGACGGCGTCACTTGATTCTTAATGACGGCGTCAAGAGTAATACAAGAGGTAGAAGTGGATGGTGCACATGAAGATTCAGAAAGTTTTGTACTAAGGACATGACGGCGTCACCCAAGGCCGTCATGGTCCAAATGTTAGTGACGGCCCATAACTATTTTACACATGACGGCGTCAAAAGTGGATCTAGGCAATCCGATTTCATTATAGGAGGCGAGTTGACGGCATCACAATTTACTTCTTGACGGCGTCACCCTATAAAATCTATATATAGTTTTGCAATTTTCATTCATTAGCGTGTAACTTTTAGGGTGCAAATTAGGAGAAAGGCCCTAGTCCGATTTTCACAGCTTTTTCAAGGGTTTTTACCCTTTGAACCTTTCATGTTCAATTGAGATAGGTACTCTTTCAATTCAATCAATATGTCTATGTGTTGTTTGAATATATCTTACACTTGTCTTCAATTTAACATGCTTGGCTAGAGGTGTACTATGATTTTTGGATGTATTTAATGCGTAGGAGAATTATAATGATCCCATGTTAGGAGCTTCTAACGGCTCGAAATAGGAGTGAAGTAGGATCCTATAGAGTTAGGGAATATTGTACACAGCCCTACGACTAGTATTAAGGAATACGACCCGTCATCCATGCAATTGTAACAAGCTATCAACCTGTAAAAGATATCTAGGGAGTAATGAAACCTAAGTAAACACAACTTTCCCCATTATTGTTACACCACATTAGTGTAATTAGTTTTATTTCATTTTTTTTATTTTATTTTGATTGCATCTTTAGTTATTGGGTTAGTTGACTAGCAACTAATTCCGCCCACTCTTTCAAAAACCGAGATTTTACTTGCTTTACTAAAATATAAAAATACAAAAAGAATCATCCCTCACCTCTAGACTTAATTTAGGAGACTTTCTAATCCTAGCGACACTATTCCTGAGTTGAACGATCAACCCCCCGGTACTTGTCACTATACTATAATACAACGATCAGGTACACTGCCTGGTGGGGGTTGTAAGCTTCTCGAGATCCCTCGAGAGGCAAAGCCTGGTGCGATTCCTACGTATCAATGCACTAAAAACAATGTCAATTAAAACAAGACTGAGGCAAAACAACAGTGAACTTAAACCAATATTCACAGTATGAATGGCTTCTTTGAAAAAGTTACACCAATCACAAGGATACAAAGGCAAGTTTTAATCTTTAGTTTGGGAACTTATTAATGTTCATACCCCAGTTGGTAGGTATTCAGCCTTGGTTTTCGACAATGTATTTTATGTAATTTATTAACAGAAAAACAAATTTTTTTGTCCTTTTGGGTGTGTGTGAAAAAACTTTTGGAAATATTTTTGGTATCGATTCGTTAACAGAAATCATTTCCATTAAAATTACTCGTAGGGTGGCGGAAGAGAAGAATGGATCTCTTTTCAGTTCGCAATTTAATGTCAGAACTTCCGTTTACCACCTGTATAGGTTGTAATCTTAAAGAATACGAAGTAATTTAACTTCACGATTTGTTTTGTTGTTTTTGATTTTTTTGGTGTTGTTAACACTTTAGGAAAAGTGTTAATGACTTTTTCTGATATGATTAAGATTTTTTACAAAAATTTACAAAGTGGTGAAATTTGTACAAGTAGGGCTTTGAAAATCACTAAACCTAAACGTTTTTTAAAACACGCAACAACCTCCCCGGCAGCGGCGCCAAAATTTGACTTCACATAAGCCAACCTCACAAATTAACCGGGAATGGTCAACAGGTCAAGCAGTAAGGGACAAAGTGCAAGATATTAAATCCGTGGAAGTATAGGGAAATCACCGGGTCGTTATGTCCCAGCGAGATTGAAATTATGTTTGAGAAACGTTTACGGGAATCAGTGATTGAAAATAGTAACAAATAATAATTTTGATTTTATTACACTACTTATTGATTGATATTCAGTTAAATAAACAATATAAACAATTACAGTATTACAGATGTATACAAACGTAAACTAAATTTAAAATAAGATACGACTGCGAACAGATAAAAAGGTGAGATTTAAACGAATTTAAACTAGAGGTGGTGAAAATGAAATTTTTACAAACTTAATATTAAAAGAAAATTTAATTAAAAAGAAAATTATTTTTTTGATTATTTTATTATTTAATATTAATTAAAAACTATTTTAAACTATTTAATAATTAATTGAAACTAATTTAAACCTAATTTAAATTTAAGAAAAATACTAAAGTGATTTAGAAAAATATGAAATTTTTCACAAAACTAATTAACCATAACAGGAATCCTAAAAAATTATAAAAAGCTTATAAAAATTGTTTTTATACCATTTTACTAATTATTTACTTATTTATTAATTAAAATCTATTTTAACTAATTTAATTATGAAAAATACTAAATGAACAGTGAAAATTCTGAAAACTTTTCTAAAAATAATTTATTAATTATAAAACTTAGGAAAAAAAATAAAAAGCTACTTTTGCTTATAAATAAGCGGAAAGAGAATTAATTTTTTGGTTTTTTAATTAAAACTAATTAAATTTAATTTAATTGTTATAAATACTAATTAAATCAGAAAATTATGAAAATTTTTCTGAAACTATTTTAATATATTAGAAACTTAATAAAAATATAAAATGGAAAATTGCTTTTTGAAAAAGCTGAGCAATAAGCCAAATGGCTTAAATAGAAGCTATCACTATTTTTAAAGTTGGCTTTTTCTTGATTTTCTTTTACAAAACTATTTGACTACTGAAAATATGAAACTTTTACAAAGGCAACTTATTTGGAACTTAAAAATAAGCACTATGCAAACCAAAAAGTATGACAGAAGGTATAATAAGCTGAAAGCTTGGTATTTTGATGCAATAAGCTACAAATAAGCTACACAGGGCTAAATAAGCTATAACTACTGAGAGGTATGCAAGATAAACCAAAACAACTGAATAAGCACTTGGAAATAAGCCAGAGACACAAATAACCACTTATTGCATAACACATAGGCCAAAAGGGCCAAAATGAGGAACTGCAGCCCTCTGTGGGGTCTACAGGGGTGATTGGAAGTCCAAAACAAGACTTGATCCTAAAAGCTGGTCTGGTGAGCTTTCAAATAAGCCAAGGGTCAGAGCTTATGGCTTACTGTAGAGCTTATGGGAGGCTTATGAAAATGGGTGTCTATACTGAGTGCTTAGTATACTGAGTGTGATCAGTACAACTTGGTGGCACAAATAAGCTATGGGCAAAGGACTAGAGGTCCAAAATAAGCACTGGTATGTTGAGTTAGTCTAATAAGCTATCTAAAAAGCTAAAAGTTGGGGGTTGGGGTCCACTGGTTAAGCCAGAATGAGCTTATGAAACTTGGGCAAATGCCCTGGTGCAGGGGAGGTTCACTCCCTGCAGGCTTAAATAAGCCAGCGAATAAGCCACAGAAAAAATCTTAAAAATAAGCCAAGGGTGGATTTCAAAAGTTAAGCTAGGGAACTTTATCTTGGAAAAAGCTTAAAGCTTAATTTGTAACACAGAAATCAGGAAAATTCTTTGAAAAAATGACTTTCTGCTAAACTATGCAATTTTGACTTTTTGAATTAAACTAAAAAGTTGACTAAAATGGAATTTGATTGAATCCTAGTGACTGATTAAGGTATATTAAGCTATAATATAACTAATTTAAGCTACTCTAACTAGTTGTGAGTTGATTTGAAGCTTATGCTTCACTTAAATCCTAACAGTGATCACCTATGGTGAGATTAAAAGTGATTTTGACTTTCTTTCAAACAAGGTCTGGTTTTTATGATTCTAACAGTCTAATATGACCTAGATTGACTTGTTTCAAGCATAAACCATGCCAAAAACACCCTATGAGATCAGTGATTCAGCAAAACCAAACACCCTCAATAGAACCTGATTTCTTTGTTTATTAAGCAATTGGATACTTGGGCTTATGAAACTGCTTTTAATCAACTTATTGAGACTTAATAAGCTTAAATAAGTACAAAAGCTTAGGATTTAAACACAAAATCCTAGGATGCTATAAAAAGTTAATTTGGAAGTGAAACTATGAATTTTGAGCACAAAGAGATTTATTGAACAAACAATTGATTTTAAACTACAGCAAGGCTTAATTAAACATAATAAGAAAATAAAACAAAGAAATAAGCTATGATAAGCAATGGAACAGTAAAACTTGAAATTTGAGAAAAATCCTTACGAATGACTTCCTGCCAATATACCATGAACCAAGGACCAATGAACCAAACCTATTGCCTCCCCTGAGGCTCTAACCCATGGCCATCCAAAATACACCATTCTCCAGCCATCATCATCTTCTAACCTGTATTTTTTATTTTTCTTTATTTTTTATTTTTATTATTATTATTATTATTTTTTTTTTGTATTTTTGAGTTTAATGTGTAAATAACTTCCAAATGGTTTACAAACTTCCAAAATCTTATGAGGGTACTGAGATTAGCTCAAATTAACCTTAAACAATAACTTTTAACATCATAAAGTTTATATGAGATTTTTGAAATAAAAACAATAGCATAAACTGAATGTAAGCTGCAAACTTTGCAATTGATACTTGAAATGGACTTTGATTAATATAAAAATGCTTAGTATAAGGTTTTAAACTGAAAATTACAAAAGAGAATGATTAATTAAACTATTCGCCACTATATTAAACTAAGATACGACTACTCTTGCTTCTCTTGCTTTCTCTTCAATATATAGGCCTCAATTAGGGTTCACCCATCCCTCTGAGTCTTTCCCACTTTTGGACAATTGGATCACTTAATCTCATCCTAGCTTTTGATTCAATTTTGGCGGGAAAGGTAGTTTGTCCCTTTGCCTGTGTATTTGCAACTGGGGAGGTGGGATGTGACCAGGATGGTGGGGGTGGTGAGGTGATGGGTAGCAAAGCAAGTGGTGTGAGGGGAAGGTGACAGTCAAAACAGGTTTGACCCTGGTTTAATAGTAAAATAGGATGTGAGTTGAGCTGTAGGATTGGGCTTGGGGGTTTGGTTTAGATCAGGCCTGGGTGTTGGGTGGATTGTGTTTCGGTTGGATTTAGATTTGTGGTGTAATAATAAAACAAGGGTCCGTTTGGTTTTAGGATTATTACAAGGACCAATTATGTAATTTTTTGGATTTTAAGGGGCTGAGTTTGTAACTTTCCCAAAGTTCAGAAAGGGTCCTTTCTTGCCAAGGTTGAATAGTACAAGGACCGTATTGCAATTTTTCATATTTGATTTACACAGGGACCATTTTTGCTAAATTTGAAACTTCAGGGACCAAACTTGTAAAATCCTCAAGTCTTTCACCCAGGGACCAAACTTGATAACTTGTGAACTCCAAGGACCATTATTGACTTTTTCCTCCAAAATCCAATGCTCAAGGCCCATTTATGCCAAAATCCAAACTTGAGGGACCAATTTTGCCAATTTTGCAAACTTTTTTTCCAAGGACTATTTTTGGCATTTGGTGATTCTCCAATGTATTTTTTGACATTCTGAGCTCAAAAATGGTAATTTGCTTCCCCGACTTGTAAGGAATTTTGGAAGTTCCGAGTGATGAAGTTCTACTGACAGGATTCTGCTGAAGCTATAGATGGTTTCTGCTGACATAGTGTTCCTGCTGAAGACTTATTTCTACGGATGTTATTAATCCGTATCTTTAGTATTTATTTGTTAGGATACGCATGAGCTATATTAGGTAGTGATATGCATTGATTTTATATTAATTGTATTTTAGGGTTCCTTATGCTTATAAAAGGAACACAGGTTTTATTGTTTAGTAACACTTGAAAGAAAAACATTTTTTGTTTAGATCCATAGAGGATCATTCTTTATTAGAAAAACCTTGTTGATAATTTTGATTGTGTTCTTGATTATTATTCCGCTGTGCATATTCAATCATTATTATTATATCCTAGATTAGGCTTAAACGATCTTTACAATTGGCATCAGAGAACAGGGGGCTCTAGATCTAGGGTTTATTCAAGGTTTTTCACTTTTGTTGAAAAGCAGATCTGAATAAAGGGGTTTCGTTGTTTTTGTCTGGTGTGATAAATCTTCTTTGAAGACAAAATTCTTATAAGGATTGGCTGATTGGTTAACGTTATTACTGCTGAATTGGTCGGTTCACTTTGTAAACAAAAGGTAACCTCGTACAATACACACGGTATTATTTAGTTGCAAGTGAAGCAGATCAGTTTTATCGATTGGTTGCTATCATTATTTGTCATAGGGAATCTCGTACTAATTAATTTTGTCCAAGGTTAATTAAAACTGTGTTTAATGATTGGACTTAATTCATTGGTCTAGACATTAAATTGGTCGGTGCTTGGTTTCAGTATTTGATTTATTGAATTATTCTCGTTGGTCACATATCATTAATTAGTTGGTCAATGAATTACCTAGTACTCATTAATGGATGAATTAAATTGGTTGATGTGATGAATTTGTTATTCTCGTAATACAAGAATTAAATTGATCAGATATATAGTGCTTGTCGTTTTGCTGCTGTTGTGTAATTAATTGATCAGTTTCAAACTCGTATCTCAAGTGGTGTCGTGGGTCATTAATTACAACAGATTGGATGGCGGGATTATAATTGCTGCTGATTAATTTTCTGTTTGTCATCTTCCGATTTAATGTGATTGGTCGAATTTTCTGAGGAGCAGATTTGGTCATGGGTATGAATTAATTGGGCATGAGTTATAAGGGGGGAGGGAGTGGTCACCAAAGTTTACCAAATTGCCAAATTGCCACATCATCATCTACCAATCACAACCTTCCAACTCAAAGTTTACCAAAGTTTACCAAACTTTACCAAAATGGTGGCGGCGGTGTTGCCGAGCTTCACCGAGTTAAAAAAGGGATTTTTTTTATTTTTTCGTTCAAAAATTCGACCGTTGGTCCTTGCTTTCCACAAAAACCATTCGGCAAATGTTACCGAATTTTTTTTTTGCCGATTTTCACCGAGCGGTGGCGGCGGTGTTGCCGAGCTTCACCGAGCTTTTGCCGACAAACACCGACTCCACTCCCTCCCCTCTAAGGACGGGGTACATTTTTTAGTCTAACGGGGGCTACATTTTAGGGGTACTTTTTATATATATATTTTTTTGACTTTTACCCTATTTTGTTGTTTAGCGCCGTTTTTTTTTTTTTTTTTTTTTTTTTTTTTTTTTTTTTTTTTTATATATATATATTTTTGTTATTTTTGTTTTGTTTTGTGTGTTGTGTTTAAAGTAAATGTATTGTATATGTATAATATTTTATATATTTTGTGTTTAATAATGTTTTGTATATGTGTAATGTTTTGTATAATTATTTTGTTTGTATAATAGCACGTTAAATATTACCACGTTAAATAACTGCAACAAAAACTGTTATTATTAAATTAAACGACAACGTTATACATATTATTTAAAAACAACAACATCTACGACATATGAAGATTATTCATCTCATTTAAAAGATCATGGAGCCGGGCACTTGACTGACAAGCGTGATCCTCAGGATTCCTTGCCATTTCTAACTCCATTTCCAGTGCCTTTATTCTTGCCTTCAACAACTTGTTCTCATTTTTTGTAGCAACGCACTCATTTTTTGTAGCAACGCAGTTTGAGCAATGCGTTGAAGAAGAGGGTTGATTAAAGTGTTCTGCTTCAAATTCATCTTTCCACGCGAAGAATCGACACCCATAGTCTTTTGTACCTGGCTGTTACATGTTAAGAAAATAATAAGAAATTTATTTTTAACAAACAAATTATTTACATAACTAAGCAAACGTATGATTATTTACCACTGAAAGAGGACATGCATAAAACAGTCGCCCACGACTACCATCTTGCCAGGATTTCCGTTCTACAATAAATCCTTTATTACATCGGCACCAGAAAGGATTTCTTTGGCTCATCTGACCAAAGAATTTGCATAATAATTTACATCAGCAATCAATAATGTTATTACTAATTTAAACATTTTCAAACAATTAACATTTAAACGATGTTAAATAATCATTTACAACATTTTCAAACAATTTACATTTAAACGATGTTGAATAATCATTTACAACATTTTCAAACAATTTACATTTAAATAAATGAATAATCATTTACAACATTTACAAACAATTAATAAATGAATAATCATTTACAACATTTACAAAATACATCGATTGTTATATATTGCATCTCATTCGTTTGCAACTGGCTGTTTGAACCACCTCCATTGTGGGTGGTAATGTGGTAGATCTGAATCTCTGTCTATATTGAGACAAATGTAATGAGCACCACTGTTCTCCCCCACACGCGCAATCACAATGGGGTCAATTCCATGTGATAAGTTTGGAGCAGAAAATAGGGGTAAACATGTGAACCAACCATGACGGTCTATATATATAAGAGGTCGGCGAATAGCTGAAGCGATGACCAGACCGTTATGTGGCATCGTCATCCAGTAATCTTCAGGCGCTGGTCCATTAAACCAGTTTAATGTATCACGAAGGTGGTAAAAGTCTTCTTCCCCCCACATACTCACGTAAGTTACACTATGTCTTTGTAACTCTTCCATTAACATGTATCTAGCATCGGCCCACCTATTTTGGTCATGCACAATCCAATGGGCAATGCACCGAAACCCACAATTTCCGTCACCCTCCACATTATTTATACTTATTACCTGTGAACGGAAAATCTCTGGAATGCGATCAATAAAATCCTCGCTATCCTTATCTCCAACGTAAAATCCGTGTCTTATTTTTTGACCCGTGTACGAACTATGTCTCGCAGGTTCTTTGGCGCGTTTCGGGACTTTCGTGGATCTTGAATTTGTGCTTCTTCGGTGATTCATGGGTGGCACATCATTCAAGTCATTCAAGTCCGGGACTTCATTCAAGTCCGGAACTTCATTCAAGTCCGGGACTTGTGTAGCCTTGCCCTTTTTGTCCTTTGCGCTCGGACGTCCACGGGTATTTTTTTGAATAGCTGGTTCACGTGTGTCAGCAGATTCAGGTTGGAATATATCTTTTAACTTCGTTAACATATTCTTCTTGACAAACGATGTTGATTTGCTAAAAATATTCTTGAATTGTCGCATGCCATCGTTAAACTTAGTATTGTCATCATCATCATCATCAACAACAACAACACCACCATCATCATCATCGTTAAACGAAGAGCCATCTTTATCCGGGGGCCTATTGATAACAGGCCACGGAACAGATAGGGTTCTCCAAAAAATATCAACTCGTTCCAGTGGAATGGGTACTCCTGAATTCAATTAAAGTGACTTGTATAAATTACTGATATTAATGTGGAAAACAACTTGATAGTTATAAATTTAATATACTTACCTTGAATAACATAGATTCGCATCTCGTGAAAGCATGGTAGTCCGTATATTGCTCGATTATTATGGCTACAGTCTTCTGGGGCGATCGACAGGTGGAGTTCTTTGTGCATGAGGTTCAAAGCATGTTTAGAAACTTTATACGTTAATTCGTAAAATAGTGGTACATCACACTTAATTAGTTTCTCGTTCATGCTTCTGTTGAAAGTCTCTTTTATCGCATCTTCTTGCGTCATGAGAATCTTATCGACCGACCTCAACAACCTGTCTAATTTGGACTGTGTGCCGTCCAAATATAATTTCAACAACGCGTGGTGAGCCTCAACTCTGCACGTTGTTGTCTGGCCGTAGGATTTATATCGGTCGGTAATATACGAGACAAACATGGGTGCGTAATCTTGCACCCAGTTATGCAGATACAAAGCGACATCTGAAAAAAAACAATGAATTAATTAAAGGTCATTCGGGTGCATATTTAGAAACAATCAATTAATAATTAAGTACCCTGATGGTTGACCAATAGCTCTTGTAGGCGTCGATAACGTCGCTCGAACGATTCGAAGGTCGGAGCTTTAACCATCCAATCCCATCGTTTTTTAACGGAGTCATAGTCAATATCCCCACCTGTGAATTTATTTTTGCAAAACTTAAGTAGGTTTTGCTGTATATGCCATCGACAGAGTAATTGGTGAGCGTCAGGAAATTCTGCTCTTATTGCCCTAACTAACGCTAAATCTCTGTCAGTGACGATAACACGTGGGTAATATCTTTCGCCAATCACTTGCTTCACACGTTGAAATACCCATATAAAATTATGCCCTTGTTCACTGGATAAAAAGCTATACGCCATTGAAAATGTTTTGTTTGTTGAAGTTAGTCCAACAATTTCCAACAACGGCAATTTAAACACCGTGGTATTGTACGTGGAGTCCATCAGCATGACTTCAGGGAATGTACACCATATAGCATACGACGTGGGGTGCACAAAAAATAGCTCCTCAAGCTCGTTGGTATGCTCATTTACCCTCGGGTACCATGTATACCCTGATTCTTGCAAATGCGAGTAAAGGACTTGAATTGGAGTTCTATCACCTACTCTGACTCTCCGGAACTTATCTTGTGCGTTATATATAGTTCTAACGCTAGACACGTTATCCGGATTACGACCCTTTATTGTCGAAAGTATATTAAGTGGTCGTACGTTATAATCTGTCAATTCTCTGACCAAACCCAACTCATCATCCTTTAATCGCATTGCATATGGCACACCATGCAACGACTCTAGCATATCATGATTATGCGTATCATCCTTCACCCTCAATACCCAATAATTTTTTGTTCGATGATATTTCGCATTTAATCTGAATGGACAACCAGTTTTGCATGTTTTGGTTTTCCGTCTGCCACTACCTTGAGGTATATACGGCCCACCCTTTGTACACCTATAATTGATTTCGTTCATATAACCATTTTCTGATTTGGTTCTATCTTTAACAATTACAAAACCGAGCTCACGAGCTATATTTTGCGCCCACTCAGTTACTTCCTCGTGAGAACCGAAAACCTGAAAATACATAACATTTTTTACTAATACTTTTGGTTTTAGTTTTTATTACAACTTTTGCATTTTTATAACAAAATTCTTTTACATTTTTATAACTTTTATTTCTTACATTTTTATAACTTTTATTTAACGTTTACATTTTTTACATTTAAAAAAAAATAATACAAATACAAAAATTAATACAAATACTTTTACATTTTTATAACTTTTATTTAACTTTTATTTAACTTTTATAACTTTTATTTCTTACATTTTTATAACAAAAATTCTTTTACATTTTACTTTTATTACTTTTTATTACAAAAATTAATACAAATACAAATTAAAAAAAAATAATAATAAACCCGTATACCCACGCGTATACCCACCCTCTCACACACACACACTCCACAGACTCAAATACTCTCTCTCTCTCTCTCTCTCTCTCTCTCTCTCTCTCTCTCTATTTGCTCTCGTTTCTCTCTCTATTTTTAGATCTAAAAACGAATTTTAGATCTAAAATCAATATTTGGCAACCCAAATATTTATGTCATGTTTCTGTGATTTGAGAGAGAGTTTGTGAGTGTGTGGTGATGTTGTTGGGTAGATGGTTCTGTGTGGTGATGTTGTTGTTGGGTAGATGGTTCTGTGTGGTGATGTTGTTGGGTAGATGGTTCTGTGTGGTGATGTTAGATCCGTGTGTTAATTGATTGGTACGTTAATTGATAAAAAAATTGATTTTTTCAAAAAAACCCTAATTTTATAAATTAGGGTTTCGTAAAATTAGATTGGGGGTTTTCAAGTTTGGAATATATACGTGATGATTCTGTGATTGGTTTGTTAGATCCGTGTGTTAATTGATAAAAAAATTGATTTTTTCAAAGAAACCCTAATTTTATAAATTAGGGTTTCGTAAAATTAGATTGGGGGTTTTCAAGTTTGGAATATATACGTGATGATTCTGTGATTGGTTTGTTAGATCCGTGTGTTAATTGATAAAAAAAATTGATTTTTTCAAAGAAACCCTAATTTTATAAATTAGGGTTTCGTAAAATTAGATTGGGGGTTTTCAAGTTTGGAATATATACGTGATGATTCTGTGATTGTTTTGTTAGATCCGTGTGTTAATTGATAAAAAAATTGATTCTGTGTTGGTAGTTCTGTGTTCTTATGTGGTGGTAGTTCTGTGTTCTTATGTGGTGGTGGTTCTGTGTAGGTGGTTTTGTGTTCTTATGTGGTGGTGGTTCTGTGTTCTTATGTGGTGGTGGTTATGTGTAGGTGGTTCTGTGTTCTTATGTGGTGGTGGTTCTGTGTAGGTGGTTCTGTGTTCTTATGTGGTGGTGGTTCTGTGTTCTTATGTGGTGGTGGTTCTGTGTTCTTATGTAGGGGCTATCTGCACTTGGACAAGATAAATTTTGTGTGAATCTGCACTTTGTAACAAAGGCGATGACGAATGGTTTTTAAAACCGAATGGCATGGCAAAGTGATATTTTTATCACTTTGCAGCCTTCATTATCCGAGCCTTAAGTCCATAACGAAATAGCCCCCGTTCTTGTATAACAACCCTTGTAGGCAGTGTGTTTATAGTGTAACATGTGATATGCTGGTACAGGTCTGCAAAAGCAAGAATCTTGCTGTTTATACATGTGATAGTACTTGTGATTCTGATACAGGTTACTTATGCTGTTTACAGGTTTGTGTAACTATCACTTTGTAACTAAGGCGATGACGAATGGTTTTTAAAACCGAATGGCATGGCAAAGTGATATTTTTATCACTTTGCAACCTTCATTATCCGAGCCTTACTAAAAATCTGAGCCGATAAGGCGATGACGAATATTTCTTGTGTTTACTTTGTGTTGATTGTGTGAACTGCCTAAACATGAATCTGCACTTTGTGGTTGCTGCACTTTGGTCTTTGGTTGCACTTTGTGGTTGCTGCACTTTGGTCTTTGGTTGGACTTGGAGTTGGACTTTTTTGTGTGAATCTGCACATTTGGTCTTTGGTTGGACTTTGGACTTTGGACTTATTTTTGTGTGAATCTGCACATTTGGACACAACATTTGGACAAAACATTTGTAAAAAAAACTTGTCAAAAAAAAAAAACACTTCAAAAAATAAATTAAAACACTTGTAAAAAAAAAAAAAAAGAAAAAAAAGAAAAAACTTAAAGATTTGAAAAAAAAAAAAAAAAAAAAAAAAAAAAAAAAAAAAAAAAAAACTGCAAAAACCTGAATTTACTGACTGCTACAGTAAAAAGTACCTCCCTAATGTATAGGGAGGGTTTGCAGAAGCCCATCTAGACCCGTTCTTATAGGGCACCCCATTAATTGAGGTATTGGATACTTATTTTATTTGCTGTCATGCGCATGTGCTGCTGATCTCATTAATAGTTTGTATTGTATGTGATTGGTTAATTATATAATTAATCTCGTACTACTATTTGAACGTGGGTCAGTGATACGTATTTTTTTTGGATTGGTCGATTATATTACGTGAATTGGTGGTGAAGCAACACAAGGTGTGATAACTTTTAAGGCTACTTTAAACCTTGTATGAATTGTTTGTGGGTCTACAGCATCACGTGGGACTTGGTTCTGTTGTCGTCTAGCACTTAATGAGTATGTAGAATTCAAAAGTAATTCTTGTACTGGGTCGATTAAATATTCTTGTACTGGGTCGATTAATTGTATTTCTTGTTCTGCTGATACAAGTGTTGGTTTAAGATTATTTCGTTCCTGCTACGTTTAGTCATTTCTGCTGAAAGCTTATTCGTTTCTGCTGATCACTAAACTTTTAATTGGTCATACACTTATACTGCTATTGGGTTTATTTAAAGCATTAGTCAGAAGGTTTAATTTTGCTATATCAGTAGGTTCCTTGTAGTATATTTATTGCCTGGTGATTGGTTGAATTTATTGCTGCTTGTGCTTGTGGTTTGTCGTGAGACTAATCTGTGGTACTCAACTGGGAATAAAACGAGGGTTATTATTATTTTCATAAAATGACTTCATTCAGATCAGATGATTCTCTTGAGACATTTGTCATGCAAGTTAGAAACTTGCTACCTATTCGTTCTAGGGTATACAGGTCACAAGATGAAGGAAAAGATAAGGAGAGATGTGCCACTCAAGTGAGGGAAAAGGTTGCTGGACATAAGATACAAGGTGAGGAACATGAGCCTGATAATGATGAAGCTTCTGGTTCTGAGCAGAGTGGATTGCTGGCAAGCTGTCCTACAAAGGATCAGCATGATCAAGTTGCCTTTATGAGCATTTCTCAGGTACAAAGGATCAACATGATCAAGCTGTCCTACAAAGGATCGTTTAAGCCCAATCTAGGATATAATAATAATGATTGAATATGCACAGCAGAATAATAATCAAGAACACAATCAAAATTACCAACAAGGTTTTTCTAATAAAGAATGATCCTCTATGGATCTAAATAAAAAATGTTTTTCTTTCAAGTGTTACTAAACAATAAAACATGTGTTCCTTTTATAAGCATAAGGAACCCTAAAATACAATTAATATAAAATCAATGCATATCACTACCTAATATAGCTCATGCATATCCTAACAAATAAATACTAAAGATACGGATTAATAACATCCGTAGAAATAAGTCTTCAGCAGGAACACTATGTCAGCAGAAACCATCTATAGCTTCAGCAGAATCCTGTCAGTAGAACTTCATCAGTAGGAACTTCCAAAATTCCTTACAAATCGCTAGGAGTTTGAGGTGAATCAAATTCCTCTATTAGGAATAATTGAAATGGATATCATGAATCTTGTGAAAAAACTTACAAGGTTAAGTCCGTCAAAGGATGTTGTTGAAAATAATAGATTGGAATAAGGTTGTGATCCTCCGCAGGATGTCATGAATTGAGTCTCTCTCCACCTACGGTGTTTAGTCTCCATTACTAAGATTTTCCCCAAGCTCTATGTCGTCAATTCACAAACTCCTAAATGTATAAGTGATGTAATATAGTGATTAATTTTCAAAGTTTGTTTTGAGGTTGTGTGTTTTGTTCATAAACCTTCCCTGAATAAATGAATTTACAACTTTAAGCAAACGGCTTACCAAGTAACATTTTTCTTGATGTTTCAAAATTTAATAGTTGTGCAAGATAGGACAGTTTTCAACATAAGGTGGATAATATGGTTTACCAAAGATCGATGTTTAAAATTTCCTAACATTCAATAATTTTTTTTTTTTAAAGATTAACCAAAAGGAATTTGTTTGTCAAAATAAGTGCCTCAGAAAAGTATTTCTTACAAGATATATGTTTTGTATAACTGTAGTTTGGAGAAAAATCCATTTAAAAGTGAAAGTATTAAGAGGATAAAATAGCCAGGTATGTATGTCTGCACAAATGCATAGGTGTGTAACATGTTTGAATAAAGTCTATTGGTGAGGACAAGTTCAATCTATAGTCTTGGTTAAGAGGTTGGATTTATCTCTATGGTGTTGCTTAGTGAGCACTCGTATCAAAACTAATCATGTAATTCAGTCAAGCCAATACTTTCTAGATGGTAGAATTTTGGCAATCAGGCCAGTGATAGTGGTTCGAATTGTTTTGTGATATCCTGAGATTTCTGTTGAGTTTTGAGTGGTCTTAATGTACCAAGGGATCCTTCTTATAGATGGTATGGAAAGTCTTTTCTAGGGAGGTCATTGATAATATCTGCTTATCAATATTGGGAGTAGTGAGGGATGAGTGACTTAGAAGTCTATAGAGTGTCACCTAATTCCTTATATATATGGGGATGGGGAAAGGAAATTATAGTGATGGTGAGAAGGGAAAAGACTGTGACAACTGCGACAAAATGAGATTGTGATAAAAGAAAATATTGTGATGTAAGTGTATCATGCATAGACGTGAAGATTCATGAGATGAAATGACCAGTTGACGTGCTTCTAAGTGGCGGTTCACGAAGTGATGAAAAGTATGAATGTTCTGACAACAAAAGTATACACACACATAAATGAAACATTTGAAAATTGAGTAGAGGATTCAATCCAGACAAAATTTCATTATAACCATTCTTAGTGTTGCAAAATTCATTTCTGAATCGAATATAGGTGGTCAGCCTATGTCCCACTATCCCTGGTCGAATATAAATGACCAGTCTATATTCTACCGAGGTTCCATGAATTTTGAAATACTCAGCTCAGTTATACTAAGACTATGTCCTTCACAAATACCAAGACGTTCTGAAAGACTAAGGCAAGTGACTAAACTCGAGGTCAAATGATGAAACTATGCAAGGAAAAACATAATGCGGTGACATATATGATACGTGAACATGCTTATATGAAAGACAATTACAGTAATCAACTAGAATAAATGAATATAATATATCAGATAATGAGACACAAATCTCATCACCTATGTCAGCAACTAATCACAAATGAGGCTTCAGCTTGGCAGGCAGGCACGTGACGGTCATAGGGTTAAATTTTCGTGAAAGTAGCTATAGTCTAGGTTTTAAAAACTCTTAGTTCGCTATAGCCAAAGCTCTGATACCAATCTGTCACACCCCCATAATCGGGTCCAGCGGAAGCATACATGTAGCTGGGGTGTAACTCAATTGGTACCACAACACAAGTACAAAAATGGTTTTCACTTCAATCATTTAGAATTAAATTGTTTAGCCAAAAGTATTGAATTTACATTGTTAAAAGTAGTACGGAAGTAGGCCCTTAAAATAGTTAAAAACGGTCCCCATATGAATAATCAGAGTCTTCTATGACCATGCCATGCCATGCCCTGCCAAAACCTCCAGTAGCGTGCCATTGCTTAAAACCTGAAAATACATGCTAAAGTGTCAACACGAGGTTGGTGAGTTCATAGAGTCTAGTGAACAAGTATGTAATGTAAAACATTTGAATGAAGATTTCTTAGAAAAGGCATCGTAAATCCGTAATAAGGTTCATGCAAAGGCATCGTAAATCAGTAATAAGGTTGATGCAAAGGCATCGTAATTCAGTAATAAATCAGTAATAAGGTTGATAAAAACCATCAGTATATAACTTTAATTGTATGTATAATAGCCATAAGTAAAAAGTAAAGTAATAAGATTTCAGTAATAAAATTTACATTGGCTCTTAAGCTCATGACCCTGAAACTAAACGTTACTTTGCCCCAAATGAATGTTTACCAGACACTCTAAAGATATTAGAAATGAAATGCATCCGTAATTCCGTTGGAGCAACCCAAACACGGATGGAGGAGTCACCCTCAATAGATCTATTCACTCACTCTCGCTTGTAGATTAATTAACGGTCCATGATAATAAAGGGGACTTGTCATGACGTGGTAATAAGGCAACTTAAGCAATATAAAGAATTTATACTTTGGCATGCACAAAAATAATTAAAGCAATTTATTCTCCCCCGTGGATTTGTAATAAAAATATGGAATTAAAAACGGGGCTATGAAAACTCACAGAAATGAGCAAGTAGTTGAGAAGACTTGTAAAAGTATAAAACAAGTATTTAAGCATGTATCTCTCCCAAAGAGTTTATAAAGTAATTAAACAAGTAAAAGTGGGGCTATGACTCATCTGATGCGATAGCTAGGATGACAAAAGTGAATACACATAAATGAGGCACGATCTCTAACCGCAACCTAATATGAATGATATGATCTAATGTAAGAAATGAAATGATGCTACACATGCAAATACGTATGTTATCGATACCACTCGTGAAATTTGAAAATAACGTTTATCGTCGAAAAATACATTTTTGACGTCTTGTTAAGTTAATAAACACTTTCCATGTAATTACGTTGAAACGGTACTCCACGATCCTCGTTTGGTGTTTTATCGGTAAATATAATGTTTTCGTCGTAAAATGACATTTTTCATAACTTGAAAATATAACCCAAAATGGCCTCGTAAAACTAGTCGCAAAATAGTGAAAATTAAGAGTTAGGAAAGAAGCTCAGTAGTTTTAGGAAGATTTTCACCTTATCTAAAAAGTCATAGAACTGAAGTTTGTCCATACAGGTCTCGATTATAAAGAAAAATAGCCGCGAAGTGAGGTATTTGGGCTGTTTTGACAGATTTTGGGCAGTTTTCGGGAAAGTTTGGAAGGCAATAAGTTATTCGTTATAAATCCTTTTGCCAAACGGTTTGATGTTTTGAAATCTAGGCTGGGTGAACTAACTTTTTATCAATGATGTAAAGTTTCCAGAAATGAGTTTATCGATGAGAAAAATGGCCCTCAACCTGGTCATTTAGCGAAATGGTTAATACTTGGAAAATTTTCTAAGTGTTGGGCTGAAGGAAAATATTAAAATCGTCTAAAATTCAAACGCTTGTATCTTGGTCGTTATAAGCTCGTTTTCTATGTTCTCTATATCCCCGGAATCGTATTAATATATAGTAATATATTTTTAGTAAATTGGCTCTTATAAAACACATCTAACGCCTCTTTTTGTCCATGGAAAATCGTGCAACAACACGTATTATTTTCAGAAAATAGTTTTCGTCGTTAAACTTGCAAAAATCATATCTCCTTCGTTATAAACTCTTTTTAATCCGTTCTTTCGCCCACGACTTCGTTTTTGAAAGTATTTTCTGATTCTCTAGCCCAATGTTACCCAGAAACCCCTGAGTTTTCTGTATTTTACAATAATGGACAGCAACTTTCTAATAGTGGTTAAAATAGATTTTTCTAGTTTAATACTTGTTCAAATCTTTACGAAACTACTCCAAATAAACTCCACAAGTACCCAATCCTACCATACACCTTCTTAGGGTGTCATGGGGTCCTAAACATCACCCAAAAATGGTAGATCTCTTGAAGTTACTAATAAAAACTATAGATCCATGATTAAAGAGTATTATTGTACAAAGTGGTATATATAACATATATATTGGCATGATCTACTATTATAACATGAAAATACATCATGTAACTAATGAAATGAAAGTATTAGATGATAAAAAAATATACACTTGAAGCTTACTTGATATATATGGAGTTTGGAGATGATTTGATTAAGAAACCAAGGTTTTTATCACAAAACCTTAACAAGGAATGATAGTAGAGCTTGAATATGTCTTGATCTTGGAAAATTAATGGATTTTGCTTGTGAATTGATCCATGGCCGAGCACAACAAGAGAGAAAATAAGAAAAATGAGTTTTTGCTTGTAAAGTGATAAGTCTTAATATTGTTTTATAAATATCTTTGATCTTGATGGCATAATGGTAAATATTTGATCAAGTTGAAGTAACATGGTGATTGGGGGGGGGGGGGGGGGAGGGGCGGCACATGGCAAGGTTAGGATGAGTATGTGAGAAGCTTGGTATTATCTTGTTTACGGAGTCAGTTTTGGTTCCGTTAATTGCTAACCGTAAATTGTTAAGCCACGAAACGTAAATCCGGGTATCGTAAAAATATGAAACTTGAAAGAATGACTAAACTTGTCAAAATAATCCATAACAAAATATAAAATGAATGGTAAGTTCCATCGGGTTGCTTAAATGCTGTTAAAATTGGAAACGCAGGTTTAAAACGCGTAATTCAAGTAAAACGCTGAACTGGAAAACTTAAAATTCCAAAACTTTTAGAATTGTCGTAAAATGAGAGAAAATCATATTTCTATTGTTTATAGTATTTTATGGACATATCGGGATGCTGGAATGACGTTTAAACCCAAATGTAAATCTCGGACACGGCTTCGTGATTTTTGCAGAAATGATCCGACGAGCGTGAAACTCTCGGATTATCGTTAAAATAGTTTAACTTACGAGAATATGAAATAAAAATTTCGGAAATGAATAGTGAAAGTGAATAGTAACTTTCCGAATTAAATTATGAAATTTCGACGTTTGAAAAAGAACTGAAATTACGAGTTGTGACAATAGTTTAACAGTTTCAATGACGAACCCAAACAAAGTAAATGAACTTCATCTTCCTATGACATTAGGAAGTTTTTTTTAGCTTACCATTGTATCTATAAAACAAAATTAACAAAATGAGTACTCTCAAAAGTATTTAAAAAAATATGTTATTTTGAATCTTCTCATTTAAAACCATGCGTTTCGCATTGCAATGAAATTTCTTACACCGCCAACATCATAGTTTACAAAATACAATGGTTAGTTAAAAAAAACTCAACCAATTAAAAGAAGAACGGGAATTTAAAAACCATAGAGACATCATCTTCCTCCTCATGTATGGCGACACCATTGACATGCACTTCTTAACATGATCGAAACTCAACTCTTATTGATGACGTATAGCCTATAGTTGGGCCACAAGCCCAAATTATAGACATTACTAAGCCCAAACCCACCACGAGTGGGTTATCATGACAAATGACTTGGGCCATAATTACCAACGGCTTGGGCTCACGAAGCCCAAAGCCCAACCAAAATGCACGGTTAAAGGATAAGGATCTTCTATTTACGGAATAGATATCCTTACTCCGGATAAGCACCACGAGTGCGATGAGTAAGGAGCAAGATACCTACACGGTTTCTGCGCCCTATATATAGAATGATATATTCTCATGAAAAGGTACGATTTACACAATTCCTAACTCTTCAACTAAACCCTAAAACCGATTGCTTTCTTGGTACGCAGGTTTCATAAGCACTAAAGTTCTAATTGGTACGAGAGTAGAGTCCAAACAAGGTTAACCCAACTTTTGTATCAACAAGTGGCGCCATCCGTGGGACCCTACACTAAGAATTCAAGACCAGAATGCCGAAAAACAAGAACTCAGGCCTGCGGACTCCGCAGCTGGAAAAAACACGTGATGATCCACATAGAAAGAAGCATCAAGATTCGACTCCTAAGCCGACCTCTGGAACAACCAGTGCGCCTAATCATCGGGAATCGAATGTAACTCCAATCCCTACCGCGGTAGAATTACCTTTGGGGACAACCCGCACTACTACCGTAGTCTCAAGCGCTGAGGACATTCAGCGTACTCTCTTTACCACTCCCCACCAGGTGGCATCCATAGTGGACAACACTGTGCCACCAGGAGCGCCTAATAGAGAGAGGGAACCTCATGCGGAGACGGGCATCCTGGCAGTAGAAGAGGATGCACCTGAGGTGACATTGAACGATTTCGTGTCCCAACATTATGAGACTTTAACTAGTCTCATACAAGAGGAAGCAAGAAGAAGGTCAAGCCGCGATCTACAAAACCGGCTGGACATTAACCAAGAAAAATCTCCACCGCGCCACTATGAGCGCAGAAACAATGAGAGGCGCACCAATGTTCATGATAGACTCGGTACAGCATCTAACTCTCAATTCTCGGAGGATTACGAAGACAACGTGCGGCACACCAATGTCCACACTAGGCTTGGTAGTCGCAGGATAAAAGATAGACTTGGACGACAACGTTCACCAAGCGTAAGCGTCTCAAGGTCAGGAAGCAGAAGAATCCAAGATAGGCTTAGGAAACACCACTCCCCAAGTGAAAGTCCTTCAAACTCGGACTCCGAGGAAAAACGGCGCAAGTGCCACAGAAGGAACAACTCCTCTTCTAGCAGCTCCTCGGACAATGAGGATAGGGAGACGGGACATTGGAAATCTAAAAATTTTCAAGTCAGCGGCTGCTATTGAAAATTGGCCACAACCTGTGTGGTGCCATATGTTCAACTCTACCTTAGTAGGGAATGCGCGAACATGGTTCAGCAAGCTTCCACGACGAAGCATAAATGGGTTTGAAGAGTTGCGGAAAGCATTCCGCCTAAATTTCACACAACGAAAGAAGTGCGCAAAGAACCCTGTGGAACTAGCCAGAGTGAAACAGCGCCAAGGGGAATCCACAAGCGCTTACATGGAGCGCTTCAACGATGAATTCATGCAAGTCAAGGCATGCCCCGAGGTACTAAAAATCTCAGGGTTCATGAACGGGATCAATAACCCAAAGCTGATACGGAAGCTAAACGATAAAGTACCCCAAAGCTTTGATGAGCTAACAAAGTGCACCAAATCTTTCATCCAAGGGGAAGCGGCGGTGGCAGACAGCAAAAAAGGTTACTCAACCTTTAAACCACAAGAACAGTCTAGGAGACAATCCAACGACCAAAGTGGCAATCGCAACAGGAACTACCGCAACCGAGGAAGGGATAACGACAAGTATGTCCCACTCACAAAAACCCCTAAGGAAATATTCGCGACAGAAGGAGCAAATTTTCCAAAACCTGCACCCATGAGCACTCCAGAAGAAAAGCGCATCGGAGGAGGATACTGCGAATACCATGGACAGAAGGGTCACACTACTAACGAGTGGGTCCAACTACGTCAGCTAATTGATAAATTAGTAAGAGAAGGGAAGATGGACAACCTCGTTAAAAATATCAAAGAGGGGAAAGATAGACAAAAGAATGTGGCCAAAAAGGAGGTACCAAAAAATAAGGCTGACACAATATACATGATACAATCATGGCAGCGAAATACGAAACAAAAAGTCAGCCAAAGATTTTCCAAGGGAAACCAAATCTCTTTTCCCACTCTTACTGTGGACAACGCAGTGGTCGAACCACTCACCATCGAGATACAAGCAGGGGGTCATGACATCCACCGCATGTACGTCGACGGGGGAGCATCTGCGGACATCATGTATGAACATCTGCGGCCACGACATCATTGACTAGATTCACAGGTGAAAAAATTTAGCCCATGGGACAATTACGCATAGTTGTGGTCATTGGCAATGAATACCATTCTACAATAGCTTGGATGAATTTCATGGTAATCAGGTCTCCCTCGTCATACAATGGCATCATTGGGAGACCAGGCATATCAGCCATGCGCGCAGTCCCATCCACAGCACATGGGATGCTCAAGTTTCCAGTAGAAGGGGGAATCGTCACCCTCTACAACACTACCGCATCTCCAAGAGAATGCAACATAGTGACAGATGAAGTTCCGCGCACTCCAGAACAACACACGACCAAGGTGAAAAACCTGAAGGTTGCAATCCACCCAGATTATCCTGACCAAGAGATGTCAATTGGGGGATCACTGTCCGACAAGGGCAGAGCAGCTGTGTGCGCATTATTGCAAAAGAACCTAAATATCTTTGCATGGGAACCCAAACACATGACCGGAGTACCAAGAGCCATTACTGAACACAAGCTCGAAATCCGACAAGGATATCCTCCAATACGACAGAAAAAACGCGGCCAGGCTCCAGAACGCGCAAAAGCTATCCTAGAGGAAGTGCACAAGCTCGTGGATGCAGGGATCATGCGAGAAGTTTATTACCACGATTGGCTTTCCAACCCAGTGATGGTAAAGAAAAGCAATGGTAGCTGGAGAATGTCCGTGGACTTCACCGACCTCAACAAAGCATGTCCACAAGACTGCTATCCTCTACCAGAAATCGATTGGAAAGTAGAATCCTTGTGCGGGTATCCTTTCAAATGCTTCCTAGACGCATACAAAGGATACCATCAAATTCAAATGGCCAAGGAGGATGAAGAAAAAACAGCCTTCCACACGAGTCAAGGGGTGTATTGCTACACAAAAATGCCCTTTGGCTTAAAAAATGCAGGAGCCAAATACCAACGGTTAGTGGATAGTGCATTTGAGAAGCAAGTGGGCGCAATTTGGAGGTCTATGTTGATGACCTGGTCATAAAAAGCCATACCGAAGAAGAATTGGTGCGTGACATAGAGGAGACGTTTAAGACATTGGGAAGAATAAACATGAAGTTGAATCCCAAGAAGTGCACTTTTGGAGCAACAGAAGGCATGTTTCTTGGATACCTAATAGAACCCGATGGTATTAAACCGTGTCCAGAAAAAACAAGAGCGGTCATAGAACTACCTTCACCGCGCACACTAAAAGAAGTTCAGTCACTAAACGGCAAATTAGTCGGGCTAAATCGATTCTTGTCCAAATCAGCGGACAAATCACTTCCTCTCTTTAAAACACTCACGAAGTGTACAAAGAAGGGAGATTTTCGATGGACTCCAGAAGCGGAAGAAGCTTTCCAACAGCTAAAACAAAACCTAGCAGAGCTACCAAAGCTTGTCGCACCCAGACAAGGGGTAGAACTGATCATGTATCTTTCAGCAACCCATGGAGCAGTCAGCGCGGTGCTATTGACAAACAGAAACTCTGTTCAAACACCTATATACTTCATAAGCAAAGCCCTCAAGAAGACAGAGACTAACTACACCACTATGGAGAAACTGGTCCTAGCTTTAGTATTCACAGCTAAGAGACTGCGCAGGTACTTCCAAGCGCATCCGATAGCTGTAATCACGGACCAACCCATCAAGCAGGTTATCTCTAAACCTGATGCATCAGGGTGGCTTAAAAAGTGGAGTGTTTTATTGAGCGAACAGACCATCTCCTATAGGCAGCGCACCGCGATCAAGGGACAGATATTGGCTGATTTCATTATCGAGAAGCCAGATGCTGATACTCCATCACCAAAGGTTGAAGTACCATTACAAGAACCATGGGTTCTATTTACGGATGGATCCTCGTGCGCAGAAGGATCAGGCGCAGGCCTTATCCTTACCAGCCCAGATGGAACAGAACACACTTACGCACTACGCTTTGAATTCATAGCCACAAACAATGAGGCGGAATATGAAGCATTACTGGCTGGACTCCGCATAGCAAATCAAATGGGTGTACGCAACCTAGAAGCTAATGTGGATTCACGATTAGTAGCTAACCACGTGTTAGGCGAGTATGTGGCTCAAGAAGAACACATGATCCAATACCTCGATAAAGCCAAATCCTTGATCAAGAATTTTGACAAGTTTTCCATTAAACAAATCCCATGAGGAGAAAATAAAAAAGCAGATGCGCTAAGTAAAATCGCATCCACAAGCTTTGCACACCTGTCAAAACAGGTATTGGTGGAAACCTTGAAGAACAAGTCCATCTCTGAGATGGAAGTGTCCACAGTGATAGAGGAAGAACATCCTACACGGATGACACCCATCATGGATTTTATTAGCAAGGGAACACTCCCCCAAGAACAAAAGGACGCTCGACGGATACGTCGCACAGCGCAGAGGTTCGAACTTTGAGATGGTATCCTATATCGGCGTTCATTCCTACAACCATGGCTCAGGTGTGTCGGACCTCTTCAGGCAGATTACGTACTCCGGGAAATCCACGCTGGCTCTTGCAGCATGCACTCAGGACCACGGTATGTTGTAGCGCGTGCTTTGCGATCCGGGTACTATTGGCCTACCATGCACCGCGACACGCGAGACATGATTAGAAGATGCAATGACTACCAAGTTCACAGACCAATTCCGCGTCGACCACAACATGAGTTAACACCCATCACATCACCATGGCCATTCCATAAATGGGGAATTGATATTGCAGGACCCTTTCCAGTCGCGCCAGGAGGACTCAAGTTCCTCATTGTCGCCATTGACTACTTCACCAAATGGATCGAGGCAAAAGCAGTGGCAAGTATCACAGGCAACCAGGTCAAACGATTCGTTTGGGATAACATTGTATGCCGCTTTGGCCTACCTGGAGAAATTATTTTGGACAATGGAAAACAATTTTGTGATAACCCATTCAAAGATTGGTGCGCGTAGTTAAACATCACACAGCACTTCGCATCAGTTAAACATCCACAAACAAATGGATTAGTAGAACGAGCGAATCGTAGTCTGGGTGAAGGAATTAAAGCGCGCCTAGACAGACATAAAGGAAGATGGGTGGACGAATTATCGCATGTTCTGTGGGCCCACCGCACAAAAATCAAAGTCAGCAACAGCGACACACCTTTTTCTCTTGTCTACGGGACAGAAGCTGTTATACCAGCAGAAATTGGAATGCCAAAAATCCGTACATTGGAAGTTAACGTCACAACAAACGATGATGAACGGCGTATTGACTTAGATCTGTTGGAAGAACGACACGAAAGGGCAGCTATCCGCGAAGCAAAAGCTAAATCAAATATGAAGAAGTATTATGATGTACGAGTCAAAAACACTTCTTTCAAACCAGGGGACTTTGTATACCGCGCCAACGATGCAAGCCACGCAGAAGACACAGGCAAGCTCGGACCCAAGTGGGAAGGACCTTACGAGGTCACAGAGGCATTAGGCGACGGTGCGTACAGAGTGCGCGACATGAAAGGCCACGAGCTACCACGCACCTGGAACATTTGCAATCTCAAGAGATGCTACCTTTAGGCCACGGCCCACACACTGACACCTCTGCACTTTAGTAAGCGCTCAATAAATGTTGGTGCATTTACTTTTTTTCTCTTTCTTAGGAAATTATCTTTTTGCACTTGCAACAATTAATAAAACGTTGTGGTTTCTAGCTAACTCCACAACACATTTCAACATTATTGCTTACATTATTCATTTATGTTTCAATTCTGTTTATATTATTGCGTACATGGCGTGCATGCACATATTAAGACCACACGAGGGCAGACAGGATGAGTAAACCTACTAAAGTACTCGTTGAGTAAGAGGGTTGCAAACCCATCAACACCAGGTCACGTATCCCTATTAAACACCTTACTATCAAGACGTTGGAGTAAGTTAATAAGTACACCCCACGATGGATGCACTTTATCGCATACTGTGCGCGTTTAACAAAACATGGACTCAAGACAATTGATTCCTACATAGTGGAATTCGCAGTACACTGCACTCCACCACATGGATTCAAAACAACTGACTCCTAAATTCGTACACTAACTTCATACAAGCTTATGACTTTAGTACGTATCTCACAATGAATGCGCAACAACAAGTTTAAAACAAACTAATAAACCAAGACACTTGGTTACTAAAAATGGTAAACATAGCACGCTACACACGTTTGTTAAGGTTATGGACCACAAACGTTTCTTAAGTTACGGACTTAATGCACAAATTCTGGGCTCAATACAAGATATTATATGCACATTGTAACTCCAGATAAGTCTTTCACATAATAGAGACAAAACATCTAAGTATAAAACAATATATGTGCACAAAAGAGTTCCATAAATTCGTTTACCAAAAAACCTCGAGTTTTTACAAAGCTATAACTACGAGTTATACATATCTACACACTATGGATACGTTCAGGGGATTGTTCTGGCGCAGTTGAGCTCCCCGCCTCCTGAAGCTTTTTTAACAACAGCGCATCTTTTGGTGACACGGTCGCCACACTGACTGCAACACCATCCGACCTAGGTAGATGTGCAGCACCCACACCGCAGAGAGTGGCCTTCCCTTTAAGACCTTTCTTCTTGGCCGCCCTCTCTACATGATGCTCCAAAACCTCCTTCAGAGGCACCTCTGTCTCAAGAGCGAAGGGGTTAAGGATGTCACGCGGTTGCGCGAACACCGGAACCTGCAATTGAGACTCATCGGGTTTCAAGAAAAAGTCAGCTTCAGCCTCTGCGTTCTCTGCTATGTGCCTCCTAAGAGTTAATCCCTGCATGATCAATCGGATAGGATAATCTTGGTCGCGCTCCAGCTGCGCAATGTGTAGAAGCTCAAACAGCCTCATTGCCTCCATAGCCTGCACAAGTTCGTCAAAGGCACCAGCATTATAGTCAGGAACCTTAGAGGGGGAAACCTTTAGCAGTTGCGCCTCAGCCAACTCTTCCGCAGCCTGTGCCTTGCCACGAGAAACGGCACACTCCACTACCTTCCCAAAGGCACCCACGACCTCTGGGGACTCCAATGTGCTCATGGCAGCCAGACGCAAGCCATGGCTGATCAACCACCTGCACAAACAACAACAAACGCATTAGAAAAGAACATAAAAGATACAAGAATTAAGGAGAAATGTACAACAAGTACCTGCGCTCCGCAATCGTCGACATCAGATGAGGATACAACTCCTCATCATACTCTATGCTCAGCCTGCGCAGCTTCTCCTCCTGCGCCTCCATAGAGTCTTCTACCTTCTTGCCAAACTCAGCAAGCTGGCCGCAGAGCTCATTCTTCCTCTCTTCCAGGTATTTTACCCCCCCAGGCAAGGTCAGCCTTGTATTGCTGCGATTCTCCGCGTTCGCGCTGCAGCTCAGCCATAACCACTAGTTTCTCCTCAGTCGCCTTCTTGGCACGCTCATTGGCAGCCAACACCTCTGCCCGAGCCTCAGCCAACTGCGCTTTGAGCTGCACAATCTGCTCATCCCTCTGAGAAAGGCTACCTCCCTCAACAACGGTCCGCGCCTTTAGCTGAGTGACCAACTCAGCCTGGCGAGCAGCAACATCAGCCAGCTCCTCCACCAACTCCTGCGCAGACATCTGTGCCGCCGCCTTCACAGGATCCTCCACATTAGCAGTTTGTGGCGATGCGGCACGATCAGCAAAAGCCGCATCACCATCTGCAGCATGGTCCCTACACAAATGAAGAAGGTATAGTCAGTACGCGGATATGACAGATAAAGAAGATTACAGTTATAAACATTTACACAAGTGGTGGAGACTTAGCTTGATTCTTCTCCGCGCAGCAGACATCTCATCTGGCGCGGCTGATTCCTCATCAGCAATCAGGTGGCGCCTCCATTTGGAAGTACCCGCAACATAACCACCAGAAGACGCTTCCTTGCGCTTCTCCCTACGAACCTCCGCAGGCTCCAAAATCTCCACGCTGTTGGATGCCTCCACATGCGTCTCTTCCTACACGGGAGACTTCCCCTCAGTAGGAGGGACAACCTGCACTGGCTCAACAAGCGCAGCTGGAGGGGGAGAGTCCTCTCGCTCAACAGGCCCAAAAACTATCAGGTGCCCCGCCGTGGCCTGCAAAATGGGCTACTCACCCTCCCTCAGGGGACGCACCCTCACCGTCACACGCTTGGGTTCTTTCAGCTTCACAACCGCGAACAAATCCATTTCTGCGACAGACAAAAGACAAATAACAAGAACAAGTTAGTTATTCAAGGGAAATAAGAAAAATACTTACATTATAGAGGCAAAAAAAGGATGAGCACCCACCCTGGCTGTTCTCATCGATGAAGGTTGGAACCTCATCTGCACCATCAAAATAATTACGGCTCAGCCCCATATGCACCAAGAACTCCTCAGGATAGGAGTTAATGGGAATGCGGTTACCATCGATTATGTCCGCATCCGCGGCGCTGTAAGAACCAGGGATAGGACGCTCATCCCTCGGCAACGACCCTTGAGTATAGAACTCAAAGCGCGATGGAAATACAACATCATCTACCCAGAAAAAGTACTCTCTCAAATGCCTTAAAGAATCTACTTTTTCGGTGTAACATTGGAGGCGCCCTGCGCGTTTGGCAAAAGAAACCCATCCATGCGACCACGTTGTGTGGTAAAACGAACGAAATAGGTCAACTGTCGGATTGATAGCTAGTAACCGACAATTTATCTCAAAATTTGATATCTTAGTCGCACCTATACAGTGCAGCTGTGAGATATGGAGTTGGTAATGATTGAGCACGTTGCTCAAAAATACAGAAATGGGTACGCGATAATTCGCGTAATCAAAAAAGCGTGTATACAAACCAATCTTCCCAACGGGGAAATCAGCAATACACGCATTCACATCTGGTGCCTCAGGATGGATGTCGAGAGGAATGAAGTAGTCAGAAGAAAACTGACGTACGTCATCCTCATCCAACCTAGAGCGGAACTCGTGTAACTGAGCAACCATCTTATAAATAAGGTATACTAAATATTGCGCACGCGCAGTTACCTAATGAAAACAGAAGATCGAAGAGAGAAAAAGCTTCAAAAATTTTGCAAATGGTGAAAAACGTTTTGACTGTGTGAATCACAGTGACATGGGGGCAGTGATTTATATAAGAAGCCAAGAAACCCTAAATGGGATGCCACGTGGATCCCACTAACAAACGTGTGGCTAGGAGACGGAAGGTACAAGCACTTTTCCCCTTTTCTCGAGGTACACGTGGACAACCTCCCCGTTTTTCGAAGCACTATTTGTGATATTTTGGGACTTGATACATTGTTCCAATATTTTGGGCGGGAAATATTTAAGTTTTTCCCACCACGCTTACCGCTAGTCTCAATAGTCTAGTATCCGCGGCTATGGGCGCGCACACTAGACTGGGGGGACATGATGACGTATAGCCTATAGTTGGGCCACGAGCCCAAATTATAGACATTACTAAGCCCAAACCCACCACGAGTGGGTTATCATGACAAATGACTTGGGCCATAATTACCAACGGCTTGGGCTCACGAAGCCCAAAGCCCAACCAAAATGCACGGTTAAAGGATAAGGATCTTCTATTTACAGAATAGATATCCTTACTCCGGATAAGTACCACGAGTGCGAAGAGTAAGGAGCAAGATACCTACACGGTTTCTGCGCCCTATATATAGAATGATATATTCTCATGAAAAGGTACGATTTACACAATCCCTAACTCTTCAACTAAACCCTAAAACCGATTACTTACTTTCACGCCGGAGTCTAATCGTGGGAGACAATCCCACGATAAGCCTAACGGTGTTGTTTGCTTTCTTGGTACGCAAGTTTCATAAGCACAAAAGTTCTAATTGGTACGAGAGTAGAGTCCAAACAAGGTAAACCCAACTTTTGTATCAACACTTATTGTAACCGACTAACCTAACAATCATTGTCCACCGCTGCTCCGTAGTCGACTTCCCGTCATTGTATTTCAATCTCCAATCTATCAGGTTTGATAGCTCTGTACCTTTTCGAAGATGATGGGAAGTATAGTATCAATGATATTTCATTAAACAAATAAGAACAACATCATAAAAGAAAAGAAAAAAGAAGCCATCTTTTTTGCAGAACTAAACTTCTGTAACATGAAGTAATGTAGCTTTAAAGGCATAATATACCAAAGCATTATTAGTAACAACTTCTTATAGGTTTTGTTGATAAAGCTTCAATATGATATCTTTTTACCAGGTTGTTAACTTTTGTAACTATGGCATCCAGGTGTGATATTTTTCTACTAAATTAACATTTGAACAAAAATTGTATCAAACTATTTATTAAACTAGACATCTATTCTTATTAAACTGTTTGAATATATAATTTAATTATGGTGTATAAAATTGGTAGGAACAAGCAAGATTCGTAAACTATGATGTTGATGCTGATGTTGGCAGTGTAAGAAACGTGGGTGCCAAAACGCATGTTTTTAAATGAGAAGATTGAAAATATCATATTATTTTAAATACTTTTGAGGGTACCCGTTTGTTAATTATGTTTTATAAATACAATGGTTAGCTAAAAACCTCGACATTAGGGCATTCACAACGCTTCATGATGGAGCATGTAACGAATGATATATTGATTGTGCAATCCAGTGTGGAGTTGCCACATATTCACACCATATAAATATGGTTCCTCTTTGTCTCAATCGTATTTATACCTTCAATGTAGCCTCCACCCAGTTCAATTCATTAAATAAAAAGCACATCGCTAGGACCAGTATTTCTTTTAGCTTAATGTAGCTTAAATAAATTATATTCTTGGTGAGTGGGTATACAATGATTTTATTAAGCTAAATTTATTTGGAAGATTATAATGTGTTAGTGTTTCACCAGTTAACCATAAATATTGTACTATGTACTTATTTCAACACAAGACCATAAAATAACAGTTATAGCATCTAGCTTTTGTATAGAAATTTTAGGGTCCGTTTGGTTTGTAGGTGGGTTTAGGATTATGATTTGGATTTGGATTTAGGGCCCATTTGGTTTATAGGTGGGTTTAGAGGATTTGAATTTGGTTTAAGATTTGGAGAGATAAAATATATATCTTAAATATATTTTATAATAAATGTAAAATAAAAAAATATCATTTGAAAATTAAAACAAACAAACAAACAACCAAAAAAAAAAAAGTGTGATAGTAGAATGAGAGGTCCCATAGGTTTTTGCCCAAATCTTACCTCTTGCCTGGAATTCTGCAATCCCTTATTTGTGGGTTTGAAAAATTGATCCCCACCAACCAACATTAGTTTACAAAGCTTAATCTTAATCCTCCCTCAAAACCCTTAAAACAAACACGCCCTAATTTAGATTAGGATTTGGATTTGGATTTAGATTTGAATTTAATATAAGAAAAAGAAAAATATTTAAAATTATTTATATTTTAAAGTTTAATTTATAAATTATCTATATAAAAGGGGAGAGTAGAGAGATAGAGAGAAAATAAGATGGGTCCCATTTCTTTTCATAAAACTCACCACTTCACCATACTTTATCACACTCCTTAATATTTGGGACTAAGGGTGTGTTTGGTATACCACTTTGGAGTGGGTTTCGCTTTGATTTGATATTTAATAATTGTTTGGTTGCAATCTAAGGGTTAGGATTTGGAAGTCAATACCTTAATGGTGGAGTTGTGTAAAAGTAAGAGGGTAAGGTAGGTTTTCTAAAAACTGGTGGGACCTAGTCCTTTTTTATTTGTCTCATTCTATATTTTTTATTTTTTTAGCATTATAAAAATATAGTTTTAAATTAAAAATCATTTATTTCATTATACATTAATTGTTAATAATTTAATATATTATTTTCTCTCTCATATATCAAATCCAAAACCAAATTTAAATCTAAATCCAAATGCTAATTCTAAACCCATCTGTTGGGTCACTAAATTCCCCAAACTTCCTCTAATTAGGATTTGAACATAAAATAACCTAAGTGTTTTATTTCCGTAAATACCAACAAGTCACTGAGTGAACAGTAACTCAGTAAGTCATCTTCAGGATGCTTAGAACGAGCCTATGTAGAAAGGTTCTCCATTCATTGAGACAGAAATCAGCGAGTGGCATTTAAGCCAAGAAGAAGATGATGGGTTCAGTGAGGATGACAATAACTCACTCAACCCCCAAGACTCCTCAAAAACTATTGAAGTACTGAAGACTGAAGACCTGAAGACGGAAGAATGGGCGGGACAAAGCCGGAAAAGTTTGAATGTAACAACAGGTGTCCTTATCAACCTGAAGTCAAACTTTCCCTGAATGGCATAATGTCAGGATGGTGTCATCACTGTGCATCAGAAAGGTACATTGTCCTTTACTATACAATCCATTGTAACAGAGACAAAATATGTAAGTATTTTGTCTCTACTAGATTAGGTAATGAATTTGTCTTTATCAGTAAAGTTGTAATTTACTTGTGTACAAATATGTAGCATAAGTGAGGAGTAAAAGTTGACAAGTTTGTGCAATTAATGCTTTGACATTCACAAACAACTTTTACTCCTCCAAAGAACAACATAGTCCCTGAGATAGCTCAGTGAGACCTTTAGTTGTCACTCAAACTTTGTTTGGGTTTAGAGAGGAGTCATACCATACTTGTCGTTTCAATCCCAAGTGTTATTCCGCAAACACTTGGGTATAATTCTTTTTAATTAACTTCTAATAAAGAATTAAACGTTGAAAAATATTGTCTCTTTATCTTTACATTTTAATTGTTGTTAATCAATTTCATCTTTGTTTCAAGTCATGGAACTTGGTTAATTTAACTCGTTAGTTAATATTTATCAAGTAAACGGGACCAACAAGTGGTATCAGAGTCTCTGATTTGTAAAACTTTTCATAAATTGTTTTCAAAACTAAAGAGTGCTTAAAAGTTTTAAAATCAAGATCCCACCATGGCTGACATTGATGTTCCCCTAAAAAGCGCATTCTTTGCTACTTGACTGGGATGGAACCATAATACATTAGGCTTATTAATGATGGTCCATATGTCTCTAAAACTGCTCAAGGTTTAATCAAACCAGAATCTCAATGGACCCAAGATGAGAGGAGGGTGGTCAATCAAGACCAACGCCTGAAAAGCATCATTATATCTTGTCTTCCTGACGATATAATGGAATCAGTCATCAACTGTCCTACTACCAAGCAGACACGGACTGACTTGGTTCACAGCTATGAAAGTCCCTCAGATACCAAGGAAAACATGATCATGGACCTGAAACTTGAGAACAATACTTTTAGGGCCAAAGACTCTGAAAGTCTCTCAGAGACCTATACCCGGTATAAGACCCTATTGAATGAGCTGACCAATAATGGTGTCACCCTGTCTAAGCATGAAATCAATGTTGGCTTTGTCAACAGTCTCCCTGAGAAGTGGTTAAACTTCTCTCAGGGCCTAAGAAATGCTAATCACCTCCAAACTCTTGAGCTTCCTGAGATCTATGGTAAATTTCTCTATGAGGATAACCTAATCTCAAGGAGATACCCAGATTCCAAGAAGGCTCAAGAGACTAAAAAGACCCTGACCTCTTCACCCATATCTACTGCTTTCTATTCCAATGGTGTTATACAGGATTTTCAAGATGGATCAGATGATGAGGTTGATGAAAGAACAAGTGAGGAGTACCTAAATGATTTGCAAATTAAATTTCATGAAAGTGCACTTCTTGCTAACTCAAAAAGATTTATCAAAAGAAACAAATATTTTGTAAACTCAAAAGCAAATGACAACACTGAATGTTTTAAATGTGGTAAAAAAAGGTCATTTTTCAAAAAATTGTTTCTCAAAAACAACCTTAGAACCATCTTACAAATTTTCAGGAAACAACTCTTTCTCTGGAACAAGCAAGTTTCAGCCAAAATTGCTTCAATCTAGTCAGTCTTTTCAAAACAAGATTGAAAAAATTCCTCAAAAAGATTTTGAAGCCAAATATAGAAAGGCCAAGGCCAAACTTGCTCTTCTGGAGTCATCCTCCTGAGTCACTCAGTCATTTCAGGCTCCTAAACCTGCTCAGGCTAAAAACAAGGGGCTAGTTGCTGAAACATTTGATTGGGATGAGGAAGAAGTTTCCTCTGAGGATGAAGAAGTTCATATCAGTGCCCTGATGGCTCTCTCGGAAGACAACAAGCTTTCTGTGGGAAAGAGTCATGCAAGGAATGGAGAGTGGGTGAGCATCACCATGAGAAAGGTAAACATCTTTCTATCTATGGATGATGATTCTGATTAGAAATCTTACTTAGTGTTGATATAAATAATGTATAAAAACGTTATTAATATCTTTCGATATCCTTAAGTTTTGACGATCACAAAATATAAGAACATTAAACGCAAAGTTAATACGTAAACAAGTTTTAAGCAAGTTTATATCATCTCATCTAACATAATCACTTAAGGTATGAATAAACAAGTGACTAATACATTTTATGATCAAAGGGATGTTTATTTAAATAATACAAAGTTTATAAAATTAAATAAACTTATTATATATTTTTGAAAAACATTTTTGGTAATAAAGGAAAATGTTTTATTCATAATAAATATATGAATTCAAAATTTTAACCAAAATCAGTTAGTTTTTCACCAAATAAACTTTCCCCAGAAAAAGACAAGAAAACTGCAGTTTTCGTCTGGGCGGCCCCCTTAATTATAAGGGCGGTCCCCTTAATTTTAAGGGGACCGGCACACAATTAAGGGGACCGGCCACACTCCCCTGTCAGATTTTGTCAGAAATTTTTCCCTATAAATACCACCTTAAATCTGGAATTTTTACCACCTCTTGCACGAAAATTTTCAGATCCAAATCTCTCTAAACATCCTTCTAAAAACCCTTTGATCATATAATTGTTAATCCTTGTTTCAAGTGATTCATTCCCTCACCTCTCATCTCTCAAAGTGCAAGAGAAGAATACTCCTTCAACATCTAGTTGTGAAGTATTGTAGATTTATGTATATAATCTAATTGTTGTGTACATTCATTGTAAAGGTGTGATAGTATTGTAACTAGATAGATCTAGGAGTAGAAGTTGTGAATAGAAGTAGTGAGATATAAGTAGTGTTGTGAAGAAAAGAAGAAATAGTTGTGAAAGAGAAGTGTTAGGAAGTAGATTGGTGTGAAGAAGATTGGTGTGTAGAAGATAGTTGTGAAGAAGATTGGTGTGTAGAAGATAGGTGTGAAGAAAATTGGTGTGTAGGAGATAGGTGTGAAGAAGTGGTGTGATTAAGTAGTGAATAGGTGTGAATTAGTTGTGTAGAAGGTGTGAATAAGTTGTGGTGTGTATATTGGTGTGTAAGGTTTTCTCCGCCATAAAGGAGCTTGTTGACATAGTGAAGAAAACTCTCGAGTAGGTGACTCGGGGAGTGGAGTAGGAACAAGGAAGGTGTCCTTGTTGCCGAACCACTATAAATCCTTTGTCTCGCGGTTAGATCTTTCCTTTACTTAGCTTATTTATTTACATCTCGTACATAGCTATAATTGTTTATATTGTGCATGTGTTAATCTTACATACTTAGCTTACATCTTTACTATTTCTTATACTTATATATTATTGCTCATATTGTTCAAGATTTGAGTTCACATAAGATTGAATCAAAGTTTTAAAAGTAAACAAGGTTTTTAAAACTATACTAAGTTTTCAAAAACAAAGTCTTTATAACAAACCTAAAAGAATTCACATATAATAGATCATATAGTTGTTTTTAAACTTAACTCTAATTAAAGGCCTTATCAAACAAACAATTGAATAAACTCGTATTAATATTTTGAAACCAAGCTTTATAAAAATTGAAAAGACGTAAAACTATTCAACCCCCCCCCTTCTAGTTTTCCACATTTGGTATCAGAGCCACGTCAAACAAGATTTTTAAAATATATTGTATTTTAAAACTTGAAACGATCTATGGAATTGGAAAAATATTTAGAAGGGCAATCTATGCAAAGACCACCGTTATTTGAAAGTGATGGTTTTCTTTATTGGAAAAATAGATTCGAAACTTATGTGAAATCAAAAGATCTTGATCTTTGGCATGTTATTACCTTTGGTGACTTTTCCCCTATTCAATATAATTTTGAAACTAAAAAGGATGAAATCGTATCTTTTGAAAAACAAAATGATGATTTGAAAAAGAAACTAGCAAAAAATAATGAGGCTAAAATGGTTATTTATAATGCGTTACCACGCAAAGAATATGAAAGAATTTTTATGTGTAAAACCGCAAAAGAAATTTGGGATTCTTTATTAATTACTCACCAAAGTAATAGTCAAGTCAAAGAAAATAAAATAGATCTTCTTGTTCAACAATATGAACAATTTATGATTTCGGAAGAGGAATCAATAGATAATGCATTTGCTAGGTTTAACACTATCATCACAAGTTTAAAAGCACTTGATGAGAATTTTTCTAGTAAGAATTTTGTTAGGAAATTTCTTAGGGCTCTTCATCCAAAATGGCGAGCTAAAGTTACGGCGATTGAAGAATCAAAGAACTTGTCAACTCTTCAACTTGACGAGTTAATTGGTAACTTGAAAGTATACGAAGCAATAATAAAGAAAGATTCCGAGATGGTTAAAGGAAAAAGGGAGCAAAGCAAATCGATTGCGTTGAAAGCTAAAAAGGACTCTAGTGACGAAGAATGCTCAACCTCCGAAAGCAACGATGAAGAGTATGCTATGGCCGTACGAGATTTCAAGAAATTCTTCAAAATTCGAGGAAGATATGTTAGACAACCATATAATGAAAGAAAGTGCTTTAAGTGTGGAGATCCAAATCATCTTATTGGAGAATGTCCGAAATTGTCAAGAAGTCAAAATCACAAAGCCTTTGTAGGAGGAGCATGGAGCGATAGTGACAATGATGAAAAAGAGACAACAAAAGATGAAAGGTGTCTCATGGCAAAGGCATCCGATAAGGTACGTTCTAAAACCGAATATTATAGTGATGAAAATTTATTTTTAGTTGAAAAAGACCTAGATAGCGAATATAGTAGATTGTGTAAATTAGGTCAAAAGGTAATAGCTAAAAATAAGTCACTAAAACATATTAATAATCAATTAGAAAATGAAATACTTGAATTAAAAATTAAACTACAACATTTGGAAAAAGAAAAAGAAATTTTTATAGAATGTAAAACATGTTTAGAGGTCAAAAATGAAAACGAAAAACTTAAAGATGAAATTTTCAAACTTGACAAGTTTAAAGATAGTAGTAACTCACTTAAGAAAATAATAAGTGTTCAAGAAACTTTGAGAGATAAAACCAGTCTAGGATTCGACTTAACTAATGTTTCAATTAGTGAAAATAAAAATGAAAAGTTTGAATGTGTATCTAGTAAACAAAAAACATTAGACTCAAAACCTAAGTATGTACCTATAAAAGATAGAAAAATACCTATTGCGAGTGATGAGGAAGTAAAAAGTTTTTATAAACCATCATTAAAAGCCAAAACCGGATTTTTTAAACAAAAATTAAGATCTAAAACTCCACCTCCAAATAGACCAAATAATCATCATCCTCGGTCTACAACCCCTCAACATAGGAGAAATCAAGGTAGACAATACTTTTCTAATAATAGTCACCCAATGTGGATTTATCCACATCAACCAAGCTTTAGCCCATGGGGAATACTTCCACCATACATGCATCCTAGTCAATTGCAAACCATGTTTGGTTCAAACAACTTTGGACAAATGAGACCATGGGAACCAAGTGGCTAAGTTGTCACTTTTGGAAAATATTGGTATCTCTTCTACAAATGACTTCTTTAAGTCAACATGGCATCTTGATGTGTTTGAAGAAAATTTATTGAAGACCAAAAGGTACGCATTTCTTTTAAGTTTATCGTTAATATTTATATTCTTAGATTAATAACTAGTTAGAATAATGCTTAGTTATATAGCTAGTAATACTTACTTGCTCACATATTATGAACCCCTCTTAGTTGGCTTTCCTAGGATTTGAATTAAAATTGCTCGTTGTCGAACAACATAGAAAATGGAAATCTTCTATGTCCACTAGTAGAAAACTCATGGTGATGAAGTGAAATGAGTTAAGTGGATTAATCGTTAATATAGAAGTAAGACTAGATCCCCCGCATAAGAAAACTATGGATGAAACAAGCTCTCGAAGACTATGGTATTAGGTTAGAAAATTTTCCTATTATGTGCAATAACAAAGGTGCTATAGATTTAAGTAAGAATCATGTTCAACACTCTAGGACTAAACATATAGAAATGCGTCATCTCTTTCTTATGGACATTATACAAAAAGAATATATAACAATAGAGAAGGTAGCTTCGGAAGGTAACATTGCCGATAAAGTCACTAAGCCTCTTAAGCGTGATTTACTTAACCACGTACGTTTAGGATTAGGAATGATGGAGCAAATTGATTAAATTCTTGAAATACTTAACATCTTTTGAAAAATCAAAGTTCTGGAAAATTTTCTTTGTCAGATGGGCGGACCCCTTAATCTATAAGGGCGGCCCCCTTAAAATTAAGGGGACCGGCCTCACTTTAAGGGGGCCGGCCATCTGAGCATAAAATTTTAAAATTTTCTTTCCTCTCAAATCTGAGTCTAGGATCAAGAATTGAGATATTTTGTTTTGCATTAATATATTTTCAAAGAAAACCTCAATTCATTTTGAAATTATTCTCACGTTTAGGAAAACTCATTGTTGAATAATGATAAAAACGTTTTTCTATCAAACCATGCACAAAATCAAGAATTACACTACCACATTTGTTCCATCACTAGTATCTCACTCATTAGTTGCCTTTGCCCTTGCACTAAGTTGTTCATATTAGGTAGAATGCCTAAATTACTTGATCTATCACTTTATTAATTTTGCATGCATGCTTAATTGCAATTATATTACATGTTTGTTTGCCTATATACTTTTCATGCATATTCCATTAAGATAATACATGCATAGTTGCCTAAAGAGTTGGACTTGCTCAAAACCAAACCTCATAACCTTTACACACTCAAACCACCAAAGTGAAATGAAAAACCAAGTCATTCCTTCCGTGAACATCGCTCTTTCACTCTCATCAATCACACCACTTGATACTCATTTCCCATCCTCACCAATAACTCCATCTAGTTATCCTCACAAAATGATTCAACCATGTAACCATTCCCTACACTCTACAAAGTGTGTCATCACCACTACAACTTAACCCATGAAGGTCAAACCATACTTCATGATACACAAACCTCATGTTCACTCAAATGAACCCTTTCACAAACCACATCATAATAACCAACCATCCATAACATCACCCAAGTACACCTTCATCTACAAACCTACATTTCATCTATCCCCTCGAAACAATCCTTTTATTGAAAAACATCAAAAACAATAATCAATATTACACCTCACTCTCTTTTCGACCAACATTACAAAATTCCTTCATCATCATCTTCCTTGAAAACCTTGATGTTTCTTGAAGAACTTGACCAACTCCATGATCTTCGTGATCTCAATACTATGCACCTTGCACAACGCAATTTGCATCACACACCTTCCTCACCATACTCAAATTACCTACCTCACTCATCCTCACATAATTACTCCATCCACATTCGTTTCCATCCTTACTCCCAAAAATGCACTTTCATCTCACCCATAAAATTCAAGAGCATACTCAATCTCAAAACAACAATCCCAATCTCACTCCCAACACCTCACATTTTGGTCAAACTATAAATCCACTATACAAAACATACTCCACTCATGAATCATCTCATTCTTCCATACATTCATCCTCATCCATTCATGATTATCCAAATGAAACCTCTCTTTTGTCTCAACAAGACAATCGCACAATCACCCTCACTAATGAAATTCCACATTCACCCAATTCATTTCTTCCAAATGACCCTCTTGAGGAACATACTCAATCTTTAAACAACAACCATCAAAACTCATCCATACATGAAACCTATGTTCCATGTTCAATCCACAATCAATAATCACTATCCAACTCCACCATCATCACCATCTTCCGAACATAAAAAGTTCGTTGAAGAACTTAAAGAAGCACATGAGCCTAGTGCTCTTCTTGCTTTACATCTTGCTTAAAGCAATTTGGATCAACAACCTTCATCCACCAACTCATCACCACCCAACAACTTGATCCATCTTGAGAATCATGTCAACAATTGTTCTTGTTGCATTCTTCTCCAAAAACAAAACATGGCCATGAATGAACACCTCACTTGGATTGAGTATCTCCTCACTAGGTCTTCTCAACATCATCCATAATACAAAACATCAACCCTCAAGCAAATCCTTCCGCTCCAAACTCACCACCAAACTCTCCAAACTCTAGAAAAACCATTCCCACAAAAGTCTACCTTTCCTAAATACCATGTTTCCCATCTCTAAAAATAAAATCATTTCAAACCTTTTGTGTTCCAAGCAAGTCCAAGAGATCTCAACTTGGCAACTTAGTATTATCTAGTGTAATTTGCTAGAAAATCATCCATCCATATGCTTATGTACTAATGATTATGTTTCCAACATAATTACTAATGAATGTCTCTTTTGTTTTATTACCATGCATTCTTATTAGTTACTTCATATCTATTGCATGCATATATATCTATGTTCCTTGTGCTCTAAATATTTTTGCAAGCATTCCATATCTCGATCTCTTTTGACCTCAAAACGAGGGGGAGTATACTTCAAGGGGGAGCTATACATTCATCGGGATAACCTTTTTGATGTTAACAAAAAGGGGGAGAAGTGATATAAACTCACACTAAAAACTTGCATATATATTAATTTTTAGTTTAATGAGTTTAGATTTTGTAATCATCAAAAAGGGGGAGATTGTTGATATAAATAATGTATAAAAACGTTATTAATATCTTTCGATATCCTTAAGTTTTGACGATCACAAAATATAAGAACATTAAACGCAAAGTTAATACGTAAACAAGTTTTAAGCAAGTTTATATCATCTCATCTAACATAATCACTTAAGGTATGAATAAACAAGTGACTAATACATTTTATGATCAAAGGGATGTTTATTTAAATAATACAAAGTTTATAAAATTAAATAAACTTATTATATATTTTTGAAAAACATTTTTGGTAATAAAGGAAAATGTTTTATTCATAATAAATATATGAATTCAAAATTTTAACCAAAATCAGTTAGTTTTTCACCAAATAAACTTTCCCCAGAAAAAGACAAGAAAACTGCAGTTTTCGTCTGGGCGGCCCCCTTAATTATAAGGGCGGTCCCCTTAATTTTAAGGGGACCGGCACACAATTAAGGGGACCGGCCACGCTCCCCTGTCAGATTTTGTCAGAAATTTTTCCCTATAAATACCACCTTAAATCTGGAATTTTTACCACCTCTTGCACGAAAATTTTCAGATCCAAATCTCTCTAAACATCCTTCTAAAAACCCTTTGATCATATAATTGTTAATCCTTGTTTCAAGTGATTCATTCCCTCACCTCTCATCTCTCAAAGTGCAAGAGAAGAATACTCCTTCAACATCTAGTTGTGAAGTATTGTAGATTTATGTATATAATCTAATTGTTGTGTACATTCATTGTAAAGGTGTGATAGTATTGTAACTAGATAGATCTAGGAGTAGAAGTTGTGAATAGAAGTAGTGAGATATAAGTAGTGTTGTGAAGAAGAGAAGAAATAGTTGTGAAAGAGAAGTGTTAGGAAGTAGATTGGTGTGAAGAAGATTGGTGTGTAGAAGATAGTTGTGAAGAAGATTGGTGTGTAGAAGATAGGTGTGAAGAAAATTGGTGTGTAGGAGATAGGTGTGAAGAAGTGGTGTGATTAAGTAGTGAATAGGTGTGAATTAGTTGTGTAGAAGGTGTGAATAAGTTGTGGTGTGTATATTGGTGTGTAAGGTTTTCTCCGCCATAAAGGAGCTTGTTGACATAGTGAAGAAAACTCTCGAGTAGGTGACTCGGGGAGTGGAGTAGGAACAAGGAAGGTGTCCTTGTTGCCGAACCACTATAAATCCTTTGTCTCGCGGTTAGATCTTTCCTTTACTTAGCTTATTTATTTACATCTCGTACATAGCTATAATTGTTTATATTGTGCATGTGTTAATCTTACATACTTAGCTTACATCTTTACTATTTCTTATACTTATATATTATTGCTCATATTGTTCAAGATTTGAGTTCACATAAGATTGAATCAAAGTTTTAAAAGTAAACAAGGTTTTTAAAACTATACTAAGTTTTAAAAACAAAGTCTTTATAACAAACCTAAAAGAATTCACATATAATAGATCATATAGTTGTTTTTAAACTTAACTCTAATTAAAGGCCTTATCAAACAAACAATTGAATAAACTCGTATTAATATTTTGAAACCAAGCTTTATAAAAATTGAAAAGACGTAAAACTATTCAACCCCCCCTTCTAGTTTTCCACACTTAGATTATATAAATGTTGATCTTAAGTATGTTGAAGAGCAAATATTAAACTTGTTTTCAAAATTTAACGAACTGAGTTTTGAGTTAAGTCAGTGTAGGATTGAACTTCTTGCTTTAAAACAAGCCAAACTTGAAAATGTTACACTTCAAATTCAAAATTCTGAACTTGTAAAACAAAATCAAGCTCTTCAGGAAGAACTTAAGAAAGAAAAGGCTGTCATTTGGAAATGGACCCAAAAGAACCCCAAACTCTTTGACACACTAAGTCTCACACCCAGTACCAAAAAGGCTACTTTGGGTGAAGATCAACTTACTGAAGTGTCTGGGGAGAGTAACCATGCAACAACCTTTCTATCAGCTAACAAACTCTCTAGCAAAGAACTTGCACAAAAATACAGTGATTGGATTGAAAGAGTCAATCCTGACAGTGAAATGCCAAACTTCAACACTGGAAGAATTTTGGAGCCTGAAAGTCAGGCCATTAAGGAAATGCTAGGAGTCACTGATGAACCTAGTAGTACTGAATCCATCACTGAGTCTAAGTCAGATTCACAATCAGCACTCCCTCCACTGAAACAACTTCAGGGAGCTGCACCTAGTTCAGATCTTGCACCATCAGTCTATCAACCTCATTCTCCCAAGGAGAAATCAAGTCCAGGAATAACTATCCTAAAAAAGACCTACCTCAGTACCTTCTAAAACCCACACACCTTCAGTATCCACTGAAGTGAAACCTGAAAGCACTGATTCTAAGTATGATCAGTTAGCTGAACTTGTCAGGAAGTTGAGTGAAAAGATTAAGTCTACTGAAAAACTCTCCGACTCAAAATCTAAACAACCAACAACTTCCTCAAGTTCCTCCAAACCAAAATCCACATCAAGACCTTCAGTGAGATGTGAACTTTGCAATCATCCAAACCACTCCACTGATAATTGCTACAGAATCCTGTTTTGCATGATATGCAAACAAGAGGACCACAGGACTTCTGATCAAACTCTCACTATGCATCCCTGAAAACACAAGGTCTTAACAAAACACAAGGTTATCAGTATGCCTCTCCTTCCAAACAAAGACAGAGGGCTAAGCCTTTCTTGCCATGTCCTCACTGTGGGTTCAATGATCATCTTTCTGATGATTGTATGATGAACAATTGTTGTAACATCTGTGGAGACCCTTCTCATGATGACAGAGGACATGACAAGGTCATTCAAGCCAAAAGAAACACCACTTCCAGCATTTCTCAGTCTACTGAGTCTTCATCAACCACAAAATGTAAAACATGTGGAAGCTCAGTTCATTCTACTTCAGATCATGATTCTTTAGCTAAGTTCAAAAAGTCCCTGAGGACTAAGCCCACTAGGAGGTAGGTTAACAAGAAAAACTAACCCAGTTTACTATTTGTGCAGAAACATACCAGGGATCCTGTTTGGCACCTCGATAGTGGATGCTCAAGGAGTATGACTAGTGTGAAGAGTTATCTGCACAAATATGTGGAAGAACTAGGACCCAAGGTAGTATTTGGTTATAACTCATCAGCTCCCACTGAAGGTTATGGTTCAGTAAACTACAATGGTATAGTTTTTAGAAGAATAGCTTATGTCAATAGTCTCAAGTACAATCTCATTGTTGGGTCACTGAATTCCCCAATCTTCTTCTAACAAGGATTTGAACGTAAAATAACCTAAGTATAAACAAGTCACTGAGTGAACAGTAACTCAGTGAGTCATCTTCAGAATGCTTAGACCGAGCCTAAGAAGAAAGGTTCTCCATTCAGTGAGGTGGAACTCAGTGAAGTGTGATCTAAGCCAAGAAGAAGGTGATGGGTTCAGTGAGGATGACAATAACTCACTGAACCCCAAGACTCCTCAACAACTATAATGGTACTAAAGACTGATGACTTAAAGACTGATGTTTTGGCGGGACTGGGCGGGAAAGTTTGATCTGTTTCACTAAGGTCAAACTTTCCCCAAATGGTTAAAACCAGGCTGTCATCAGAAAGTGCTTTTTGGACTTAACCCAAAGAAGTTTCCCTTGCCAGAGAATAAAATCTATCAAGATTTTATTAAGGAACACTTAGGTCCATTGTATAATAGGGTTGTTCATATTTGTGTATAAATAGGTAGCATAAGTGAGGAGTAAAAGTTGACAAGTTTGTGCAATTAATGCTAAGCATTCACAAACCACTTTTACTCCTCCAAAGAACAACATAACCCCTGAGATAGCTCAGTGGGTCCTGAAGTTGTCACTCAACATTATTTGAGTTTAGAGAGGAGTATATCACACTTGTCATTTTCAATCCCAAGTGTTATTCCGCAAACACTTGGGTACGATTCTTTTTTATTAACTTCTAATAAAGAATTAAACGTTGAAAAATATTGTCTCTTATGTTTACGTTGCTTTATTGTTAATCATTTAAACATCTTTGTTAAAAGTCATACAACTTGGTTACATTAGCTTTTTAGTTACTGTCAACCAAGTAAAAGGGACCAACAAGTGGTATCAGAGCATCTGATTTGCAAAACTTAAACCTGTTTTCAAAACTTAAAGAGTGCTCAAGTTTTTAAAATCAAGATCCCACTATGACTGACATAGATGTTCCCCAACTTGTCGACAAAAATGGTGGAAGTTACTCAGCAACTGCCCCTCGACTTGAAGTTAGCAAATTTAATAAGTGGAAAAAGCGAATGCTTTGCTACTTAACTGGGATGGAACCATATTACATTAAGTTGATTAATGATGGTCCATATGTCCCAACAATAGCCCAAGGTTTAATCAAACCTGAAGCTTAGTGGACCCCAGATGAAAGGAGGGTGGTCTATCAAGACCAGCGCCTGAAAAGCATCATTATATCATGCCTTCCTGATGATATAATGGAATCAGTGATCAAATGTCCCACTGCCCAGCAGACATGGACTGACCTTGTTCATAGCTATGAAGGGCCTTCTGATACCAAAGAGAATAGAATCATGGACCTGAAACTTCAATTCAATACCTTCAGGGCCAAGGATTCTGAAAGTTTCTCTGAGACTTATACTCGGTATAAGACCCTCCTGAATGAGCTGACCAATGATGGTGTTATTCTGTCAAAACATGAGATTAATGTTGGTTTAGTCAACAGTCTCCCTTAGAAGTGGTTAAACTTCTCTCAGGGATTGAGAAATGCAAACCACATTTAGAACCTTGAGCTCCCTGCCATCTATGGGAAGTTGGTCTATGAAGACAATCTTATCACCAGGAGATACCCTGGTAAAGCTCAGGAGACTAAAAAGCCCTTGACAATTTCACCCATATCGACTGCTTTCTATTCCAAAGGTGTTGTGCAGGATTTTCAAGATGGATCTGATGATGAGGTTGACCAGAGAACCAGTGAGGAGTTCCTAAATGATCTTCAAATTGAATTTCATGAAAGGGCACTCCTTTCTAATTCAAAAAGGTTTTTTAAGAAAAACAAATTCCCTTCAAAAGCAAATGAAAACACTGAATGTTTTAAATGTGGCAAAATGGGACATTTTGCTAAAGATTGTTTTTCAAAAACAACCTCAGAACCATCTTTCAAATTTTCAGGAAATAACTCTTTTGAAAAACAACCTCAGAACCATCTTTCAAGTCCCTCAAATTGACTTTGAAGCCAAGTACAGAAAGGCAAAAGCTAAACTTGCCCTTCTTAAATCATCCTCAACAGTCTCTCAGCCTCCTCAGGCTCCAAAGCCTTCTCAAGCCAAGAACAAAGGGCTTGTTGCTGAAACATATCACTGGGATGAGGTTGAAGTGTCCTCTGATGATGATGAAGTTCACATCAGTGCCCTGATGGCCCTATCAGATGACAACAAGCTTGCTGTGGGGAAGAGTCATGCAAGAAATGGTGAATGGGTTAACATCTCTATGTGGAAGGTAAACCTTTTACTTTCTATGGATGATAATGATGATTGGAAATCTTACTTAGATTATATTAATGTTGATCTTAAGTATGTTGAAGAGCAAAGACTTAATTTGTTTTCAAAATTTAACAAACTGAGTTTTGAATTAAATCATAGTAGAGATGAACTACTTGCTTTAAAACAAGCCAAGCTTGAAAGTATTACACTTCAAATTCAAAACTCTGAACTGGTAAAACAAAATCAAGCTCTTTAGGAAGAACTTAAGAAAGAAAAGGATGTTATTTGGAAATGGACTCAGAAAAACCCCAAACTTTATGAAACACTGAGTCTCACACCCAGCTCCAAAAAGGCTGGTATGGGTGATGATCAACTCACTGAAGTTTCTGGGGAGAGTAGCCATTCAACAACTTTTCTGTCAACCAACATACTTTCTAGCAATGAACTTGCTCCTAAACCCAGTGATTGGATTGAAAGAAACAATCCTGACAGTAAAATGCCAAATTTTAATACTGAAAGAATCCTTGAGCCTGAAAGTCAGTCTATCAAGGAGCTGCTAGGAGTCACTGATGAACTTAATCCTACTGAGTCCATCACTGAGTCTAAGTCTGATTCACCACTCCCTCCACTAAAACATCTTCAGGGAGCTGAACCCAATTCTGACCTTGCACCATTAGTCTATCAACCCCATTCTCCTAAGGAGAAATCAGGGTTAGGAAAGACTATTCTGAAAAGACCTACTCCTACACCCACTGAACACCAAACACCTTCAGTACCTACTGAAGTGAAATCTGAAAGCACTGACTCAAAGGTTGATCAGCTTGCTGAACTTATCAGGATGCTGAGTGAGAAAATTGAGTCCACTGAAAAACCCTCAGACTCAAAATCTAATAGGCCCTCAGTATCCTCAAGTTCTTTCGAACCAAAAACCACACCCAGGCCTTCAGGGAGATGTGAACTGTGCAATTATCCAAATCACAGCACTAATAAATGCTACAGAGTCCTGTTCTACATGATATGTAAACAAGAGGACCATAGAACTTGTGATCACATCCCCCACACTGCTTCTTTAAAAGCAAGAGGTCTATACAAAACTCAAGGCTATCAGTATGCCACACCTTCCAAACAAAGACTGAAGGCTAAGCCTTTCTTGCCATGTCCTCACTGTGGTTTCAATGATCATCTTCCTGATGATTGTATGATGAAAGATTATTGTGACATCTATGGAGATCCCTCCCATGAAACCAAAGGACATGACAAAGTTATTCAGTCCAGAAGGAAAAACCTCACCAACACTTCTCAGTCACCTGAGGCATCAACCTCCACAAAATGTAAAACATGTGGAAGCTCAGGTCACACAACTTCAGACCATGATTCATTAGCTGAGTTCAAAAAGTCCCTAAGGACTAAGCCCACTAGAAAGTGGGTCAACAAGAAAAACTAACCCAGTTTACTATTTGTGTAGAAACACATCAAGGATCCTACTTGGCATCTAGACAGTGGATGCTCCAGGAGTATGACAGGTGTGAAAAGTTATCTGCATAAATATGTGGAAGCACCAGGACCCAAAGTAGTATTTGGTGATAACTCAGCAGCTCCCACTGAAGGTTATGGTTCAGTAAACTGCAATGGTATAGTTTTTACAAGAATAGCTTATGTTAATGGTCTCAAGTATAACCTGATAAGTGTTTCCCAACTATGTGATGCCAAATACATAGTTCAGTTTGATGACAAGAGAGGGACCATCTTTAATGCCAATAAGGAAGTTGTGTTGATTGCTCCCAGGAGGGATGATGTATATGTTCTAGACAAGTCATCCCTGACTCAAAATGGGACTTGTCTATTCTCAAAGGCAAGTGAGACAATCAACTGGCTATGGCATAGGTGACTCTCTCATCTCAACTTCAAGAGCATCAACAACCTGGCCAAACAGAACAAAGTTCTGGGCCTTCCATCCCTGGTGTATACCAAAGACAAGCCATGTTCTACTTGTGAAAAAGGAAAACACAACAGGGCATCATTCAAAACCAAACAAATCTTTTCCATCAAAAGCTGCTTACATCTTCTTCATATGGATCTCTTTGGACCTGTCAGTCCAATGTCCATTCACCATGAGAAGTATACTCTGGTCATAGTGGATGAATACTCAAGATATACTTGGGTTTACTTCCTGACCAAAAAGAGTCAGGCAGCTGAAACCATCATGTCATTTGTCAGGAACATTAAAAATCAAAATGATGTCAAAGTTTAACAGATCAGGACTGACAATGGCACTGAGTTCAAAAACTAAGACCTTGAGTGTTTCTGTGATGAGAAAGGAATTTCTCAAAATTTCACTTCTCCCTATACTCCTGAACAAAATGGAGTAGCTGAAAGAAGAAATAGAACACTCATTGAGGCAGCAAGAACAATGTTAAATGGCTCAGTCCTCTCAAAACATTTCTGGACTGAGGCAGTTAAAACAGCTTGCTACACTCAAAATAGGTCAATCATTGTGAAAAGGCACAATAAGACTCCTTATGAGATATTCAAAGGAAGGATCCCTGACATCAGCTACTTTCATGTATTTGGGTGTCCTGTGTTTATTCATAATCACAAGGATCACTTGGGTAAATTTGATGCCAAAGCTGATGATGGATACTTCCTGGGATATTCACTGGTTTCTAAAGCCTTCAGGGTGTTCAACACAAGGAGACAAAAAACTGAGGAAACTTATCACATTACTATTGATGAGAGCACTGAATCCATCAGGTTCTCAAATTCCTTAGTTGAAGAAATTGGTAGGTATTCATGACTCATCAAGGTATCCTCCTGATGAGTATCATCCTGAGAACAATCCCTCAACCCAATACCAAGCTGATGCTGACGTCTCCTATTACATCATCCCTCACAACCTACCCCAACCACCTATCAGTGAGTTCATTGAAACTCAGCATGTCTCCAATGAGACTACAACCACTGAACAAATTGTTCAGGAACCCTCAGAGCAAATTGTTCTCAAAAATGTCACTGAAGCACATAGTGATGAGTCACCTCATGTTCCTGAGTCTGAACCTAATCAGGCTCCTTCAAGCTCAGATTCCTATCCCAAACCTCAGGATAGCTGGACTAGATCCAAAATCATTGAGCTTGTGAACATCATTGGTGAACCCACTGAAGGCATGCTCACAAGAAGCAAGGCTGCTAAACTCAAGGCCGCCTCTGCCACAATATGTCTTTATGCTGACTATCTCTCTGAAATAGAGCCTAAAAATATCAAAGAAGCCCTGACCTATGAAAGTCGGGTTCAGGCCATGAGAGATGAATTGGAACAATTTGACAGAAAGGATGTCATGGCCCTTGTTGAATGCCCCCAGGGTGTTCTAATCATTGGTATGAAATGGGTCTTTAAAAAAAAAAAGACCGATGAGAATGGCACACTCATCAAAAACAAAGCAAGACTGGTTGCCAAAGGATATAATCAACAGGAAGGTATAGACTATGAGGAAACCTTTGCACCTGTTGCTAGAATGGAAGCCATCATGATCTTCCTTGCCTATGCAACTTACATGAACTTTAAAGTTTACCAAATGGATGTTAAAAGTTCATTCCTAAATGGTAACATCAAAGAAGATGTCTATGTGCAACAGCCTCCTAGCTTTGAAAGTAGTGAATATCCCAACCATGTCTACATGCTTAACAAGGCCCTTTATGGACTGAAACAAGCTCCCCGGGCATGGTATGAAACTCTTTCAGCCTTCCTGATCCAAAACAAGTTTGTCAGAGGAAAGATTGATAACACACTGTTCATCTACAGAACAAAGAGTGATGTCATTATTGTTCAAGTGTATGTTGATGACATCATCTTTGGCTACACAAACTACAAACTTTGCAAACAGTTTGAGAAACTGATGACCACAAAGTTTGAAATGAGTATGATGGGTGAACTCACATACTTTTTTAGACTCCAAATCAAACAAACTGAAAAAGGAATATCCATTTGCCAAGAAAAATACCTGAGGAACCTACTGAAGAAGTATGAGCTCACTGATTGCTCTTCAGTAAAGGCTCCTATGGTTCCTCCAAACAACCTTGGCCCTGATCTTACTGGAAAATCAGTGAATCAAATCTAATACAGAGGAATGATAGGCTCCCTGATGTACCTACTTGCCTCAAGGCCTGATATCCAATTCTCAGTCTGCCTATGTGCAAGATACCAGGTTGATCCTAAAGAATCACATCTCACTGCTGTCAAGAGAATCATCAGGTACCTGAAGGGTACTCCAAACCTGGGTTTGTATTACCCAAAATGTTCAGGATTTGATCTCAAAAGGTACACTGAAGCTGAATATATGGTTGCTGTAGGATGTTGTGCAAATGTACTATGGATGAAGAGCCAACTGAGTGACTATGGTATTCAGTATAAGATGGTACCTATCTTTTGTGATAATACAAGTGCCATAGCCATCTCAAACAATCTAGTACTTCATCAAAGAACCAAACACATTGACATCAGATACCACTTCATCAGGAACCACATCACTAATGGAGAAATTGAACTACATTTCATCCCCACTGAGTATCAGCTAGCTGATATCTTCACAAAACCCTTGGATGAACCCACTTTCACAAGATTGAAAGCTAAATTGGGCATGTTGGACATAGAATCAGGAAACTGATCAAAAGTGTTCCAACCTGATGTAAATTCTCTAGGTTCCTGATCACACCCTTCCTGAAAACCCATTTTTATTGAATGAAAAATCAATCAGGGGGCTCATGATGAAAAATGGCATTGAATACCCTAACTAAATGCTCTAAGTACTTAGTTAGTTAATGTCCCAGGTAGGTAACTGATTCCTATTAAATATAGGAATATATGTCACTTACACAACTGGCATCCACTCCTTGGGCCCCCACATCTCTCTCACCAAACACCACTGAGCATTAAATGCTCCCTCACACATAATAGTTGTGATGATTTTTCTCTGCAAAAGTGCATTATTTGCAGAGCCACACAACTGTTCACCCCATGATGTGAGAGAAAATAGGGGAAATGGGAATCGTGATATTTAATGCGGATATCAAAACAATATTATTATGTTGCTTCGGTTGAATAATAAAAACTGTTGGTATCCGCAACATCACTACACTAATTCCCACCCTATAAATACCCCCACAAAGAAGAACACACATGCTTTAAAAATCTTAACAAAACTCTTGCAAAATTATTTCAAGAACCATTTTGTTTTCAAACACTTTGTGTGCTTCTTCTTTGTTCAAAACCAGACCTTTTACCAAACTATAATGGCATCTTCAAAGGTCATAAAATACGCACCCAATGTGGATTTCCAAATGGAAAGCGTAGACCTCACCAAAAATAATGTGGTGGGGAACTTTGCCTACCCTGAAGGGTTTCCTAAATACAGGAATGTGGTGAAGTTCCTACAAAACTGTTTTCTCACCACCACATTCACAAAGACCCCCTCAGTCATCTATCATGACTGCTTGAGGGAATTTTGGTGCACAGCGGTGGTTGAAAACCCTGATGCGCCAAAGGAGGCAAAAATCAGGTTCTCAGTGAAGAATGGAACTAAGTTCCTAACTCTTGACTACAAAACCTTTGTCAAAGCCACTGGCCTTGACTACACTGAGACCTTTGTAGCCCCACCAACTGAAGAGGAAGTTAGACAACTCCTCTTGGAACTTGGGCCCTATGATAAACATCATCCTGATGTTACTCCAGGGGCCCTACTGTCCAAAGACCCCGTAATCAAAACATGGTTCCCTGCCCCCTGGAGGATCCTGATGACATTTGTAATTCAGGTCCTTGGGGGGAATAAATCCTCAACTGAGCAACTAAACACTACTCAATCAATGATAGTGTACTGTCTCATTGAGGGTAAAAAGATTGACCTTAGAGAAATTATCTTCAGGGACCTCATAGCCAAATTGGGTGGAAAGTCTAGGCAAAAACGCATGTCTTACCCTAGATTCATTTCCTGTGCCCTGAATGACTTATTAGGGTCTGAGTATATCAAGCCTGACAATGTCGGCTTTGAACCAGATGTCTTACATAAGGCAAATTACTCACGTGACCCTATTGAGGTAACACCTGTCACCCTGACCACATATATGCTGACTGCTATCCAGGGTGACAACATCATATCACCAATTCCCTCTCCCACCAAAAAGGTGAAGAGGAAGACGGGACAGGGGTCCAGGAAGGTGGCTCAACACAAGTCACTCACCGCTGAGACCTCTGCCCCTAAGCCTGACAAAAGGGGGCAACAACAACAACAGACCCTGACTGCTGACACCCTCAGGATCATTAGCCAATCTTTGGCCCCAAAACAAAGGCCAACAGAGGGCACTGAGACATCACACGCAGTGTCCTCGGGCGAACCTGTTCCCAACGGCTCTGCTGACACAAACAAGTCAGTGGAGTTGGAACCAACCAAACCTTCACATCCTGCTAAAGACTAGCAAATCACAACCAGAGTATCAGGGAGTAAGGGGCCCTAAACCCTCGGTGGGGCAGCACTACTCCACTGAGAAGGGGATCTAAAAACAATCACATCCTGCCAAAGGCTCAGGTAAATCACAACCCAAGCAATTGGGAGTTCTCGCCCCTAAATCTTCGACAGGCCAGTACAAGCCTGTTGGAAAGGGGAGCAAAACCACTCAGGTGCCTGATGAGGACATTTGCAAATCAAAGCTTTTGTCTGAGGGCACAAAAACTCATCCCAAAGACTCAGAGGGAAACATACAACCCGCAATAGGGACACAACATTCACGGCTCCTCATGATGGCACTGAGAAACACCCATAAGTGCCTGAAGGGGTCACGGGGGACAAAGATTCAGAGGGACAAATGCCACCCGCTGATATGGAACCCACAACCACCCCCGAAGGTGCGCATAACTCGGGAACTGACCTTGAGGACCAGGTAGATAAAACCCAATCTACCGGATTTGAGGGGTCAGGACCTGGCTAAAACAAAGGCAAGTCTTCTTGTAAAGAGGAGCCAGATAACCTTCTTTTGCAGATTCAGTCCCTAGCTGATGCTCAGGCAGTTTTGTATTTTGATGATGAATTCGACAGTGATGAGGAAGTTTTTAAGGCCAGAGATGATATGGAGCTTGAGGAGACAGTCTCTGAACCAATTCCTCAGTCTCCTCAATCTTCTAACTATGACGTAGCTGACACACATTCCGAGCCAGAGTCCTCAGGAGATGATCAAGCTCCTCTCACTGTGAAAGCATTCACCAAATTCATCAAAAAGATTACTAACATTTTGTACAGGGGGATCACTGATGAGGTCTTTGACATGCACACTGAACAGGCGGTCCATTATCATAATCTCAAAAATGATGTCGAAGACTTCGATGATGATGTCAGGGAACAGAATGCCTCAGTTAACCACTCCCTGACGCGGATGATCACTCGCCTGAATCAGTTTTTGATAACCCTTTACCAGCTGAATGTAGGGGTTCAGTCTGTTCAAGAATCAGTCAAGGATGATCCTGAACTCACCAGGAAGCTTCTTCAGGCATCTGAGACGTATCAGGTAAACTCAGTGGCCCTCACTCAGTTACTTGACTTGCTAAAGGGTTCGAATGTTTAGGATCTCACCACATCTATGGAGTCTCTTAAATCTTCCTTTACCAAAATGGAAGAATCAGTGGCAGCTCAATCCCAAAGGTCCACTTCTCTAGCATGGACTTTGGGATCCAGGATGACAGCTCTTGAAACTGCTCAGGCTACACTTGACTCCAAAGTATCCACCATTCAACAAGATACTCAGGAGATCAATTCTATGATGACTGAAATTTTTCTAGCCTTCAAGGGTACATCTGCTTCGTCAGTTCCTCCAACACTTGCCATCACTGCTGTTCCGACAAATGTTGAGGGGAAGAATGTTCCTGAAACCCCTGTTACTGACGAACAAGAAGCTGGACAGCCCTCTCACACTGAGGGGGAGCGTGTCACTGAGGCCACTCCAATCACTGAAGTTCCACCACAGGAGAAACCAGTCTCCTCCACTCTCAGGCAGGACAGAGGCAAAAGTATTGCTACCACCTCTATTGTTAATCATTTATACATCTTTGTTAAAAGTCAGGAGTCAAAGCAATGCTCATGTACCTCATGCTGGCATCCCCCATCAAGAGTACTGAGAACAAAAGATTCTGCCAGGACTTGGAAGCAATGATTAATGAACATCCTGAAAGACATCTACTCAGAACAAAGAAAGCAAAGCTTGAAGCCCTTGGATACCACCTGAACATCTAATCTGCAACAACTATCTTTTTATTTTTTGTAATTTGTAGGACTTGTAATAACTATGAATAAACTTTGATCTTTTGTTTAAATTATGTGTCCTACCTAAAATTACATCAACATTCAGTAAGAGATGAAGACCCCTGCAAACTCACACTAAATCAAGAAACACTTAGGCTATTTGTATGTTCAAATAGGGGGAGATTGTTGGGTCACTGAATTCCCCAATCTTCTTCTAACAAGTATTTGAACGTAAAATAACCTAAGTATAAACAAGTCACTGAGTGAACAGTAACTCAGTGAGTCATCTTCAGGATGCTTAAACCGAGCCTAAGAAGAAAGGTTCTCCATTAAGTGAGGCGGAACTCAGTGAAGTGTGATCTAAGCCAAGAAGAAGGTGATGGGTTCAGTGAGGATGACAATAACTCACTGAACCCCAAGACTCCTCAACAACTATAATGGTACTGAAGACTGATGACTTAAAGACTGATGTTTTGGCGGGACTAGGCGGGAAAGTTTGATCTGTTTCACTAAAGTGTTTTATCACTTTAAGGTCAAACTTTCCCCAAATGGTTAAAACCAGGCTGTCATCAGAAAGTGCTTTTTGGACTTAACCCAAAGAAGTTTCCCTTGCCAGAGAATAAAATCTATCAAGATTTTATTAAGGAACACTTAGGTCCATTGTATAATAGGGTTGTTCATATTTGTGTATAAATAGGTAGCATAAGTGAGGAGTAAAAGTTGACAAGTTTGTGCAATTAATGCTAAGCATTCACAAACCACTTTTACTCCTCCAAAGAACAACATAACCCCTGAGATAGCTCAGTGGGTCCTGAAGTTGTCACTCAACATTGTTTGAGTTTAGAGAGGAGTATACCACACTTGTCATTTTCAATCCCAAGTGTTATTCCGCAAATACTTGGGTACAATTCTTTTTGATTAACTTCTAATAAAGAATTAAACGTTGAAAAATATTGGCTCTTATGTTTACGTTGCTTTATTGTTAATCATTTATACATATTTGTTAAAAGTCATATAACTTGGTTACATTAGCTTTTTAGTTACCGTCAACCAAGTAAAAGGGACCAACACTCATCAGTGTGAGTCAACTATGCGATGCAAAATATATAGTTCAGTTTGATGATAAGAGAGGAACAATCTTCAATGCCAACAAGGAAGTTGTGTTGATTGCTCCCAGGAGGGATGATGTCCATGTCCTTGACATGGCAACCCTCACTCAAAATGGGACTTGCCTTTTCACTAAGGCAAGTGAGACAATCAACTAGCTATGGCATAGAAGACTCTCTCATCTTAACTTCAAATCTATCAACAACCTGGCCAAACAAAACAAGCTTCTTGGCCTTCCATCCCTGGTGTATACCAAAGACAAGCCATGTTCTGCTTGTGAAAAGGGAAAACACCACAGGGCATCATTCAAAACCAAACAAACCTTCTCCATAAAAAGATACCTTCATCTCCTTCACATGGATCTCTTTAGACCTATTAGTCCAATGTCTATCGACCATGAGAAGTATACTCTAGTCATAGTGGATGAATACTCAAGATACACTTGGGTTTACTTCCTGACCAAAAAGAGTCAGGCAGCTGATACAATCATGTCCTTTGTCAGGAACATTGAAAATCAAAATGATGTTAAGGTTAAACCAATAAGAACTGACAATGGTACTGAATTCAGAAACCAGGACCTTGAGTGTTTTTGTGATGAGAAAGGTATATCTCATAACTTCTCTTCTCCTTATACTCCTGAAAAAAATGGAGTAGCTGAAAGGAAGAACACGACACTCATTGAGGCTTCAAGGACAATGTTGAATGACTCAGTCCTTTCAAAACACTTTTGGACTAAGGCAGTCAAAAAAGCCTGCTATACTCAAAATAGGTCCATCATTGTGAAAAGGCACAAAAAGACTCATTTTATGAGATATTCAAAGGAAGGATCCCCGAGATCTGCTACTTCCATGTATTTGGGTGCCTTGCGTTTATTCAAAATCACAAGGATCACTTGGGTAAATTTGATGCAAGAGCTGATGATGGATACTTCCAGGGATACTGTCTTGTCTCCAAGGCCTGCAGGGTGTTCAATACTAGGAGACAGCAAACTGAGGAAACCTATCACATTACTGTTGATGAGAGTACTGAATCCATCAGGTTCTCTAACTCCTCAGTTGAGGAAATTGGTATTGATGACTCGTCAAGATACCCTCCTGATGAGTATCATCCTAAAAGAAATGTTTCTATTCAATACCAAGCTGATGCAGATATTTCATACTACATCATTCCTCATAATCTACCTCAACCAACCATCAGTGAAGTCACTGATACCCAACAAGTCTCCAATGAGACTACAACCACTGATCCAAATGTTCAGGAACCCTCTAATCAAGTTGTTAACGTTGAGGTCACTGAAGATCAAAATCTTGAAACACCTCAAGAACCTATGACTGAACCAACACCTCCAGCTTATCAGGCTTCTACAAGTTCTAACACCTATCCTAAACCTCAGGATAGCTGGAGTAAGTCCAAAACAATAAAACTTGTGAACATCATTGGTGAGCCCACTTAAGGGATGCTTACCAGAAGCATGGCTGCTAAACTCAAGGCAGCAACAAACAATGTATGTCTATATGTTGACTTTCTTTCTGACATAGAGCCTAAGAATGTCAAAAAAAGCCCTGACATATGAAAGCTGGGTTCAGGCCATGAGAGATGGGTTGGAACAATTTGATAGAAACAATGTCATGACTCTAGTTGAATGCCCTCAGGGTGTGTTAGTCATAGGAATGAAATGGGTCTTCAAAAATAAGACTGATGAGAGTGGTACTGTCATCAAAAACAAGGCAAGACTGGTTGCTAAAGGATATAACCAACAAGAAGGTATTGATTATGAGGAAACATTTGCACCAGTTGCTAGAATGAAAGCCATTAGGATCTTCCTAGCCTATGCTACTTACATGAACTTTAAAGTTTACCAAATGGATGTCAAAAGTGCCTTCCTGAATGGTAACATTAAAGAAGATGTTTATGTGCAACAACCTCCTGGCTTTGAAAGCAGTGAATTTCCTAACCATGTCTGCAAGCTTAACAAGGCCCTCTATGGACTTAAACAAGCACCCAGGGCATGGTATGAAACACTTTCAGCCTTCCTGATCCAAAACAATTTTGTCAGAGGGAGAATTGATAACACCCTGTTCATCTATAGGACAAAAGGTGATGCCATCCTTGTCCAAGTTTATGTTGATGACATCATCTTTAGCTCAACAAGTTACAAACTTTGCAAACAGTTTGAAAAACTGATGACTACTAAGTTTGAAATAAGCATGATGGGTGAACTCACTTACTTTCTTGGGCTTCAAAACAAACAAACTGACAAAGGTATATCCATTTGTCAAGAAAAGTACCTTAGGAACCTACTGAAGAAGTATGAGCTCACTAACTGCTCTTCAGTAAAAACTCCTATGGTTCCTCCAAATAACCTTGGTCCTGATCTCACTGGTAAATCAGTGAATCAAACCCTATATAGAGGAATGATGGGGTCCCTGATGTATTTACTGGCTTCAAGGCCTGACATCCAATTCTGAATCTGTCTATGTGCTAGATATCAGGCTGATCCAAAAAAGTCTCATCTCACTGCTATCAAGAGAACATCAGATACCTGAAGGGCACACTAAATCTTGGTTTGTATTACCCAAAATGCTTAGGGTTTGATCTCAAAGGGTACACTGACTCAGACTATGCAGGCTGCAATATGGATAGAAAGAGTACCTCAGGATCCTGCCAATTTCTTGGTGGTGAACTTATGTGTTGGTGTACTAAGAAGAAACAGTCATTAGCCATGTCCTCAGCTAATGCTGAATATGTGGCAGGTGCAGGGTGTTGTGCAAATGTAGTTTAGATGAAAAGGAAACTGAGTGACTATGGCATTCAGTACAAGATGGTACACATCTTTTGTGACAACACAAATTCCATAGCCATCTCCAACAACCTTGTGCTTCATCAAAGAACCAAACACATTGACATAAGATACCATTTCATCAGGGACCACATCATGAATGGAGAAATTGAATTACATTTCATCCCCACTGAGTATCAGCTAGCTGATATCTTTACAAAACCCTTGGATGAACCCACCTTCACCAGACTGAAAGTTGAGCTGGGCATGTTAGACATTGAATCAGGCAACTGATTGAAGTTGTTCCAACCTGATGTAAATTCTCTTAGGTCCCTGAACAAACCCATTTCTCAGTGATGTACACCTCATCATACTCACTGATCACCCATCCCTGTACAAACCCTTTCTTCAGTGATACAACAAATCACCTTTATCACTGATCATCAATACACTTAATGATAAATCATTCAGGGGGCTCAAGATATAAAATGGCATTGAATACCTAACTAAATTCTCTAAGTACTTAGTTAGTAAATGTCCTAGGTTGGTAACTGATTTCTATTAAATGCAAGAATATATGTTACTTACACAACTGTCATCCATATCTTAGCCCCCCCCCCCACACCTACCTCACCAATTCCACTGAGCATTAAATGCTCTCACTCACATAATTATATATGTGGTGACATCACTCTGCAAAAGTTTCTTTTGCAGAGACGTGCAACTGTTCATCTAATCATGTTGCGAAAAAAAAGGGTTATAGGAAACGTGTCATAAATGCGGATATCAAACCAATTTTATATCACCATTCAAATTCTTTCAAAACCGTTTGATATCCGCATCACTTCCAACCCTAATTCCAACCCATATAAATAACCCCATAAAAAAACACACACACACGCTTTTTAAATTAAGAAAACTCTTCTAAAAATTTTCCAAGAACAAAATTTATTCCAAACTGTGTGTGTTCAATCTTTTGATCAAAACCTTTTGCAAAAACCAGACCTAATCTTCCCATATGGCTTCTTCCAAAGCTATTACATACGCCCCCAATGTGGAATTCCAAGTTGAGGGTGTTGACATGACCAAGAACAATGTGGTGGGGAATTTTTCCTACCCTGAAGGCTTTCCTGCCAATAAGGGTGTAGTAAAATTTCTTTAAAATTGCTTCCTCTCCAGAGCCTTTACCAAAACCCCCTCTGTCATATATCATGACCTACTGAGAGAGTTCTGGTGCACATCAAGGGTTGAAAAACCTGATGTCAACAAGGAATCCACCATCAGGTTCTCAGTGCTCAATGGGAAGAAGACCCTCTCCCTTGACTACAAAACATTCATCAAGGCCACAGGTCTTGATTACACTGAGACCTTTGTGCCTCTACCCAAGGCTGAAGAAGTAACAACCTTATTGTTGGAACTTGCGCCTTATGACAACAACACCCTAAAGTGTCACCAGGGGCCCTGTTTAAAAAGGCCCCAATTGTCAAGACCCAGTTCCCTGCCCCATGGAGGATCCTGATGACATTTGTCATTCATGTCCTTAGGGGCAACAAATCCTCGACTGCGCAATTGAATACCACTCAAGCAACGATGGTATTCAGTCTCATGGAGGGTAGACAAATTGACTTTGGAGAAGTCATCTTCAAAGACCTCATCACCAAACTGACCACAGGAAAATCTAGGCAAAAACTTATGTCTTATCCTAGGTTCATTTCCTGTGTGCTTCAGGATCTATTGGGCGTTGAGTATGTTAGGCCTGATATCAACTATTCAGGGCGCAGATAAAATTTCACCCATTCCTTCTTCCTCTAAGATAGAGAAGAAGAAGAAAAAGGGATAGGGGTCCAGGAAGGTGGCTCAACCCAAGTCAGTCGCCACTGAAACCTCTGTCTCCAAGCCTGGCAAAAGGGGGCAACAACAGACCTTGACTGCTGACACCCTCTGTCACACCCCCAAAATTGGGTCCAGCGAAAGCATACATGTAGCTGGGGTGTAACTCAATCGGTATCACAAAACAAGTACAAAATGGTTTTCACTTTAATTATTTAGAATAAAATCGTTTAACCAAAAATATTGAATTTACATCGTTAAAAGTAGTGCGGAAGTAGGCCCTTAAAATGCTTTAAAACTTTCCCCATATGAATAATCAGAGTCTTCTATGACCATGCCATGCCCTGCCAAAACCTCCAGCAGCGTGCCATTGCTTAATACCTGAAAATATATGCTAAAGTGTCAACACGAGGTTGGTGAGTTCATAGAGTCTTGTGAAAAAGAATGTAATGCATATGAATGAATATTTCCCAGCAAAGGCATCGTAAATCCACTCAGTTCCAAGTCCCAGATAAAGAATACTGACAATGAGGCCAGATAAATAAATAATAATGTTTAGGAGACAAATCACATGAAATACAGGTAATCAAACATACCAATGAAATGCAGGTAATCAACCATGTAAAGCGAGTAATGCGTTTAAGTAAAACGAGCATGTATTCTCCCCCAAAGAGTTTGCAAAACAATTAAAAGAGTAGGGGCTATGACTCACCTGGTGCGATAGCTACGATGACAAAAGTGGATACACATAAATGAGGTTCGATCTCTAACCGCAACCTAATATGGATGCTACGGTCTAATGTAAGAAATGAAATGATGCTACACATGCAAATACGTATGTTATCGATACCACTCGTTAGTTTTGAAAATAACGCTTATCGTCGAAAAATACGTTTTTGACGTCTCGTTAAGTTAATAACCACTTTTCGTATAAATATGTTGAAACGGTACTCCACGATCCTCGTTTGGTGTTCTATCGGCAAATATAAGGTTTTCGACGTAAAATGACACTTTTCATAACTTGAAAAATATGGCCAAAGTGGTCTCGCAAAACTAGTCGCGAAATGGTGAATATTAAGAGTTAGGAAAGAAGCTCAGTAGTTTTAGAAAGACTTTTACCTTAACTAAAAAGTCATAGAACTGAAGTTTGTCCATACGGGTCTTGATCATAAAGATATATAGCCATGAATTAAGGTGTTTGGGTTGTTTCGGCAGATTCTGGGCAGTTTTCGGGAAAGTTCGGAAGACCATAAGTTATACGTTATAAATCGTTTTGACAAACGGTTTGATGGTTTGGAAACTAGGCTGGGTGAACTAACTTTTTGTCAATGATGTAAATTTTCCAGAAATGGGTTTATCAATAAGATAAATGGCTCACAACATGATGTATTACAAAAACTGTTTCTATATTAGTAATATTTTGCTAAAAAGCTGATGGAAATAAATAGAGTTTCGTCGATTTTCAAATGTGTATATCTTGGTCGTTATAAGCTTGTTTTCTACGTTCTTTATATCCCCGGAATCGTGGGACAACATACTAATATATTTTTGATAAGTCGGGTTGGCTAAATCAAGTTTTACACCTCAGATTGGCCCTTGAAAATCGTGGGACAGCAAGTACAATTTTAAGAAAATAGTTTTCGTCGTTAAACTTGCAAAAATCGTATCTCCTTCGTTATAAACTCGTTTTAATCCGTTCTTTCGCCAAAAGCTTCGTTTTTGAAATTATTTTCTAAATCTCTAGCCCAAAGTTACCTGGAAACCCCTGAGTTTTCCATATTTTGCAAAATGGGACAGCAACATTTATATAGTGGTTAAAATTCATTTTTCTAGTTTAATACTTGTCCAAATCCACTCCAATCAACTCCACAATTACTAAATCCTACCATACACCTTCTTAGGGTGTCATGGGGTCCTAAACATCACCAACCTTGGTGGGTTTCATGGGGATAATCATAGGTTAATTATAATCTCATAATAATTAAGAAATACTTGAAAAGTGGTATATATAACATAATTACTTGGATATATATGGAGTTTGATGAGAAATGGATTAAGAAACCTAGGTTTTTATCACAAAACCCTAACAAGGAAAGAAAGTAGAGCTTGATTAACACTTGATCTTCAAAAATTGATGGATCCTTCCTTGGTTTTTATTTTGGGTCGTGGCTAAGGAGGAAGAACAAGAGAAAACCTTGACTTTGATTCTTGAAATGACTATAAATGTGTTATTTGTGTTTTTGTATGAAAATATATAATCCAATGGCATAATGGTAAATAAAGGGTCAAGTGGAAGTAACATGGTGAGGGGGGGGGGGGTTGCACATGGTTGATGAGTATGTAGGAAACTTGTTAATATCTAGTTCACGGAGTCGGTTTTGGTTCCGTTAATCCCTAACCGTAAAGTTTTAAACCGTGAAACGTAAATCCGGGTATCGTAAAAATATGAAACTTGAAAGAATGACTAAACTTGTCAAAATACTCCATAATAAAATATAAAATGAATGGTAAGTTCTATCGGGTTGCTTAAACGCTGTTAAAACTGGAAACGCGGGTTTAAAACGCGTAATTCGCGTAAAACGCTGAACTGGAAAACGTAAAATTCCAAAACTTTTAGAATTTTTGTAAAATGAGAGAAAATCATATTTCTATTGTTTATAGTGTTTTATGGACATATCGGGATGCTGGAATGCCTTTTAAACCCAAAAGTAAATCTCGGACACGACTTCGTGATTTTTGCAGAAATGATCCGACGAGCGCCAAACTCTCGGATTACCGTTAAAATAGTTTAACTTATGAGAATATGAAATAAAAATTTTGGAGATGAATAGTGAAAGTGAATAGTAATAGTGAATAGTAACTAATGAATAGTAACTTCCTGAAATAAAAATGAAATTTCGACATGTGAAAAAGGACATGAAATTACGAGTTGTGACACCCTTAGAGTTATAACCGATTCACTGACCCCAAAACAAAGGCCAACGGAGGGCACTGAGACAACACACTCAGTGTCCTCGGGAAAACCCATTCCCAAAGGCTCTGCTGACATACATGGTACGCGGGATTGCGCCCTCGCAACAGGTTTTACCTCTCAAGGAATCTTGAGAAGCTTGCAATCCCCGCCTGGCAATGTACCTGATCGTTATAGTATAGTATAGTGACAAGTACCGTGGATTGACCGTTTAACTCAAGAATAGTGTTCGGTAGGATTAGAAAGCCTACTAAACTAGGTCTAGAGGTGAGGGTTGATTTTTTTTGTATTTTTTCTATATTTTATGAAAGCAAGTAAAATCTCGGGTTTTAAAGGAGTGGGCGGAATTAGTTGCTAGTCAACTAACCCAAATAACTAAAGACGCAAACAAAATAAAATAAAAAGAAATGAAAGTAAACTAATGTAATTATGTGGTGGGAACAATAATGAGAAAAGATGTGTTTACTTAGATTTCATTACTCCCTAGATATCTTTTACCGGTTGATTAGCTTGTTACAATTGCATGGATGACGGGTTATATTCCTTAATACTAGTCGTAGGGCCGTGTACAATATTCCCTAACTCTATAAGCTCCTACTTCACTCCTATGTGGAGCTGACTAAAAGCTCCTAACATGGGATCACTAGAATTCACTTATGCATTAAATACAACCAAAAATCGTAGTACACCTCCGATCATGTTTCTTAAGACGTTCAAGCAAGTTACCAATGGAAGTCTGCCAGTTTTCTTAAGCCTAACATCGAATACAATCATCCACAACAATTATAAACAAACCATCAACCAATAATCAACATCTAAGTTTCACTACATCTAAGCAAACACAATAAAAACCTAGCCTAGCATGTTAAAAGAAAGACAAGCATAAGATAGAATCACACAACACATAGACATATCGTATGAATATTGGAAAACTTATCTTCAATTAAGCATAGATGGAGCAAGGGTTGAAACCCTTATTTTTACAGAAAATTCGTCTAGGGTTTAAGCTCTCCGAAGTTCTCCTAATGTTCCCCCCTTTTACAATGAAAAATTGGAAAAATATATATAGATAATACATCCTGACGGCGTCACGTTGTAGCTTCTGACGCCGTCAACTCGCCGCCAAATTAAGGATCGTATTGCCTAGATCCAATCTTGACGCCGTCAAGAAGGAATTAAGCTCTAGGCCGTCACATACATTTTCCACTTCCACCTCTTTTGCCAAGCTTGACGCCGTCATGTGTGTTCTGTTTCCAGCAAGGATTTTGAGACTTTGCCGTTTTCTTCACTTTTATGCTCCAAAAAACGTCCAAAATGCTTCCTTTTCCAAATTTCTTCTCAAAAGTACCTAAAATGACAAAAGGAACGATTTAGGGCAGTAATTGATCAAATAATTCGAATTTGGGCTTAAATGACCCCTTAAAAGCAGTACACTTTTCGCCTTATCAAATACCCTTACATTTGAGATTTGCTTGTCCGCAGGCGAATGCGCTTTTATTCTAATCAAAATACATGTTAGGAGTCATTGAACACTAATATAAAAGTAATTACAACAAATAATCGTTCCACTAAAAACTAAAACCAAGCACGGAGGTCATACACTAGCACCTCACAAATAGTGTTTAGATACTCACATCTCTCGGGTGTAATAAAGTATATATGTCAATATGGAAATGGAAAACATCTCTCACTACATGTCATAGCAAATAGATTACCATAGGCTTGGGAAAGGATCAATCCTCCACCACTTGGCGTAAGCACCTAGGATAAACTATCAAAGAGGTCTTTAAAAGGGTTATAACGTTAGGTGTAGGGATATGGAAAACATGGTTTTGTTTGATAAAGGCAATATTTACTGGTGGCGAGTTAATCATCTTGGTTAATTACATGTACAATATGGCGTTGCTAAGCCAAGACTCGACTCGACTTAAGCTAATCAAAGTCTAAAATAACAAAAACATAAAACCAACATAGAATGAAATGGGATGGTAGTCCGTATGTTTTTTTTTTTTGCATACACTCTTACCCTACCATCCAAATAATACATCATAGGGAATTTACTTTACAATAAACTACTCTAATGACTCGAATCAAGATAATCAAAACACTTGGAGTACTTTTTAAATATTAATGCACATATGGGGGTAATAAATTGATGTCTTCCCCATTACTCCATATTACTAGTACTTTACCCATGAGTCCCAATCATCCCAAAACAATATGTACAAGATATGACTCGACTTAGCAACCATGTAATCAATTAGATAATTAACTAAGGGTTTAAACAAGTAACAATAATGCACTAAAGATGAGTGCATACACGAAAGGCTAAGGCGATTTGGTTGCACATTTGGGGTGGATTGTAAACAAATTCTTCCTTTAAGTAAGATGCTTAAAGTTAGAAATGAAAAACATAGGCTCGGAGGGGTGTACTAGGGGTTTCGTGTACTAAAAATGAGTACAACGCTAAGGTGTGGGAAAAATTAATTGACTTCGCTAGTCAAGTAGTATGACTTAAATGGTCAAGTAATTATGATACGGGTTTAAACACAAAGATGATCCTAATGCCTCTTATCATGTAGTAAATCCTAACCACATGAATGTAGTCTCACTAGCGGTCTCGGGATGTATCACTAACGCAAGTTCTAGAACCTAAATACTACTGGTACACTCATAAGTACTAATAATGAATGCTTTTCCTAACAAATCTAAAGGCGAACCTCACATATTTGGGTGGAAAATTTTTCTGAGTGGTACAGTTTTGTGCTAGTCATACAACTCCTATCCATGAGACGCTTGTTAAGGCTAAAGTTTCACTCCTAAATGTTGTAAAAAATTTTAAATTTGGCGCTAAAATTGCCCTAGCAAGTATTTCTCTTACTTTTATTACACACCTACTATCAAACAAACAAACTCAAGTGCAATTGTATCCTATACGGTATCATCATTTAACCCCCCCCCCCTTACACTTAGGATGAACATTGTCCCCAATGTTCAATTAAAGGATGTAAAAGTAAAGCAGGTAAAAGAATGAAAACAAATACTCCCCTGATTCGTTTGGTGTGGATAGTGTGTCAACAAGATTAGATCTTCCTCCAAGAAAATGAACTTTGAAAGCTTCCCTCCAGAAATATAAATCATCTTGTTGTCATATATAACCTGTTAAACCTAAGAAAACAATCAAGGCAAACCTCGCGTAAAATCGGCGGCAATCTATATATACTAAAAAATCCTAGAAAACAAATTAAGATATAATGTTTGTGGAATGAATGTTTGCGGATTTCCTGGAGTTTATAAAACTAAAGAATCAACAAAAACTTTAAGACTCCGGTTTAAATAAAACTCGCAAAATTTTTTCAGAATTTTAGTACCTGACGCCATCAGGTTGTAACTCCTGACACCGTCAGAATGTTCCTGGAAAAATCTTATGTTAAGTTTCCAGAATATTTCTGGAAAAACTTATGCCCTATTTCCTGGAAAATCCTGCAAAACATCATTATGACTCGATACAAGCATTTGACTCTAACAAATACTAATATACATGCTCATTAAATATTGTAGTGAATCATGCTCATTTTCTTTCTTATAAACAAATTTGGATTTCCCTTACACTTAGCTTTTGCAAAATACCTTTATATGCAATTAAGACAGAGTTAAAAACAAAATAAAGCATTTTCACAATTTACTTTGAAACATGATTTACCAACAATAAAAATAAAACACGCATACGAAAACAAATAAAATCAAACAAATAAAAACACACAAAACATGGGTTGCCTCCCAAGAAGCGCTTTTCTTTATTTACGAGTCTTGTAGCTAGACCCAAGGTCACGGGCAATTACGTGACCTCATCATCAAATGTTACATCCTCCTCACTAATCATTTCATTACCATTTTCTTGATAATGTTTTACGCGTTGTATATTCACAGTGAATTCTCTATTTTCATCGTCCATTAACACAACAGCGCCCGCTTTAGAGGAGCTTTTCACCGTAAAAGGTCCATACCATCTAGACTTAAATTTCCCGGGAAACAACCTTAATCGAGAATTATACAATAGAACTTTGTCCCCTTTTGAGAACTCCATAGGTTTCTTAATTTGTTGGTCATGCCACCTTTTTGCCATTTCTTTATATGTAACGGAGGATTCATACGCTTCTAGCCTTAATTCATCAAGCTCATGAAGTTGTAAGAACCTGCTCGTCCCAGCAATCGTATAAACCAAATTACATGCCTTAAGTGCCCAATAAGCCTTGTGTTCAAGTTCTACTGGAAGGTGACACACCTTGCCGTAAACCATGCGAAACGGGGTCGTTCCTATAGGTGTCTTGTAGGCCGTTCGGAATGCCCATAAGGCCTCATCGAGTTTAAATGACCAATCCTTTCTGTTCTGATTGACCATCTTTTCCAGTATTCTCTTAATCGCCCTGTTGGTGTTTCCAACTTGGCCGTTGGTTTGCGGGTGATAAGCGGTGGAGAACCGGTGGGAGACCCCATATCTTTTCATGACCTTTTCCATTTGCGCGTTGCAAAAGTGGGTTCCCCTATCACTAATGAGAGCTTTAGGAATGCCGAACCTAGCAAACAGCTTTTTCAAAAAATGAATGACTACCCTAGTATCGTTGGTCCTAAGGGCTTGTGCCTCCACCCATTTTGAAATATAATCAATGGACACTAATATGTATTCATTCCCCCTGAAGATGGGAAGGGTCCCATGAAATCTATTCCCCAAACATCGAAAACCTCACAAACTTGTATAAAATTCTGATGTGCTTCATCCCTTCTCGATATATTCCCGGCTCGTTGACATGCATCGCATGCATGTATCATTCCCTTCACATCACGAAATATTGTAGGCCAGTAGAATCCTGCATCAAAAATCTTTCGTGCGGTGGTGTTTATTCAATGATGGCCCCCAGAAGGGCCCGAATGACATTCTTTCATAATCTTCATTGCTTCTTTTCCCGAAACACAACGCCTGATTACTTGATCAGGACATCTTCGGAATAAGAAGGGTTCATCCCAAAAGTAGTATTTTAGTTGGGTAAAGAACCTTTTCCTTTCGTGACTAGTCATGTGTTCCGGAATGAGTCTGCTTGCAAGATAATTAGCATAATCAGCGTACCATGGCTCAGAATCTGTTATTGACATGAGCTGCTCTTCAAGAAATGAGTCCTGAATCTCACTCTTGTCAAGTTTACTAAGGAGGGGATTTTTGAGACGAGAGAGATGATCAGCAGCTAAATTCTCTTCCCCCTTTTTATCACGAATTTCAACATCGAATTCTTGTAACAACAAGATCCACCGAATTAGTCATGGTATCGAAGAGCCGAATGATCAGTAAAAACGACCATTTTTTAAAGGACAAGATATTGGCGGAATTTGTCAAAAGCGAACACCACAGCTAATAGTTCCTTTTCGGTGGTAGAATAGTTCTCTTGAGCGGGATTCATAGTTTTGCTAGCGTAGTATATTGGTTGGAAGTGTTTGTTAAGCCTTTGGCCTAATACTACTCCAACAGCATAGTCGCTAGCGTCACACATGATTTCAAAGGGTAATTCCCAGTTAGGTGTAACCATGATTGGGGCCTGTGTGAGTTCCTTTTTCAGGAGATTGAATGCGTCCTTGCATTCTTGAGAGAAATCGAAAGGGGCATCCTTTACAAGCAATTGAGTCATTGGCCGAGCTATTTTAGAGAAGTCCTTAATGAACCTCCTGTAGAAACCGGAATGACCCAAGAAGCTACGTATTGCTTTGACAGTAGTGGGATAAGGTAGTTTAGATATAGCTTCAACCTTTGCTTGGTCCACCTCAATCCCATTTCCTGAGACCTTATGCCCTAGCACAATCCTTTCTTTTACCATAAAATGGCATTTCCAAGTTGGTCTCCTCGCAACGTTTGAGCATTTTTTCAAGGTTAGCGAGACAGCGATCGAAAGAGTTCCCGAAGACCGAGAAATCATCCATGAAAACTTCCATGCTGTCTTCCATTAACTCGTGAAAGATTGCGGTCATACTTCGCTGAAAAGTTGCGGGAGCGTTACATAGCCCAAAAGGCATTCTCTTATAGGCGAATGTTCCATAAGGGCAAGTAAATGTGGTTTTTTCTTGTTCCTCAAGGGCTATGGGGATTTGGAAATATCCTGAGAATCCATCCAAGAAACAGTAGTACTCATGCCCGGCTAATCTTTCCAACATTTGGTCAATGAACGGGAAGGGAAAGTGATCCTTTCTGGTGGCATCATTGAGCTTTCTATAATCGATGCATACCCGCCAACCAGTAACCGTTCTCTGGGGTACCATTTCACCGTTGTCATTTTTCACCACAGTCATCCCTCCTTTCTTTGGTACAACCTGTACAGGACTAACCCACGGGTTATCCGAAATCAGGTAGATCAGCCCTGCATCGAAGAGTTTGATAACTTCCTTTTTCACCACCTCCTTAATGTTGGGATTTACCCACCTCTGGGGTTGCACGGCTGGTTTATAGTCTTCTTCTATAAGAATCTTATGCGTGCAGAAGGTTAAGTCAATCCCCTTAATGTCGGCTACACTCCATGCAAGGACTCCTTTATATTTCTTTAAAACTCCTAAGAGTTTATCCTTTTGCCCACGTTCAAGGGAAGAATTTATGATCACTGGCAGTTGATCTTCTTCATGGAGGAAAGCATATTCCAAGTGGTTTGGGAGTTCTTTAAGTTCTAGCTTGGGTGGTTCGATAATGGAGGGCTTTAGCTTGTTTTTGGGTTTACGGAGTTCGAGCGGTTCAGTTGTCTCTTGTCTGGGATAGAAGGAGACTGCGCTAACACCCTCCGTCTTCTCCTTCTCCATTATGGGTAGGAAGACCTCATCCCGCAACCAGCCCTCTTCGATTTGTTCATCAACACAGTTGTCAATGACATCAGTTAATTCATCGACCTCTCCGATGAAATAGAGCCGGTTAGCTGCTTCGAGGGATAGGTTCATAGTGTCTTTAATATCAAAGGTCAAGCAATCGGTCCCTACTCGCAAGGTTAACTTGCCGTCGTGAACATCAATAACTACGCGAGCGGTGGCAAGAAAGGGTCTCCCTAAGATGATGGGCACCAGGTCATCCTCCTCCATTTCCAAGATCACGAAGTGAACCGGAAATTTGAACTTCCCTACTTTAACTAGCACATTCTCGCATATCCCCAAGGGATATTTGACCGATCTATCGGCTAGTTGGATGTTCATACGGGTTGGTTTTAATCCAGAATACCCTAGTTTGAGGAACATGGAGTAGGGCATGAGGTTGATGATTGCCCCTAAATCAGAAAGAGCATTCTTTATCGATAGGGATCCTATGGAACAGGGCAAGGTGAAGCTGCCTGGGTCGTCTACCTTTTTTGGTAGCCCTCGTTGGGTCACCACCGAACATTCTTCTCCCAGAGTCACAAGACCCTCGAGTTTCTTTCGGTTGGCAAGCAATCTTTTGAAGTATGAGCTATACTTGGCCATGTCATAGCAAGCATCAAGGAGAGGTATGGTAACCACTGAAACTTTTAGATATGACAAGAATCTCTTATTATCGTTCTCAATCTTCTGAATTTTTAGGCGGGATGGAAATGGGATTCTCACGGGTTGGTTAGGTGGAGTTGGTGGAGATGGGGTCATCAGAGGAGCTTGTTCGGGAGCCTCATTGCTTACATTACCTTCCTCCTCGTGGGGATTATTTGGCTCAACGGTGACCGGATGTTGGCTCGGATAAGGAGGGTCCTTGGTTGTTGTTCTAGCTCGAGTAGTAACCGCGAGCAAGGGATCTTTTTGGCTTAGTGGGGGCCTGTTATGGCCATCAAGGGTGGCATTAAGTTTTTTGAACCATGTTTCCATGTCATTCTGTTGTTTAGTGATGAGCTCGTCAAGCCCTTTCAATTGGAAGCCTTTTTCCTGAGTAAAGTGTCCAAGGTCATCCTCAAAAGTGCTCCTAATTTTGAATTAAGGGCCTTCCTCTCCTTCTTTTCTTTTCACTAGATTCCCCCAAAGGGTATAATCATCGTTTTGGTAAAAAGGCAAAAGGGAGGGGTCATCGAAGATGTCATGTCCCGATAAACACACATGTTCGGTAGTGATTTCTCCTCCGCATTCTTCTACTTTGTGCGGGCCCCCACAGTAGTCACAGATCAAGTAAGGGTTTGAAAGTTGTTTAGTTGTTCGTGACCCTGCAAGGTATGACGCCATTTCGTGAAGTTTCCTCAGCCGATTCGAGGGTGTTTGTGTGATTTCGGATATGCTCATAGTCGAATCGGGTTCATCCCAAGTATCGTCCTGGTCTTGAGAATATTCCTCAATCCTATTCCACCCTTCCTCGGCGCTTAGATTGGCTATTTTCCCTTTCCTCGAATTATTGATTCCGTTCTGGTCGTTTGGGGAGATGTTGTCGTAGAAGATTTAGACCATAAGCCAAAGCTCTATGCCATGATGGGGGACTTGTCTTATTAGATCCTTGAATCTAATCCATGATTTATAGATGGGTTCGTCTTTTCCCTTTCAGAAACGGAGGATCCTATCCCTAAATGCTGAGGTTTTCCCTGCTGGGAGGAAGTTTTCATAAAACTTGGAGATAAGTTGCTCCTTGGCTTTTTCATGAAGGGTGAAAGGAAAAAATCGTAATCGAGACGTGTTTCAAGCGGCCCATCTGTATGGAGGGTGTCCACTATCTTCAAGAAATCCCTAATATGTTGAATTGGGTCATCGGTTTGCAGTCCGCGAAACTTGCATACACTTTGGACAAGCCAGACATAGTTTGCACGCAAGACCTCATCGGTGCGTTCCTTTAGGAAAACAATGGCATTTGAGAAGCCGCGAGGATTCGGGGAAGAATAGTCCTTAAGGCGCTTAGGGGTGGGAGTTTCGGGAGTGCTCATATCGTGGTTGGATTGGGGGCTAGAGGGTGTGAGGTGATTATCCGAATCTTCTTCAGAAAGAGCCTCATCAAAGTTGATGGTTGTGCCAGACGGTTCGGGTGTTGGAAGAGATTTTTTAGCCTATGCATTTCCCTTTCAGGTTCTGCATATAGCAAAACAAGATTTATTACGGAACTACGACTCCTATTGATTCTAAGGTTAGAGAGATAGACTAAAGAAACAAGTAGACCTAAAAATAAAAGGAACAAAGAAATGAGATAGACTAAAGAAAACCTAAAAATAAAAATAAAGATCTTACTAGAAAGGAATCTAGCAAGTAGACCTAATAAAAAGAAATTCTAACCTAGACAATAACTATTCCCCGGGCTGCGGCGCCAAAAACTTGATATGCGGGATTGCGCCCTCGCAACAGGTTTTACCTCTCAAGGGATCTTGAGAAGCTTGCAATCCCCGCCAGGCAGTGTACCTGATCATTGTAGTATAGTATAGTGACAAGTACGGGGGGATTGATCGTTCAACTCAGGAATAGTGTTCGCTAGGATTAGAAAGTTTACTAAACTAGGTCTAGAGGTGAGGGACGATTCTTTTTGTATTGTTTTTATATTTTATGAAAGCAAGTCAAATCTCGGGTTTTGAAGGAGTGGGCGGAATTAGTTGCTAGTCAACTAACCCAAATGACTAAAGATGCAATGAAAATAAAACAAAAAGAAATGAAAGTAAACTAATGTAATTATGTGGTGGGAACAATAATGAGAAAAGATGTGTTTACTTAGATTTCATTACTCCCTAGATATCTTTTACCGGTTGATTAGCTTGTTACAATTGCATGGATGACGGGTTATATTCCTTAATACTAGTCGTAGGGCCGTGTACAATATTCCCTAACTCTATAAGCTCCTACTTCACTCCTATGTCGAGCCGACTAAAAGCTCCTAACATGGGATCACTAGAATTCACTTATTCATTAAATACAACCAAAAATCGTAGTACACCTCCGATCATGTTTCTTAAGACGTTCAAGCAAGTTACCAATGGAAGTCTGCCAGTTTTCTTAAGCCTAACATCGAATACAATCATCCATAAAAATTATAAACAAACCATCAACCAATAATCAACATCTAGGTTTCACTACATCTAAGCAAACACAATAAAAACCTAGCCTAGCATGTTAAAAGAAAGACAAGCATAAGATAGAATCACACAACACATAGACATATCGTATGATTATTGGAAAACTTATCTTCAATTAAGCATGGATGGAACAAGGGTTGAAACCCTTATTTTTACAGAAAATTCGTCTAGGGTTTAAGCTCTCCAAAGTTCTACTAATGTTCCCCCCTTTTACAATGAAAAATTGGAAAAATATATATAGATAATACATCCTGACAGCGTCACGTTGTAGCTTCTGACGCCGTCAACTCATCGCCAAATTAAGGATCGTATTGCCTAGATCCAATCTTGACGCCGTCAAGAAGGAATTAAGCTCTAGGCCGTCACATACATTTTGACCCTGACGGCCTTGGTGACACCGTCAGGTCAATTGCATTAAAAATTTTCTGGCCGTCATGTGTATTTTCCACTTCCACCTTTTTTGCCAAGCTTGACGTCGTCATGTGTGAAGTCTTGACGTCGTCAGGTACTGTTCCCAGCAAGGATTTTGAGACTTTGCCGTTTTCTTCACTTTTATGCTCCAAAAACGTCCAAAATGCGTCCTTTTCCAAATTTCTTCTCAAAAGTACCTAAAATGACAAAAGGAACGATTTAGGGTAGTAATTGATCAAATAATCACGAATTCGGGCTTAAATTACCCCTTAAAAGCGGTACATTTTTTGCCTTATCAATACACAAGTCAGTAGAGTTGGAATCAACTCAACCTCCACATCCTGCTAAAGGCTCAGGCAAATCACAACCAGGGTCTTAGGGAGCAAGGGGTCCTATATCCTCAGTGGGGCAGCACTACTCCACTGAGACGGGGACCCACACCCTTTCACATCCTGCTAAAGGCTCAGGTAAATCACAACCCAAGCGTCAGGGAGTAAACATCCCTAAATCTTCGACAGGCCAGCACAAGCCTGTTGGAAAGGGGGCACAACCACTTAGGTGCCTGATGAGGACATTCGCAAATCCAAGCTTTTGTCTGAGGGTACAACTACTCATCCCAAAGACTCAGAGGGAAACATACCCCCCACTGATAGGGAAATAACTTTCACAATTCCTAAGGATGGCACTGAAAAACACTCGTCAATGTCTGAATGGATCCCAGGGGACAAAGACTTAGAGGGAAACATACCACCCACTGATATGAAACCTAAACCTACTCCTAGAGGTGCACACTACTTGGGAACTAGCTCTAAGGACCAGGTAGATAAAACCCAATCTGCTGGATTAGAGGGGTCAGGACTTGGCCAAAACTAAGGCGAGTCTTCTTATGAAGAGGATCCAGCTAACCAATTTTTGCAGATTCAATCCATGGCTGATATTCAGGCAGCCTTGTTCTTAGATGATGAATTCCACATTGACGAAGAAATGTTTTAAGCTGGAGAGGACATGGACACTGAGGAGCAAATCACTGGACCAATTCCTCAGTCTCCGGAACATGAAGTTGTTGAATCACATTCAGAGTCTGAAGCTTCTGACGATGATACAGCTCCTCTCACTGAGAGATTCTTAACCAAGTTCATCAAGAAGGCCACCAATGCCTTGTTCCGAGGGGTCACTGATGAATTTTTTGACATGCATACTGAGCAAGCTGTTCATTACCTCAATCTTAAGGATGCAGTTGAAGAATTTCATGAAGATGTCAGGGAACAAAATTCCTCCATTGACTTCTCCCTGACAAAGATGGTCTCCTACCTCAATCAGTTTATTAAATCCCTCAACAAGCTGAATGCAGGGGTTAGGTCTGTTCAAGATTCTGTCAAGGATGATCCCGAACTCACCAGGAAGCTTCTTCAGGCATCCGAGACCTATCAACTAAATTCAGTGAAGCTCACTGAGCTACTTAACTTGATGAAGGCCTCAAATCTTCAAGCTCTCAGTACCACTGTAGAATCTGTTCATTCCTCTCTTACTGTCGTGCAACAATCAGTGGTAGCTCAGTCTCAGGCTTCAACCTCTATGGCCTGGAACCTTGGTTCTCGAATGTCAGCAATTGAAGGGGCTCAGGCGTCTCTGGAAGCCAAAGTCTCCACCATTCAACAAGACACATCTGACATCAAGTCCATCATGACTAAGATCTATCAAGCTTTCAAGGGCACTACTCCCTCAGCTTCAGTCAGTACTCCAACTCTTGCCATCACTGCGGCTCCGATAACAGTTGAGGGGGAGAATGTCACTGAATCCCCTCACACTGAAGAACAGGATGCTACTGATGGTGCTTCAAGAGAAGCTACTGATGTTGCTACAAGAGGACAACCCTCTCACACTGAGGGGGAGCATGTCACTCAGGCCACTCCCATCTCATTTTATCAACCTCATGAAGGAACTGAATCCTCAACACACCAGCAAGATAAAGGCAAAAGCATTCTTACAACAACTGAGCCTGAAATCCCTCTGTTGGTGCCAGCTTCCTCCCTTGTCAGGCGTGACCTTGATGAGCCCATCAAAGTTCCATTTGAAATCAATGGAGTGATACATTACCTCACTGATGCTGAATTACAACTTCATATGGAAAGGGATGAGCTGCTAAGCAAAGTGGCTGAGGAAGAAAGGATGAGCAAGCATGCTCTTATAAAGGTTGTAAAAGATTGGGTTGGACACCAAGGCACTGGCTGGTGGGCAAGCTGGTGCAGCCTTCAAAAAGGCTCAGGAAGAGGAATGGACCGCCCTTCAGAAGGAGGGGGAAGAAAAGCTCAGGAAGGATGCTCAAGTCAGGAAAGACAGGATTGAAAGGTACACCTGGGTGATGAAAGAAAGACTCATGCCAGAGACCATCTTTAACATTCAGATCCATCGCAACACCAAACCTGCCATTGTCACTGTTTTCAGGGGACCTGACCAAAGAATACTTGATGTTCATAAACCATTCAAGTTTTCTGAATTTGGCATCACTGAGCTGGATGAGCTTTGACCTATCATCGCCAAAAAGAAAAATGTTGTGGTCCCTGATCTCCTAAAGTCACTGATTCGCCTCAAACGGTCAGATAATTATTGGTCAACCACTTGTGAATGGTCAAGTATAATAGTCAAACAGCTGAGGCAAATGCTTCTGTGAAATACAGTGTTTTCCCGGGTCGTAATGTCCCAACGAGGTGTGCGATGTTTTATTATAAACGAATTTGTGATCGAGTGAATATGAACAGGAAAGGTTATAAGTGTGTGTGTGTGTGTTAACTAGGGTTTTATAACTTAAAAAAACTATCTTAACGATTACGTGAAACCTAAATATCTAATACGTATAAACGTACACCAATTTAAAATCAGACGCGACTGCGTACTGAGAAAAAGGTGAGTTTTAAGAAAAATAAACTAAAGGGGTTAAAAAATGAAAATTCTATAAACTTAAAATAAAATTAAATTAAAAAGAAAACTATTTTTTAGATTATTATATTATTTATTATTAATTATTTAATTAAAAACTATTTAACTTTTTAATTAAAACTAATTTAATTTAAACTAAAAATAATAAACACTACAAATTAAACTAAAAACTTATAAAAATAATTTCTAAAACTTAAAAATGAACTTGAAGAAAGTATAAAAAATAAAAATAAATCTTTTTGTCTTTTTATGAATTTCTTATTAATTAAAAACTATTTATATTAATTAAACTAATTAAACTATTTTAAATTACAAATAATATTAAACTAACTTAGAAAATTATGGAAAAATTTATAAAACTATTTTATGACTTATAAAAGCTATAAAAAATATAAAAACTAGGTGTTGCTATATAAAAATTAATTATGCTATTTATAACTTATTTATTGATTAATTATTAATTAAACTAATATTAATTATAATAAATACTAAATTACAAAACAAAAATCTGAGAAAATTATTAAAAATACTTTAACCTAAAAGGAAATTAATAAAAATATAAAAACACAACTTACTTAATTAAAATCTAAAAATGAAAATTAAAATTAAATTAAATTAAATAGAAACTATCACTTATTTTTATGTTGTATTTTCTGGATTTTTCTTTTACAAAACTATATTATATATAAAAATAAGCAACTTTTGTAAAAACAACTAATTTAGAGCTTATTATTAAGCACTGTGGAAGCTTAATAATACCACAGTTGACTTTTGTTGACTGAAATGAGAAATAAGCTCAAATGAGCTTATGTGGGACCCACTAAGGATTATTCTGGTTCTATTAAGTATGTTAGACTTGTCTAAACTCAATTTGGTCAAATAAGCTCAGTAGATAAGCTGGTAAACCAAAATAAGCTAATCCAAAACTCAAAAGCAACACAGAATAGGGACAGACTTGAGGGTTTATTTCAAGTGGGGTCCACCGGGTTTCAGGTCAAACAAATGGTCAATCCTAAGATCTCTGGTAGGAGGGGGGTTGTAAGAACCTAAGTATGAAAGGTGGGGCCCACTGTGGTGGTCACAAAACACCACCAAAGTGGTGGTGATGGGTGAGTCTGCTGATGTGCAGGGGAAGTGTCTTCCCTGCAAGTGAGTTTGAGAGTGAGTGGGGCCCAGTACAAAAATCTAAAAAATGTAATGAAGGTGTGAAATCAAAGTTGAGGTGGTGGACTATTATTCCTACAAAGATCAAAGTCTGAATCCTTTTGATAAATTCACAACAATTCCTTGAAATATTGAGATTTTCTGCTTATATGAAATTTTGACTTTTTAACTAAATTAAGACAGTTGACTAATTTGAGTTTCTAATGAGCTTAACTGATTAAATAAGGTAATATAAGCTATAATTGACCTAAATTAAGCTAAAGATACAACTAATAAGCTAATGGTGTGAGTTTATGAGCCAACTGCCCATACAGTTAACAGATAAGCAATCTTTTAATGGATTTTGACTTTTTTATACTATGACCACTAATTTTATGTTATAACTATACTATTTTACTACTAAGAATGATGACTGACTAAATTTTAACTTATGAAAATCACAAAGACACAGTGAAACATGTAAATCCAAACACTCCTTTAACAGACTGATTATATTATAACTATTAGATTTCACAACTAAATCTACTAATTTTACTCTTGCAACAGTTTACTTACTCACTAATTAAATTATTTAAACCAAAGAAACTACTGAAAACAACAAGAACAATATTATTCAAATATCAAATTAGTGACTTACATTGGTATGTGACTGAGATGATGGAACTAAGGACCAAGGTCTATCCTAACAACCTTCGACAAGGTTTCTAAACCAGAAACATATCATTCTCCATCATTCCATTGCTCAATCTTCATAACCACAGATTTCCTATTTATTTTTCTATTTTCTTTGTATTTTTGAATATTTTTGGAATTATAAACTAAACTTGATTTTAAGGTTTCTCAAAACTTATAAAGGCTTTGTCAGAGCTTAATATGAGCTTAAGAGATCATATAACAACAACAACTAACAACATACAACTTTTTGAGATTTTTGATCAAACTTGAAAATGGCAAAAACTGAGATACAATCTGAAACTTGAAATTAACTTTAACTAAGGATTGAAATACATAAGCTTAACTGAATACAAGTGTTTTTGATGGAAATTACAACTGAATGAGTAAATTATACTACCTACGACTACTTTATTCTAAAACTACACTAATAATACTTCACCACTGCTTCTTTTCCCTTTTGTAGAGTTTTTCTGAGCTATTGGGACCCACAATGACTTTTCCCACCATCTGTGAGCCATTGATATGGTCTAATCAATCCAGGCCGTTTAAATTGTTTCTTGGCGCCAAAGGTCTTGATGTCAGTGTTTTGCGTGGAGAGGATATCAAGGAATTAAATGAACTTTGGGGGCTTGTGTGAGGTGGAGGGTGAGGTGGTGAAGTGTAGGGAGCAAGAAGTGGTGAAACCAGAGAGCTGGAAGTGGTATGGTGGTCTATGTGTTGGTGGTGGTATTGGGAGGGAAAAGGGTGACGGGGGTGGTTTTGTTTGTGGGTTTGACCAAACGGTTGACCGGGTTTAATATTTAATGGTGGACTGGGCTGGGTAATCTTTGGGCTTGGGGTTTTAATAAAAGGGTTGGGCTAGGGTAGTGTATGGATTTGGTTTGTAGTTTATTAGGATCCGTTTGGTTTTTTAATTAGAAATCACAAGGACCAATTTTGTAAATAGGGAAAAGTTGAGGGACTGACTTTGTGATAATTCCAAAGTTCTCATAAGGACCTAATTTGTCACATGTGAATAATACAAGGGTATTTTTTTGATATATTTCATTTTTGAAATACCCGGGGACTATTTTTGCCAATTCACCAAACTTCAGGGACTGATTATGTAATTCCACCAAATTTCACATAAGGACCAAACCTGCAAAGTTAAATAAACCAAGGACCATAAATTGATTTTTCTCAAAGTTTTTACATCCCAGGGACCATTTCTGTCAATTTGCAAAGTACAGGGACTAAACTTGTAATTTTATGAAACTTTGCACCAAAGGACTAAATATGTAACTTTGTGATTAAAAAGGACCTTTGATGACTTTTTCAAGTTTTTAGAATTACCAGGGACTAGTTTTGCCAATTTATGAAACTTAAGGGACTGAAACTGCCAATTATGCAAACTTTGTACATTTTTCATCTGTTTTTGCATATTTTGCATTTGAAACATATAAAACACACTTCTAAGATATTTTAAGTATTTTGATACATATTTGAGTATTTTTGTATGTTTTGGCAGCTCAGATTGGTATAAAATGATGAGTATTTAGACACTCATCAGTCACTAAAGGAGAGGTACAACAGATTGAAGAGAATGCCTGAAGCTCTTGACATCCCCTCTCTTCTTCCAGCTTCATCAATTCAGACTGCTCCCCCAAAGGCCTCTAAAAGAAAAAGGAAGCAAATTGAATTGGAGCCTGAGATCAAGGTCCCTAGGTTAGACTGTGATAGGTCACTTCCTGAAGGTATCAACTCGCTGAACAATGTGGTCCTTGAGGTTCCTGAAAGAGGCTTGTGCTTCAATGATGAATATGGGAACCCTGCCTTCCAAAGATGGTCTGACATGGATAGGGCTAGGATTAAGGCAATGCTTGGTTACCTGATGATGGCATCTCCCATTGAGAGTGCTAAGAATATGAGGTTCTGCCTAGACCTGAAAGCTATGATTGAGGAGCATCCTGACAAACATCCACTGAAGTCAAAGAAAGCAAAGCTTGAAGCTCTTGGTTACCATCTAAACATCTGAATCTGCAAAAAACTATCTTCTTTTGTGTTTTGTAATTTTATTAGGATCTGTAATAGCTATTAATAAACATTGGTGTTTTTCTTAAGTTATTAGTGTCCTAGTAAATTACATTAACATTCAGTGAGAGATGAAGACCCCTGTACACTCACACTGAATCATGAAACACTTAGCCTATTTGTATATCCAAATAGGGGGAGACTGTTGGGTCATTGAATTACCTAAACTTCCTCTAACTAGGATTTGAATATAAAATAACCTAAGTGTTTAATATCCGTAAACACCAACAAGTCACTGAGTGAACAGTAACTCAGTGAGTCATCTTCAGGATGCTTAGAACGAGCCTGTGTAGAAAGGTTCTCCATTCAGTGAGGCGGAACTCAGCGAGTGGCATCTAAGCCAAGAAGAAGATGATGGGTTCAGTGAGGATGACAATAACTCACTGAACCCCCAAGACTCTTCAACAACTATTGAAGTACTAAAGACTGAAGACTAAAGAATGGGCGGGACAAAGCGGGAAAAGTTTGAATGTATCAACAGGTGTCTTTATCAACCTGAAGTCAAACTTTCCCTGAATGGCATAACGTTAGGATGGTGTCATAATTGTGCATCAGAAAGGTAAATTGTCCTTTACCCAATATAGTTCGTTGTAACAGAGACAAAATATGTAAGTATCTTGTCTCTACTATATTAGGTCATCAATTAGTCTTTATTAGTAAAGTTGAAATTTACTTTTGTATAAATAGGTAGCATAAGTGAGGAGTAAAATTTGACAAGTTTGGGCAATTAATGCTTTGACATTCACAAACAACTTTTACTCCTCCGAAGAACAACATAGTCCCTGAGATAGCTCAGTGAGACCTTTAGTTGTCACTCAAACTTTGTTTGGGTTTAGAGAGGAGTCATACCATACTTGTCATTTCAATCCCAAGTGTTATTCCGCAAACACTTGGGTATAATTCTTTTTGATTAACTTCTAATAAAGAATTAAACGTTGAAAAATATTGTCTCTTTATCTTTACGTTTTAATTGCTGTTAATCAATTTCATCTTTGTTTCAAGTCATGGAACTTGGTTAATTTAACTCGTTAGTTAATATTAATCAAGTAAACGGGACCAACACCATCTATAAACCAAACGGACCCTAAGTCTAAACCCGAGTTATACCAAACGGTTTAAAATAAGGTGGGGTCCATTGTTCTTTCCTAAACCCAAGATAAACTCTCAAACCAAATGGGCCATTAGTTTCTTTTTTCTTTTACGATATAGTAATATTTTATATTTTTAAAAGACTAAGGTGTCGTTTGTTTTTTCAGAGCTTTTACCTCTTAATCTGCAAACCATGTCTACAGAAGAAGAGGTAAACCTAAGCTCTTCATCTACAAGAAGAAGACCGTTTATTTTTTATGCTATTGAGGTACTTTTTTTTT